>OZ010610.1:62553368-62815868 GCA_963932145.1 Acanthosepion lycidas | reverse complement strand
TATTTTAACTCAAATTTGAATTTTTTTAAATTTATTACCTATTATTCATTCATGATTTACCTTTTCTATCAAGATGTACATATTATTAATTTTTATTAGTAATCTTACTATTTTTCTGGGTGCCCTTTTTTTCACTTCAGAATTAATACAGAAAAAGCGATACTTTCATACTTCTTTTTTGAATATCATATTTGCAATCCTTGATGATTATTTGGATGACTGAATATAAACACTTTTATAACCAAGGTTTGTTTGGCTGTAGCAATTGTAGTTTAAATTGGGCACCAGCAATGAGTGTTCAAATTCAGATATTGACCAGGTTTCAAACACTTATTTTCAAAACAGGTCAAAAGACTGGTGTTACTCACTTTTTTATTATATTAAGTGGTCAAGCTATCAATATATATCTAAAATACACTCGTATGAATATAGATTAAAACTGAAAAGGTTCCATTATAAAAAAAGAACAATGTTTATTTTCATCTTCTGCAAAAGAATATTTTTTCTAGTAACCAAATTTGTATTTGTAAAGTTTATAATAAGTGAAATATTAAACCATTAATGCCAACTGTCCCATGCATGTTGGGTTGATAGCTCATGTAAAGAAAAACATTTTTTGCAACTGGTTCAAATTCATCAGCCTGCCATTCATTTTGTAAAGGTAAATCTTAACATTACAATTGTTCAAGTACAAGCATCATGGTTCAATTTTTGGCACAATCCACATTGGATATGTCAACTAGAATTTATTTGTTACTGATTTTAAATCCTATCTTAATCTTACCATAGCAGTAAAACTTTTTAACTATTGTTAAAATACTGATGTCTACTGTTCCTAAAAATGGAACTAAGGATATTAATTGGTTATAGATAGAAACCTATAATTAATGTATCATTTTCATTTTCAGATTTTACTGTGGTATTAATTGGTTAATTTATTCAGGAAAATCAAAATTCTAACACAATGACAATGACTATTGTAAAAATCATTTTTGTCCAAGAGTTGTGTAGTAATGTTTTCAATATTTAGATTATCTAAATCTGTATTAAAGTTACTAGATATTTTTAGGCTTAGAATTGAAATTCCCAAGTAGGCTGATAAAAGTATCATGCTAATAAAAATGAAACAAGAAATCTTATATAAAAGCCAATGTTTTTGTTGGTTGATTTTGTCATGATAAACGGATATACAAAAAAATTGAGTGAATCCTGCCCTGAAGCAACATACCAATATGTCAGCATACTGCTGCTGCTGCTGAAATATGCAAGCAAAATTAGCTTTAGGATATTAACTTTTTTTTTTTTTTTATGAGTCACATTTATTTCTTTTTCAAATAATATTATGTGTTGAATTTAAAACAACAAAAACTAAATTTAACATTCTCTTTGAATATTCATCACATTTTAATAAAGCAGGTTTTGCCTCAAATTTCAAATTTTTTTTTTTTTTTTTTCTTAGTCTTTCATGATTTTTTAACAAACTGTTTTGGTTTTTTAAGCAAATAACATTGAAGGCTTTTAAAACATATTGTCACTTGGATTATTTCTTTCATTTAAATATAAAATTTTCTTTAAATTTGTATATTTTAATAGGACAGTTGATAAACTAGTCACTTATTTATTTTTTTTAATAATTTTGGTATGTTAAACTCAAAAAGATTTGGCTCAAAGAAGACATTATTGGGGAGAAAAGGAGTTTAGAATTGTTTGAGAAAAAGATAAAAAAATATGAACAAAACAAAATATAATTCAGAATTTTAAATATTTAACAGCAAAATACATATGATACAGAACTGTTTCATTTACAGATTTAGGTTGTTGCTCTAGGTCAGCTGCCAACCAATGTGTTGATAGTTATTGCTGAAAGAAACTATCAAGCTTTAGATAAGAATAATGATGCTCAGGCTATTACCTTAGATATGAAGGAATTTAACAAATTGAAAGGTCATGGTGTTTCAGGCCAAATTTTTTATTTGATTCTATCTTTTGTATCAAGTTGCAAAATGAAGGTTGTCTTAAATGGACATTCTTCTTGATCTTTCTATATTGGATTTACTTTGTTTTTGATTTTCATCAACAATTTTCTCGATCTGTCTATATTTCTAAGATGAGGTATGTACATTTACATTATTCGGACTATTGTCCTCATCTTTGTCACCATATTTATCACAACATTTCGGCCGTTGTACGCTCCGGCCTTCTTCAGGTGGTTGCTATGTTGAACTGAACCCTTTATTTCGCTCACTCTGGTAAACTGTTGTAGTTCCACATGCCACGTCTAATGGATGTCGGTTGTCTCCTGTTAATTCCCCTCTCAAAGTTCTCCACTGCCTTAACCAGGTATTGATCTCACACTCTTTGGGTCCTGTCACTGTATCTAACTAACGCCATGGTCCTCAAGGACACATGGCACAATGGTTCCTTGAGTTTTAGTGACTTTATTGCCTAACTTGGTGCAAAACAACTAAAAAGGAAAAATGTTTAATAATCCTGTCAATTTTTCTGGTTATTATGCTATATAATAAATAAGCGAACAAAAAGTGTCTCTTTTAATATTTCATTCTTAATATGAAGGTCATCTGCAAACCTGAGTATTTAAATAATTTATTAGTATCACAAACAATAATTTCTATGTAGATAGACACTTAATTTCAGTTATGGCATTAGTTTAAAGTTTCAGTATCATATGAATAAATGAAACACTTTTCAAACATTTAAGTAATTGTATCTAGACTCAAATTGTATGTCATTTTCTTTATATTTTTTTAATGTAAGATTAATGTTTTTTTAGTTTCATAAACATTGTAATTTAATAAGAAATTCTTGTACAGGTTTTAGTGGTAGAGCAAAGGACAGCATATGACTTGGTGTTATATAATTTAGCCAATAAATTTCATATTAGCTCATTTAGTTTAAAACCATCTTCTACCATTATTGTCAGCCATTGTGAGCCACCACTGGATGCCTCTTTCCCATCTCCCTCCATGATGACCATGACTTACTAACAAATCTCCATCTCATCTCACCATCTTCTGTCTAATCTTTTTTTATTGTGTTTGTTCTGCATTGGGCAAAATGAGCCAGCCTCTTGCTCCATCTGTTATCCTTTCTGACTGTTATGTGTCCAACCCATCTCCATTTTTGTGATCTTGAATCTATGTAGACTTCTTTCTATCTTTTAGGTCATCTTCTGGGCACTGTTTTTTTTTTTCTTCTACATTATACATTAATTAAACACTGTGTTTTAAGCATATTGCCTTATTGCTTTTCATTTTGTCTAGAGTTTTATTAAATGCTTACCAACCAATTGTTTTATTTCATTTTCCTGGTCTTTCAGCCTAATATTACACCTGCCTTAAGTAGATTAATTTCTGGACTTCTTTTAGTTTTTCATCCTCTGTTTTATGAATAAAGAACAAAGTAATAGTTTATTTTTTAATATTATAATTGAAAATTATTGTTGGTTCAAATATTCACCATTTATGTTTACTCACATTATTTCCTTCCTAATTTAGGCAAAATTGTATCTCCTTGTCTCACTCCTTTTCCAATCTTACCTTTGTTGTTATCTAGTCAAATTATTGCAGTATTTACTCTTATCATATTCCATATAATTTTTGTTAGTATTCTGGTCTAGTTGTAAATTAAAAACCGCCAAGTGTTCTACTGAATCAAATGCCTTTTCACAGCAAAAACCAAATGTTGTTTCTTTTTAGAGGGTCTATTAAGTAACCACTTCTAAATATGATCAGTTCACATGGTTGATTTTCATCTTGGAGTTTTGTTAGTTTGTATGTTCTTTTGAGAATAATTCAAGTACCTAGACTTTATGAATTTAAGTGCGGTACTAAATTGGAGGCAAGATCTCATCATTTTACAGTTGAAATTGCTAGATGTAACTGTAAGTTCTATGCTAGCAGTTTTTTCTATCACACTTCTCGCTTGTGGAACTCTCTTTTGGCTTCTTGCTTCCCAGTCAACTTTGATCTTCAAAAATCTAAATGCAATGTCAATCATTATGTTGTGTCTTAATTCTTGTTCTTTTATTGTCCTCTCTCATTAATAGTAGTTTTTCTCATATTTTCTAACACTCAGTAACCCCTTGAATCCTAGTGGCTTTATTGCCTTGCTTTGGGTGAAATTATTAAAAAAAAGTGTAATATTATAGATCTTTATTATCTCCTTTCTTAGAAAGTAGAATTAGTTTGGGGTGGCATTCTGTGTCATAACATAGCTGGTCAATATAGTTGGTTGCTGGGTGACCAACCCGTCTTTTTTGTTTTCTTTTTCTTGCGTTCTTTTAGAATTAAAAGTAAAACTACTTTGTCAAGTTAATGCAGAAGTTCTGCAATTTTGTGTGTCAACACATTTCTCCTCTTGGGATCCCAAGTACTGCATCCTTATTTTAAATTTATAACTCTTACTCTGATTAAAATAAACAGTTTCTTGTGTACATGTTTTAATTTTATTTACTCTTGTTCATTTTTCTTGTCTGTGCTTGCCAAAATTTATTAACAAACCAAAATGAATTTTTGATTGTGCATTTCAATGCAAGTACCTACAACGCTTTCAAGGACTTCATTTTCGCCTCTGAATTTGAACCCATCCATCATGTTGGTACCTGTTTTGTTGATTTACCTGCTATTGTTTGTGTGGCAATCAGTTGACACTTTGCCAAGTGATAATTTCAGTCTAATTCTGATTAACTATAAAACTGCTTATAAATCCCTATTCTTGTCACGTGTTGCTTAGTTACTGCTTTTCCTGTCACCTCAGCCGCTCTGCAGTTTAAGGCTACCCCCCACCTCCTCCTCCTCCTCTTGGTCTCTCTTTTTAATCTCTTCTTATGAACTAATACCAAACCATTTGATCTTGTAAAAGGCTACATATTTTTTTTCTTTTATTATATCTCCACCATCTCTCTTTCTCGTAGTGATAGTTAAGTAATTAAATCTTTGAACTAGACAATGTTCAATGATTTTTCCTTTTACTTACTGAAATAACTGGGCTAACTAAAGCTAGTTTTTAAATATGTTTGACAAAATATTTTTCAATTTTTTTCAACAGTTTGCAAGAAACTTTCAAGAGAAATTTTTTAAATTTATATGAAGTTTTTTTCTCAAAATATATTTTTAAAATATTTTTTGAAGATTCAAATTAATAGGGTATCTTTTTTCGATTGATTAAAAAAATTGACATTAAAAAAAAAAAGTGAAATTTGAAATGTTAAAAAAGAAAGCAATTTTACATAATTTTCTTTTTGTATAATAAATGTAGCTTATTTGTTTAAAGTGGTTCCTCAATCTTTTTTCTTTGAACACTTGAAAAAAAGATTTTTTTTTATTCTCCTCATTGTATATGATTATTGTTACATTAAAGTAGTATCACCTTATCATGCTTGTAGATTTGGTAGAAGTTCTTTCTTTTGTATCTTATATAGAAACACACATTTTATTTTGTGTGTATGTGTGAGTGTTGAGCTAAGTCAATTATGAAAAATGCTTGTCTATCAATAACTAAGAATGCTGTATAACTTAAAGTGAAAGAAATGAAAACTACTGCATACGATAAGCTGTTTTTACATTTTGACATGATAAGCTGAAAAAGTTACCATTTAAATTTCATTATCTCAGTATCTCAGTGTTTGAACTAACCTTGTTCAAGCAAACTAGTTCATAAAACTAAAAAAAAAAAAAAGCAGGTATGTTTGGTCTCTGGTGATTCAAATTCTGCAACGGTGCCTCTCCATTATTACATCACAGGAAAGGATCATAGGTCACTTTGAGTTTGAGGATTGTATCATTTTTGCTTCTACATACACATTTATAATTAGAGTTTAAACATGCCCTTGTGTCTAAGTCACCCTAATTGAGAAGTGAATAAATCTCAACATTCCCTAAAGATCTACAGGTTATGCAAGCAGCTTTCCTGACATGTTTTTAGAAATTATTTTGTCTGTTTACTTTAAAGATGTTTGGTTTCAGACTTGGCTTCATTTGACCAGAGCATATCTGTTATTTTGTCTTCGCTTAAATACAACTTGAACATTTTCCAATTTGCTGGGTTTTGTGAACTTTTGCAGGAATCAACCAAATCAGTATTTTAAATTATCTTATCAACTTGTTCATTTCATATTCCCTGTTTTAAAGTTTGTCTCGCTCAATTGTTATTTCAATGGTGACCTTCTCTAATTACAGAAAGATAAATGCCCGTTTGTAATGTAGATCAAATTGTAAAATCATAAGATCTTCAGTTTTTTTACTACATCTACTTTATACAAAAGTTTTATGGTAAGAAATTTTACAAGCATATTAAAATAAACCTCTCAAAATCTGCTTGTATCTTGTTGCAGTGTATGCTGACTAAATGTATGAATAATTATCTTTTTCCTTTTTTTCTGTTTAGTTTATATAACAGAGAAAAAAAGAAGAAAAACTAAATGAACTAAAAAAAATTTATACTTGGCAGTTTAACAAGTCAACTGCATCCTGTTGTCGATGTGTTTATTAACAAACCCTTTTTAAATTTTAATGAGGGAAGAATAATGTGCGGTAAGAATAAGTGATTTAGTGATTTATTTTAAATAATTTAAGAAATGTGCTACCAATAACACAATTGACCTGTGAATGAGGAAGACATTATTGTTTATCATAATATTGGACTTGATGATGAAATTGAAATTGTCTCATTCCTTTCCAAGTGATACTGAAAGCAATGAGAATTTGATTTTATATATTTTGAACCAAACTAAATAAATACAAATTCATTAACCTCTGAAATTTCTCAAACTGTTGTTTATCATTTCTGTCTATAAAATGATAAATATTGGATATGCCTATTCATATTTTAGAAATATTCAACCAAACTTTGAGCCAGTGTTGTACTGATTATAAGTAATTTCATTAAAAAAAAATCAGTAACAACAAATAAAGAAATGTGACTCTGGTTGACCTGATTGCATTTAAGAATCTTATTTTAAACTAAAAGAATTAAGTAGGATTTAAAATATATAAAATGTATGTATGTGTTCTGTGGAAAAACAAAACTAAAATATTGATAATGGCTAAATACTCATCATAGCAAATTATAAACCTATTAGAAACTTTGGTATGAACTTTATGATTGATGACATCAATGATTATTCTATGCTGTTAGAATCATGGATCAGTGTGTATTTTTATTTTTTAGTAACATTCAACCAATACAAAACTCAAGTGCCACTCAAGGTAGAGGGTTACTGAATGAGGTGTGTGATATGAATGTAAGAGAAGGTAATAGGACGTGAACATTATAATATGGCAGGTAGATAATAATTGACTCTAGACTTGAAGAGGTTAAGATTGTAGTGTTCATGGGAAGCATTCACACAGGAGTCTGTTCTACCAAGTAGCAGGTTTTGGGAAGATTTCAAAGAGTGGAACACCCTTTCTAACCAAAGGAATATGGAGGGAGTGAGGATGATTCAATCCTAAAGTTTTAAGTAACATGTGTCCATCAACATATATTTAGCAATGTTTAATTATGAAAAGCATTATACATAACATCAGTAATAACAAACAAGCATATTGATATATACAGGCAGTGATCAGAGATATTACATGTCCAATTCCCAGTCACCACAATTAAACTTATAAGTTACATATTTATTTGCTTTCCCAGTGCATATAAAAGTTATTTTTACAGCTTACTGTAGTTTATTAAAGATGCCATAGTTTTAGGCCTTAAATGTACACATTTTAATAAAAAGAAAATATTTTATTGTTAAATAATAATCTGAGAGCAAGTCATAATCTTTTATGTTATTGTTTTATTAAACTGCTAATACTGAAAAAGTTTGAAATCTTAGAAAAATTACTAAGGGCACTCGATGTGGCGTAATAGCAAGCTTGTCTTGCTAAATCAATTAAGGCTGTATAGTGACTTTGTTCCTTACTTTTCGATGAATGAGTATGCAGTCTGAACAAGTAGTGCATAAAAAATCAATTTGTTTCAGAGATGTATATACCAACATTAGAAATAATATAGTTTTATGGCACACCAACTCTTATATAATGGTCATATGATCTAAATTTTAACAGTAGATTTAATCAAATATTCAGCTTTTCTTAATTGATATAAACAGAAACATAATTGTTATTCCTTTGCTTCTAACAAGGACAGTAATCAAAGAGGGTGACGTTCTACATGAAGTTCAAAGTGGATTCTAAAGACTAGATACAAGATACATGTCTTACATTGTGGATTAAAAGCAAAATATAAACAAAATAGTCTGAGAATAGAATGAAAATAACTTGATCTCAAAATAGCATAATTAAAAAAGAAAGAAAAAAGGAAAACATAGTTTTTTGGGAACTTAATTGCCCATTGTGGTTTTTACACACCATAGATGATCAGAGGTAAAATAAATACACCACAAATAGATGCTAACAGTTATTCTTAACTTTATATACTAATTAAATCATGCAGTACAACTTGAGAAAGAGTAAAGATTGTTATACTCTCAACATCCCTCTTTATTGTTTGAGAAGTTCCTTTGATATCTCTGTGGGCATTCCCTTCACTCAATAACTTTGTTATTTTTGTTTTCAGTATTGGTTAGATACTTTTCATTATCCATGTTTCAACATATATTATGGAAAAAAAGAAAAAATAATTTTTATTAGATTTCAGAGGACTTATACTAATATTATTTTACTTCAATCTGCATATTAACTTTAGATTGCAGTTTTTATAATAAACTTGTTGTGGGATACCAGCATGTTTGGGTAAATATTAGTCACCATTATGTTGAGGAAATTAGCACTTTGGATCGTAAATATTTATGGGCTCCTGGAACATTTATCCCACAAACAATATTGGTGGACTCAATGCAAAGCCCAGATAAAAATGAGTAAAACATAACAATAAATAACAATTCATGTATTAGCGAAAAAGCAGTCACATGTGATGACAATTGTAACAAAAGGAAAAAAAATTAAAACAAATTATAAGTGTGTGTGTGTGTGTGTGTGTGTGAGAGAGAGGGAACAAAAATGAAAGGAAAACCAAAGAAACGAATGTGTCTTGTCAGCAGTGTTCCTATCAACATATGACTATTACATATGAAATCACAATCGTTTTAAAGTGCAAAAAGAGGGTAAGTGAGAATATGATTGCCTATTTCTAGGCTTAAAGAGCACTCCCCCCACCCTACTAGCATGTGCTTTGGCACAGTCAAGTGGGGTAACCCACAGATCGGATAACTTTGTTGAAACTACCTAAAAAATTTACTGAAACTTGTTTTTTGAGGTCTAAAATAATTGTTTAAAATTTGACAAAAATTGTTCAAAGCAAAATTTGATTTGCATAATAATAAATAACTTCAACAGACAGTGGTCTGTAGAATGTCCTGTTATGTAAAACTTTAATATTTCTTGGTTTATACAACACTAAAACACTAACACACTTCTTAACTTGCTTTTTTGTCTGAGGTTTGTTACACTTAGTAGCTGGAGTTTTCATTCAGACAATAATTGATAAGCCAAATTACAAGTCAGTAATTTAAGTACCTTGATGAGAACTAGTAAAATAACACAAATTTTCAGCAGGTTTTTTTTTTTTTTTTTTTTTTTTTTTTTTTGTATAACAGACATTAATTTGGAAAATCTTACAAAAATAAAAATAAGTGTTGGATGTTAAAGAAACTTTCAGAAACTATTCACAAATGATGGAAATTATTATAAATATGTTTTCTTTTTTAAAAGTCATGGAAAAAAATTTTTTTATTATTACCCCCCCACCTCAACTAATTTTATGAAAAGTCTAGAAATTCAGTTGCATTCAGTTTAGTGATTATATTAGTTAAAAGCACAAGGCTTTGAGAAAAGCAAATCATGTATTTTTTTTATTTTTTTTATTGGTACACCCTAACTGAAAATCAGCTCTGAATTTTAACATACAAAACTCAATAAAACAAAGATATTATTAATTTCAAATACTTTTATTTGCTTTTAATTGTTTTTATGAATATGGACAATGTTTTCTGAAAGCAAAAAATTTTTTCCATGAAAAGTGAATTTTTAATACAATTATTTGTTATTTCTTTAATTATAATAGATTTTTACATTTAAGTTGTTAAAATATTATAAAATTAGTTAAAAGCCGCATCGGGTTTCCTAAGTGTCCTTATGAGATAGATCTTTTTTTAGCGTGTTGTAATTTGTATTGTTTTGACTAATCAGAAAATCTGCAGTAATTAAGAAATGTAATTTTGTGTTTATAATCGGGCTGTAATATAAAGTACGGAAGACCAACCAGAATACAATTAATTTGCGTTATTTGAGTTAAGCATTGTTCTCTGCTGTTAAGGCCTTTATGTGAAATTGTGAAACACATGTGAAGTTAATTTGATTTTTCAATTTTAACTGAGAAGGGTACCTACAAGTATCAGTATCATCTTATGAAATTTATATGATCTTATTTTTATATTAATCTCAGTTATGACATTTTTCCATAAATGAAATATCAAAATTAATAATAAAATGAATGGAAATACAAATAACACAGTAAAATGTAATAAATGTACATAAAATTATAGTATTTTATGTACACTTCTGATAAAATTTCATAAGAAAGCTACCTATAAATTAATTAGATACCTTTCTTATGAAATTTAATCTCATTCTCAACAGTTTTATTTTAATTTCTTTATAACATATTTTCCACAAAGCATCATAAATGTAAAGGTGAAAGCTAAGTACTACAAAAAAAAAAATTAGTGCTGAAAGTTTTCCTTAAAAATAACGAGGTAAATAATTTGTTCATTTAAATCTAAATAATTTCACTTCTCTCCTTCCGTAGAATAAATTATCCTCATGTAATGTGTCAATACGCCATTCAACACCGAAATGTTATGACCTGCTTTGTCTCATTTTCAAATTACACCTTTTTGGAGCAGAAACTAAATAATGCTTGTTTCAAAATTATAATTATAATTTCTGAATTTCTTAAAATAAGTTTTCAAAAAATTATAATTCATTTTTAAAAGAATTTCAAATTGAGATTTTTTCCTTTTTTTTTTTTTTTTTTTTTTTTTTAAATGGAAAAAAATGGTTGACATGATTGATTATCTGTCAATTTTGCTGACTAAAAAAACAAGATTTTTAACAACAATTTCGGACATGCTAGGAATGATTAAAAAATGTAAAAAAAAAAAAAAAAAAAATACCCCCAAAATACTTTGACTTTTCCTCTTAATAATAACAAGCATTTAGATGATAAAATTTTGTTTTCATCAGGTTTGGCATCTTTTTCCTCATGCTATGCTCTTTTTTTAGCGATCTCATGGAGGTACCTATGGTAATTGTGTTTAAATTTAATGACAATCAGTCTGTCATCACAACAAAACATTTAAATCTCAATCCTTTCTCTTAAAAAAAAGTTTATCTTATTTGAAAACATTGTTACTAAAGCAAAAATTTGTTTTAATGTGACGACAGTTAATAAATAAAATGTATTTTTTTAAGGGCTAAAACAGATTTCTGTTTAGATTTTTTCTTTTGCTCCAACTACTTGTCATATCCCCCCACACACTCCTTAATCAAGTCCAATTTTTTTTCTTTTTGCTGGTCATATTTGCAGTGGTTGTTTATTCGTTGTTACCACCTAACTTCCCTTCGGTCAAAAACTAGTGGCAATCAGAAGCCACTCGCTTTTATCATCACATGATGACATTTTTTTTTTCTTTTTCTTTTTCAGATTAAAATGCAGATATCTTTAAAATTAAATTCAGATACTTATTCATAGCTTGTATTTTTAAGATCTGTATGTAATTTGTTTGTATCTGACAATGCATGTATTTAGCATGTGTTTGTGTGTAAGGAAATAATTTAGCTTTTGAATAGTGAATTTGACTTGATGGCTGTTCTAAATATTTGGTTTGTATTGCACAACATTTTCCTGGTGTAGGAGGAGGTGCTGAAAAGTCCTCTCTTTGATCAAGAGGTTCTTTTAAATTTTAAATAATAAAAAAAGTAATTAGGTCAGATTAAGAATTGGATTGAGCCGATCACTTTTCAGCACCCCTCATATGTGTATCATGCTTATTATTTTATTTTTAAAAAATATATTTTTAAAAATATATTTAAAAAAAATGTTTGTTCATATTATTATGTGGGTGCAAGTTCAATATGAAACAAGAGCTGTCATGCAATAGACAGGTACCTTGGGGCGAGTGGTATGTATTAAAATAAAAAAAGGAATATATCCTTTGTTAGGTACATTCATGAGAACTAGTAAAATAACAAATTTTTAGCAATTTTTTTTTTTTTTGTATGATAGACATCAATTTGGAAAATCTTGCAAAAATAAAAATAATTGTTGGATGTTAATGGAACTTTCAGAAACTATTCACAAATGACGGAAATTATTATAAATATGTTTTCTTTTTTAATATGTTTTTCTTTTTTTATTTGGAAAAAGTTTATTTATATATATATATATATATATATATATATATATATATATATATATATATATTATACCCTGCCAACTAATTTTATGAAAACTCTAGAAATTCAGTCGCATTCAGTTTAGTGATTATATTAGTTAAAAGCACAAAACTTTGAGGAAAGCAAATCATGTATTATTTTTTTAATTGAACCCCCCATGAAAATCAGCTCTGAATTTTAACATACAAAACTCAATAAAACAAAGATATTATTTAATTTCAAATGCTTTTAGTTGTTTTTATGAATATAGACAATATTTTCTGAAAGCAAAAAATTTTTTCGATGAAAAATGAATTTTTAATACAATTATTTCTTATTTCTTTAATTATAATAGATTTTTACATTTAAGTTATTAAAATATAAAATTAGTTAAAAGCCGCATCTGCTTTCGTAAGTGTCCTTATGAGATAGATCCTTTTTTTTAGCGCGTTGTAAATTGTATCATTTTGACTAATCAGAAGACCTGCAGTAATTAAGGAATGTAATTTTATGTTTATAATAGGGTTGTAATTATAAAGTACGGAAGACCAACCAGAATACAATTAAGTTGCGTTATTTGAGTTAAGCATTGTTCTCCGCTGTTTAGGACTTTACTTTTGCGAAACATGTGGAGAAGTTAATTTGATTTTTCAATTTTAACTGAGAAGGGTACCTACAAGTATCAGTATCATCTTATGAAATTTATATGATCTTATTTTTATATTAATCTCAGTTATGACATTTTTCCATAAATGAAATATCAAAATTAATAATAAAATGAATGGAAATACAAATAACACAGTAAAATGTAATGTACATAAAATTATAGTATTTTATGTACACTTCTTATAAAATTTCATAAGGTACTTATAAATTATTAGGTTGGTGCAAAAATAATTTCGTTTTCTCACATAGTAACATATGTTAGAAAACGAAATTATTTTTGCACCAACCTAATAATTAGATACCTTTCTTATGAAATTTAATCTAACTCTTAAGTTTTATTTTAATTTCTTTATAATATATTTTCCATAAAGCATCATAAACATAAAGGTGAAAGCTAAGTAGAAAAAAAACAGGCTGTCAGTCAGTTGGAGTCGAAGTTCGCCAGTTCAAGCCTTTGGAGTTGCAAATGGAGTGGCAGGAACCAGAGTCTTGCCTCACAGAAGCTGACCGAGAGATTCCACGACATCTGACTTCACCTATCCTACCAATAGCAAGTTATACTGATGAATGAAGCTAAGCCAGCACTTAAAAAAACTAAGCCAGTTGACCAGAACTTACCTAAGAAGTGTAAAAGTGTCACACTCCGTAGAAATCAGTTTGGTAGAAAAACACACACTCCTGTATATGACAGATGGATAAAAGTTAATTTGTTACTTTCAACATACTTGAACCTCTTGGATTTTTATTTGCTTCTTTTCTTTACGCTTGTGCGATATCACCTCTAGTTTAGACTCATCTTACACTACAGCATGATGTCTGATTCATCTCATCTACCTAAGATCAAAATCACAACGTGGGTAGGTTGCAGTTGGTGTGAGGTGTTAGCATCGACTGACCATCCCACTTGGTACCCTGACCAAAGGATTCTGCCGGGTAGTGACAACCACCGATCGACCGGGACACGGGCTGGTGGCAGCAACTAAGAGTCAACCCCAAAATGCCGGTAGGAGAAATAGCACAGTTTGGCGCCGTGACTGGGAGTTGACCATGATCCGACAGCTCAGTGTCACAATTTTCTGGGTAATCAAACAATTGGTTTGAGAAATAAAAAGGTCTTCTATATACCATGTTCCTTCAGGATATGAGTGATCATTGCTATCCATAATTTCCTGTCCTTTTGTAGCTCTTAGTAAATTTTGTCTTTTCACTATCTCTCCTAATTCCTGTTCTGCCAACCATTTACACAAGCTCATTAGGTTAAGAGCTGCTTTCCTCTGTCCCTCTTGCCTACAATTTGTCCTGTGAGCATCAAATTTTCTAAGCCCTTGTTCTTCATTATGTGCTCTATAAATTTCAACTGTCTCTTTCTTAATGTTTAGTATAAGTGTCCTTTATCTTTGCTATTTTCTCTAAAACTTTGTCATTGCTCACATGTTTTGTCCATGGCATTCACATGAACCCAGATGTGCAGCTGATGTAATGTGGTTATCAGTGTGGGAAGCAGTATTGGCAAACTGAGTTTAAAATCTAGCTAAGTCTGTTGCATTCCCTTTTGCACGAATGTCCTTAGGAAAGGCATCGATTCATCTCTGTCCTCTTTGCCTTATGTGTTAAATAGCAGGCTAGACTAGGTTTTTTAGCCTTAGGTGGAAACTAGTTTAAGAGAAACGCAACACTGAATTCTAAACTGTTTAAGAGACTATGGGAAAGCACTCAACTATTTTTCTGAAGTAGATAATAAACTCACAGATAATAAAGAAGACGTATCTGTGAAAAGCCATACATATCTACACAGAATAATACAAGACTATGTATTTCTTTGGTGATTGGGCAAAGATTGTTTAAAGTCTGATGGAGAAGTTTTCATTCATGTGCAAATATTCATATGATATTACATCTTCAAATTACCACTTATTCTGCTCTTTACAAAATTCTCTGAATGGAAAAAAAACCCCAAAAACTTTCAATTCTCTGGAAGACTTAAATATACCTGTAGACCAGTAGTTTCCTTTGAAAGATAAAAAAGTTCTAAGAGGATGGAATGAGGAAGTTTCCTGAAGGATGGCAGAAAATTATGAAACAAAATAATAAGTAATTTGATATTGAAAATAAATTTATTTTTACTTAATAAACTGGGTGACGTTTGGCTAATTTTAGGGAATAAAAGATGATTTGTTCTGTCTTCCATACAAATGTATGTGTAGCGTAGGATTTATCAGCATGGAAAGTGGGATTAATGGGTCAATTTCAAATTGCAGTCAAGTCTATTGTGTTTACCTTCACACAAAGACACTTGGGAAAGGTATGAATCTATTTCTTCTCCCTGCAAATATGGGTTAAATAGCAGTGGGGTCTCTTGCTTTGGTTGGCAACCATACTAAGAGAAAGACAATTCTCAGTTCAAAACTGATTGGATGTGAGGCAAGCAACTCTACCTCATAAAAACTGCAGCAGTAGCTGGCATAGTGAGGCTGTGTTTTCGTACTCCCCAGGGTTCCTACAGGGTTAAATATACCTGTGTCTTCTATATGAGAGAATGATTTCTTTGAGCCAAACCAATAATCCAATATTGATTTCTATATGTGCAATTTTCAGATTCCCCAGGCCTGCCTGTATTATTTAGTGGCATGAGCCATCAGCTGTTTTTTTAGGCATTTTCAAATACTTCTAAGACCTTTCTACGTGTATTTTGCATATTTTTACTCTAACCTGCTGACATTTAGTCACAGTCATGGTTTCAATGAATACAAGAAATTCTTCTGATGGTGTGTTGTGCAAATGCTATATGTTGTCCATAACAGTTAAGCTAGAATTTCTGAAATTTATTTTCCTTTATTGTACTGATTTGCAATAAAAGTAAGATGAAATGGTTAGCTGTTTTGTTAAGTGTATTCTGACATGAACATGAGTAATCTGGTAAAATCACTTATCTGTATCCCCTATAGTCCTAATGATACTAAATTAGTGATGATCAACCTGTAGTGAAAACAATTAGAATTCAACTATTTGCATTTGCCTTTTTGCTTCTTTAACTTCTCGAGATTGAAATTATTTTTTTTTCTTACATATTTAACAAAATAGATTTCAATCTTTGTGTTTTATCTCCATTTTCAATTTGATTAAAAGTAACAAAAACTTAATCTTTTGGTATTTTCTGATGTCATAGGTAAAAGTATGAACAAAAGTATTTTGATGTAAACTGCAATTAAAATTTTATTAAATTTAATTATTCCTCTCTAATTCAGTTAAACCTGAATAATGGATAAAACAAAATTGCCAAGGTTTCACAATTTTCTCTTTGCCATGTAATCCTGCTTGTAAATTCTTCTATTAGAAAAAAATGCACTTGTAAAATTCTATAGAAAAGTTTTCATGTTTTACAAATATGGCCATGTAATGTAAAAAGAAGCTTTGGAAATATTTAACTTGATTTCTAACAATGTATACACTCACTATGTGGAATTTACATGATGCTTAATTTAAAGAGATTTAGACTCAAATCTTTCCGATATAAACAGTGATCTCTCTTAATAGCTGTTTAATCTGTTATATCTAAATGCTGTGCTATAAATATTGACATAATTTTTTTAAGTTAGAGGTAAAAGATATTGCAGTAAAAGTATTTAATCTATAAATTGATCCAATTGCAACTTTTTAAAAACTATTTTTATAAGATCTTTCAAACAAGATGAATCCAATTCTAAAAAACAATAAATCTCTCATCTTAAATATCTAATAAATAAATTTGATTATATACGTGAAATATAAATAAAATAACTCTTTGTTTAGTAAATGACCAAAATGTGATATACACGCAGTATATATATATTTTTTTTTCATGGTGCGTATATATATATATATATATATATATATATATTCATTTCTTCTTTAAATTTTCTGATTTTATTGTTCCTTGCTTAGTCATTTAATATTTGTCAGGTGGCAAAATAAATACAAAATCTTGAAAAGAAAAAGTTTGCTACACCACAAGATTTGGTCTCACTTTTAAAACATCTTTACTTTAATTTTCTGTCCTCTTTGTGTCTTACTTTTTTATTATCAATTCTATATTTTTGTAATCTTTTGTCTGTTAACACAAACTGTTAATGTGATTATTTTCAAAGTGCAACTTTGGTCAGTTTATTCAGTGACTGATAAATCTTGCTAAACCTGCTTGTCACACTTGATGGGAATTTTCTGAATAGAGTACATGACTTTTTTTTTTTCTGCTAGTCTTCACCCAGTTCACTTGGTTGAATATGTATTTCTGTCATCATAGTTGAAGGTATAGACAAGAAATAGAGCAAAACACATAACATTTTTTAATGAAACTGGAAAGGTAATTTATTCTACTTTCCAAAAAAACAAACTTCCTGCTTGGAAGAAAAGAATGTGATGATGTCATTCTATGTGGAATTCAATGTTTTTAAACACTACAATCAGGTAGTGTAGCTAGTGTTTGTAATACTCATGACAGACAGAGGATTTGCCACCTCGCTAAACAACATTCCAAAAATGGATAACATTAACATCTATAAAATATAAAGAAAGATTGCAATTATTTTGTTTTGATTTGGTAGACAAAAAGAAAGAAAAAAATCAGCAACAACAAACACAGTAACAATATAAGATGGAGAAAGATATTTAAAAATAATTACAAAAAATGATTTTTAGTAAATAAAAATTTGTAAGATAAAATATTATTAACAATATAGGGGATTTTTTTCATAGTGTCACTCAGTAAAATATGTGGTATAAGCCTGAAAATAAATGTTCAGTGTATTCTTCTTCTACATGCTGTGTTCCTTCATGATGCTGACAGTCATGGCTCTCCACAATTTCCTGTCCCTTGTAGCTCTTAATAACTTTTATCTTTTTGCTATTTTCCCATGCCCTGCTCTGTCATCCATTTATTCAAGCTTGCCAGGTAGGTTCGGTGTTGCTTTCCACTGTCTCTCTTACTTTCAATCTGTACTGTGAGTATCAAATTTTACAATCCCTCCATATTATGTGTCCCAGGTAAAAATGGTACAACTAATTTTACTCACTACTTCATGATACTAATTCATCTCACTGATACTCCCCCAAATTTTCCATCCAAGGTAGGCCACCTCCTCTCTATTGCAACTCTAGGTTCAACCAATGAATGCAATGTTTTGGGGAACAGATACTCTGCTATAAATGGATTAAATTCTCATCTTGTTGCTAAATTACAGATCATTTTTAACATTTTTTATCTGAAAAATTGATTATTCTGTTTTTAAAATGTTAATTTGTTTAATTACTTGTATCTCAAATTACTTCTTAAATTGTATTATGAATCTAAATGATGGATTAACTTTAAATCTGAAAATTCAATTTTAAGTTTTGTCTATTCAATCTTATCAATATCAGGTTCTTGGAGGAACCAAAAGTTGGTGGAATGCATTTGTAAAATGAATTTTTTACAGAAATGAAAATGATAAAAACATTTTTCTATCAGGACACCAAAGTTTTTCTTAATGTTTTTGTCTGGTAACATTTTAAATTGTATAAATAAAACTAAATGTATTTAATTGTTAACAACAACAATAACATAAGATAAGCATTTATCTTTATCCTTAATTGAAGCAGGTGCTTTTTGATGTTAAATAATACTTACTTGATATTAAAAAATATAAGAATGGACATATTGAGGTCAATACCCAGTAGCAACAGAGTCTGTTTCATGCTTAAACACAATCTTCATTACACTTTCTATAATATAAGAAAAAAATTATAATTTTAAAGAGTGTTTAACTATATAGTTTGTCATATTTACTTATGCTAAAGTCAAAATACCTTTCTACTGATAAAATGTGCATTTAATAAAATAGTTAATTGTGGAATAAAAAATAGTGAAACCATCTTTGAAGAATAATTATAAACTATTTACAATTAATCTATTTAAAAATCTAACAGAAAAGAAATATATGAAATTGTAATTTTTTTTTATTAAATCATTTCACCCCAAGCAAGGCGATAATGCTATTAAGTTGCAAAAGTTTATTGGGAGTGAAAGAGAATGAGAGGAAACAAGAGACAAACTTTTTCTGTTCAAAGGATGGGAAAGGAGTGTGAACCAGGCAATGGGCCAAAAGTGAAACTTTTATTTACATTCAGGCTAATGTCTTCATCTTTGTTGTTATTATCACAATGTTTCAGCCATTCTACCCTCAGACTTTCTTTAGGTGTCTATCAATCTGGATAACCTTCAAGGAACATTGAATTGAACCCATTATTTAATTTAAATTCTTATTCATTCTCCTTTCCAAATCTATGGATATGTTGTCTTGTTCTCTTTAGTGTTGCTCAGTTAAGGCTTGTCCAGTTTCCACCGAGTCAATGGTAGAATAATGAATTAAAGCATTTGTTCATGAATTTGATGGCATAGTAATAGTGAGTTCAATCCCTGGGCCAAGTAGTACAGACTTAGACTCAGTGGCAATCCGGTGAGCAATAACTGGGCAGTATGAAAATGTACCAGATGGGATACCTCCACATATTGACTGCGGAATGAGAACAATTTACTCTCATAGATTAAAGGGTTTGGTTTAAAATTCCTTGAAAGCTATCCAAATCAACAGATATCTGAAGAAGACCACAACAGCTGAAACAGGGTAGTAACAGCAAAAATAAGGATATTAGTTCAAATAATGATAACTCCTCATCCCAGAAATTCAGGCAGATGGCAATCAGGTGATAACAACCAATAACAAAGATGAGGATATTAGTCTGACTGTAAATAATGATAACTTCTCATCCCAGAAATTCAGACAGAAATTAGCCAAACCTTTATTCAATCAATGAATTCATATAAAATTATTCCAATTAAAAAATATTCAATTGAATGTAATTACATAAAATGAAATCATTTCTCTTGTAAGACATTCATGTTAATAAATCTTTAAAAACATTTTCTTGACCAACAAATAAAATATGCTTTTTATTTTATTTCTTTTATTTTTTCATTCTCTTTGATCAGGCCAAGAACTTTTCAGCACCCCTGTCAAATGTTAAAAAGGAAATGTTAGTAAATTTTCACATTTAAAATGGAGGTGTTTGAAATCAAGAACAAATATGAAAATCTGTTGAAAAGTTTTTTGTCTAATCAAAGAAGAAATTAAAAAATATTCTGATGTTTAGTCATTTGGTCTCAGACTCTGGGGAATAGATGAGGCCAAGAACTTTTCACGATCACTTTGTAGTTAAGCATATCTACACATCATTGTAAGTCACTTGGAACTGCAGCCTTCTAAAATGCCAATGTCATAATTCTTTACTATTTCATTCTGTTCACTCATCACAGTTTGACTTAAGTACAGATGTACTGACATTTTAGAGAAAAGCCAGAAAATAGGACAATTCTGCAGCTGTTTTAGATATGTGCAATGTCAAGCATATCTCATCAAATTGATGACGATCCTCATTGGAAAATCATCATCAAATTTCGAGGGCTAGGGTTTGCTATTTTGATGGAGGGATGGGAACACAGTTTTTCAGATATAAGCATTTATAAACAATACCTGTAGTTATGCTCGTTCTTATTACATTACACCAGATTTAATAATACCAAGATGAACATAAAGGTCTCAGGATTCCAAATCTAGTCCTCAGTATATTCTGCTTCCTTCTCATCATGGTAATCCACCTTTAAATGAGGGCATGTATACACCCACTATATACAAGCTTTGGCCTGTTTCTTGGCTATATGTGTGTTGCCTCTTTCATCTCATCATCAATGGAGAACTACTGTCTTGTTCCTGGGTACAAACAGATTAAACTCTGAGGATGCCAGGTTTGGGTTGCAACATGGGTGAGGCATGGCTGTCCAATTTGCTACAACTGTTTGTCTGTCCTTTAAACTGCTGTAAAGCCTTGCATTATCACTCATCTTCAAATGTAGTTTAACTCAAATAAGCTTTGCTCCGAGTTTTGATAATGTGCTCATATAGGATTCAAAATTGATAGTGCTGCCATTGAGCATAATAAAACTCTAGCAGTCTCTTTTTTCTTTTTAGGATTGACATTAACTCTACTCACTCAACTCTTTATTGTTCTTTAATAAAGTTTTGTCTTTCCATAAGTATTCACTAATCTTTAAATTTTTATGGCATTTTTTCCTTTCAAATAGAGACTGATAGTTTTTTGTTTTCTATGCATCCAGAAGGGCATCCATTTTGAAATAGAATTATGAATAAGAAAAAAATGTAACTGCATGTTTTTCTCTTGGATTTCTAGATGCTTTATGATTTATTGCTAAAAATAAACTAAGAATTCTGAGTAATACTTTTAAAATGAAATTAGAATGGCCATTACTTTTCAATCAATCTTTGTATATGTATTATTAGTGGCTGATATATAATGAAATATATATGTACAAGTAGGTATGTATAAATGTTTTTATGTATATTCATGTATCTGTTAATAAAAATTGTACATTACTTAAAAAAAATATATCTGAAAATAAGACTAAAACAAATAGTAGTAATTGCTAGCAACTGATATTTTATTCATAAATAAGAAGTAAACAGTGTTTAAGTTTCTTTGATGAACTATAGCCAATTATTATTAATATTTGATTAGTATTTCTCTCATCTTATATAACTGGGAGTAGGGACTGTATTCCTTTCATTTCTTACTTTTATTTTCTTTTTAATCACAACTCACACATTTTCATTATGATCATGAGGCAAATAACACTGGATAGAAATAAAATTTTGGTTACCACAATGGTAAGAATGTACAAATCATGTTTAATTCATTCAAGAGTTACAGTAGATTTAGAACATCATTTCACCTTTTTAGTTAAGTTCAAATTAACAAATTAACTGCTCAGTGCCCTGAAAAAAAGTACAGTGTTGAATTGATGTTCTCTTTGAAAATTATAAAAAAGACTAGAATCATGAATTTAAGTTGAAAGAAGAGGAGGATCTGCAAAAATGCAAGGAATATAACTAGATCCCAATTGATGCTTACTTTTGAGGGAACTGTAACATTATGGCTGGGATGATTTTGATTTTGGCAACGAAATTTAATTAATGACCAAAAGTTCTTGGGATGAGTTTAGGATTTGGAGATTGGTATCATTCTGGTCACTAGCTGTGGGTTTAGCACCATGGCTGAGAGGATCTTAGATCTTGTTGCTACCCAATGTAAAACTATAAACTGTATGTTCTTCTTTGGTAATCTCAAGGTCAGGATTCCTGGTTTACAACACCAAATGTAACAATATATTTGACTGTTTTTTTGTTTTTTTCTTTCATTTTAGACAGGAGACCTCTTAATGCACATTAGGTTTGGAAAATCTGAAGAAGTTCAAAGCTCAAATTTGAAATGTTGAAACTTCAAACCAACCACATATCACAAAATTAGAGTTGATGCATTCCTAAATTAGATCAAAGTTTTTGAATAATGATGATTACCATAATATATTTAACAATATCTTAATAAGGTATAGTTTATTCTAACTGTTGAGTACATGTTTCAGTTTCGTGTCTTCTTTTCCCCAATTCTAATGCTTTGGCCATGGTTTATGGGGGTCTGGACAGGGATGAGAATCTCACTACAATAATCTAACCTTGTCTACTATTCACATGTGTTGCATCTGCTACTGTCTGTTTACCCATTCCCCTACTCTTCTCTGGCACCCTAAACCAAACTCTTTCCTTGCTATCTTTTCACTTTCTATTGGCTACTTGTGAACTCCCATTTTAGATAGATATATAAGTAATGCAGCTTGTCACTAGTGAGGATATAATTTGACCATTAATTTCAGAACCAGATAGTCTTTAGCCATTTGATTAGATAACTTATTCTTTTATTGGTTTTGACCAAGTTTTTCTTTTGGAAAGCTCTTTGCTCTGAAATTATTTTGCATAAGAAAACACACCAATCTGATTGACAGGTTTTTTATGTCAACAATTTAGTTCCAAGAGTTTCTAGAGATAATTTTAAATTTAAGCTAAGAAAGTAATTTATTACTTGTCAACATTTGTGCTTGCTTCTTGGGATAAGTGGATACAGGGCCAAAACTTGTACCAAGTTTCAAATTAACACTTGGGTCTGATTCTACAGTAAATTCCCCAACTCATCTAATTTTTTAAACTAATAAACTTGCTTAATTAGTTGTCTTTCTAATCTAAAATCAATTCTAAAAATGATTGAAGATGAGTCTTCTCTCAAGTTATAAAACTGAGCATTTCTCCATTTAATTTTGCTTGTTTATTGCTGTCAAGCCTCTTTATCACTCTACTTGCCAGCTCTTATCACAGAAATATTAACTAGGATCATGAATCTTAGCTGGAAAAAGATGAGGATCTTCAAAAATATGGGAGATTTGATTGGATAACTTGCATTCCCAAAATCTTACTTTTTTTTTTTTTTTTTTTTTTTTTTGGAAGTGCTTCTTGATTGAACCAAGATCTTTTCACTATCCTCTCATAATTATAATTTTCAGTTAGGAAAAAATGTTTTCAAATTCAGTGTGCCAAATTTAAGTGGAATATATTTAAATATACTCTGTATATTTGCCTATGCAATATATTTTCTGGAATGACTTGCACAAGGTCCTAAAAAATATCAAACAAATATTTTATTTATTAAAAGAAAAGAAAATACTCAGGAAAATAGTTTTAAATATTTTTTGTTGCAAATTTTGGAAAAATGCTGGAAACTCAGACATTGTTTTCAATTTTCATATTTTGGCAGGGAAAAGAAAAACTTAAATGTTTTCTCTCTAATAAATGTAAAATTGTGCCAGTTGAATGTTTACTCTAGATGCTTAAATTATATGAAAGATTTTCATTTTTCTTATCCTTTTATAATTCTCTTTCGTTTTCTTTTCACCCATACTCAATTTTCTTTCTCTGTTTGCATTCCATCTTTCATTAGCCATCACTTCCCATTCTCTCACATTTTTTCTTCTCTGCTAACATATGTCTATTTAACTGCTGTGGATGTATTATTATTAGTAGTAGTACAACCACTATTACCACCAAAAATTATGAAATTAATTCACTTAGAGGATATTCACCTTGTTTTTTATTTAACAATAAATAAAATAACAGATAAAATACAAAACATTTTTATTTAATAGTAACTGAAATTTCTGGCTTCATAAAATATAAGTTTATATATTGTTTGAAATGTGTTTGACTTTCTTTTTTCTTTCCTTAATCTCCTCAGAAATGCCGATTTTTTTTTTTTTTTTTTTTTTTTTTTACCTGTCCTCATTTAGACCAGTTTTTAAAAAAATGTTCATATTTCTTTTATTTATTTATTTTTTACCGTATATGTTAAAAACTATCTCTATAAAACAGAAGATGTGTATGTGTGTTATGTATGTCAACATTTCTCGACCAATTTTGATGAAATTGTACACACAATTTTCAAATTTACCAAGGCAGGTCAAGATCAACTTTTCAATCTCCAAAACCCGAACCTACTAAGAACCACACAAGATAGAAACTTGTGGAGAGCCATGATTGCCTACATCCTGAAGAGACGCAGCACATAAAAGAAAAAGGCATTTGAAAATACTTAGATATATCAATTGTTATGATGTTTGGGTGCCTCAGAAAAAAATTTAATGAACAACATTTCCATCCACAATTCTCTGCTCAAATATAATAAAGATGACCCATTTTTGAAAAGAATGATCACATGTAATGAAAAATGGGCTTGTTTATAAGAATGTGGAGTGAAAAGTGTCCTATGGAAAATGAAATGCTGGCCTGCATCCAAAGAAGGTGAAAGCTGAGTATCTGATGGGATTAGAAGGTCATTGTGTATTATGAGCTCTCTCTGCAAAATCAGACATTGAATTCAAACAAGTTCTGTTCTTAATTAGACCTATAATAGGCAGTAATCCAATGAAAATCTGGAATTGGCCAATCAGAAAAGTTTTCTGTCAGGAAAATGCCAGACTTTACCTCTTTGCAAACCCAGCAGAAATTGTTAGAGCTTGGTTGGGATGTCATACTACACCCACTATACTCACTCTTGAATTACTAGTTATTTCAATCCTTAAAAATTCTCTTGATAAAAAAAAATTTAAATTCTCTAGAATCATATAAAAACTTTGACCAGTTCACCAGACAAAAAGATGTCAAGTTACGTGAAGGTCGTGAAGTGTAGTGGATCAAAATGGCACTGAATAAATCTATGTACAAATGTCTGATATTGTCTGTTAAATTCACTTAGAAAATGATATGGACTTTTGTTCTCACCCAATATTTGATTTTTTTTTTTTTTTTTTTTTTTTTTTTTTCCTTTACACTTTTTTGGGTGTAGCCTGGGCATTAGGGGTTTTGTGGTTGCTGCTTGATTCTGTCACCTGTGATAGGTTTCATTAACTGACCAGCTGCAACTGTCAACTTGTATTCACTTAAACATTGTGCCTATCACAGCCTGACAATACTAAGCAACTTTGTGTGTGTGTGTGTATATATATATATATATATATACATTAAGAAATGGACAAAGTCCGACAATTTATTTATTAAAGACATTTTTATGTTTAACGTTCTTTTTATAGATACAAGTATTTAAGTAAATGCTCTGTTTATAATAAACAGTATTAAATTACATTTACCGGCCTGAATGTCCGAGAAATTTTCATAGAAAATATTTGTCCTTTGACAGGATTTGAACCTGCATCCTATACTGAACCGTCATTTAGCCTGACGTGCCTAACCACTCGGCCACAAAGGATCGTTCGGTTGGCAAGGTCGAATTTACTGCTTATAAACTTCAATCTTCCATGAATCTCGTACATTCATAACTGCTCATGGCGTATCAAATGTAAACAAATGACGTCATACATTAAGAAATGAACAAAGTCCGACAATTTATTTATTAAAGACATTTCTATTTTTAACGTTCTTTTTATAGATACAAGTATTTATCTATAAAAAGAGATTCGGATGCTGAGCCCATCTTCTCTCTTCTTTTCAAGCAAACTGATGACTTCTTTTGAATGCATTCTTCTTCAGGATTTTAATACGTTTTCACAGTGAATGGTAAAGATACTCAAATGTAATGGTCAGGGTACAATTTACCTGCAGAAAATTTGCATATTGTAGACGTTCGACGACTAAATCATTAAAAAATCCAGAATTTGTGTCATGTCCGAAAAATAGTGTCACCTAAGTTGAAGTAAAAATAAAGAAAACATGAAACCAAAGACAAACCCATCAATCAATGTTCATACCATTAATGGACAGTTACTGCTGAACTCATCAACACAAAAGCTCTCGGCAACAAAAAACACCTTTAAGCACACTTTTCAAAGTGTCCCAAAAATAGTGTCAGCCCCCTGTAAGATTAGCTACTCCCTTATCAATAATTTGTATAAAATTATTAACTCACACAATAACCGTATTTTAAGAAATTTCTATGGGACAAACAACAAACCTGGTATTGAACCCTCCTGTAATTGTAGATCTAAAGAAAATTGTCCAGTTGAGGGCAAATGCAAATCTACCAGGGTTATATATCAAGCTATCATTTCCCCCAAAGAAAATATGATAAATTATAATGTTTACATCAGAATTTCTGCAGGGGAATGTAAACAGATTTTATGCCCATAGGCACTCATTTTCTGACCCTAAACTAAAATACTAGACAGCTCTTTAAAAAAAAAAAAAAAAAATCTGGCAATTGAAAGAGGAAGATGGTTTGTGAAGATTATAGGTTCCGCACATACTCCTAATAGTCTCAGAAATAGGTGTGACTTATGTTTAGAAGAAAAGATTAGAATAATACAATAATCAAAGCCAACTACTGAATGAATTAATGTTAAAATGTCAACATAAAAACAAATTCAAATTTCCATAATATAGGTTTAATTAGCGACCATATTTCCATAATATTCAATCTCCTCTAACTCTTCAAATATCGACATTATAACATTCTAATTTTCTATATTTTATTCCCCCCTCTATAACGTCTTTACACTATATTAATTATAATCTATAAACTTTCCTCTGCTTTAGTATCTCCCCAACTCTCTTTCCATTAATCTCCTACATCGTTTTATCTATATATTTTAAATTTATTTTTAGACCTCTTTTTATTCCTCTTTTAATTTTAAATTAATATTTCATTCGTCATATAACCTCAAATTAATGTTATATGGTTAATATTTTTTATTATTTTATAAAACTTCTTCTCTTTTAAGACAAATACCTTCCACCCTTGCCTGAGCCTGTCTCATGCCTTTCATCTAACTGGAATATTGAAATGGATAAATTCTGTATTAGTTTCTTTTTTTTTTTTTTTTTTTTTTTTTAGCTTTCACAGTTAAATTCTATTTCCTATCCCTCTTTCACTGTATAGTCACAAATTCAGTCTACACCGGGGTTGATAAGACAGACGACCAATATCTTTGTCTGCTGAAATAGTCTAATCCCTATATGAGGTATTTTGGATTTTAATATTTATTAATTATATCACACACACCCATCAGTGTGTGGTTAAAGCATTTGCTTTCTCACCATGAGACCAAGGTTCAAATATAACTATGGCAGTATCTACCTTCATCAGTTTTGCTTGACTAACCACTCTTTGCAGTGCATATTGAGGTCTAGTTTGGGGATATCATGAATCTTTTCAGTTAATTTGCCAAACATCACAATTCCATCACCTATATATATATATATATATATATATATATATATAGTGTGGTTGGTTGTGCACAGTCTTCACCACTATAATCAAATCATATATATCTCACAACAATACAAATATAATACAAACAAAGAAATACAGGTAGACTAATGATTAAACAGTTTGAAAAATGGAATCAGCAAAGCTAAGCTAAATTTAAATCCTGGTTGAAGCAATTTGTATTCACTTTGTACTAATGCCATTGGGAAAGTCATGAATTTCTTTCTTTTCACCCCACCTATGGGTAAAATAGTAGACTAAAATTCTTTAGCATTGTTAGGCAACCAGTCTCAAAAAGGAAAACTTTGAAGTTAAAATCATGTAGAAGACAAAATGAAACTCTCCACTATCTTTCCCAAGAAGTCATGCCAGTGCCCAATTTATAAATGAGGAAACTGGAGAGACGTAATCACCAATGTTCTGAAGAGACAGGAAAATATAGAAACTTATGTTGATTTTTGTATTTCTAAATTTTTTTTTTTGTCAGTACAAATTGCAGTAAAATAAAATTTTGATCAAATTGAAATAGTGTCTTTTTGAATTTTATACAATTTATTTATACATTTATTTTATACAATTTATTTATACATTTATTTTATACAATTTATTTATACATTTATTTTATACAATTTATTTATACATTTATTTTATACAATTTATTTATACCCATTTGGAATTTCTTTCTTAGGTTATTTTCAGGATTTTTTCCAAATCTGTGGCTTTTTTTTTTTATCTTTGTTCCTCTTTCTGTTTATACATTTGTTTATATTTTTGTTTAAATTTAAGCTCTTCTAATTATGTCAGAGCTTCTTGCATATTTTTACCTTCAATATTATGAATGTTTTCATAAATGATTTTCCTCTCTCCAAATATCAGCCTCCAGTAATTTGTAATATAAATTTTTTATACTTACCATCACCATCCACCATCATCTTGTTCAGTCATCTCTCTCAATACTGCAAAAATTGAAAAAGTTGCATGAGGGTCTGAGTTAAAAGTTATCCTGTTGTCAGTAAAACATTAATTTGGGATGACTGCTTAGGATTTTGGGGACAATGCCAGGATGATACAAAATTTTCAGTTAAAATTCTATTTATTCTAAAAGCAACTACTTTCTTACCTGTCTTGCATTGTGACTAAATGTAATTGTAAATGAAAATTTTTTGATTTTGACATTAAAGCATTTTTTGATTATGAATAGTTGGGATGTGTTAATATTCTTTCTATAGAAAATGAATGCATAAAGCACAATTCTTAAAGTTTGATAAATGTTACTTGAAACATTAATTAATAAGAACATTTCCTGTGTAAAATTATTCAAGGGGATTTAACTGAAATGTTTAAATAAATAAAGTTGTATATTTTCATAAATAAAAATAAAAAACATTAAAATTTAACTAACTTTTTTTTTTTTTGTTTTTTTTTTTAAATTTTGAAAACTTTAATATTTTAGTTTATTTCATTTATTTCCGAAAACATTCTCATAGTATTTTTATTATGCTACTAACAACTATAAATAAGCTAAAAAAAATCTTGATTTTGAGACATTTTAAAATTTGGTGGGGAACAAGTTGCTTTTCAGGATTGTTGCAGGAAAATAATGAAAAATTTTAGTCTGCAGAACTCAATTGCATTTATTTTGTATTTGCAAGTATCTGGGCAATTTGTTTTGCACATTTTTTTTTTCATTAAAAGTATCTTTTTTAATGATTATCACAAAATAACTGTTATTGAAAAGGACCTCCAATCAGTGGTTAACTAACGCAAGGAATGGATTGTAAATTTTAATGCCTCCAAAACAGAATTACTTTGATTTAATCACCATAGAGAACCTTTTCTGCCTACCTGACGCTAAACTCCAGAAGAGCAACACTTTGTGTCTTCTTGGGCTCACATTTTCTACTGACATGAAGTAAAATGATTATATTGAATCAATTGCTAGGTTTACTACTAAGAAAGTTGATTCACTGTGTCATGCTGACAAATCTTCTTGCTAGAATCATCCATGCATTGAATATTGCTGCCATATCTAATCTAGTGTTCCCACTATATCTTGAGATTCTTGACAAAATTCAAAGAAGGGTTTGTAATGTAATTGATTTTGACCAGTCACTTTCTCACCATTGTGATGTGGCTCTCCTCCGTCTTTCTACAAATATTTTCATGGCAACTGCTATGATGAGCTCTTTTCTTTAATGTCTCGACTATATGAATTTAAACATGCTACTAGATTCTTGCTTACTAGGTCTTGCCATTTTAGTGTTGAACTAGCTAAATGCAACCATATGTTCTATTCTAATGGTTTTTTTTTTCCTCATACATCTTGCCTGTAGAACTCCCAATTTCTTGCTTTCCTGCCACCTATAATCCTCAAAAATTTAAATGCAACACCAATTGCTATCTTCCGTCTTTCTAAATAATGTTCTCTTGTCGCCCTATTCTCCTCAATAAAGTCTTATTTTCCTTCACTTCCAGTAATCCCTTGCATCCTAGTGGCATTGTTATTCATTTCCTATTTCTTCAAGGATATTTTACATTGAATTCAGGATTTTCAGCAGGTTTAATCCCTGTCACTTTTTTGTCAAGAATTCCTTCACCTTTTACTGTACATTTTAAAGAGGAGATAAAATTAAGTTTTTTTTATTGATCCTATTTTCATATCTAAACATTACTTCAAATCATGTGTCTCTTTGACTGCAACAATCTATGAAAACAATACCCACCAACATTTTATTGATAAACACACCATAACTAACCAATTGTTCATTTGTCTATTTTCTTGTACAAAAATATTGCTGTATCATATTATTTCATTGTAACAATGGATTGGTAAATAAAATTACAAAGCAAGATAGGTCTATACGTAGTGTGCAGTTCATGAAAATATCAGATGGCTTGAATTTAATGTCAATAAGAAATCTTTATTTTAAAAGGAGTTAACTTGTGGTGACCCCAATATTTACTAGGTTCACATGAAGGGCTACCAAAATTGATTTTGCACTCAATATCACACCAGAGCATTAAAGAAGCTTAGTAATCAGTGGTTGACCTGAAAGGTAACTTGCAGCCACCAAGTGTAGATTTGTGCTTCGCAGAATGTCGGCAGCTGTTTCTAACATGTAAACAAGTGCTTGAATCAGATGTCAGGAAACCCCCAACCTGAGAGGAAAAAGTCTCTCTCATATCCTCAAAAGAAGATATCCATATTTGGAGAAAACACCCAAAGCCATACACACCCACTTGTTGATATTAACATTAATTTTACATGTAAGAGATTTAGTTTTGTGTTCTTATTAGATGATAACATTATATATCATCTGATACATCTATTTACAAGTTGGTCAACAATTAGATAGAGAGACCTTAGAAATGATAGAATGGTTGATTGCTTTAATGACCTTTGAGAAATTCAGATTTTTTTTTTGTATTTCTAACATTTTGATGATTGTACCTAAAATAAATCCTTTTCTTAACAGTAAAAACAGATACACACACTTAGTTGACATCCAGTCCATTGTTGTAACCAGTTTCTTGCCACTTTCTTGACATTGGATATAGTGAACTATTTAATGTGTATTTGTGTTTGCATGTGTGTGCAGATAAGCAACCTTGTCAAGAATATACATTATTTTGAAGTGTCTAAACTGTCAAGATTGATTTGCTAACTTGATCACTCATTAAAAACAATTCAAAAAAAAAAAAAAAAATTTGATGAATTACATCAAGTTATTTTTTTTTTTCTATAATTATTTGCCTCAAATCTTTTGTCTACTTTAATTGATTTTCTATTGGGAATGGGATGTTGAAATATATGCACTGCATATAATGAAGTGACTAAGTTTAACATTCCTACCTTCAAAAAAAAAAAAAAATAATGCTGTGTCAAAAGGACAGACAGCCTTTCTCTTGACACTGCTATTACTGCCTTTTTTTTATTGTCGGTAAACTCTACTTTTAGAATTTTAATAAAACCCAAACATATGAAACTGGATTTATGCTTTATCTTTAGAATTGACAGCAAAAGTATTAAACATCATTCTTGAAAATAAACAGTCTAATAAATAGTGTTTAATATTTATATTTTATCTATTCACAAGGAAAAATATAAACACAGATGCACACATAACCTATTGTGGTATGGATTAGCGCCCCTTATACATATTCTGTACTTAACTCCAGCTCACACTCCATTCTAAGTTGAATAAAGCTTCAGATGGGTTATACCTGCGTTCGTCTTTTCACTACACTAGATTTTATTGAATTTAAGTGGCGAAGAAATGCCTAGAAAATGCTTTTTTTCAAAGTTCATAATTACAGTTACTCATTATTATGTGTTCATTTAAATTTTTCTTGTTTGCAGACATTTTGTAAATTTATAAATAAAAAAAATTGTTTACATAGTTATTTCTTTATAATATGATAAATATTTTGATTTTTAGTTTGTTCACATATTTTTATACACTTATAAATATAAAATTATTCTTGTAAATAATAAATAGTGTTTAATATTTTTGTTGTCAATTCTTGAGGAAAAAAATGTATAAATGCAGTTTCATGAGGTTTAGGTTTTATCAGAATTCTAAAAAATAACTTTTCAAACAATAAAAATTGCCAAGATATGATACACTAACAACAATGTCAAGGGAATAACAGTCCTTTTGACACACACTTTTTTTTTTTTTTTGTTTTTTTTTTTTTATCAGCGGTGAATATTAAAATTTGCCAATGAAGTATTATGGTTGATATTAATCATTCTTAGAATATGAGGATGAAGTAAATAAACATTAGCTTATTAAAAGAATCAGTTTTCTTTGTTAATCAAATGCTAATTTCCTGCAAGTCTGTTTTCAAGACTTTCATCTCTCTTCTAAAGCCTTTAACACACTAGGTGACTTTGTAGAGCAAAAAATTTGTCCTGCAAGTAACTCTGAACACCAAATGATAGTGTATTTGAATTTTGCAGTTGTGTTGTCATATCCTGCTGAGACAACAAAAATATTCTTAACTGGAATCAGTAACTGGACTACTACAGTTGATGGATCTTGAAAAAGAATGCAGTAACACAAGAATACTTATGAATAATAGTCTACTAAAGGTTTTAAAATTGTCTAATAAACATGACTTTTTTATGTAGTTGGTATCATTGCTTTTATTTATTTTAAACTAACTTAAAAGTTACACTCTATGTGGACTTTTAAGCTAGCTCTTGCAGAAGACTAATTGAACCTCTGGCCCAAAACTAAAGCTTAGAAAACAGCAATGATAATCTTGAAGAAATAGCTTTGAATTCCTCAATTCACTCCATGGAATTTCAAAACATCACTTTAACTCTGATTTGGAGCAAAAGACCAATTTGGGCCAAAACTTGAGTTCTTCAATTCATAAACTCTGCAGAACTTCAAAACCTCATTTTACAAAACCTCTCACTTTAACTCTGATTTCTTGGCATTTTGAAAAAATAAAATCGATTTCCTCAATTCACAAAGTTTTTGTGTTACTTTGAACTCAATATAAATTAAAAACTTTTAAAATCACTAATTTTTTTTAGTTATTTTAAACTTTGAATTTTTAACTGTTCCCTCCTTGTCCAGACATAAATCCCAAAGCACCAGATGAAGGGCAGATTTTCATCCTGATTCCAAAAAGCTATATGTCTATGTAGAGCAAGTGTGGTCTGAGTTAGAGGGAGTTTCAGTCACATGGACAGACAGAATTTGCCACTTATTTGTCATGTTGCATTTATGACTGTCCACAGATTCTGTTTTTCTTTATCTGTGAATTGGCAGGTCTTAGGAAAGATAATGGCATAGTTTCCAGTCGCCTTCTCAAGTTTTTTTGAGTTTTTTTAATCAGTGTTTTCCTTTTCTAAGACTGGTTGCCAATCAAGGGAAACTAGATGAATTTCCCAAGGGTATTATTGTTCAAAAGCAAACTGGAATGCTAGGCTGGAAATTAAACTCTGCTTGTCAATTCTGATTTCCATACTGATAACCACTACACTACCTGCACACATCCACTGCCTTTTATAATCATTAGATTTTCTAATTGTTTTAAATTAGTTTTTTTACTCATTACAACAAATATAATTAGAACTGTTCATCCAAAATAAGACTGTTCCAACAAATATTCTCGTTTCTTTCTTCAATGACTTTTCTTTCTTTTCTACTTTTTATTTCCTCTTAAATTTTCTACTCATCAAATTTCCTCACTTCTATTTGATATACACAATGTCTTGATATTTAGAGATATCCGTTAAAAGGAAAATATCCTGGTAATATTGGGTTTAAAATCTACTAATGTATAACAATATCTGTCTATACTTCTGAGATGTATTGTAAATATTTACACTATGTACATTGTTCGAACTATTGTTCTCATCTTCAACAAATTTCTGAAGAAGGCTGGAGCATACAACGGTTGAAATGTGAATATGGCAATAAAGATGAGGACAATAGTATGAACAATGTAAATAGTGTAAGTATAAGAATACGTCTCACACATTTAATGGAGAGGATCAAAAAGATTTTACTTGTATATTTACTTACATATGTTAATAATTAGGTATATAGATAGGTATTATGGAGGGATTAAAAGATTTATAATCACTTTTACTTTATTCAGTCCTTATGTTAGATATTTTTCTTTCTCTGTTGTTTGTCAACTTATAAGTAAAGGCATTTTACTCAATCTAGATTCATTGGGCTTTACATGCTTGAACTCTTTTTATATTTGTCAAGAAATTCTTATGGATTTAACACTTAATGAGTTATATTCTTTCTCAAATGCTGATTGAATATAAACAGTTGTTGCACAATAGAAACATATTTAAAAAGCAGATAATATCTTTACTCCAGACATTCTTTTCACACTCATATAATCTGTAATATTATAATTTATAAACCATATATTTCCACATATAAAATGATATTTAAATCCCCAAAATCATCCCTAAAAATTGGGGGTCATCTTACAATTCTAAAAAAAAGGAAATTTTAAATTCTAAGTGATGTTTGTTGGTAAGCTAACCTTAGCCTCAGTGTGATAACTAATAATGTACATAAAAAGATTCACCTTATCAAATAAACTGATAATAAAACTAATAAAACCATTTCTACTTTGACTATAACTTCATAATAAATTGCCTTTTTGGAAAATAATTTCATATCAGTGGAATTAACTTATATCCTTGCAAGCTCAGCTGAGAAAATGCAAACATAGAGTTATGATTGCATTCACAGCAACCTTTATCTTTCTCTAAACTTTCTGTAATCATCATGGTAGTGTTAATTACAGCAGTAATAACATTTAGTTTAACATAATATTTATTTTTCATTAAAAAAGTAAATGGCTATTAGCATACCAGGATGTTTGCCACTGTTTAGATATAGTAAAAGAAGAATAATCAGTATTTTCAAGAGATCATGTGATGAAATGTAAACAAAACAATGGTTTCCCCTTTTAGGGGATGTGCCTAGGAAAAGCATGATATAGAATTGGTTTTGTTATTTTGCTTATTTTGAATTTCTAAGACTACAGTAAGTAACATTATTTCCAATAACATCATCTTTATATAATCAATAAGTAGTTGTCTTATTCTACAGGTGTATGATATAACAAATTTTCATTAATTTTAATGAAAATTTGCTATATTTTTTTATCTTGTCTTATCTAAAGGTTGCCTTATATGTGGAAATATACAGTAAATTAGTCAGTATGGATTTGATTCTCATATGTTCTTTCAATTTTGGTTTTGGACTTTAGAATTTTTTTCTTAATATTTTTAGTGTTTTTAAAATACTTCAGGAAGTTCATTAACATAATGAGTTCAGGTAAAAAGAATTTCTATTTCACTTTAAGTAGCTTTTCAGTAAATCGACCACATTGACTCCTCATCACTTCATAATATTATTATGCATTGAATTTGTTTATATTCAGACTGATGTCCTCATCTTTGTTGTTATTATCACAATGTTTCATCCTTTGTGTGCCCAGGTGTCTGTCAATCCAAGTAACCTTTAGAGAATTTTGAACTAAGTACTAGCACTTTATTTAATATACAGGAGTAGATTGTTCTTGTTTTTTTGTCCTTGTCTAGGGATATCTTATCTTATTCTTATTTAATACTGCTCAGTTATTGTTCGCTTTGTTTAATTGAGTCTGTAATACCTGGCCCAGGGATTGAACTCACAATTACAATATTACCTAATTCAGTACCCAATGCTTTAATGCCCTGCTTTATCCATTAATAACAACAAAGATGAGGACATTAGTCTGACTTTAAATAATGATGTCTCGTCATTTCAGAAATTCAAACAAAAATTAGGCAGAGATTTTGTTCAATATTTTCCTCTGTTGGTACTCAATCTTTTTTTGTTGTGATTTCTAAAAAGCCGTTACCATATCTCTGTTGTTCTACAATATTTTTTTTTGTATTGCAGAACTATCCACATTCGCTTTTTCTTAACAAGAGTTGGGGAGGAAACTTTGAAAAATTTAATAATTTCTATAGGGACTTGTTTCAGAACATTTCATTTTTGTTCCAGACATTAAACTATGAAAAGTAAAATATTTTATAGGAAGATTGTGGATTTATTGTAATTTTTAATATATTTTGTCTTATTTGCTTAGATTGTTAAACATTTAAGATTTTTAAAGTCAAAGCTGAGCAAAATAGAACTATTAATATTCAGATGTATGTTGGGGTTTTTTTTTTTGGGGGGGGGGGTCAGCCATATGATGTAACCTCAGTCCTTAGCTGTTACAAGTATTTCCAAGACTATAAACCTTCCTGCAGCTGAGCCACAAGCTTAAAGGCTTTGTTTACTAGCAGCAGTGGGAGCCTTTAAGCTCTTGACTAGTATGCCATTGCTATACAAACAAAATTGGACGAGTGATTAATATAAACAATACATGGTGCCAGGATACGAGGGACACATAGTGAATGTATTGTTGCATGAGAATGACTATTTTTTTTTCTTAGAAATATTAGGGTGCATCTTTCAAGCTGGAAAATATGGTAATTGTCCTTTTGATGCAATTGTTTACCTTCTGTTTATATTAATAATGTAATGAAATAAAATTAGCCAACAAAATATAATAAGAGGCTAACTCAGATAATCTTGTGCTAAATTCTTCCAAGGTGAATGATGATTTAACATTGAGATTTTATCCAATGATTAATAAAGCAATTATTGTAACAGGTTTAAACCATCATAAGTAATAATTAATCTCTTAGCCCTGAACAGAGATAAGTCAAATCAACTGATTGTAGCAATATACCAAGTTTTCAAACAAAGATTTTTTTGTTTTTGTTTTTTTCCTTTATCTCCCTCCCCTTTCTTTTTCTAAAATTACAGGCATACCTTTGGGGTTTGCAGATATGGGATAGTTTCCAGACAACTGCAATGAAGCGAATGACACTATTTTTTTTGTTTTCCAGTTCATATTAAAGTTACATTTATACTTAACTGTAGTCTAAGTGTGTAGTCGTAGTAGTAGTTGTTTCAAATGTTGCAAGAATTCCCAAAATGTCACACAAAGAGTTGCTTGAAGTGGGATTGCTGCTTATGTTCAATTTGTTTTGTTTTTTTTGTTTTTAAACAAAAAAAAAACGCAATATCTCAAAAATGCAATAAAGTGAAGCACAACAAAATGAAGTATGCTTGTATTTTTATAACAAACATAATAACTTTTAACAATTTAAAGTTGACTCATTAGAAATAATATATGCTACCACTAACCTCCCCCCTATATATATATATATATATATATATATATGAGTGGAGTAGGTTTCTTATTTCTCTAACACCCTTCATTATCTGGAAGTTGTAGTCATAGTGGTTTATATACTTTAATTTATTCAAACTACTGTTTTCCTCTTGATTATTATTATAGATGTTACACAACATTTCAACCAAGTACTCTCTGCCCATCTTCAGGTGTTCATTTTTTAGCTGATATATATATCTGCTGATTATTATTTCTGCAATGCCAATTCTTGTCTGTTTTCCCCTGCCTGAATCAAGAATTGACTCACAACCAATATTCACTTCACTGCCGCCCTGAAAAACATAAGTGGTGTATTTTGGGAGTCTTTGTATTTAATATCAGGTACTTTTTGCTATTTGGTTATTATAGTGGATTTGTACTAATTTTATCCTTTGTAGTTCAAAAAGTATATTGACAATTTTTCATCTCGCAAATGAAATAGAAAATTGTCATTGTCTTTCATTGGTGTGAATTTAAGTGTACTATTAGATTGGCAGCAAGGAGTCATCATTTTACAATTGTAATGGCTGGATGTCACCCTAAATTCTATGCTAATAGTTTCTTCTCTCACACGTCTCACTTATGAAAATCTCTTCCAGCTTCTTCCTTTCCAGTCAAATAATTTAAATGCAATGTCAATTGTTATCTTCTGTCTTAATTCCTCTTCTTTCATTATTCTCTCTTATTAATAATGCTTTCATTTTCTTACATTCTTTCACACTCAAGGTACCCTTGCATCTTAGTGGCTTTTATTGCCTTACTTGCAGTGAAAAGATTAATTTAAATTTCATCTAGTAAGGCTCAAGATAAAGAGTTACAGTCATAATGGTAATGATGAATAATAATAAAGGCATGGCATGTGGAATTAGAACAATCTACAAAAAGACTAAATTAAATTTTGGTTTGAAATTCCAATGTATATCAACTGAAAAAGGCCAGGTTCCACAATGGCTGAAATGTTGTGAATATGACAATAAAGATGAGGACAACAATCCAAACAATGTAAATAGTGTAAAGAGTTACAATACTTCATCTCAGAAATATCGACAGATGATGAATGAGGTGTGTGAGAAGGTGGCAGAAAGTGGATATTATGTGGCACATAACAATTGACCTTTGACTTGTAAAGTTCAACATTAAAGTGTTCAAGGAAGCACCCACACTGGAGTTTGTTCCACAAAGTGTCAGTAGTTGGGAGGTGGTGGGTAGTGGAGTGGAACTTTCTTTTTGGATCAGGGAGGTGATGAGGCTCGATTTGAGTCTGGGTTAGAATTAAAAATTGGCAGTTGTAGAAATTTCATGAACTAGAATTTTTTTGCAACACACTGAAGCATGTTGAAGTCCTCACAGTATTTAGTATTCTTGAAGTTATCACTGACAGTTTTTGTTGAGATTTACAAACTCTGGTTTGCAAAATTGAGTAAAACAATCAAGCTGATTTGTTTGGAAAAAATACTTTGACAAAAACCCTACTTCATGGGTTTTACACATCTTAGTAAAACCAACTGTACTTGTACCATCTTAACTCTTTGCAGTTCTCTCCCAAAATTTGGTTTTGATTGATCAATGTATGGCTATTTTAGGTGTGATGGGAGGACAGACTAAAAGTCACAGAATTTTATATATAGATATGACCACTATCCAAATCTGGAATAACATTCATTCGTTTCTGTGATTTGCTTCAAAGATAAAATGCACTGAAAAAAAAATGCATTAGTTTGTCATGAGAATTAAACAGCACCAAATAGAGATTGAGAATTTTATTTGACTATTAATACTCTGTCTGTAACTGAGAAATCACATTTATGTAATTCCAAAAATGCTTATTACATGATAATTTTTATTTTCAGGAAGTGTAGTGTTAGATTCTTGGTGTATCTTGTCTTGTCTTGTAACGGCATTCACCCGGGGGGGGGGGGTTGAGCCGGCTCCAATTGAATTAACCACATCGCGCGTCAAGGCCATCCACCCCCGTCGATTGGCAGCAGAATCGACAGCATGATCGAGCCATTTGCGATTTCAGCATCAGACCCCGAAAACTCGAGGACCGGACATAAGTTCCATATCTGCTTTGACCGTTGCGAGCCACGTCTTGAGTTGACCACCTCGACGCTTCCTCCAACCAGTGGGTGTGTTTGGCGGCACCAGTTTACGGACGAACTCATCACCAGGCCGCCACAGCACGTAGCCAAATCACCAGAGTCTCCTGTTAAGCAGAGCTTCTTCCAGGCCCAGAATGTTGCATCTGGCACGGATGGACAAGTTGGGGATCTGGTCGGAGAGGCGTACATGCAGGATACAGCGGAGGCAGTAGTGATCGAAGACCTCAAGCTTATGAAGATCCTCTCTGTGCAGTGGCCAGGTCTCACAACCATAGAGAAAAATTGTTCTGACCATGGCTTCGTAGATTCGCAACTTCGTGGAACGTCTTATCTTCTGATTTTAACCAAAGTTGTTTTTGAAGACGGACAAAGGCAGCTCTAGCCAAATTTATACGCGTGGTGATTTCGTCCTTTGCTTAACCAGTGGCTGTAAAATTGGTGCCAAGACATTTGAAGCTTTCAACCTCTTCCACAGCTTCACCATCGAGGGTTACAGCCACTCGATCAGGTAGGGGGTAGTTTGCAGAGAGAATTTTTGTCTTGGAAACGTTAATTTTCATCCCCACCATTTTGGCCATGCAACTGACCTCATCGAGTGCATGCTGGACCTCCGTGTAGGACTCGCTAAGGATTGCAACGTTGTCGGCATAATTGAGATTGGTGACGGAGCAGTCGTGGCCAACTCTGACACCTGCAAAGCCAACCATGCTATTCTCCAGGATCCAGTCAATAATGTAGTTGAACAGGATGGGGGAAAGCACACATCCTTGGCGGACGCCCATTCGTATTGTTGGTGTATGTGTAATATATATATATATATATATATATATATATATATATAAAATTTACACTATCACCTGTAATAATTGCCACAAAGAATATATAGGAGAAACCTGTAGGAATTTAAATAAAAGATTATCTGAAGACATAAGAGATCTTTTACAAAACATCCTCAATGCATTAGCTGCTCACCATAATGAGTCTGACCATAATTCTGATTTAAAAAAAAAATCCTACTTGAATTAAAAGAGAAAGCAATTTACTAAAACAAAAGTGTATAGAAAGTGCTTTAATTGCTAGATTATCCACAGTAAAGTTACATCCATCTTCTTACATTTCACATTCCTTGGCTATTATCACATAGTGGGATATTTAATAACAAAAGTAATAAAAATATAAACAAAAAGAAACTAAATGAAATTTACTGAACTACATACCGAAAAAACTTATTTAAAAAAAAAAAATTAATTTTAAAAGTTTAAAATTTCAGTGTTTCTCTCTCCTTCGGGTGTATGTGTAGTCACATCAACGTAAACATCACTTTAGTCTGATGAGTGACAATATGTGTCACAGGAAAAAATTTTCTACATTGTCAGTGATTTTCCTAACATTGTTCTGAGATAGATATCTTTTCCCCCCATGAGTCTTAAATCAACTGAATAAAAAGAAATATTACATGAAATAATTTTTTCTGAGACAGAAAAATTGATCCCCGTAGCTATCATAGGTAGGATTGCAATAAGATTTTTTTTTTTTTTTTTTTTGATTAAAGATTTTCTAAATAATCGAAAAATCCACATTTTTCTTTCATAAGCTGCAACCAAATGTTCTCAATTTCTTTTCTTTCTTTTTTTTCAGTTTCCCTTTCTAATTGGTTTATTTTTAGCCTTGACATGGACAGTGCTCGTTTCCCTCAGTCGGATCTATCTTGGCATGCACTCAGTTCTGGTGAGTTGCAGGTTTTTTTCATTTTAATTTTACTTTACATTAACAACAATTTGATAAGAATAGTCATTTAAAATGATGATAGAAAATATCTTCCAATGATTTGCATTCATATTTAACTGCAACATTTCATCCAATCTATCTCAATAACTCTGTATTCATCTTTGCTAAAATCTTGCCTATGTTCTTAGTTTGCCTAATAAAATGTGATAGAAAATAAGTCCACCATGAATTTTTATTTATAAATCAATCCAAGAGATATTGGCCCTAGAAACAATTAAAAAGCAACTCCCTCATAGATGCAAATAAATTTTTTAATTTTACATGCTAATAGACATTCTATAACCTTCATCAGTCGTTCTTTCATTTATTTTTTAAACATTCTATTCGTTGGACCTTTAACATTATTTGCATCAGTGTTTATTGCCATCTAGAGATTTTCTTTGCTTGAAAATTGTTTTCTATTCTCATATACATCTCTTTTAAGGATGGATCACAAGTTTTCTATTGGAGAGTGTAGGAGCCATTTTACAGATCTGTTGTCCTTGAAATCTTTTTTGGCAAAGTGGACAATAATCAGCTTTGCATGATGTGAAGAAATATTTTCTTGCATGGAGATAGTTTTTAGCTTAAAGCTTCTTGGATGTGACATGTGCCACTCAAAAAATATCTCGTCCAAGAACTTTCAGTAATAATTTTATTGCTTACAATACTAACTGGTTTGTAATTCCAGATGATAGTACTGGTAATATTATTTGTTTTGTAATCCCACTGTCAAATTTTGATCCAAATCTGAGTGCTTCGATTTCCATGGATGTGAACTGGAAATTTGTAAAGTTTTGGATAAGTTGTTTGATGAATTTCCATTTGCTACATGAAATCCAATTTGATAGTTTCTGCTTTAACTTGTTTGTGTGTATTATTGAATCAGCTATGATATTGCACTTCGATTAAGCTGGTTTTTATAATGCATCACCTTTTCTGGTTAAGATAATAAAATTGAAATAGCAGTCAGACATTTTAATAAAAATTTTAATTAAATTCTTTTCTTTCTTTAACACCTAAATTATAAATTATATTTTTTTTTAATTATAAATATTCACTATTTATTTATTTTTTCCCCTTATTTCAAATTGTCATATTTATATCTTAACATATTTCTTCTGTACAAATTTCATTGATTTGTTCATGGATATTTATTTTTTAATATATTAAAATTTCATTATTTTCAATGTTTTTAAGAAGCAGGGTTGCCATGATAATGATGTTAGATTTTTTTTTTTTTTTTTTTTTTTTTTTTTTTTGCAGTTGTTTTGAAAATGCTTGTAGGGAATGAAACATTAACAAGAAAATACATAAAAACTGAAACATCCAATTGGTTCTCACAAATTCTTTGAATTAAGTGTAATAAAAAAAAAGAAATTGTTAAAAAAAAAAATATTGTCATGTCAAATGCTTTTTCTGATCATTTCATGATGCTTTCAATGTTTGTACATTTCTCCAAAATATGGTTTTTCATTAAGGATTTTATCAAAATAAAAATAAATTATGCTCAGTGTTAAATCTGTTGAAATATTCTTGTCACAACCAGAGCTTTTTTTTTTTTTTTAATAGATTTTCCTTTCTTTCTTTTCAGGATGTGATTGTTGGAATTCTTTGTGTTTGTCTCCTGTTTCCGTTGTTGTTTCCTTTTCTAAATGACTTTGACCATTTTTCCGTGACACATCCATTGGCACCAATCTTCACAATTGGAATTCCATTCATCATGTGCATCTGCTACCCTCCTGTAGACAAATGGAACACTGCACGCAGGGATACGACTCTGCTTGTAGGTGTTGCAGCTGGCATTTCTGTGGGATCATGGCTCAGTTACCAGTATGGCCTTGCAGTAGAGAGTCCACCCACACCTTATGGAATCTACTTACCAACACTCATGACTGTTGGCCTCAGTTTCCTTCGACTGTTGGTAGGTGTGCCCCTCATGCTGCTGACAGGAGAACTTCTGCGTCCAATTGTTCGACGCATTATAAGCCACATACTCAAGATGGACTTGCAAGATCCCCAAATAAAAAAGATGCAAATATATGAACTAACAGACAGTTTTATTCCTTTCCTCTTTGTAGCTATCAATGTCACATTTGGCATTCCCCTTATTTTTAAACTTCTCTCTATAGATCGACCAGAATATTACACTGAACTTTTAGCTGCTCCTACTGAATGATTTCAACAGTCATCTACTGACACCCCCCCCCCCCAACATAAAAGCAGTCTCTCTTTCTCTCCATCCACAAATAGGCTTGAAATGTCTTTTAAGGAGTCCATGAAAGAGTTTTACTCTGGAGACAGCTACAGACACAAAATCCTTGCCTTTTTTTAAATGATTTTATAAGCATTTGATTTACTTTTTTGAAGACAAGTAAAAAAAAAAAAATATAAATAAATGAAGAGTTTTTCTTTTTTAAAATCAAAAGTATATTTTTCATTCGTCATCATAATCATAAAAATCAACAGGATTCATTATCATTTATTCTTTTTGTATATAATAAGGTTTAAATTGAAGGTAAATTCAAAATTGTTTTAATTTTTTAAGCTTTTTAGTACAAACTTTCAACTGGTTAATTCTCAGCCTTTTTCAGGTTAATTTTTCCTCCCATGTTAAATGATAAAAACTTTTGCCATCCTATTTAGCTAGTTTATTGGCTGCTGTTCCTATGGATTTTTAAACAAGATGCTTGCATATATGTTTGCAGTTGTAATAATGATAAAAATGATGTACAATCACTATTTCAACTAAGGATATAGAATTTCCTTTGTCTTTGTATAATAATCTAATTGTAACATTCCTACCAAAAGAGTGCCTCAGAAAAGACACAAAAGCTGTAGCTCATTTATTATTATCTTTGTCTCATAATAATTGTTACATTTAGGTTAGGAAATCTAGGCTCTGTATGTAAATTAACATCTGTTAAAGGCACAGAGGTTGTATTTCTTAATCAGCTTTGTTGAACCATAAAAGGAATTGGATCCACACATGTACAGAGTGAATTCAATATTTTCTTTCATGAGTTGGATACTTATTGTAAATTTATTCTTCTCAACTTTCAAATCAAATGTTTATAAATGTTTGAATATAGGCAAACATCTTAAGAATGTTTGAGTTTCAAAGAAAATATATTTGAGGTTAACAAATTATTAAGTAAATCAGTTTTTGTTTTTTTCTTCCTACAAGGAATAAGGAAACAAAAATCACATCTCGCATAATTTTCTATATGTAAAAAAAAAAAAAATGTAATAAATTTGATGAATATGTATTAAAGACATACACACAAACACATTAAAGGAAAGCCAACACATGTATGTGCCTGTGAGTGTAACTTGAATATTTGCATATTCCAAGAAAATGTGGATGGCACAATCTTATTCTTTTTTTTTCTTTTTTTTAATTTCCATTTGATTAATCTCTCCTGATTGGAAAATGTGATCTTCAAATCTTTCAATTTTTATAAACTTTAGGGACTCCAATATACAATGCCTGATCAAATATATTTATGCAGATGAAAGTGATTCCGCATTTTTCTACAGGAAACTTTTACTTTCAAATCTAAGTCTTTTTTTTTTTTTTAAAAACTTATTTACTCAGTAGGCAAATTTTCTTAAGAAATCTTTACATTATTTATAAAGATGTTTTCTACAATCTTCAAGCTTCTTGGCTTGATTCACTTTGCAAAAATCAGTATTCCAATGACTAAACACCAGAAGATAGATAGAATTTCCAGCGTCCTGTCATTGCTTACAAAACAACTTATAGTCTCGTTAACTTTCTAGCTTTGAATGCCAGTTGGTTTATCTCTCACTGGGTGCTCCATTTTGGAAACTCTTTACTCGATGCTAAAATTAATAAATATTCATTACTATTATTATTCTTTGTTTTGATTAGTTGACTATTATTAGTAAGTAAAATAATATTGATTTTTACATCATTATCATTGCTAAGAACAATGAGCTTTAAACAAAGTAGTTTTGTAATAGTGATAAAAATATAGTAAAATAACATTTACATTTCTGTGAATTGGTGAATATCAAAATGTTTCATATTGCAATATCACACTTACTTCAATATAATCTAATTTTTCTTTTTTCTTACTCTTTCCTCTTGTTTAAATCATTAATAGCAATAAAAATGGACATCTTGACCATTTTTATCACTATTATTAAATTTTGTACCCTTGTTTAAAATGTTTAATGTATTTTGTATTGAAGTCTCTTTAGACAAAGAACCTATATTTGTTTAGCTTTGGAATTGTTTATTTAATCCATTGTTTGGTTTTGCTCGATTTTTAAATTTTCTGTTATTTTTAACAACCATGACTTGTTGTTAACTCCTTTTTTTTTTTCCTCCCCCAACCCAATTGTAAAAAAAAATTCGAGTGAAATAAAATTCTAAAATCCTCTTCAACTTTGAAAAATAAAGATCATTTGTAAAATATTGTTTAATTGGTTGAATAAAAACTTTCAAGTAAAATTCTTTTGTAACACTTGAGTTTCAATGTGTCTACTATTTATCCTTGTTTTTGAAGATGTGAAAATCATGGGATTTAATCCCACAATCAAGTTCAAATCCTCCTGATTCAGCTAATCTAGTTTATAGCTGACACCTCAGTTACATTTTATTATTTGTCAAATTCAATGGTCAATGAATGGATATTTGATCTGTTTTTGAGCTAGTTATGCACTTTTGTTCGGAAGTCACATCAAGATTGTAAGAAAATCACTTTGGAATATGTTATAAAGACTTAGAGAATCAGACAAGATATATTGAAGGTAAAAAAAAAAACAGTAAGAAAGTAACTTGACAAGTTTGAGTGAACAAACAAGAATGAAGAAAGGGTAGAGGAATAAGAGTTAAATTGTGGAGACACATGATCTGAAAGATATGCACAATTGGTTGAAATTGAATAGATACGTTTTTTGTAATACAGTGTAACCCGGATATAAGAGAGATTTTCTCTGGTCCCAAATTAGAGCCTGTGTTAATGTATATAAATTAGATCAAACCCGGATATAAGAGACTTCTTCTCCGGTCCCAACAACTCTCTTATATCCAGGTTACACTGTATAATGCACAATTTATATTGTGTGTTTATATATTTACTCCATATATAGATATCCAGGCATTTAGAGTCAAATTCTTAGTGTCAATGAGAAAAAAAAGTTTAAGATCCTGGTAAAATCAATGAACAATTTTCCTGTTTGTATTGCTTGTCATTTGAGAAATGCTTCTAAAATCTATTACATTGTTTTTCTTTTGTTTTCAAAAATATCTTTTTTTTTTCTTTTTGACATTTACTCCAAACTAAAAATTACATTTCCTTATAATTGTTCACTTATGACAATTTTGGAAAGCGTGAATGACAAATAATTTGAGATTTACTTTCAAAACCGTCATTTGAAAGAGTTACTTCCCCTTACACAATTTACACACGTTACAAGTTGCTATAACTTTTTCATTTAATGAATCCGTTTTTAAATTATAACATTACCTAATAGTTTTGTAGAATGATTTAATTAGCATATTAAAAAAAAAATCTCAATTTGCCAATATTGATAAAATGCCTCAACAGTTTTGAGGTTTCTTATACAATGTTTTTCAGAATTTTAGGCCAAATTTAATATTTTTAAGTTGTCCATATTTGTGAAAAAAAAAAAAAAAATACATGTACAACATTATTAGAGAAATAAGAAAAAAAAGTTATTAAGCTGTATAAGATTCTCAACCCCTTTTGATTTAAAGGGAATTTGAGGGCAAAATGGAGATTCTGTTTAGTTTTACTGTAAAACTTTTACATCAACCGATTAAGCTGCTTTAATTGGTTGATGTAAATTTAATTTAAGCAGCCAATTTAAAGCTCAACATAGCTATACGTTTTAAAAAGTTCACATTTTTAAGGAATGTAAACAGTAACTCTAGCCAATTATTCTGAATGTATTGTCTTAAACTACAAAGATAAATCCGTTTAATCTTTAAGCTACCAGAGTTTTAAAGCAATATATTCCACTTGTTTTATCCGTGTCATCATTTCCAACAAGCACAGATATCCAGTTTTGCAGTTGATAAATTATTTTATAGAAAGATAATTGTACAAATGATTATTTGAAGCTGGCCAGAAGTTTATATTTTAGCATAAGATTCCTATCTCAAGAAAAAAGATTTTCAATTTCTATTGCAGCATAATATGGCAAAGCTTTAGGTACTTCCACTATTTCGGCATAAATTTTCGATACTTAAAAGTTTAAAATGAATTTTTAAAAATGAAAAATATTCTTAAAGATTTCATTTCAGCTTTAATTGAAAGGTAAATGATTAAATTTATTATTTCCAGTAAGCAAAATATTCTGATGATTTCAGATAGAAATTATATGAATTGGAATGTCAACAAATTTAATTTAAAATTTTCTTAAAAACGGCCATTTTCTTAATTTTAAGAAATTTGTAAACAAAAAAAAATTATCGATTTTAAAATTCTTTCAAGAAATTATATTTCTGACGATATTTGAGTAAAATTAGAAAATTTAAAGTTAAATTAATCTGATTTGAAATAAATATTACTTATAGCATAAAAAAGTAATATACAGCCATTTATTTAATGATTGGTCATTATTTAATGTCATAGCTTATTTGAGGCGATAATATCAAAGGGTATCTCCCAGACGAGGCTTTGCCGAAGGGCTGAGTCTCGTCTCGGGGGAAACTGACTCCATTTTTATGTGGTCTATAGAGAATTTTTGCCCGAGCCTACGGGCTCGGATACCCCACTTTAAAACTCGGCCTTGTGCCACATCTTGCTGCGTGGGGCAGCGGGTAAATAATTATTTGAGGCGATAATGGATGGCTGATATAAGTGACGAAGCAATGACAGCTAATATGGGTGGCTAGAATTGATACAAAATTTAAGAAATCTAAAATTCTAAATGAATCCATTTTTTTGGTTTTTAACAACCTAGTAATTTTTACAAATGAACATATTTTCCGCAATTATCTAATAATTTATTGACTTATTTACTTTTCAAAGATGCTTTATGCAAAAATTTTAAAATACTATGAAATTTTTTTGAAATTAATTTCTCTGTAGAGACAAAACTCTTAAATCACGTGACCGTTTCATAATAATATCATGTTTAGACTTTCATAGATAAAAATAGGAAACAAATTAAGTAAAAAAAATAAATAAAAAACTACTTTAAAAAAATAGAATAGCGTAACTACGTTTATTAATCTTCTCAATTTTGGATTTGTAAATTTCGTTTCCACTTAATTACTATATCACATCCAAGAAATAGCTCAATACTGAATTTTACACGATTTTAAATTATAGTTAAAATTTGAAAAAATTCATTATTCATCAGAAAATTTTTATCTCTTCAGACAATAATGTCCTCATTTACAAAAGCAATTAAAAGTTTTTCTAATTAAATGTCAGTTTTATTGCATTCATATTATTTTTCAATTCAGAGCAGATTTTCTCAGAGTGCAAGCAGCAAGTTTGAAAAGAATAAGAAAGATTTAGAACTCCTACTTTTAACGAATAAAAAAAAAAAAATCAGGAAATAGAAAGTTTTTTTGTGAATAAGAATAAAAAAAAAAATATATATATTTTTTACCAAAATTTTCAGAGAAAAAAATTTCAGAAATAATTTAATTCATTTGTGAATAAGTCCTGAAAATTTGATTAAAATCGGACAATGATTTTTACAAGAATTTCCAAATCAATGTTTTCAACGGAAAAAAGTCAATATACCACTGCGAAGACATAAACAAAACATTTTATTTAACTAAAATTTCAAACGTTTCAGAAAGTATTAAAAAAAAAAAATCAAAAAATAATTAAAAAATACTTTTGTTTGTCTTTGTTGATGATAAACATTTTTTTGGCGATAATACTTTATTTTTATTAAGACCTTTTTCATGCTGTTTTCCCCTCAAAAAAAATGGGGATCGGGTACCTAATTCCATAATTGAGCCAAATTGTAGATGTCGCCTAGGTTTCAGCAAAATATGCATTTAAAATTGATTAGAAAATTAGATGAGTCGGAGGACAAATAAAATGTGATAAATATATTTTTTTAGTGAGATTATCAAAATGGACAATTTAATTTTAATAAATTTCTACTTAATGATGGGAGGATAAAACATTTGAATTGCATATAAGTAGAAACTCGTGCAAACTAATAAGGAAAATTGATTTCTAAATCATACAACATTAGATAACTTTAATATGTGTGAATATAAATAGAAACAATGGATTTATTTCACAGGTACAATTTCTCGCCTGCAATATGTTGAATTCAAAGGGACATAACTAACTTTGCTTTGGCTCAAGAGGATGTTTATTTTCATTTGTTAGGACCTCTCTTTCTCTCTCTTAGTATGTGTATTTTTTTAAGGTAGGCAATCATGGCCAGCCATTGCTACCAACATCTTTAATATCTAAAGTGTGTCTTAAAAGTTGAAAATCATGCAAGATGACTGAAGTATAAAACCATTTAAAGATTGGAAAAATGTTTATTTTCATTAAATATTACAATTCAGTCCAAGACTGCATAAATTCATGATCATAAAAAGTATATAATCTTTACATTTAAAACAAATTCCCTGAATCCAAATGGAATTGATGATGAGTAGGATATTCTATATTTTAACCAAACTAATATAATTTTAACTTTTGAGGCATCAGTGTGGTTTTTGGTATTTGTTTAATTCTCTGATTAATAGTGAATTCATAAAAAAAATAAATATTTATAAACTAGACCAATTTTCCCATAACTAAAAAATGTAATAAAAAATATATTAAACTAATATCCCACCACTTCCTCATTGTGGCTATTATTTCAGCTGGTTTGCATTCTAGCCTTCATCAATCAAAGTTAAGATTTACAAATAAATACAAGATTATGAATAATGATTTGTGACATTACATGATCAAAAATACAGAACCAATGAATATAAATCTCAAAATTCATATCAACATTGAATTTAGTCAGTCTTATTCAAATTATAATTTTTCTTTTTTTTTTTTTAAATTCTGAGATGCAATTTAGTTTAACCTGCAATTAATGTTTATTTTCATTCCATCATTTGTTAGAACCTCTCTCTCCTAGTATGTGTCCTTTTTGAAGGTAGGCAATCATGGTTCTCTATTGCTACCAACATCTTTAATATCTAAATTGTGCAATGCCATCATTGGCAGAAAAATAGTACAGTTTCTCAAATAGTTTTGAATCAGAATTATCCTTGTAGTCTGTTTGCCAACAAGATTCTGAGTAAAAGAGCCTTGAATGAGATATAATCTCAAAAAGATGGTGTATCTGACAGTTTGACTGGCTATGATAACAAAGGAAGAGAAGTTATTGTTTATAAGTGATATACAAGCATATATTAATATAGCTGAAGTAATTTGAGTAGCCGCAAAAGTTATAAAGCAAAGCAGTGCGTTCATTTATATTAAATTATTGGAGTATTTATTTGTATCAAATGAACTAAGGTGACTCGCATTGTGAATTATATCATTGTCTTACACAACTGCCATCATATCTCTGCTACAACAATTAACAATTCTATATGAAGGGATAATAAAATGGTCTAAGCTTTCTAAAATCAACCCAAATGACCAAACATCTGAACTTGATTGGGCCAAAAACTTTTCAGCATTGTGCCATATATTAACATCCATTTTGTATTTATCTACTTATCTACTTAGAAATTATCTTTTTACCTAGAGATCTATAAATGGCTGTATTTACTTATATACATACAATGTATACAGTCCTTCCTTTGTCCTCTTTCCAAAATACACAATATGTTGGGATAGAAAACAATGCCAAAGACTAAACTTCAAACCAGGCTGGAAAACTATGGTCACAATTAGTACATATTTTTAGCTTATTTTTCAACAGGGTGGGTCGAGTTGTTGTATAGTGATTCATTCAAACTATTTTTTTCTTTGTTGTTGTTGTTTTTATCATAATATCACAGTTATTCTACACATCAATTTAGATGTCTATCATATTTTATAATATTGAAGCTTCCTTTTGTAGTGTTTGAGACACACTAAATGCAGTTTGAAAAGGAGACTTTCACAAATGTAATTGATGCCAGGAAATATGGTAGACACAAAAAAAGGCCTAAGAGTAAAGCAGCCAATATATTGTGATAAGTATAATCAGCAAAGATAAGGAAATTAGTCTGAATCAATGAAGAAACAATACAAAAACATAAATTCAGATTAAATAAAAAAAAAAAAAGAATTTGAGGTCAAAGGAAAGACATGGTCACATCCTTTACAAGGAACATTATTGTTTTTTAAATTCTTCAGACTTTATGGTTCCCAATAATTGGAATCTGTTTTTGAAAGTTTTTTTTTTTTTTCTGATAAATAATTTGAACACAAGATCCTTAGAGGTTAATCAAGTGGCAAGTGGTCAGTTTGGTTAGCTTGGTCAATGTTCTTACTGCTACGGCTTTCATTGTCTGTGGACGGTGAAAATAATATGGCATCTAAACTAGATCCTTTGAATTCAGGCAAATTCCTTAGTTCCTAGAAAACAAGAAATTAAATCTTAATCATAAAAAAAATGAAAAACAACAATCAATGATGAATGAAGTTTTTGCTTCTATATTTAATGTAACAAAGACAGAAAATTACTTTTTTTCTCTAGGCAGTTTATTTGGAAGAAGGAAATACAAATTTTGTGTAGACACATAAAAAAAGTTATTTTTGGAGTCAAATTTAGAGAAATAATTAATATTTGAAATGTGATGATTTAAAACCTATTTTTATTTAGATTAGTGAAAAATTCTTGAACTGATATTTGTTTAAACTTTGAAATGTAGGTCAGACTAAGTTAGTTTTTTTTTTTTTTTTTAAATGAAAAAAATGTGAAATTACTGTTGACAAAATGTTCAGTTTTATTTAATATTATGTAAATTTTAATAAAATGAGGTTAAAAAAGTTTCTGTAAGAACAAAATATATAAATACAAGAGAATAGGCAATAATAAAATCCAGAGGAGCATTTAGTTTTTACTTACTTGGTACATCTCCAGGTATTTGTGTGGAAGAATGTCACCTGTCACATGTAACATATTAAAACCCATTCGTATCAGGTGTAAACCAGAACCAGGAATCCAACTTCTGCAAGAAACAAAAAGGGAAATTCTTCAAGTGTATGAGAATTTCTTCAAGACTGATTTGATTCCAATCCCTTTAATAAATTGGACATCATCTAATTTTTGCTGACATGAAGACATTCAAGTTTCAAATCAATGTTTAAAATAAAAGAAGTTGCTGATTTTTAAAAATCATTTTTTAATAATTTTCAATAATGAAACATTTTATTTTTAAATGCTCACAACCAAACAAAGGGTGGGAAGAAATTGGCTGAATATTTAATAAAACATTTGGGCTGGAAGAAGGGTGGATGTTTATTGAAAAAGAATAATCATTCCAAGACATAAAATAAATTTCAGAAACTTGGAGACAACATTTACTTACTCCAGTTTTGGTATTAATCGATGACTTTTGTTCTTTGTAATTTGACTCAAGAAAGTAAAAAATCTGGAATATTCTTCAGAGCAGTTGGTAATTGGATTCAAGTATTTTTTTGGAATAATTTTGACAAGATAGAGAGAATCTTTATTTACTGTTCCAAAAGCTTTTGATTCCTGAAAATAAAATAAAAATTCTTCAAATGGATGCAATTACTTAAATGAAAATAAATTTACACACATATACTTTCAACAAAAAGACTTCAATTAAATAGAATTGTTTTAATTTGTCTGAATAATTAATTTCTTTGAATACAAAGAATAAAAAAGACAATGAAGGAAAAAGTTTACAAAGGCATTCTTTCAGATTTATGAAGAATATAGTTGACAGTGGACTAGATTTTGAGATTCACTAATTAAAATTGTAAGTGTAAACATGAGTATAGGTTTTGGTTAGTCTTTCATCAACTGGGCAACTTCACCTCGTGATTGTCTTTCAATCCCCATTTGTGCCAGTCTGAAGAAAAATGGAAAAGTGTCTTGTAAAAGTTCAACAAAGAAATGGAATTTGAGATATTGCCAGAATGAGAAAAGAAAACCTGAATACTGTTTTCGATATACTGTCTTCTTCATGCATGGATTCACCTGATAAAGTCTGGGGGTAGGTAGGTGACACTTGGGACATCATCACTTCTCTCACAACAGATTAACAGACCAGATCTTCCCTTCAGCCAGCAAGAATTCTGACTGCTCCACTGCTAATCTCCGACTCTGAACTTTTTGGATGACCCTTATAGGTCATTCAAAAAGTTCTAAACCTTATCCAGAAAGAAGAGCAATAGTTGAACATTTTTGTTGTGGTAACACACTAACACTTCTTATAAAACTAGAAAAACTAATTCAGATTTCTGTCTTAATTTCTGTGCAGGTGAGATCCATGCAAAAGTGAGAGGTGTGTGACAAATCTAAGAATGGACAAAACAGGCCCAAGCAGTCATAAAGTATCTGCAAAAGTAAAGGCTAAAACCCAAGGAAATAAATGATGACAAGGTACAGACATTTGCAAAGAACTCCACTTTCTATTCAAATGTGAAGAAGTGGGCTGCAGAATTAAAGTGGGCAGGGGATGCCAAAAACCACAACCACTGATGAATAAGTTGATGCCACTGACGCATATGATTTTGAATGACAGACGTCTTATTGTCCAGTAAAAAGCTAAGTCCTCGTGCATTAGTTCTAGTTCAGTGCATACTGTTTTAACTGAGATCTTGGGAATGAGCAAGCTGTTTGCAAGATGCTGACACCAGAGCAGAAGCTGAAAAGGGTTGACATTTCCAGGACACTTCTTACTCTAGGCTGACCCTGAGAATTTCCACCACAGATTAGTAACACAAGATGAAACCTGGGTTCACCACTCCATGATTCAAAACAAACAGTGGAAACACTCTGGTTATCCATCCCCAAGGAAGTTCAAGCATGCAAACATCTGTTGGCTTCTGTTTGTTTAGGATTCTGAAGGTGTAATCATAAAAGGGAAAATCTATTACTGGACATTACTATGCATCAGAATTAAGGACAACTAAAGGAAGCAATCAAGTCGAAACGTAGGGGCAAACTGAGGGCAGATGTGCTTTTGCTCCAGGATAATGTGCCCGTTCACACTGTTCAGGTTGCAGTAACTGTGGCTTTGAATTGCCACCTCATCCCCCTGACTCTCAAGACTCAGCTCCATCTGACTTCTTCCTGTTTTCTAAACTCAAATCCCACCTATGTGGTCACCATTTTGGAAACAATGATGAGATCATATGTACTGTGAAGGACATTTTGGAGGACCAGGATGCCACCTTCTTCCATGATGGGATGCAATACTTAAGCATCGTTGGACTATATTGAAAAATAGTGAAAAATTGTCTTGTTTCTCCAAATCCTCCGGGGTGAGGCTTTTTGAACAACCCTCATATATCTCGACAAATGGCATGTGACTGACCTTTGACCACTCTCTCCAACCTCTGCCTATCTATACATCACAACAGCTAACTTGTCACTCTGGTCCCTCTGAACACTATCACTGACCATCCTATAACTGAATTGTGAACAGTGAGTAATAAAGATCTCACTTGTAGATTTTACTAGTGGCTATCATAAAACATCAGCCAAGAAAAGCTCATAACTATTTGTACTTGACAATTGTACACACATGAAACTCTGAGTCATACAAGTGAAAGAGGGAATATGTATAGTTATTAATATATACCTTATAGCTCTGTTACATTACATTGAGCACTGTTTTGATTGCACCAAAAATTAAATAAATATTTATTTGTAAATCTGTATATGAACATAATTGCACACATGTTTGGCTGCTCATATCTCTCTCTCTCTCTATATATATATATATATATAGATATTGGGGAAAAAAACATTATTTTATATATATATATATATATATATATATATATATAAAAATAAAATAATGAATGGTTTTGTCGTCAATGCCATAACCAAAATTGAAGTGGCTTTCTTCTGGTTGTTTGATAATTCATTTGATGAAGATATCACCCTGTCATTCTTGGACTGATTTACATATACACTTCAATGTCTGGCATCTTGTAAATGAGAACTTTTCAATTTCATATGAAAACAGCTTTCTGATCCTGCATCATCATGAACCAGATGCAGTACTTTCTTGTAATGTGCATCTTAATTCATGGTTAAAAGTAGAATTTCCAAATGTCACATTCCCTCTTTGGAATTCCCCCTCCCCTGCAATGTTTCAAAATAAAAACTCAAAATCCCCCACCTATTAGGCACCTAAGATTATAAAGATGACTAAAAAAATTCAGCTTAGATATTTATGAGAATTATTTATGAAAAAAAAAAAAAAATTCTTTTTTAATTTAAATGAAAAATTGTGAATCAATGTCTATTTTTTAATTAATGTTTTTATCTTAATTTCAGTTCCTTTCCACCGCAATTCTTATTGATTAATGATGGTTAGAGAGTTGCAAAAAATAACTGAAATTAATATAAAGCATAAACATTTACATGAGAAATTAACATTTTTATTAATATCCCTTTATTTGTGCAGGGAGCAGTGAGTTTTAATTTAGAATAAATTTGATGTTCTCTCTTTAAAATGATGCCATTAAAAAATTATTTTTTTTTATTGATTTGCTAACAATTTTTATTTGATCACAAATATTAAAAATTAAATTATTTCAGAATTATTTATTCTGATGTACAATCAAAACTTTTTATTTTTAATGATAATTTACAGATTGTGTTAAGTTATTTATTTGCAATGCAATATGAAAAATACTGAATGTCTTGATTCCTAGGTTTAAAAAAAAACAAAAGAATCAAGGGAAGTAACTTCTGTCATTGGTTTTATTTACACATAAAATCTGATTGATAGAAAATTGATAAAATATAAGAAAAGGTTACAAATCTATTTTTAGAGAAAAAGAAAAAATAAATAAAAAAGAAAAAATATGATATCAAAGCAGATTTGAATTATGAGAATATTAAATAATTTTATACTCATAAAAAAACAAATGAAAAGTTCAGATAACAAATAAAAAAAAAATTTGATAATTATTCAGATAACAAATAAAAAAATGAGAAATTACACATCGAAGATGTCTCTTGGCTGGAAAAGGGGGGAAAACATCAGACTTGTGAATCTGAAAAGAAAAAAAAACACTATTTTTAAAATGATATAAACTTGTAAAATTAATGTATAATATAATAACAAGAATAACTTTTATGGTCTTCATATTTATAAGATTATATATATATATATATATATATATATATATATATATATATATATATAAAAAATCATCTTTGGTACTTTGATTTTACAAATTTGAGTGCAGTACTAGATTGATAGCTAGGTCTCATCATTTCACATTTGAAATGGTTAGATGTAAAGTTGTAAGTTCTATGCTAACAGTTTCTTCTCTTGGACTTCTCACTTGTGGAACTCTCCTTTGGCTTCTTGCATTCCAGTCAACTTTGATCTTCAAAAATTTAAATGTTATCTTCTTTCATCTTAATTCCTGTTCTTTCATTTTTCTCAACTCCTTAATAGCGTTTTTTCTTTTTCTCATATTCTCTCACACTCAGTAACCTCTTTTGCATTTTAGTGTCTTTATTGCTTTGCTTAGGGTGAAATGATGAAAAAAATATGACCGATGAAAATGGCGGGTGTCCAATCAGAATGACTAAAAATCAAACTGAAAAATGGTAAAAGGATCAAACGTATTCACCTTTCCCCATTTATTAATGCTAAGCTTTTCATCATTTGAGTCTTGGTTTTTTGTTTTTTTTTAGAGGCTTTGTGCAAAACAAAACTAATTTTATTATTCACAATGAAAGGGTAACATAATTGGGATATTTTTGACCAACAAACACTTGTATCTAAAGGCTACTAAATACTTGTAAGAATTATTTTAAATATAAGGTAGGATCATTCATTTTGGTTTTGAATGAGGGTAGCTGTCTTGCTTGGTTCTCTTGGTTTTTCTTGTATTTATAAAAATGATTTCATTTGCCTATGTGATTTTTATTATATATGGATCTAGTCTGACAAGACCTGACATGGAATTGAGACAGTCAGTATTTTTACCTTTATTTTATTTGACATGATTTGCAAGTAACTAGGCTCAACACTTTAAGACTTCATTCAACCTTCACTTTTTTAAAGATTATTTGGTGAGACAAGAAAGTGCTGAAAATCTTTTTGGTTGACTTTCTACTTGAATTTCAAGTAGAATTTGAACCGCTCTTATTTATCGTTTTTTGGATACTCCACTTAGATGTCACTTCATCCAAGACCAATCACTTGACACAGCAATATTTTAGTGAATATTATTTTTTTTTTTTTTACTTTTATTTTGGATAACAGCTACAAGTAACCAGTAGATGGTTGTTTAGTATTTCTTTAACCTAAGAAACTTCAACAAAGCCTATTAAAGCAATCTCAGGAAATTTAAAAGTTGTAACACCTTACTTAAAGCTTGTTGAAGACTTTTAGAGACCTAAGAAAGTTCCTCTTCACAACACACATGTTGTTTAACTGCATTGAGTTTTAATTTCTAAATAAGAACTTGTAGTAACTCCGGTTTCTTGTTGGGGGTCACAAGGAGTTAAAGTCTCTATACTATTCATCTTTCTCAGACATTTCAAAAGATGGGAAAAAATTCTAAACACAAAAGTTGTACTAAGATTTCACTACAATATGAAAATGAAGAGAATAAAAATAACCAGAGAAAAAAAAATCACTTACCTCCAGTAATGTCTCAATGTCAAAAAACAAATTCCAGATACTGCTGACCCTACCATAAGTCCATAATTCCTGGGTTGGATCTTTCACAATCATCAACTGAAAAACAGATTTTGGTAAATCAAAAAGAAATTTTGTCATTTTTTAATTTTAAAAATTTGAAAGTGGCATGCATGCAAAAAAATAGTGTGATTTACTAATTCATAGCAGTAAAGTAATTATTTATATTGAATAATATTTTATTACTAATGTCTACTGTTCATTAAGGCAAGTTGAATATAATTGATTTGCTCACCTCTCTCTCATCTATCTTGAAAGAGAAAAACAATCTGTTTCATATTTCTCCATATACATTTTGTGCACAGTCTAAGACATAGAATATAAACAAAGTTTGATATAAAAAAATATTATCAAATATTATTATTTTACTAAATTTAAAAAAAATATCAACAAAAACGATCTTGAAAGTACATCTATTGTGAATTTATGTTTACAAGTTGCTAATGGTTGTTTAATTGTTCCAAACATTTCTATTAATATCACTGATTTCTTCATTGCATTTATAAAATTTGATTCTATGAAAGAAAGAGAAGTTGCAAGGAACAATATCTGACAAACAAGATGGCACCCAAGGACAATAACAGTTTTTATATTCAAAACTGCTTCTCAAACTTAAATTGTCCTGGTGTTAAATCCACCCAGTCAAAGACGACAAAATTATACTTCAACATGTGTCCACTTTTTTTTATTTACTAAAACAATAAGGTGAGGGCATGTTCAGTTCAGATTTCTCTTTCTTTAATCATGTTTAGGTCAGGATCATAGTGGGAGGTAGGCCTCGTTTTTATTAGCATAGATTCCTTTTTTTTTAAATTTTAATAAATTATGTTTATTTAAATAAAAATTACCTAATTAAATGTATGCTAAATAAAGTAATTTTTCCTATTTAATGGTAATATAGTTCCAAGATTACAAAATTTGAACAAATGGATGATATATAGACACAACTTACACGATAATTTTTAACAGGAACAAGAAGAAACATCTCAGGTCGACCATAACTGTATAGACTTTCTTTACTACCAAGGAAGACTTGCAGAAGGTTAAGGAATGCTTGGGATTTTAAAGGGTTTAAGATTCCAACAATACTTGCATAAGGATCTGGAGTCAAAGACAAAAAAAATAGTAGCAAAACCTTATTTTTAGCATTGTTTGTGAATAAGTATGGGCATAAATAATATATTTCAGATATAGTTGAATTGCAAAGTATTGGTTAATTTAGTTTAGTTATATTGCAACTATTTTTATTTACAACAGACAATTTCTTGGATGAACCAGACAATTAACAAAGAAAATCACTTACTTCTGGTAATGTCTCAATGTCAAAAAACAGACAATTGCTGGAATTATTTGAATGCTCAAGTTTGATTATAAAAAACAAAAAATATTAGACGTTAACTTAATTATTAAATAAACACTATGTAGTAAAATAAACAAACTATACAATAAAATAAACATGGACTATTTAAGGTAGTAAAATAAACATGGACTATGTAAGGTAATAAAATAAACACAGACTATTATAAGAATTCATTTTAACTTACAAGGTCGGGTCATTTGTTTATTTGAGGGATGATTATAGTTCTTTCTGATCTTGTCTTTTTTTGTAATCGGAGAATCTAAATAGTGATTCTTCCAACTCTTTATATCTTACATAGACCAATCATTGTCAATCCTTAGCATGTGACTAGGATGTTTGTAAATATTCTATAATTTTTGCTTGCTTACCACTTTCTACTTCTCTATTTGTTCTGTTGTTTCCTGCTGTAAGGATTTCCTCTCTACAGCAAAATTGTTTATAATAGCTAAACTATTACACTATAAAGAATTACAAGGCACAAGCCACAGTTTATAAGACAACAAGCTGCAACACCCTGAAGACTAAGAAAAGGTAAGGTTGCAATTTTTCCTTCTTTATAGCATTGGTCATTTGTAGTTTTTTGTTTTGTGTTATCAGTGGGAATTTGAATATCACCACACTATGTAGTAAAATAAACACAGAAACACAGACTATGTAGTAAAAAGAAATAAATAGGCAAATAAAAGACTTCCAATTAATCAAACCCAAATAAAGGATAGTACAAAAAGTTTCATTAAGGAATTGGGGCCCAAATAATTCTTTTTAGAATTAACCCTGTTTGATAACATCTGACACACAATTTTACACTGAAAGAATATATTGAATGCTTCTTGGAAATAATACTTTTTTTTAAAATATCATGTACCTTCAGAATGTAGGCAATCATGACTCACCACAGCTTCCTTTTCTTTATTATCTGTGAATTACCACGTATCTTTGGGAAAGACAATGGAGTGGTTTCACATTGCCTTCTCCATGGTTTAGAATTCAGAGTTTTCCTTTTCTTAGACTGGTTGTCACCCAATTCAGTGTGACCAGTCTACTCTGCTATTTAATCCATAGCTGGGAAGGAGAGCAAGAAGAGACAGATTCTAGCCTTTCTCAAGAGTATCTTTGTGAAAGTGTTTGCAACATAATAGCCTGAAATTTGAATTCTGTTCATCAATCCGCTTTCTTTGTAAATAACCATTACACAACCTGCACATCAATAACATATCAAGATTTTTAAAACGTACAAATAAAAAGAACTCATTCATGTATAAAACATATTTTTGAAAACCAAAAGGAAGATAAAAAGATGTTTGATAGACATTCAAGTAATTAATCTCATTCAAATACAGATGATTCATCAAATTCCATGAACTCAGATAAGATTGTTATGAAAGTATTTTGAAACATGAGTGCTTTAAATCAACAATTAATTTGTTTAAAAATGTTACAATTTATTGTCATTTTCTGTATGGATATGGGCTTCAGTTATAGGAGTGAAATATTTGGGGTGTCAATTGTTACCAAAGATGCAAAGTTCATCCTCATTTTCAAAAAGGTAAAATTATGGTTCAATTACGAAACAACCAAAATTCAAAACCAAAAATAATAATAATAATAATAAACTATTTTTCTGAAACTATTGTTCATTGTTCTGACTTTTCCAAGAAAAAGAAATATATTTCTTTCTTACCATTTGGATTTTTCCATTATTTAATTTCCACTGCACAAAAGAAGTTTCTTAAGCATAATTTATAAAATAGAATAAAAATAAAAGCAAATAACATATGGTAACACACAAACAATCATAGGCAATGGCAATTTACTGTTCTAATATAACTAAGAAATAAGATGAGGATATTAGTCTGATTGTAAATAATGTTTACAATGATAGCTCCTGATCCTTGGTATTCAGTTAGAAATTATCAAATCAATACTGATCCAATGTGATACAACAATAGAGGAGGTCAGAAAAAAAACATTAAATGCTGACATTCCTATATGTAGAGACCTAAAGCTAATTCCACCTGGCTTATCAATCAAGACATTGGTCAGTTTCAGGAGAGCATAAAGGGTAGTGAAAAGAGCAATACATGTCGTCATGAGAGAAAGGATTCTTCACATCAGCTGAAATATGGACATCCAGCAGTTCCAAGAAAAAACAAAGGGTAGTGATAATAAGAACAAAACTGAAAATAATGGAAATAATGATAATTCTTCATCACAGAAATTCAAACAGAAACACATAAGCTTTTAACTATCAACAAAAGATTCAAGAATGCAATGATTCACTGCAAAACCTACCCAAGTGCCGACTGCGGAAGTGATCATCGCTCTGTTATATCTAAACTAAGAGTGAAACTGTGGAAATTGAAGAAGCCTAACGCAGCACCCAAATTGCAATACAATAAACTCCTGAGTGACCCTAACCTGAAAGAAAAATATATGGACAATGTGGAAAGAAGATACAAGGGAGAGAATGGAAACTTGAAATGAGGACGCACTAAAAGACGCTTTATTGACATCAGCAAACAATATCATCCCAAAGGAGAAGGAAAAAAAGAAAAAAAAAAACAAATGGATCACTGATGAGATTCTCGATATGATGGAAAGGAGACAGAAAACTCTGTCATGATACGGAAGAGAATACAGAAAATTACACAATGAAATAAGGACTGAATGCAGGCAGGCTAAAGAAGAATGTCTAAACAAAAAAATGTGCAGAAATAGAAAGATTGAGTTCCACAAACAAAAGGAGATATGCACAAACAAATAAGGCAACTAACAGGACAGAAGACGTGCTCATCAACAGGCTGCGTAAAATCAAAGGATGTAATGCTTAAATTAGAGAAGGAAAAAATTTTTCAGTATATTGGAGAACTCTTTCACGACAAAGAGAACAACCAACAATACACAGAACTACTGACAGACCTGAAATTCTGACAACCAAAGTAGAAGCTTCACTGGCCAAACTGAATAGAAACAAGGAGGCGGGGCCAGATGGAATTGTAATGGAAATGCTGACAACCTTAGATGACTTTGGCGTAGACAATATCACAGAAATAATAAATGAAATCTACAACAGTGGGGATATACTGGAAGATCTCAGCAGATCTATTTTCATAGCAGTGCCTAAGAAACCAGACCCAAACGAATGTGAACCCCACCGAACAATCAGCCTAATGAGCCACGTAACAAAACTTATCATCCATATTCTGATGAATAGAGCGCACAGCAGAATCAGGCCAGAGATAGGACGAGAATAGTGCGGGTTCATTAAAGACATCGGAACAAGGAATGCAATATTCATGCTCAGAATGTTATCAGAAAGAGAAATACAAATGCAGAAGTACATGTACCTGTGTTTCAAAGGGCCTTTGACAGAGTACATCACAAGGATCTGTTGGAACTGCTCAGCAACCTTGATATATTTGGGAAAGATATTAGAATAATCAAGAACCTATACTGACAGCAAACAGCTTGTATGCGCATATAAAATGAGTTAAGTGAATATACAAAAATAGAAAAGGGTGTAAGGCAAGGATGTTTCTTCTCAACAGACCTATTCAAGTTATACAGTGAGGTAATCCTGAGAGAATTGGAAATCCTACTGGGATTTAGCATTGGCAACCACAATCTTAACAACATAAGATACGCAGATGGCACAGCACTGATAGCAGACATGGAAAAGAAATTACAAAACTTCCTACAGAGGTAGCAAAGAAGAGCAAGAAGAAGGGACTAAGCAAAAACTACAAGACAGAATGCATGGTCATATCAGTAAAAGGATGAGCCAAAAATGCGATTTGCAGGTTGGGGACACTAAAATCAAGCAGGTATGGAAGTTTAAATATCTGGGAAGTGTTTTGACAGAAGACACTAAGTGTGACACCGAGATCCATAGACGTATTAGGATTGGCCATGGATGGATTCCAAAAGCTGGGCAGAGTTTTGTGAGACAGGAAGATTTCTTTGGTAACAAAGAGCACTGAGTTGTTACAGGAGATCTGTTCTCCTTTACAGCAAAGATTAAGTAGAGACTCGAGGTGACAGAGATCAGCTTTTACAGAAGAATGCTGAGGATATCATGGACCAAGTGTGTGATCAACGATGAGGTCTTGGAGAGGATGCAAACAAGGAGGAGGCTTATACTTAACATCAGGAAGAGGCAGATGAAGTTTCTGGGACACGTAATGAGAAAAGAGGGCTCGGAGAATCTGATACTCACAGGTAGAATAGAAGGAAAGAGAAACAAGGGAAAGTAATGCATGACATACCTGGTGGACTTAAGCAAGTGGATGACAGAACGTGGTCTGAGGGTGGTGACTGAGGGACAAAACTTATTGAGAACGACAAAGGATAGGGGGAAGTGGAGAGCCATGATCATCTACATCCTGAAAGAACATGATACATAAAAAGAAAAAGATGAACCCAAGATAATAATGAATGACAAATATAGTAAACAAATCATTGAAAGATCTCCAACAACAAAAGAATTAAATAACAAATAATATCAAACACAATTTCTTATAATTCTCTGAAGAAGACTAGGGACAATTTTGCATATGTTAATCTAAATGTAAGAGGAATTTTGCATAGAAAAGTACAGTAAGTCCTTTGTTAAATGCTTTGTTGTAATATTCATGAAAAATAAAAACAGAAAGTGCATAATAATCATATGTTTGTTATTGAACTAAGTGCAGTTAGTTTATTTCTGTTTGTAATGACAGCTAAACCACTACTATTTGTAAGCAGGAAGGGAAGAAAAAAAAAAAAGAAAAAAAAAAGGCAATATGGTAAAAAGATCTTACCATTGGCCCATTGTTGGGACTTTATATTGTGAAAACTCTTCATTTCATTTTGATGAAGTTTATCCATTTTTCTCATATCACTCAAGTTTCCCATGAAAGGATCCCAGTTGTAGAAAACAAATTTATCCTGACCAAAAGTTTCTTGGACATTCTAAAATGTAATAATACAGAAAATTAAAATCATAAAGATGCAAACATTATAAACGATTCTTTATTATATCTATTTATATATTATTAAGATTATATATATGAACAGTATAAAGGTTTATCCCTCATTCCCTGTTTAGGATTGGGTTTTTGGTTCCTTTGAATGTTTACTCAGTCTCTAACTCCTAGTAGGCCCTTGCATCTTAGTAACATTACCACCTTGCTTGGGGTGAATTGATTAAAATAAATATTATATATCTTACTATATAATATACAAAGTGTTTTTTGTCTATAATACCTGTAACAATTTTCTGTGCTATCTCCCTTGTCTTTCTAGTGTAAAAGGTTAATTCAAGATTTTCCAAAATGTTTACAAAGCTGACAAATGAAAAGATGGGATATGAAAGAAAAGAGAGAATAATAAGTAGAAAAAATTCAAATATATTGTCATATTAAGATGATCGTTTTTTAAAATTCAAAATTTCATTGTTAGTGCAATATACTTGCTTGTTTTGAGTGGCATCAAGCATACATTGTGTTATGATAACTATCAATTTTTTCATTATTAATACTAATCTATCAGTGAGACCAGATTGCTAATAGTTACTTAACAATGGACAAGTTTATTGTTATGGAAACAGAAACAAACAAAAGGTGTCATTATTATATGTTTATTTCTATAGAAATTATAACAGATACAGGGAGCACAATAACACAAATAATATTGAATAGAGCAATTTTCAGCTACAAAACATTCATTTTTCATATAGTTACTACCATTGGTTATGCATTTTCAAGGCAATCTTTATTTCATGGGCTGACAACTGTAGGAGGATTGCTTAGAATGTGACACTTTGCACACATCACTATCACTACTTCTGAAATGAAATATCCACTACTTAACTGTGCTTACATCAACTATTTGGTCTTTATTGCTGTTATATCCTAGGTTGTTGGGATGAACAAAACCAAATGAAAATAAAAGACAGGTATATTTTAACACACAATAAAATAACTTTTATTCATTTACTGCCTGAGAACAGCAAGGATTGTTTGGATTTAAAAGATGAGTTCCATGTGTGTGTCAGCTTATCACCATTCAAGTGCTGCACTGATCTCCCATACAAGGGAAGTAATTCCATTGTATTTTGAGTTATTGTCCTTTATAGTGGAAGTAAGCATTCCCTAACAGTAAATGTTCTGCAGTGTGTCAGTGAGAGCAAATTTTTCCACATGAAAGAATTCAATGAAACACTTCTACTTTGTGTGTACTTTCATGTCAGATACTATTTTGCCAGATTTATAAAAAAAAAAGTATGATTTATGAATTATTATTTTATTGCTTACATTATTAACATTAATAAAATATACAAAAATATATCAAAACCAAGGACAAGAACTGTTTTTCATCAATGCTTTTTTGTCCCAATTATTTACACTTGAATTAATATTTTAATCTTTGTAGTTATTATCACAAAATGTTTCAGCCTCTGTTACCTCTGCCCTTTCTTAGTTGTTTGTAAACCAGAGTAACCTTCAAGGGATTTTAAACTGAACCTTTTATTTAATGTGCTGAGGTAGAGTGTTCTCATTCTACTGTCCATGTCAAGGAATATCTTGTCTTGTTTTTATTTAGTAACTGCTAAATATGCAGAGAGCACAACAGCCAAAATGCTCTGATGATAACAATAAAGATGAGGATATTAGTCCAAATGTAAAACTCATCCTAGAAATTCAAACAGAAATTAATGTAGATTTATAGCAAATCAATTGCAACATTTTGGACATGTTGTATAAAACAGGTTGCCTTTTTTTTTCTTCAAATAGATTCTCAGCTTTTAATCAATTGAATAAATTTAATTCTTCATAAAGAATATAGCTATCACTCCCATTGCATAAGTATGTTGAGAAACTGCCTGTCTGGAAAGACAGTTCAAAAATAAATTAGGATTACAGATCATAAAAACAAGCAATAATCTTATAATCTATTTAAAGTGAATTACTTTTAAATAAGGTAAAAACTCTTTTTTCCTTTCAATTCCAATAATTTGTTGAGCACCAAGTTTGAAAAGTTTTCTGGTCAGCAGAGCAGGACCTGAAAAATTAAAAGAAAATATTTAATAGAAAAACTATGTTAATAATGTAAAAGACGATTACATATAGCACAAATTTTTCACTTATTTCTGTCAAGAACAATCTTAATGCAGATAATGTACTCAAATAGAAAACTGCATTTTCTTCTCAATTAGGTTAAAACTGGTTTCTTTAGTTTTATTTTGTTCTTATACAAATCCCAAACATTATGCAGTTCTGTGTATGATGATCAACTACATCTGGCAGCTAGGCAGCTAGATTGAGAGATTTGAGGTTTAGAGGAATGTGGAACCACCTCTTAACTTGTGTTGTTCCCCAGGCCCAGAATGACCTGGGATGGTAGGACCTGTTAGGGTCCAAATTATAGGCAAATAGTGAATCACCAAGCAAAAAGAAAAACAAAACACTATGAAAGTAGAAAAATACATTTTTATAGTAAAAATATCAGCAAAACATTTTTATATAAGAAATTAATAACAATACATATTTATAGTAAAAACACTAAGAATGTACATTTATAATAAAATGACCAACAATACATTTTGTCTGTAGTTGAAGGCATACAAGTACATTCAAAATATTTAGATTTCATCATTAAATAAAACAGAGCAGTAATTCTCAACCAAAAATATGACTGGATTCAAAATCCCTTAAATATTCCTTCAATTATTGGACTTCAATTATTTCTAAAGATCAAGGGCTTAAAATAAGACATTTGACTCTAGCCATTGATACATTTTGGATTTCAATACAAAAGGAATAATCCACATTAGTTAAAAAGGATTTATCAGTTTTATTAGAAGTTTCTACCTCTTATTTATGTGAATTAGGCTTCTCAATCCTAAATAACATCAAAAATAAGAAGCGAGAAAGACTACGCTCAACTGATGAGGAAATGAGAGTCTGCTTATTGAACATTCAATCAAATATTGAAGAAATTGTGAAAAAACACCAGGCACAGGTTTCACATTAAATAAACTGCACAAATATTTGAATAGAAACATTGAAATAAAGTAAATTCATATTTGTGTGTGTATTTTTTTTTTTAAATACACACACAAATATTTCATGTTTAAATGTATACCCTTTAAAAATTTTGCTGTGTCATTATATTTTCATTTGCTCCTAGGTGTGCCATTGCTTAAAAAGGTTAAGAAACACTAGAGGTTGATATGGCACTAAACAAAATCAGCCAACCAAACAAAGAACTATATTGTTTTCCTGATGACTGACCATAATGAAAATATCTTGAAATCACATGATAGAATTCCAATAGATATCTAACTAATTGTCACCCTCTTCACCTATATTTTAAAATCTGAAGATGACTTCAGATAGTGTTGGCTGAAACATTTGACAAAATGAGTACGAAATGACAAAAGATAAATTCTTATAATACAAATACTGAATCAGTAAAAGCAAGTTACTCATGCTATAAAACCTTACACTCCATTTTACAATAGATTTTCTTAACACTTTCTCAGTCAAAGTTAATTTTGTATCTAATTGCAATCAGTTGGTCAATTTTCTTCCAAGTCTTTTTCTATAAGACAGAAAGAACCTACTATGCCAAAAGAAATGAAAAATTATAACAATGCAGGGCATTGTGCTTTCAGGTCTTTAATCCAGAAGTCATCCACAAACTTCTGTTTCCTGCCTTCAGAATTTGTCTCCTTTTCAAAATGTACCATCGGTTGAGAATTTAAATCGGATCTTCTTCAAACTTTCTTGTCATCTTTTATATTAGTCTAGTTGGGCATCTGCTTCAGGAGCCTGGGATAGACACTCTCGGATGAAAATCCTAGGTCTATCAGAAATCTATAAGTACAAGGGTGCAGAAGGATAAAATTAATAACCTTATAACTTCTCATTAGGTATTCTTGACAATGTTTATTTATATTTCAAACTTGGTCAATACTCTCAGCACAACTCATTCAGTTGATCTGGCAATCCATTTTTGACCAGTTAGGAAATTCTAGCCATTAGCATTTTCCAAGCCCCTAATTTCTATGTAGGCAAAATTTTAAAATTAAGAAAAATTTGTAAAATCTACCATTTGGAACAAAGATATCTCTATTCCAAGGTAAAAACCTGATGCTTCCCAGGCATTTCAAAACCATGGCAAAATAATAATAATCTGAAATCTTAGATTCTGAATTAGGTAAACATTTCAAAAGGACATTAATTTCTTAACAAAGTGCTTCTTAGTAATCTCAGAGCCACACAATTTTCTTGGAAGGAATAGAAAGGAAGTGATAATCAATCACTTGTCAAAATTATTTTCTTTTCTTGCTGTTTTTAGCTTTCTAAGTGGCTTGTTTTTAGAAAAAAACTGAGGTTTCAAATTTCAAATTCTCATTTTAACTCTGGTTCCTTTGAAATAAAAAAAAGTTTTTATTTTGCAAGGAAAAACAATCGCATTCTTGGATTTTTCATGTTAATTTTTGATCACTGAATGTAGATTTGCTTGCAGAATCTAATTTGAAAAAAGGTTGCATTTTAGTAACAGTGTTAGCACTGGGTCCAATTAACAGTTAATAAAATACTCAATATTACTGTCACTTTCTTGTAAAATCTGCATTAGTTAGTGTCACAGCAAGTTTTTAACAAGAAAAGAAAAACGTTTTTCTGTCACATCAAAAGTTGTACAGCTTGTTTAGTATCCAAAATCAAAATAAAGTGTAAATTTAGTAAAAATAGAGAAATGCATGTGTACTTGAAAAATGGCAACAATTTGATAGAATTTAAATAGGAATGTTAATTTATAATACAGAGTGTCTATAAATTATCTGTACAATTTTAAAAACTCATAAAAAAATGAAGATATATATTTATATATTTTCCAATAAACCCTGTAGAGGTAAGTAAATAAAGATTTATTTAAACACATGAAACACTTCCAAATGTGCTGCATTTTTTATGTGCAACACATCTAGACAATGCTCATTTCTGACTTTCCATAAAACTCTTGTGTCTAGCACAGATGCTGATATGGCTGGGTTTTTTTTTTGGGGGGGGGTTCATACTTTTTACTGTAATGGCACTGGGTTGGAGTGTCCAATTTGGTCACTATGAACCAGGATACACGTCACACTTTTATTGTAGTGTTGTCATTTTCATTATAAGTCAAGAAACAATAATAAGCACTTTTAGCATCTACTTGAAAAGACAAACAAAAATGAATTTAAAAAAATAAAAAAAACACTACATAAATTAAAACTTTAATAATATTTCTTTCACACACAAAGTATAATTATAGATCTTAATTTTAATGGATACAATAAACTGTGAAATTTGTACAGTTAATTTATGGACACCCTGTATATCTATCTATTGTGTTAGATAAATTTCTGGAATGGATTACATTTTGGGATTGCAATTTTCTTATAATTTAAAAAAATTGAACAAATAAAATCTAAATTTTCTCATCTACTCTAAAATTCAGAGGATGAATGACAAGGAGCAGGATTTTCATCCTATTTTTTCCATTTTCTATTTGATTAAACATTTTGTTTTCACTTTATCAAAGACCATGATGAAGATTTTTTTGTTGCTTTTATGACTGTGACAAATTTTCTTGAAACTGATCACTTTTCATTTGATCCAAACAACACTAACCTGTTGAACATTTTTTTTTAAATATATTCACATCTAGTAAGTATCTATATACATAATTCAAAATATGAAAAAGTTATAGATCAATATCAGTACCTCCAAAGATTCACTAAAAAAATAGCATACATGATGAAAAAAATGCCCCAAACTTAATAAAAATAAAGTTTTATCATCAAAATCTTTATTATTAGGAGGAAAGACCAAAAAAAAATTTTATTATTAAATAATCCTTTTTATCCTTTTTAGAATGTTGAAAATTTTTGTTTTTCTTGTGTCAGCAACGGACCAGAAATTAGTATATGAAATTTTAGTATCTTTTTCATGGTGTAAAAACCACAGATTTGGAAATTCTTGCAAAAATCAAATAACTGTCGGATTTTAATAAAACTTTCAGGACCTAATTGACAAATTGATGAATTTTAGAAAGTTTTTCTGTTAGAAAATCTTGTTTGTTTTTTTTCATCTCTTACCCCACCCCCACTCATTTAATTTTATGAAATTTTGAGAAATTCATTTTTGTAGAGCTTAATGTTTATATTAGTTATAAACAGAACTTCTTGGAGAATTTAAGTCAATTTTATTTGTAAAACAGGACCAAGAGTTACCAAAAATCTGCTCTGAATCATAAAATAAAAATGCAATAAAACTAAGACATTATTTAATTGCTTTTATGAATAAAATATATTATGGACACTTAAGAAAAAAATGTTTCAATGAATAATGAATTTTTACAAGAATTGTTTTTCATTTTTTTTTTTTAATTTTAATTAGAATAATTTATAAAGTTTTAAATATTTTAAACATTCTGTAATAATTTGTTCCAGTTAGATGATACTGTTAATAAATATAAATCATAAATGGAAAAGCTTACTACAATTCTGCAATTACCAGTATTTTAAAGAGAATTTTGAATTTTTATTAAGTGTATAAAGATGCTGATTTTTGTAAATACACCACATTATCAGAAAATAAAAATGGTAACTAAAATAAATTTAAACCAAAGTACCTAAAATTCAATAAAACATTAGATTATGAAGAATATTTTCCTAAATTATTAAGATTACTGGCTATTTAAAAAAAATAAATAAAAAAGTGCTCACAGAATTCCTCAAGTAATTTTTACAGACATATCTCCCATAGAAAAAAATTCAATAAACCTTTGGCTGTCAACACCTAATCAAAACACATAACTCTGTGCTTAAAAAAAAAAAAAAAAGCATTTCTGTGATATTTTAAACTAAAAAGTAATATTTGTTTCAATCAGCTAATATTCCTTAAATAAAGTTTCAGAAAAGTATATTTTATTTTTGAAAGGTTTTTAATAAACAGCCATTTTTAATAACAGACATTTTTAATAACAGCCATTTTTAGCTGTCAACACAATGTTTTAGACAGCTAAAAATGGCTAAAATCAGTGATTCTTAACAATTTAAAAATATTCACCTTCCAGTCAATTTAAATTAGTTTTGAAATATGGCAAAGTGCATATTGGAAATATTAATCTATTAGCTTGAAATTAAAATGAAAATAAAAGCTTTTGGAATATTTTTCATTTTAAAAAAAATTCATGTCTGTTTTCCTGGGGATTAAGTTTCCTTGGTAGAGAAATTAGACATGTTTTATCAATATGGCATTCTGTGGCTGAAGGGAGAGAAAAAAGGTTTGAATCTTTTCCACCTATACTGTTTTAAACAACAGCACCTAATGGGTGTTAACAGAAGTCCCCTGGAAGACTAGGCAGAAAGTGGGATAATGCCACACATGAATAGCATGTGTGTGCATTTTTTTTTTTTTTTTTTCATTCTGTTCATAATAACAAACTTATCCATTGTTAGGTAAATTATTGGCAACCTGGTCTCACTAATGAGAAAATGTGTTAACATGGGGATAGGCTGCATGTCACTAAAGCAATCAAGCATAATTAAAAATATATATATTAAATGATTCAAATATGCAAATATATTAACATTTTTTTTAAAGAAAAAGACAATCTCACTGATATTCAAATATAACCATTTTTTTCCCCCCTAGGTAATAAATATTTATAAATAATTTTAAATAAATTGTTGCTGCCTTTGCAAGTTTTGTTCATAACAACAATAATATAAGAAGTGGGTAGTAGGTCTCTCAGTTACAAGGCTACAAATACAAAAGAGTTCATTTCAATGTACATGTCAATGTAAACAAAAGGATTATCTTTGTTTTAAAAGAAGCTGAATTTTAAAGGCCATAACAGCACATCAATTGTGTTTTTATTAATAACTTTTACTTGTCCTTTGTTTACAAGTTTATTGTAGGGAAACCCATAAATTAAAACAATTGGGTTGTCTTGAATCTCTTCTCTCTTGGCTTAAACAAAAACTGTGTTTTCAAAATCTAATAAAAATAATCAAGAGAAATAATTAACAATTTAATTTTAGTTTAATCACCTCCCCACTTTTACTTCCTAAAACTGTTGATATCTGATGTCTCTAATATTGCTAATTAGAAGGCAATAAAAATCATTAATTTGATTTTTTTCAAATGTGATGATGGTTTCTACACCCACATTGTGGCTGTTTTACAAGACAATCCCTCCTTTTATTCAACTTTTCTCCTCTACAGATCAATAACCTGGCTAGTTTGCAGTGGAAAAAGTAAAAATTTAAAAAAAAAAATGTAAAAATACCTTCAGCATAAAACATCCAAGCCCACATCACTAAGTCATCAACTTCTTTCCTTCACCACCACCACCACCACCACCACCACATTTTCCAAGAGTCTGCTACCTTCATTCTGCTACCACTACACCCAGCCAAAGCCTTTCTTTTTTATGCTCTTTCACTATCACAGGCATTTAGTCTCCTCCTTGAAATTTCTTTCTGGTAGTTGTGGGTTGGTATTGGCAGTTGTGTAGATGGCATCAAGTGATGGGTGATCATTCTTTTTAATTTCACAATACCATCTACTGGCTTTGTGAATATCAAATTTGAATTAATCAATTTTAGCTTCTTTCATTTTATCTTTTTATGAATGATGAAGTGTATTTTTCTTCTTTACAATAATGGAAAGCTTATCTTGTTTTTGTGCAAGTTGATGAAAAAGATGACATGGTTGTGTGTTCTAGCAGTGTGTGTGTGTGTGTGTGTGTGTGTGTGTGTATAAATATTTTATACCACAGAATTTATATATGGCATTGAAAATGACAGAATGCATTCTTTTAAAAGGGACCTTTTTTGCCCAATACTCCCTTCAAAAAGATTCACTGAGATAACAATAATTGAAATAGTGAAACTGCAAAAGGTAAACACTTTTAAATACGAAACCACAACTAAAAATAAATTTATTACTAAAAACAACAAATCAGTGTAAAGTTTTTTTATTCATGACCCACTCATGAGACACAGAAAACAAAGAAAGTTCTCCTGCTTGCACAAAGGTTGTCAATGAAGCTTGATGTAAACCGCTTCTAAAAATCATAAATGTTTAATTGACTGAGCCCTGTACAGCACCCTGAACACACCATTAAAATAGCCAGAAGTGCAACCCAGAGTGTTAATCAAATGAAATCCAATTGCTGACTCACAAACTGATTGAGTCAAGTGATTACTTTCGCTAGCTCCACCCTATCTTATATAGACAAGTAAATGTTGTTGAATCCAGGTCTCCAACCACAAGTTGGTTCACTCCACATAGTCAGCCTCACACCAACATTTAAAATGATAAATCACAGACCTACTTTGCAAGTAGGGCAAACCAGATATATGGTATATTTGGACAGTAACTTTTCATATGTGCAGGTTTGTTTGAAAATCAATGGAAGATTCTATTTGTGTGTCTGTGTGAACATACATGTAAGGGTGTTAAGTGTTGATAAGTATTTACTGATTTCATCAAGAGATGATTGGATTCATACCATGGCGTTCTATATTAACAGGCCTCTGCATAACGCTGCTACCTCGGTAGACTGGAGGCCGGCTGACAATTAGATCGTTTCAGTTTGAGCAAACTGCTGCATACTGTGTATTCTTCACTCTTATGTTTTTGGCTCGAGAAATTCAAAGGATTCCTGTAATTTTACCTTTGGTTGGAATATCATTTAACTTATTTATTTGTTGAAGTAAGTATATTTGATTATTTTAGTTTGAGTCCATACATTTATTTATATTTAAATTGTGTAAAAAGTAAACTTTGGTGCTTAAATTTACTCGCACAAAAAGATTTACTTAAGTTTAAAAAGCCTTAACATTTTTAAATTAAAGTTTAATTTATTTTTGGCATTTTCCCTCTTAAAGTTTGTTCAACATTTTTTGATTAAAGTTTAAAGAATTATTTATTGATAAAATGCAATTCTTTTTGAGTAATTTGTGTTATTTTAAGAAGCAAAACAAAACAACGTTTAACAAATTTGAACAGAATTTAATTTAGTTTCTTCAAAGACGTAATATGTACCTTCATGAGATTGCTAAAAACAGAGCATAGCATGATGAAAAAGACACGAAAGTTGATGAAAACAAAATTTTAGTGTCTAAATGCTTGTTTTTATTGAGAGGAAAGATCAAAGTATTTTTTAAGTATTTTTTAAAATTTTTCCTTCTTTTTTAGAACATTGTAAATTTTGATTAAAAAAACCTTTTTTCTCTTTTTATGAAGTGGGCTTATAAAATAAAATATAAATATTTTAGCGCGTTTTTTTCCTGTTTATACACATTAATTTGGAAAATCTTGCAAAAATAAAAATAATTGTCGGATTTTAGCGAAACTTTCGGAAACTATTCATAAATGATGGAACTTATTATAAATATCTTTTTATTTTTAGTAAAGTCATGGCAGAAATTTTTTTTTTTTCATATGTATTACCCCCTCTAACTAATCGTACGAAAACACTATAATTTCGATTTTGAGGAGTTTAGTGATTATATTAGTTAAAAGCACAATGCTTTGAGGAAACCAAATCAGATTTTTTTTGATTTTTAGTTGGAACCCTTGAAGTGTAACATACAAAACTCAATAAAACAAAAATATTATTTAATTTCAAAAGCTTCTAATTGCTTTTATTTATTTCAATAAACATGAAAAATATTCTCTAAAAGCAAAAAGATATTTCGATGAAAAATGAATTTTTAAAACAATTACCTACAATTATTTGTTATTTATTTTTACTTTTAAATTATGTTGTTAATTCTTCTAAAATTATGGAAAAGCTTGTAGCACTTAACGAATGCTGTTTTTAAGTAGATATATATTGACAGATTATAATTTCCAAAGCTTATTACAAACTAACGAGCCCTTGTATTTTAAAAAAATTAATTTGTGTCAATAATTTTTACCAAATGAAATCTACGGAAGCCGGAAGTATCGTGCGTGCAATAAATAAAAAAGGTCAGCAGTGCAGCACTTGTATCTTTTTTTTTTTTATAGTATTTATAATTTCTCCAGATAGTATCAACAAACTTATGGTACAGTACTTAAAAAAAAAAACCCCAAAAAAACGGAATGGCGAAAGTTTTTTTACTTTAATTATTACAAGGTAGTACTTAAGCAAGTGCGCTTAAAAAAAATGTCCATTCTGTCCGTCCGTAAGGGAACTCAAATCTCACGTCAGCTGTCAATAGTTGATAGACAGCATCAATTCGCACTTGTCAATGCACGCGCGGTTCAAATCGGCTCTCTTTTATTTTAAAAAACATTTTTCTACGAAGAAAGTAAGTAAAAGTTTCTTTTAAATTATTTTAAATAAACTTCAAATTTTCTAAATTTTTTCGAATAAATTTTGAAATACGTATAATTAATTTTTTAAACGAGTTTTAAACGAAGAATTTAACTTATTTTTAAAAATTTTAAAAATGGCTTAAAATTGAGTTTTTTTCGTTATTTGGTAAACAAGATTTGTAACTAAAATTTTGGATATGTTTATGAGTAAAAAATATTAAAAAAATACTTTAGTGTTTCTTCTCAATAATGAAATATACAGTTAACACGAGGAAATTTTTTTTTCATTAATTTTCAGACCATTCTTGTCATGCTATTGATTTTTCACTGGCAGTGAGAAAACTATTTTTATTATAAAAATAAAATGAATTAAAAATGTTTTTGTTTTTTTTTTCATAAATTCAATGTCCTTACTTAATTTGATATTTATTTTTGATATCGCTAAAAAAACATTGTTATTATTATTATTATGAGTGCTAGGTACGTCCCAGGTAATGCTAAAAAAGTGGTATACCCTGGAGAAAAAAGGTCCCCAAATTTCACTGAAAACATAATGTCCGACGTTATGTCAACGAAATTAAAGTTTAATTTTCTCAAGTTTTTAACCATGACAAAAAATTAGCATAAGTCAACATTTTTCTATTAAAAGTTTAAGTTTGAATAATAAATTTGAATAAAATTTTAATAGAGAAAGGTTCATTAACATTTCTCTATTAAAACTTTATCCAACATTTCCATTAAAAGTAAAAAAAACAAAACAAACGAATTTCTTCGCGCTTTTGTTTCCAAAGTTAAAGAATAAATCAAATGATTATATTTTTATTTTTACCACATTAGTTACCAATTGGTGAAAACTGTAAGTATTTTTTTACTTATTAGAATTAAAGAAAAAAATAACAATAAATAAATTAAATATTTTAATTATTTTTTTTTTTTTTTTTTTTTTTTTTTTTAGAAAGGTCTCCTTTTTTACACCTTTTGACTACAAAATTTATTTTACAAGACAAGAATACCATTTTATTTATCATATTATTTTAATATCTTTCTGATATTGTTGTTAAAGGACAAAAAAAAATGCATTATTTTTACTTTTTACTTCTAGTTTTAATTGTTTTGCTTTTAAGGTAAAAAAAAAAGTTATACAATTCCTATTTATGTAGTTTAAAGGCTAAAGCGTATTAAAATAACCAAACTAAAAGAAAGGCTACTTATGAATGTTTTTAAATTTAATATAAACTTTATAAAGTTTTAAAGTAAACAACATTGGCCTTCAAATTTTGATACCATAAAAGTTAATAGAAAAATACGTCCAAAAACTCCACCATCTGTATGGCCAGGTGTGCCAAGTAGTCAAATATCAACACCCTTAGCTGTTCAAAGGAATATAAAAAAAACCTCCAGTACTGTTAGAAATCAAATTGTTGATGAACTTAATGCTTTTTTAGAATTAGATAAAATTATACAAATTTGAAAGAAAGTCTGCTTAACAACAAAAAAGACTTTATATGTCCAGTTGTAGCATTTTGGGATGAAAATATTTTAACTGTTCAATTATCAAAATCTATTGATGGTATTCCTCTCTTTATGTTGAAAATTTATAACAATTTGCGCTTTGAAACATTTCATTATGGAGTTAAGTGTTATATTAGCAGCCTGTCCAAAAATCATATAAATACAGTTGATACTTGGTCAAAACTGGAAGAAATCATGCGATATTTAAATTCTATGGCTTTTGATCACAAGAAAATATCCTGAGTCAACAATTTTTAGCAATGGCTCCCAAAATGGTTGGAATAAAATACAGCTCAGATATAGTTGTGCTTGCTTTTGGGTACTATGCAAGATTACGGACATTGTATAATGAATTAAGATATGATTTTCAATTACCCTCATTAGCAACATTATGAAGGATGACGTCAAAAGTTTCAAGACTTAATGAAAAATCTTTTTTGTTATCTATATTTAATACTCTTAATACCAGTCAAAAAGGGTGCATAATTCTCCATGATGAAGTATATATCAAAAAGATGTTGCTATATCATGGCAAACAACTATTTGGTAAATCAGTTGACAATCCATCTGTACTTGCTCAAACAGTACTTGGTATAATGTTGATATGTCTCAATGGGGGTCCAAATTTTCTTACAAAATTGATTCCAATTTCAAAATTAACATCTGCCTTTTTATTTGAACAAATTGAGTTAACAGTCCAAGCCATCACATCTGTACCAGCTGATGTAAAGGCTATTATATGTGATGGCAACCGCATAAATCAAGCTTTTTTTTTAAATTATATCCTACACTTCCTGAAAAACCTTGGTTGACTGAAGATAATAAACATTTGCGTTTTGATTATGTTCATCTGTTGAAAAATATTCGCAATTTGTGGCTGACAGAAAAAACAGGAGAACTAATCTTTGATGATGATGGAGTAAGTCGAGTTGCAAAATGGACACATCTTAAACAGTTATATTGTTTTGAATCTGAAAGACTAGTCAAACTTTCAGATTTAAATGAAATTTCCATTGCTCCAAAGCCAATAGAAAGACAACAGGTTTCTACTTGCCTCAGAGTGTTTTCTGAAAAAACATATAATGCACTTCTCACTCAGTCTGAAAAAAGTGCAGGTAAGAATGATACTGCCCTCTTCATAAACAAGGTTTTGACATGGTGGAAAATTTTAAATGTTAAATGCCTTCAAATTGATAAATTACATAATGATCCTCTACAAGCTTAAATCAAATCTCCAAATGACACCAGACTTGATTTTATCATTGAATTTGGTAAAATGGCTCTTAATATGGCTGGCTGTCAAGGTAATCGTAAGAAACAATTATCCCAAAACACTGCTACTGCCATACATCATACTTGCAATGGAATTGTTAGTCTATGTCGACACCTTTTAGCTACAAGTCATAAATATGTATTACTTGGGCAATTTTCAACTGATCCATTAGAAAAAGAATTGGCACCTATTTTATAAATGTTCAACAGTCTTTACTTTTAAATCAAAATGTAAATATTGATGAATTTGATGTTAATCCAGGTCACCAATGTACATCTTGTGATTATAAACTTTGTGAGGAAGATTCAGAAATATTTGACAATCTGGAAAATTTAGAACCATTTTTTTCCAATGAAATAAAAATGGCTCTTGTTTACATAGCTGGATATATTACAAGAAATGATAATCAACCCAGTGAATGTGAAACCCATTTTTATTATGAAAAGTATGGAAAATATACCAATTTAATTGACTGTGGAAAACTAAAAGTTCCTTCTGACCACACTTGTCAATAGTTATTTTTTTGTTTCATCCTTTTCTAGACAATAAAGGAAAAGTTTTTGCGCTAAATCATTTTTATGCTTATTTCTGGGTTTCATTTTTTCAACATGGAGTAAAAGCATGCTTCTATTCTTGCAAATATAGTTTTGAAAAATTTTTGCAAATATGGCACACCTAGATCAGAAAAAGAACCAGCTCTAAAAGTTTTTAAACTTTCCTAGAATGATTTTGTTTTATTTGTCTATATTTCTGCGATGATTGATTGTTATATACACACTTCGGCTGATGTCTTCCAGCCTTCTCGGGTTTTGTTTGTCAAACCCAGTAACTGTAATGTAAATTTAAACCAAAGTCTTTATTCACTCACAGGGAATAGATTGAATAAAGGATTCAGTGACACCTGTAAATAATATAAATTTCTGATTCAATATATCTTTTACCAGAAATCATAATTACCCCTTTGTGTTGTTTAATAATTATCAGTGTTCATAGCAAAAATACATATTTTCATTTATTTATCTTTTAACACATCCTATTATCCTCAGGTGTGAATAAAAATGTTATTCTAAGTATTTCATAAAGTGGTCGACTTTATTTTCTTCTAAAAGGCCTCCAGTTCTGGCTCTCAGTTGTGCCATGACTTGGCCTGGAGTATAGAACACCATGATTTATACCTTTCTCTAATCTAATGAAATCAATGGTGTTTAATTTTTTTTCAATTTATTACCAAGTGGTTCAATTCCTGCTACATTTGTGTTTTTAGATACAGATGTGTGTGTATTTATATGAGCTGATTTATATAAGTTTAATATAAGTGTTTACTAATAAGTATTTCCTTTGCAAAAATAGTTATTTTTCAACATAATCACCTTTCTTTGCAAAGTACTTTCAGAAGCTCCCCACAAAATATAATTTTTTAATATACATATTTCACCCCAGGCAAGGCGATGAAACCACTAACACATGAGTGTGGAAGAATCTGCAGAGAAAAACATTAATGGAAGAGAACAAGAAAAGAACAGGCTTCAAAGTGACAGAAGACAACTGACACTGCATTTACATTTTTGAAGATTGAAGTTGATTAGAGGAAACTAGAACTCTTAAAAATAGGAAGTACAGAATAGGAATTCCAACAAGCAGGAAAGCAAAAAGCAACAAAGCATCTATTAATAGAGTTTAGAGAGAACAGAGACAGTTCAAGAGCACATTTCTTAAGGATTATTGCATAGATACCATCAAGTCGATATGCTTTGTTGGGATCCAGTTTAGAGATGATAGCAAAAAACATGGACGAAGTTATATGCATATCACCCAGTAGAGACTCAGTTGTAAGTGGAAAGTCAGGTAAAGATACTACAGATAAGTAAAAAATAGAATTGGAAGAGAATTTACAAGCAAAATATTCTGCCAAAATCAGAGGAAGATAACATCTCAAATTCAGTGAATAGAGGAGAGATAGATGATTTACCCTTATTTAACACACTATTACAGAGCTGCCAGTAGTCACAAGAACAAACTTATACAATACCTCATTCTATCAGTGAACAGAGACTTAACCTCATTGAGAATACATTTATAATTATTATGACACAAAAAGCTGTTTGTTGTGATCAGAACTATCATGTTGGTACAGCTGGAAAAAGTAATTCCTGTGGCTGAACAGGAGAAAACTGGTTTCACCTAGTATTTCCAAGATGTCACAAAAACATTGATGCCAGCTTTTACTCAAAAAGAAACCTCAGTGGAAATATTTTCAATAAGAAGTTTAAAAATTTCACTCCCAAGAAGTGTGAAAGAAAACTACAAAATGAATCCCAATTGGTAAGTTAGTTAGGAGTTTTGTTGGTCTCTTGCTCAACTGCACCCCACACATCATAATCAAGGGGGTTGCAGTCTGGGGAGTTAAGTGGCCAAACGTAAGGGGTGATGTGGTTGCAGAAATTGACTGGCAGCCATGGCTAAGTTCAACTGATTATGTGGCATGGTGCAGAGTCCTGTTACCAGACATAAGGTCTTCCAGCAACCACCCCCTTGACCCAGGGCAGCACTACCTCCTCAAGGCACTTGATGCAAGTCTCCATGTTGAGTTTGAAGTCCTGTGAGAAAATGAATGGAAGCATAACATCGCCATTACTAGTGATCACTCCAAAGACCTTTGTAATCACCATTAAACTCATCCAACTCTTTCCAAATTTCCTGCACTATGCTCAGATTGACACCCAAACACTGAAATGTTTGTATTGGAGCTTTTGGCATGAATGCCAAGGAGTACAGCAAGCTGTTTACAAATTTCTCTCAGAATGTGTCATAGTGCTCTTTTTCTCATAGACAGTGCACAGCTGACCATACTATACTGTGTAATCGACAAATTTAAAAACAAATAACATGCATCCTTGAAATTAAAAATATAAAATGGTAACAATTTACCCATCATACCCTGTATATTCAACATTACCTTATTTAATATTGGGAATGGTTGAATGTTTTAGAAATAGAAGGGTGCCCACTTGAATTCCAGTCACACTCAACGCATGAAGGCTTGGAATAAATGCACCTACTATTATTCAAAACAAAACAAAAATACATCTTAAACAGTCGAACATGATAAATTAACAACACCTAAAACAAAACCCCTTGATACTGGCTAAAGAAGCTGCTGAAGTGCTTGGGACAATAGACAATATAGACAATTTTTTCACTCTCTTACTCCCACCAAACAGAAAAATGTAAAAATGCTGTAAAAAATAAATAAAATATTAATTAAATTTTCTTTGTCTGGCATATAAATGTAGCTGCTCAAATATATATATATTATATATATGAAACCATATATCAATCTAACATGTTTTACTTTTATTAAAGTTTCATCGGATTGAAAGAAAACAGATAAAAAGACAGAAAACACTGGTATTTTCAATAATGTTTGGGTCAGTTCTCATTGGTCAGAAATGTGTAACATGTCATAAACTGTAGATTAAAAACTATATGTATGTAAGTTTGTGAAGATTCTTGTATGTCTAAGTGGGCATCAGATGTAACAAGTATTCATAATTATGTATGTGTGTCTGTCTAGTGGAAGTTCAATCTTGACCTTTGTGTGGCCAACCTGTGCAGTGGCGTGTCACAAGATTCTGATTTATTGCTGACCTCTTTAAGAATATATTCTTTGTATTAGATAGATAAAAGTTAGATTCTTTAAGAATAGATTCAAAAAAAAGATAATCTAATTTTTAAGGCATGTATTTATAGTTGTTAATAATGTTAAATTTTCAATGCAATATCTCCTTAAAGAATTATGTTTTTTTTAATTGTGGTGGCATTAGTGAAATTAAAATTATGTCCAGCACTGTCTCAATTCAAAATGAGAGAGATCATTTGTCTAAATGCAAGTGTCTCTTGTGTTCATAGATGCAGGCCTTTGGATCACTTGATCTAAAGTGATCTACATAGATCCACATAAACATTTTTGCACTATAAACAATTTATTTGATAAATCCCAGCATTTGAATTGATGTTTGGTTCATTTTTCTTCCTATTTGTTCTTTATTTTATCATCCTATCAGATTTTATCATCCATATTTAATCTTTAATATATGTGTGCATGCATGTGTGAATTAAACTGGTTTAAGTTGTACATACTAGAGTGCATCAATAAAGTTTGACAATTATTAACTGAATTTTTATCTGAACCTAGATTAGGAAAATTATATTAAGAAATAAATATTAACTGTGTAAATGCTTTTTTCGTTATAGATTTATTGCTGTAGCTATGTATCAGTAAAATATTTGTTTTGGATGATAAATTAGGCTTTCTGTACCCAGGTTATTTTGAACAATTTCCAATCTTTTTATGCGATGACAGATTCTGCACATGTCAAATACTTTTAGACTTTAGAGAAAAAATATAAAAATAACATTACAATAAAATCAAAATGAACAGTAAATAAAGTTGGAAAAGTAAAAATAAATTCCATTCCCCAAAAAGGACTTCTTAAACTACTTTAGTCCTTAATACTTAAGTATTATTGATTTTATAAGTATCAGAATTGACTCATAACTGTGAAATATAAAAAAACAACTTGTTGCTAGTTTTTAACTGGCTTCTCTAAGCTAAAAGAAGTTAACAGTTTACAAATATTTGTTTTCATTGCTCTGTATGTTTTCCTATGGTGCGTGTGGTAAAGTTATATTGCATTCTGAAGTCAGTGGAACTCTGACGATTCTTTTGGTAGATAAGAAATGGATAGGAAACAGGAAGAATGTTAATTTCAAGTAAGGAAAGAGAGATTGAAAGAATAACACTCTGAATGTAAGAGGAAGAATTTAACCTGAAATTGAGGAAGGTTGGGTGAGGTGGGCTATGATATTTAATCATAATATCTTCTTTTTAAGAAACTATTGATACAAAAATTCAATAATCAGGAATAAAAAAAGGAAAAAATAAAACAATAAAAATAAATAATTAAATTTAAATGCTCCAGTGCCAGTCAGGATTTTACCCCTGCTCTTTTTAAGTCTCTTTTTATTTCTAAACTCTCTCTCTCTCTGCCCCCCCCCTTTTCTCCCTTTATTCATTTTCTTTATTTTCAACCACTTCATACATTTTTTGAGCCCCCACAAGTAGTACCTCTTTTCTGGGGTTATTACCTCATGCTGGGGACATTCCCAAAAAGGGGAAGTGCCGAGATGTCTTGAGCAATTTTTCCATGGTATTGTCATTAAATCCAGTTTAAGAATTGACCTTGTATTGCATTTGGTAGTGATGTGGGTACTCTGAAAAAATACATCATACATTTTTGCTTAATCCATTTTTTTTCTCTTAAGTTTTCTTAACAATTTCCATTCTTTATGCTAATTCTTTAATGATATATTTTATCCAATCCATGTTTTTCTTTATCTTTTTCTTGTATTTCTCCCCTCCTCTCTACCATGTATCTCAATTTTTTTATCCATTTAGTGTGCATTACCCAACTGGGGTTTTTATCTTCTTTTTTCTATGTTTATTTTTTTTTTTCTACTCATAACCAACTTTTTTTTCATTATCTTCTATCTTTTCATATTTTCCTTCACTTTATGTCACTTTCTTTCTCTTTCATTATCTCTCTTTCTTTCTCTTTCATTATCTTTTATTACTTATATTCTCTCAGTCTTTACCATCTCCCTTTAAAAAAAAAAATCCTTTCATACTGCTACAAAATCTCATACTCTCTTTCTCACATTTTTTTTTTTTATTCCAATCATTTTTTTCTCTTTCTCTCTATTCTCACATTTTGTCTCTTATTTTTTCACTCTTCTTCAATCTTCAAGCTGGGTTTTTTTTTCTTATCCATCATGCATTTATTTTTCTTTCACTTTTTCCAGTTGTCTTTATTGCTTTTTGTTTTCTTTACTTTTGTAAATCTTTCTAATCTAATCTCTTCACTATACCAGCTGCAGTTGATGACTCACAAAAGTTTCACCAGTTTGGGGAGACAGAGTAAGAAATAAAAAAAAATAAAAAAACAAAAACATACAAGCTCCAAACAGCAATTTGTGCATGTGTGCAGTCATGCCTGCATGAGGAAGGAAACTATGTTCAAAAATATTTAATTGGCAAAATGCTTTGTATCATTAGGTCATTAATTTATTCATATAAGACTGTATGTACCAACATTTATATAATACTGCAGTTCCTGCAAACACATCCACTCACATAATGCATACATGAACACAGCAAAGTAAATAATCTGATATTAACACATACGTGTGTATGTATCTAAAGTCACATAAATATGGTCATATTTTGCATTTCAACTTATTAACATAAAGTAGCAAACATACTGATGTAATTACTAACTCTTATATAGACAAACCTACAAAAACAGATATTACTGTTTATTCTTACATTGGTAACTTATGCTTAAATGAACAGAGAGAGAGAGAGAGAAAGGATGATCAACATCTACTTGTTTAACCTTAATAAATCATTATACAAAAAGATATCTAAAAATCTATAATCTTTAAAAAATTCTATTACAACCCAACTGACCTTGTAGCCAGAATTTTTAGACAAAAACTGGTCAATAAAAGAGGAAACCCTCATGGTATAAATAATATCCCTTGACAAAGCAATTATTACAAATTAACTCAGAAACAAATTGAAAGGAATAAATTGCTTACAAATTAATATTAAATTGCTTACAAATTAATATCTTCTATCAATGCAATAATTGAATAAATTGTCCAAAATTTTAGATATTTGCTGGCATAAAGCTTATTACTGTATCAGCAAGCAAAGAATGAATTTGCTCTCAACAGTTTGCAAGAATAGAATTCAACTGTGCTCTAAAACAATTATAAAAGACGTTTCATATTCAAAGACAAACATCAGTGCATCACATCAGTATTGAATGGGTAGGTAATAAAATATCTGAAGCTATAAGTAAAATCTTTATGCATTTATTGTACACTAGGAGGCTTCTAGTTGTTAAGTGCAATGTTACTGAAGCTTTAAGGGAACAAATCTAACGAAGATATTTCTTTCAAAAAGAATATGAGTGCTATAAACAGACATTTACAGAAATTGATCATTAGAATTATATGGAACTAATTCTCAGAAATTCTAAGAAAAGTTTGATTGCAAAAAAAAAATAAAAAATCTTACCAATACAAGTATACATACTCAAATAAATGTATACCACTTCACTTCCTCTTTCAAAATTCTAATAAAATCAAATAAACTAATATTAACAAGATTGCAAAAATTCAGTTTCAAATTAATAAAAGGTGAAATTTGTAGAGAACTATAATTGCATACATCTTGAAAGGACATGACATCTGAAAAAAACAAAAAAAACATCAGGAAATAATTTATTCAATTAAAAGATACTTTTTGTTCTTTTGATGATGTTTGGCTTCTTAACACTTGTTTTACATAAGCATTTGTATTCTTTACACTATTTACATTGTTCAGAGTTGTGAGTTCAATACCTGATTACAGCTGAGATGGACAAAAAACTTGTAGAGTTAACAGGAGATAACTGATATGGAACCATCTAGAAGAGGGCATGGCACATGAAACTAAAACAATCTACTCCAGTGGACAAAATAAAGGGTTCAGTTCAAAATTCCAATCACTTGAAGGAGCATACAATGGCCAAAACATTGTGGATATGGCAACAAAGATGAGGACAACAGTCAAAACAATGTAAACAGTGTAAATAATTACAATATTTCATCTCCGAAATATAAACAGATTTGTATTATTTATATTAAGCAAATGTATGAAAAGCCTAATTTTATTAAAGAACAATTTAAGATGATTCTCAGTTATATTGACGAAGCAAAAAGTCTTGTATTAATTTCAATGTTAAGTTTCTTGATAATGATGAAAACAAATATGAAGTAATCACCCACTAAAAGTTTCAATATAATTCATAGATATTTTGATAACTTTATTTCATGTGTGACTGAATATTGTTCACTTTAAAACAATTACAGAAAAACATTTTTAATTGAATCAGTGTTTGAATATGTCAGTTTTAAATAGTTATGAGTGGGAGATGGAGAGAATCAAATTACTGCTATTAAAAAAAAGTTATAGCACAGAACTATACAGACATTACCAATACCAACAAAACTGACTGCCAGGTTACTAATGAAAACTTGTACTTGGAATTGAACCAATTCACTATTTAAATAACTGAGTGTAAAATGAGATAGAGAAAATTAAATGACCAAAGTCACTAATAGCTACTTATTGTTAGCAAACCATTGTTTAGTGCTCCACTGTACTTGTGTTAGACTTGCTTAAGCTTAATAATAAATATTCACTAATAAAAATTGAATAGTGAATATGATAGTTTAGATAATGACAAAACAATAAAACTGGTCATTATGTTAGACTTCAAAAAAAAAAAAAAAAACCCAGAAAATAGAGTTTAATTATAGTATAGTGGCATGGGATTTCAGGGTTAAAATGAACAGTTGGTTTACCCATGCCAAGAAGGGTAATGATGGAGGATATGATGAGGAAACACAGGTGATTTTTAAACAAAATAAGGAATTTATTTATGAATTTACCCACTTGATGTGTCAGTAGCTCATTCCAGGAAAATAAATCACAAATTTTTAAAGTCTGTATTTTCAACTCATTGTCATGAAGTGAAAATGTTTATTTGACAGATTAAATCATCTGACAAAATAATATTCAAAAATGTTTAAAACAAAGGTAATACAGTTCATTATTCACAGAAAGATTATTTAGTGACATACATTAAAAAGTAGATGAAGAGTGATCATTAGTAATAAAATCCTTTGGAATGCCAAGTGCTTCATTAAGACTGATAATATAACCAGCGAATAAATTGACACTGGTGAAAATTTGAATACATGAACAGAAATGGAACTTTTCACATGACTTTGAATGCTCTTCTCTTGTTGATTCAATTTTTCTCTTTATTTTAAATTAAAAAAGATTTTGCATATAATTGCCATTTTCTTTTCTTTCTTTTTCTAGACTCAACTGCTAATTCCTGCGAAAACAGCATTTTTATTGGTCCAAAGAAAATTTCACAATTTCATATTTCTGTCTGTCTTTTTCCTCAGTTCGGACAAATTTGAAGTGAGTGAGTAAAGGGAGTTATTATTATTTCAAACTCACCACAATGGTATCATACATTTGCATAAAATATTTAAATTTAATTCACTATTGACTTGAATTTAGGTCATGTAGTCTTGGAGAGGATGCCAGGTGGTGTAATGGTTATCAACATTGAAATTGGTAATCTGTGTTCAAATTCCTGCTTAGTCAGTTATGAACATTTTTGCACAAATGGTCTTGGGGAATTCATGAATCCATTTCTTCTCCCCTCAGCTATGGATTGAACAGCAAAATATTGGTTCTCTATCTTTGGACAGCAGTCAGCCAATGTCAAGAATTTTAAAATTAAAAACTGTAGCGAAAATAACAAGAAACCACTCCATTATCTTTCCCAAGAAGTCATAACTATTCAAAGATAAATAAAAGGAATCTGTGGAAAGTCGTGATTGTCCATGTACTGAAATGATCTGGCATATAAAAGAAGTTATTTGATATTTGATTTCTAAAAAGATTAACACAGTTAAGAATATCTATAATATACAAACTCATATATTTTATGGCCAATAAGTGAAACACAAACAAGTAAGAGATGACTACAAATAAATCTTACTAAATTCAGTACATACAGGACTAGATCAACAACAGAAATCAGCAACCAGATCTGCCAGAGTCAGCAAACCAAGCCATAGCTTGATCAACAACATAGACACACATTATCATGATGACGCATCTGTCAGCAATGATTTTTTTTACACTGAAAAACATACAAAGCCATGACAAAAATAAGTCACATTACTGCTATTGCACACAATCAGTCAACAATCACACGTTTCATTAGTGTGTGCTACACATATATACACACATATTGGCATACCATACCATACTGCTTGATTTCCTTACATACAACAAAAATACTTCAAAACTTTGCAGACTCATTTGTGACAAATCATTTTGAACACTCAAACGATTGTTCTCTTCATGGCCACAACATTGAATTTTAATATGTAAATACATGTACCTGCCTATATAAATGTTTTTGTCATATTTAGCTTTGTCTTCTTTTTCTGCAAAGATCATTTCTCCGTGTTGTTTATAATTTTGTGTTCTATTTGGGGACATGAGACTTAGATTTTATTTTTCCACCTGAAATCCCAGTAGACTGACCCCCCTATATCAAACATAAAAAAACCTTACTGCATCTCAAAAACTACTTGCTGATATGGTGTTAGATTTTTTACAATTTTGGAACTGCTAGGCCCAAGATGGTTGTAGACAGTTAAATTTTTAAAATGTATCCCCAGCCAAAGCATATATAGTTATCAAAATATTAGGTATGTCTTAAACCAATTTAATTTTTAGTTTTTTCTCCATAAACCATTTCAGAATTGTCATATCCTGATGATGTAAAAAAGTGTCAACATAAAAGAGATGTTTACATGAACAGAATTAATTGAATGAGTGATAAAGAATTGGTCATTGTATCAATTATAGTTTATAAATCTTTTTACATACAATACTTGCTATTTCTTGCTATACACATTTTGCATATATTGTATTTAGGAAAGATGGTTAGAAAGGAAACAAGTTTGTATAGATAGAAGTCATAATTCTAGTCTCTATGTAAGTATGAAAGAAACTGAAAAGGTCGAAAGATAGAATTATAAACAAAGAAAAGAAAAAACTTTAAAAAAGATAAAGTGCTACAAATAAGCATTTAAGAAAAATAAATTCTACAATTTTACATGAGTAAAGATTACCAAGAAAGGCTTTAGTGTAGTTCAAACCAGATTATAGTAATTCTGTCAAGTGACCACAATTTTGACAAATATCTAAGATTAATTTGCCTAGAGTTTTAACCCATTTACTTAAAAGAAAAATTATTTTTGTACAAAACTGTAGAGTAAAATACTTTCAAGTATCTCAAACATCCTCATGGTGGGCCAAGAAGCTTCATCAGAGATGTTTATAACTTGTGATATTGAGGAGTTTTGGGCCTCTAAAACCATCAGACCACTTCTCCCAGGTGACCCAACCAAGATCAACCACTCCCCAGTCAGCTTCCCAGTTTTTGGAAAATGAATGAAAAGTGAATTTTTTTCTGAGTTATTTATTGCTTTTTTAATTTCAGCCAATGAAAATTGGTTTTACAGTTTCTGCAGTCTCCATTTGCTTAGTTGTATAATGTTGATCGCTTTCCATCTTTTTTTTTTTTTCTTTATTCTGGGTAAGTCATTTGGTCTTTAAAAAAAAAAATAAAGTTCAATAATTTGTAATAAAAGCATTATAAATCTCTATTTTTTTAAATAATTAGTTTCCAAATTTTAGCTGTTAACAAAAAATAATGTTAAATCAGATGAAAAAAATGTTGGAAAGGTTGAATTTAAAAATTTATGAGCATATTCTGTAGAGGAGAACCAGACCAGCACTAAAAAAAAGACCTCATCTAGGGTGTGTTTTAGTGTAGAGAAGAGGTAAGAATAACTGCTTGTCTGAAGAGGGCAATCTTCCAGCATAGATGGCATTACTACTAAATTTACATAGCAGGTGTTGTGTTAATTTGCACGAGAATGGTGACACTTAATCATCAACAAATCATAGCCACTGTTGTGACTGCAGGTACTTAAAACTGACATTTTTTAATGTTGAGAGACTCTGTTGATGTTGATAGATCATTACTTGGATTTGCGACTGTTTTTTCCTACATAGTTACACTATGCACATAAGAGAGAGATTTGGAATTCTGCCGCTGTTGATGATACTCGTTATCAGATGATTGCTAAGAAAAAAAAAACATTGATTTTAAAGTAGCAGAGAAATGACTGCTGTTCTTATCTTGTCCATATAAAACTTGAATTATAAAAATATTCACAGTTAAAGCTAAAGGTTTTACTGAAAGTAGACAAGTGGGAAATGAGCCAGCATTATGCCAATCTTAATAGATGGACAAATGAATGCCAATGGTTGGATTAAGATTCTATGTACAAAAGATTAGTATTGCTTTGATATACTAAACTAATTCTAACACAAGGTATTTGTGGAGCATCATATCAAATACAAGAGTTTAGGTTCACTACTAATGGCAATATCAGGTTACACTTTTATATTTAAATTTGTGGGCTGTTGAATGGACAAGTAGAGAAAAGAGGTCAGTTAATACCAAAAGCTTTTAGATGTTACATTTGACTAAAAAATTAGAAAATTGCTTAACATTAATGTTTCATAGATTGCAATGGTACCACTACACTACTTTATGTAAACATTAATGTCAAAAAGTGATTCCATTAAATCATAACAGAGCTTCTTGTGATTTGGTTGTAGGTAGTGTATTCCTAGCATATCACCTACAACTACATCACAACTTAAAAGACTAAATAACTGATAACTGGTAGCCTAAAGTCAAATAAACTTTAGAACCAAATAAAGTATACACAAATGATAATGAAATAACAATAAAAATGAAATATAATAAAAAACAAATTCAAGGTTAGGATTATAAATAATTTAAAAAAAAAAACAAAAAAACAACTATCCCTAAACAAAAACTGGAAAAAGATTCCATTCTCCTCCCACACATGATCTGATGATCACTTAAGTAATGAAACTGCCAGTCACTATACAATCTGGATTTCTCTGTCCACACTGTGTATATCTACAAATGCACTATCCCTAATATTGAGCATTCTTCATCCGTAAATATAGGAACTTTTAAACAATTACATATGTCAATATGATGCCACTAGAAAGCAAATAAAGAAAAACAAAATAGTAATAAATAGTTTATTAATAAACTAGAATTATATTCAGTTTTCAGGATGAAGTGAATCTTTTAAAAAACTAATTATCAGAAATGAATAAAAGCAACTTTTTTGAAACAAAAAGAGAGAAGTTTTTTGATTCAAGTTGAAAGATCATATCAATCTCCTCCATTTTTATCAGATTTATTATTTTGAATTTCTTTTATGTCTTGTTGATGGAAATGTCTACCCAAATCATTCAGTATCTGGAGAAAAATAGCTGAACAATGACTATTTAAGATAATTTTCCTTTATGAGAGGAAAGAAAACACTAGTATTTAAAAATTAATAGTTGAATCCATTCAATATAACATACCAGAAATACTTTCAAAATAATAATTTCCATACGAGGAGTGCAGTAATACCATTGGATAGAGCAGGTTTTCAGCTACTAATTTTGATAAAATGCATTACCTCCCTAACTGTGCTCACATACACTATTTGGTTTTCATGAATGTTCAGCAGGCATTAATGGATGACAATGGGTATAATTCTTTCTACACAAAAGAATTAATAATTCTTTGCTTTGTATGCAGTTTCATATCAGATATCAATTTGTCACTCAGCAAAATATTTGTAACAAGGCAAAAACAAATTATGGATTATTGGTGAAAATGTTCAACCTCTACTCATATACCATTAACCCCTGCCTCTGATATCATGAGCTAACATAATAAAATACTGTCATAATTTTGGAGTGACTATTGTGTGTATATAAAGGAGTGCAGAAAACTAGACTAAGAAACTCTACCTATCAGATATCTGATGTTTGGTCATTTGGTCAGACTAAGAACTTTTCAGCACCTTCTGAGAGAGTATTACAAGACTTTTTGAAAAATTAATTCAATTTGATGGATCAGAATTTCTTAATTAGTATTTTTTTTTTTTATTGAAGAAGAAACCTAATTTATATCCTAGATTTCAGTAGATTGAATGACTTAACACAAATATTTGAAAGTTGTACAATTACTATATAATTTTTGGAGAGTTGATGAATGATATGCAAAGATGACTGTTATATTTAAGAACTTATATGGGAGAATATATATAAGGTTAATGCAAAGTCTCCACTGACATCTTTTTCATAACATTAAAGACATTAAGTGTTTTTGAAGTTTAAATAGCTCTTTATCATTTTTGCAATAAGTCAACTGTAGTACATTGTTTATGAAAAATTCAAAAAGTAGAAAAATGAAAACATTCTGGAAGACTACCAGATTTTTTTCATTATGAATTGAAATGATGAACTTGAGCTTAATTGATGAGGAACTTTGGAATCACGACATTGCACAAGTAATATATAACTTAGTCCTGGTCTGTCTTGAAGTCAGAATGTTACATTCGTTTATCCAAATTTGCTCCCGTGTGTCTGTAGCAGAATTGTTCTAGACAATATGTATCCCTTATCAGTAAACTTTAATATATTTTGCATATCAACAGAGTTCTCCTGAATATGCGTGTTCAGGACAGATCCATTAATGGAGGAGATGGATCATACCACATTTCTTCTTTGATTATTCTTACAGAGAGAAGAAGTCCCTGAATTGAGCAGGCATCCTTTACTGTCTGCGAGGCTGTGGCGGATTGCCTGGGGCATGATGAGATTCTTCCTCTTTCTCACTAGAACTAAATTTAATCCTACTGCATTTTTGTAAACTTCTACAAGTGGCTTGTTTGCCCTCTGAAGTATTGGTAGGTGGATGGGCTCTCTTCTGTAAAACCCATTCATCACCACTTGAGGGACCAAAGTACAAGGGTTCCTTGTAATCTTCATAAGGAGACCATGTTTCTGTTTCTTCTTGCAGTCAATTGCTTAGGATTGTGGGTTCTGATTCATTCCCTACTGGAGCTAAGTCCCTTAGTGAGACAGTGTCTTCCCATCTGTTAGGGTAATGGGTTTCATACTGGGGGTTGGTGTCTAGAAGCTCCACTTGATCCATCAGTGATTCATTCTTATTCAGTCGCATGTGTTTTTTCAGTAACATCACTCTCAGTTTCAAGAGCTAGAACTTCTTCTAGGAAATGGGGTGGGGAAGCTCATGGGTTGTTGCATTAGTGGCAGTGCATAGCAGCATTCTAATTAGCTCCAGTGCCTCTAGGAGTAGTTTCTCCCAATTCTCTAGAGGTACCCGTTTATTAGCAGTTGAACTGCTAGTTGAACAGTTTTCCAAATTATTCCATTATACGTCTCACACTGGCCATTACCTTGAGGGTTATATAGGGTTGTTCTACTTATGGCTACTCCTTGCTCTTGTAGGAATTACTGCATACATTGGGACATAAATGAAACTCCTGTTTTAAAATTTTTATAACTTTCTTTATATTGTGTGTATAGATTTTATTTTTTGTATACTAATAAAAGAATAGATCAGTAATATTATTATGTAATGAATTACATTTTGCATGCATGTTTTGACATTGAAAACAAAAAATTGAAACACGAAATAACAAAAAATAAAAAACAAATACATTAACAATTTAACATACTTTAACTTTTATCAGTCCTTGTGGAATTCCGAGGTGCAATAAGAAGCAAAATGGCTAAGAAGGCTTTCATTTCATCAAAAAAGTGATGTGCTTCCTCATGTTTACATACGAAAAGACACCAGCCTTTGTTTGCTCTTTCTTTCATCTGACTAGAATATTTGTTTCATTGACAAATAGTTATTATTTTGTTGTTTATGAATAGATGAAATAATAATTCACCTTCAGAAAGGCTATCAGGTATAGCGATGGTTGCCAGTAGCTTCCATAAAATTAGTCAGCCACTAGTAGTCATCAACATTTTCCTCCACATAGTGATGCGTGGTTATCATTTTCAACCACTTCCCCATCAATATCCACTTGAGTAAAGCCTTCAAAATCATCATCAGAATCCAAATCAAAGAAAAACTCCCAAATAAAAGCTTCGTTGGATGTTGATGTGGCCATTGTTGTTTAAAAAAAAAATCAGAGAAAAATTAGCATGAGTTTAATTGATGTTACACGTCATGTAGAGTCAAGAAGAATTTAAAATGGCATTGAAAATGGAAGTTTAGCCTCATTCCAAAGCAACAGTAGGCAATTTCCTGGTTAAAATACCAGAATAACAGTTAACAAGTGTTTATTTATAGGAACCCACATGAGGTAACAGAATGCACCTAAAGCAGCAAAGGGAGAGAATTCTACAGAAACAATTTTTGCAACAAGGGTGGAGGTGAAAATCCAGTGCAATTCTTTCAGAGTGTTTTTTAGCTTTTATAACCTTAACTGTACAGTAAAATCTAGGTTCATTTTCAGCACAAGTCTTACTTGATTTGGTGATTTTTTGCACATCCTTTACTGAGTAGGTAAGATTTTCATTTTTATCATGTGAACATGTGTGTAACAACTGTGGGTGGGGCATAACTCTCTATGTAGTTTCTTTAAATCTGCATCCACAAGCTGTGTTTTGTTTACCATGGCAGTACATTATGTTGAACAAGGAACATGAGAGTACCATTCTCCACCTGGCTATCTTTTCATTTTTTTAATTTTGCTTGTTGTTTTCTGGTTGAACATGAATTAAACTGATTTTTGGTTTGTAATTAGTTTAAAATGTCACTTGATCAAATAATGCCTCAATTCAATCAATAACATAGGCTTCTTTCTCTATTGCAGAATGCCTACATTCTGATTTAGACAGGGTTCTGGAGAAAAAGGCTATGGGCCTCCCCAACTGTTTTAAAGAGGTAGTTATAATGCATTCTGTGGCACATCTCTCTCTACTACCAGAAGTAGTGTATGATCAGACATAGTAATGGCTGCTTTTGCTATGTCCCTCTTTAACTCATTAAATGATTTCTCTGCTATGGAAGAAGGTTTGATATTTGTTGTTAGAGTGTGGATTTTGTCTGAAAAAGAAGAAATCCAATATGTATAGTGTGCAAACATTCCTAATGCACAGCGCAGAGCAGATAAACCTTTCGGGACTGCTAGGCAGAGTAATGGATTCAGATGTTCTGGATTGGGTTTTATGTTTTTACGTATTATATACCCCAGTAATTTTATATTTTTTTGTCTAAAATAACATTTGTCTTGGTTAAGTGTAAGCTTGTATTTTTTAACAGCCGCCATGAATAATTTAAGATTTTTGTCATGTTCTGCTCAACTTTTCCTGCAAATAGTTACATTATCAATGCAAGCATAGGTGCTTTGCAGGTTCTCCTTGGATATTATCTGGTCTATTAATTTTTGAAAATTAGCTACCCTGTTACAGCAAACAGCATTCTATGAAATTCATAGTTTGTGACAGGCCTCAAAGGCCATATAGGATTTATCACTGGACCTGATGGTAGGCACTTTTAAAGTTCAGAGTACTAAATAGACTGTTTTGGGCTATTTTCTTTATCATGTTGTCTATTCTTAGCTGGGGGTAGGCATTCAGCAAATTAAACTGGTTTATTGTTTGGGGATAGTTGATTACCATTTGCTTTTTTCTGTTCTCAGAGGGGACTATGAAGGCTTGGGCTCTCCTCAATGAATGGCTGGGCTTGATTATTCCTTCCTTCAACATACAGGTAACTTCGGTTTGGATAAATAATTTATTCTCCTCAGTGTTTTGCCTAGATTTAGTAGCTACTGGTTTACAATCCAGTGTTACATTGTTGAAAAAAACTGGGAATGGCATTCTCATAGATGCTAGGCTGCAGACTTTAAAGGGTTTTTGTCTGGTCAGTAGCTTGCCAACAATTTCAACACTTGAAAATTCATTGAAGAATTAATTAAATTTCTTTGATGAATCATGATGCTATGAATTTATAAGAATAAAAGATGTCATAATAAAAACAAAAGAGAAAAAATAGAAATTTTTGCATTGACTTAATATGTATAGTTTCATCAATAAGTCTAAGGATGAAAAAAGCTTTTATTTTTCACAACAAATATTTATTTTTACACTTAAGTGCATTGACAAGGAAAGATTAATTCAGTAAAGAATCACAGCTTATAACTATTTTTCAGGCTATGGACATATTCCAATCTCATGTACTATTTCCAATTTGACTAAACATAAAGATTTTATGAGCCTTCAATTGCTCCAATACAAAGATTATTATAGGGATTTTTAGTGTCTTTTTGGCATTAAAAACAGTTTTCAAAACAATTTTAAAAATCAATAATTGTTAGATTTTAATTAAATTATCAGGATTATCAGGATGTATTCACAAACAAATTAAATTATTTTCTTTTTTTTTTTTTACATCTCTTACTCTGTTAATTTCATGAAATTTCAATAAATTAAAAATTCATCTTCATATTAGTTAAAAGCAGGACTCCTTGGAGGGTTTAAATCATCAATTTGTTTCTGTCAAAACATTTACTGAAAATCTGCTTTGAATCATAAAATGCAATAAAACTATGACATTATTTAATTAGAAAAGCTTTTAATTGCTTTTATAAATAACATATATTAAGTACACTATTGTCTTAAGAAAAAAAATTTTTTGATGAATAATGAATTTTTATAAGCATTTTCTTTTTTCTTTTAATTTTTATTTGAAAATTTATTAAATTTTAAATCTTAAAATTCTGTATTAATTTCATCATTTTGATGATATTGTTAAGTGAAAACTATATTTACTAATCATAAATGGAAAAGCTTAATACAAATCATCAAATACCAATATTTTTAAAAGAATTTAATTTTTTTTTATTAGTGTATAAACATGCCAATTTTTGTAAGTACAGTGGACCCTATGCAACATTATCAGAAAATAAGAGTGATAATTAGAAGCCAAAATTTATAAAATTCAATAAAACATTAGATTACAGAGAATATTTTCCTAAAGCTTAGCAACGGTACTTTAAATCCACTAAACATTACTAGTTTGTCTTTCTGAGTAATAACAGTTGTGAATGAGTTAAGTTCAGGCAAAAGCTCTTTTAGGACCATGGCTAGTGGCAATATGTTGCTAATCACCTCTGATGTTTTTAATAAAGTTGCAGCATTTTCAGCTATAATAATATAAATCTGTAATACTTTTGCCAATTACTTTTTATATTCAGTATACAAAGAAATTATTAATAATCAGAGATATACATCGATCATCAAGAAATTGAATTAATTTATCAAATGCATTTGCATTCTTTTCACAGTACTCTTTATCATTGAGACAATCAAATGGTGCCAAAGTAGTTTCATGTAATTTTAGGATCCTAAAAATTTTACTTCCCATAGTTTATATTTGGATTCATCAACATTGAAGCAGTCTACTTTTGGGCTCATAACCTGTAGAATAATTGGCCACATTTAAATATGATTGGCAGAAATGCCTAACAAACAAAATTGACAAAGTTTGCAATAAATAATAACAAGAGAAAGAACAGGATAAACATAATATTAAGTAAACAAATAATATATTCAAGACAAAAGTAGACAAAGAAACAGTAATGAGACAAAAAATTCACAAACTAAGAATGATATCAACACACAAAAGGGGATACAGACAAGCAATCACTATTGACTTCAAGACAAGAAAGAACAGAACCGAGTTGGATGAATCCAAGCAGTAGCCTATTTTATTGACTAGGAAGAAATTCCAGCATGCATCTGTATGTTTTGTCTATAAATTTGCAGAGGGATGTTTTTACAGCCATTCCTATATGGATTTGGAACCCACACAAGACAAATGCTTTCCAGTGTTACATTAATATCTTTGGTAAAAGCAAGTATTTGTATTTGCTGGCATTATCTAATTTATATAAAAAGATGATACTGGCTAAATCTCTAGAAATAATCACAGGCCCAAATTCTGAAGGAGAATTAATAAAATTATTTGCTAACTACTACTAAATTTACAAGTATATATTAAGGGCAGGGCTGAAAAGATACTCTTAAAAAAAAAAAAAAAAAAAAAAAAAAGAGCCCTTAACAAAAAAAATAAAAAACTTTTCTGATGTTTGCTCAGGTATTTTTTGAAGTCAGACAGGCTGAGAACTTTTCAGAACTGTCTTCTTTATACAGGCATGCGCACCTACATATAGACTTACACTTGTTCTATCAGATATACTGTTTTTAATCACTTAAACAACTGATTATAGAAGAAATCTTTATTATGGAAAATATGTTTAGAGTACAATAAACATATTTTTCTTTGTTGTTTTTGCTTTGGCCATTGAAAGATTTGTCGTCTTTTCCATTCAAAAAAATTTGTAAATTTTGTTTAATTGTAATAAACATTATTTTTAGTGGAGAATCATATTTGAGTAGACGTTTCTATTTATTTTTGTCTACCAGCCTGAATGTTTAAGATCTTAAAGAAAAATTTGTGCTCCCCAACAGGGATTTGAAAATTTTTCTTTAATAAAATTTCTTCAACATTCAGGCTGGTAGACAAAAATAAATAAATATACTGTTTAGTAAATAAACAGAGTAACTACTCTAATATGAATATCCACGATAGATAGATAGATAGATAGAACAAAGATATACAAAACAAGAAATAAAAAGAAAGAAAAATATATCAGATATACACTTTCAGAATCTTGTTAAATCTACATTAAGAGGAGAGAAAGACAAAGAGCAAGACAGACAGTAAGAAAACACCAAAGTATGAGTAGCATATATGAAATAAGAAGGAGAGAGTAAACAGAAAAAAGAGAAGGAGGAGGAGGAAAAACAAAAAAATGAACAGGTTAATAAAAAAAAAAAAAATAAAAAACTGCTCCTGCTTGAACAGAATATATATTCAGAGAAGTGTCTCAAGGAAACACAGACCAAAAAAAAAATCAACAAACCAATCTCATTCACCATAGCAGCACACTTTACACAACACACAGCATTGATTTACTCTGGGATGCATTTCCCCAAACACTTCGCTCCCCACAGCCACTTGCCATACCACTACTACCACCACTGGTTTTTTTCTTCTGTGCTATGGCACTATTAGTGTTCCATACATTTGTAACATAGCAGCAGTAGGACAAAATAAAAGCCTTGGTCCATCAAATACAATTGTTTACCTTCTAATACTTAGAAGAGAGTTTTTTTATTAAATCTCCTGCAGATTTTCAGATGTTTGTGCAATTTGTTCTTTTGGTACTCATTCTTTACACAAAAGTTCCTCACACTTCCAGAAACAAACACATGAGAAAGAGAAACAAGAAGGTAGAGATTTGTGTGCATGCATGAATGAGACGGTGGATCAATAAGTCTGTAGCTCGATACATAGTTATTAACTGAATTCTGATCTATATATTGTACAATCTAGGATTCATATTCACTAGTTCATTAAATGCATTGACATGGAAAGAGACTATGCTGAAAAAAATTAATATTTGCTGCATAAAATAATGCTTTTTCATCATTAGACTACAGACTTATTGATGTATCTACATACACTCAGGTACACAGACACAAATATTCATGTATGCATATATATGATAAAAATATAGTTTTAAGGTCTGCTATATTTATGGGTTAATATGCTCAATAACAGGAATAGAATGTAAACAAAAAAAAAGTGTCCACTTAAGTTAACACCTAATAGCAACAGTCTGTTTCATGCTTACATGCAATCTTCAGGCCATGTGTGTTACGTCTTGACTATATATATATATGCTGGACAATGGTGCATTGTGGCTAGAAGGTCTATTGCATTATTCTAACGGTTATTGGGTGGCGGTAATGATTATATTTCAAATTATTCTAGAGGCTATTGAGTAGAAATAATTGTAGACCTGAATGTGTTTATTTGTAGTGATTTTATAGTGTTGTTTGTTAACTTTTTTACTCCTTATTTATTATTGATTATTTTATTTGTTGTCAATTATTTATAGATACATTACATTTACTTGTGTTTATGTGTGTATTCATAGTTTGTTAATTTGTTTATTTACTGATTTATTGATTTAGATTTTTTGGTTTATTCCATTTTATTTATTAGTTTTTGGTTTTCAATTTTTAAGTAACATAGTAAAATTTATTTTTGTGTCTGCATTTTCAGATAAATTCTGATAAATTTTATTTAGTAATTTGTGTTAGTCTGGGAGGTAATTATAGCTATTTTTCTCCTATATAAACAAGTTGGATTAAATAGAATTGTTTAATTTTTTATTATACTTTTCCAACTTCCAGTAAGATGTTGATTATTATGTTCAAAGTTGTGAATAAACTGTCCAAATTTCCTATTTTTTAAATTTTCCATCAAGTACTTTCAACTTTACAGTCATTATCAGAAACTACCACACACCACATCATTTCTAGATGTCCAAAAATGAATACCTTAAAGATGGAGGGTGAAAAGTTGCACTTTTCTCATATTAAGTCTTTTGAATTGTGCAAAAAAAAAAAAAAAAATTCAGAAAATTTATTTGGATTGTGCTCCAGCTCTTTGGATGGTCCAAAAGTGGTTTGGCAGATTTGTCAGGGTGATTTTTAACCTAAAGGATCAATCACGCTCTGATCAACCTTCTGACATCAATGTAGATGCTCTGCTTGCCATTATGGAGAATAAACTGAAGATTTTGACAAGAGATTGCTAAGATATTGAAAATTGTTATCCCAACTGCCTTTTGCCAGTTGAAAAGACTTGGGTTCAGTGTCACATTCTCTTACGGAACAGAACAAGCTTGATCATGTTTCTGCAAGGATTTCCTTGCTGTTACACCATGAAAAGGTTCCATTCTTGGACAGGCAATGAAAAAAATAGATTTTGTTTATGATAACTTTTGGTGCAAATGGAACTGGAAACAAGCTCATGCATGTGCAGAACTCATGGCTAAAAGTAGGCTTGCATCCATTGAAAGTGTTGCTGTCTATTTGGTGGGATTGAAGAGGGATAATTCACTTTGAGCTTCTTCCAGCCAGGAAAACAATAACTACAAAGAAGTAATCACCTCACCAATCTCAATTCAGTTATTAAAAAAAACAAAAAAACAGCCAATTTTAGCAAATAAAAAAAAAAGGTGTCATTTTCCACCCTGACAATGCAAGACCAAATGTTGCAAAATAGACCTTGCAGAAGCTTAAAGAGTTGAAATGAGGAAACTTCCATCAACCATTGTATTCTTCTGACTTGACTCTTTCGGATTTTCATTTGTTCTGCTCTCTATAGAACAATTTAAATGATAAAAAATTTGATTCTGTACACTTAGTTGAAAACTACTTTACAACCTTCTTGCAACAAATAGAAAGTTTCTATGAAAATGGCATCAACAAGCTTGTAGAACAATCGGAGAGAGTCATTAAAAACAATGTACTTGAATAGTAGGTATTTTTTTTGTATGTAAAAATTTTGTAATTGGGCACAAACTTTTGCCATCATCTGATATAATCAACGTATGTGCAGATATATATATATGAAAAAAATTACCGTTAGGAAAATTAAAGAGAACAAATTTTTCCTGTGACTGGTTTCATCCTTTAAAACTTCATCAGACTAAAGTAATGTTTACATTGATGTAACTATACATGTTCATGAAGAAAAGAGGAATAATGAAATTTGAAAAAATTAATAGTTTAGCTAATTTCATTTAGTTGTTATTGTTTGTTTTCTCACTTTTGTTATTAAGTATATACCACATTATGATAATAGAAGATCTGCCAAAAGGTGAAATGTAGTAAGAACCTGGATGTAAATTTACTCCGAGTAATCTAGTGTTTAAAGCAATTTCTTTTTAGTAAATTGCTTTCTCTTTTAATTAAAGTAGGATTTTTTTAAAAATCAAAATTATAATCAGACTCACTCATTGTGATGAGCAACTAATGCATTGACTGCATTGTTTTGTAAAAGATACCTTTTTTGTGTTCATATAATCTTTTCTTTAAATTCCTTGAGGTTTATCCTGTGTATTCCTTGTGGCAATTATTACAGATGATAGAGTAAATTCCTCCGTCAAGTTTTAGATTATTATTTTGTTTTGTATTAATTCTTTTATTATTATAGTAGTTGTTACAATTTCTGTGTTAAGCTTAGTTAAATTCTTTTCAATTGTAGGTGTGGGCAGAACAATAGATTTTGATTTGTTGGGTTTGTCAAAATGGTTCACTCTTCTTTACAATATTTTATAAGCTTTTCACAGTGAATATGGAATAATTAAGGTATTGGAGGTACATTAAAAATACTTTTAATGTACCCCCCCCTCCTATTCATATAAATGTTGAGGCCTACAAACTGAGTGCTCTTAAATAGAATCCAATATTTCAGATGTTATGGTGAGACTAGAAATTTATGAGGTAAATTTTTATTAGTTGATTTGTGATGCATATTTAGTTTTAAATCATTGTCAGTATGGTATAACATATCTAGGAAATGTAAAGTGACTTGACCTAAAGAGTTGAGAATTCAATATCTGATCACAGCAGAGATGAACAAACTTTTAGTGAACTGAGTTACTAAAGGTAAATAACTGGAACTGAGATATCCAGAAAAGGCATGGCATATGAAACTAGAACAATCTACCCTGGTGGACTAAATAAAGTGTCCAGTTCAAAATTTCAACATATATCACCTGAAGAAGGCCAGAGCAAAATGTTGTGAATATAACAATAAAGATGAGGACACCAGTCTGAAAAGTGTAAAGAAATGTAAAGTGTTATTTGTTTCTGTTTTGTATGTGAATTCTATCATATGCTCATCTTTGTTTAGTTTATTTACAAAGTCAGTTAATGTAGTTTTTCAGGGGTATATTAATAGAGCATCATCAATATAGTGCAAATATATATATATATATATATATATATATATATATATATATATATGAAAGTATGCAAGATGAATTGATATAGTATAAAAATGAATAGGTAAATTAGGTTAATACTGTTAAATCTTTTGCTCACTTTGTCAGCTGAAGCAGTTAATCATCCAGCAAGAATTATTTATATATATAAAAAAGTGTGTGTGTATGTGCATATGCAAACATACACACTTCATTGATTTAATTTTAAGAGTCAGTAAACATAATTCCAGCTGAGGTAATTCATGTTCACTTCACACTAATTTATTTTGGAAAGTCATGAAGCCACTTCCTTCATTTATTCAGCTCCCTGTTGCTATTACTATGTAACTCGGTACAAAGTGTTATGTGTAGATGAGTACCAAGTAATTCCCCCCATTATTACCACAAGAAATACCATGATACAATATCCTAATAATCCTAACAGGATAATTTCATTTTCTTAATTTTGATTTACATAGCATGTGTTTGTGTATATTGTAAAATATAAGTTAAACTTTACCCCCCCAAAAAAAGGTTTATACTTTAATATATGAATGCCCACAGCAAAATCTACCTATTATTATTATTTTTTTTTTTTTAACATAAGGATCTTGTACTGTAAAATGGTACTCTGTATCTCAATCAGCAAGTGTGTTTTCTTGGATAATCCTTTTTTCTGACTGTTTCATCTTCATGAAACTAACCTGTTGATATGGAGCAACCCAATCAATGGTGTATGTATTTATAAAACACTGGGACAAAACAGCTATGATTAAAAAATGAAAAAAAAAAGAACATAGCTGATTAAAAGAAGAGAACTGAATATTGTTACATCTGCATTCACACCAACTACAAATTGCAGATCTTACTGCAAACATACATACAGCCATTGTACAGTCTTTCACCAACTAAAAAGTTTCACTCCACAAGGCGTTTCAATTCCTGTTAGTGTCAGTGGGAACAAAAAGTATAACATAAGAAAAAAAACAAATTCTGTTTTCGGTACATTGGGTTCGTTACTCATGTATTCACCTGGCATCTTTACTGCTACTTCTGTTTTCTCTAAAGACAGATTAATAGACCAGAACTTTTCTTTGCCAAGCAAAAATACTATCTGCTTCTGACTATATATCTCTGTCTCTCTCCTAGTATCCATCTGCCTATCTCTTCATCAGAATGTAATAATTCTTTCTGTTTTTCTATCTATAACAGATAGTTTGTTACTATTCTAGAATGCACCCTGACTATATAAAATCTACAACTGGAATTTTCTACTTTCCAGCTGAGTGGCACTTGATCCTAAAAGTTCCCATTTATTTATTTATTCATTTGCTTCATTTCCTCATAAACAGTGGTGGTTGCTTTGAAGTCCTTACATAATCTCAGCATAAAAACTGCCAATTGTTATAAAAACGAGGCCCAGATAAAATCATTTAGAGCCCACTTGAATTCATGTGAGTCCTAAGTGAAACCTATTATGTCTCATTACAAGCACACTTCACTCTGGTACATAGTACTAAATTCTGATTTTGTAATATATTAAAAGAAATTAAATATAAGAAATGAACTAGGAAGACATTGACATTAGTAATTAATTGTTATTTGCTGTTCAGTAGCAGAACTGTGGTAAAATTAAAATAAGTGATTGTAACATATGCAAATTCTCTGAACTAAACAATGGTGGATGCCCCAAGGCAATAAAAGCCTGGTGCTATTCATTGAAGTGTGGGGCGATATATGGGATCTCTTGAAAAAGTCACTGCAGAGGATTTTCACTATATTTTGTAATACTGCAAAATTTAAGGGCTAAAGTTGTTTAAGTAGCATTTAAATGGCTCAGTAGTCTTTTATTGTTGATCTTATTTCCGTTTACCAGTTTACCTGTTGTTTCTGTCTTTTTTTTTGTTGTTGCTATCATCCTTTACAAAATAAAAATATGCTATAATAGACATTAACTAAATCGGGTCAAAGGCTGTAAATATTCCACTTCTTTCAAAGTAATCTCATATTTTCACATATTTATGTTATTTGCTTGAAAAAAAATCTTGTCCAAAATGTTTTTTAATATTGTGACCATTTATGAATCTGTAAAAAGATTTTTAAACCAAAAGAAAAAAATTGTATTCAGTAACTGTTTCCATTTTAACATTTAAATGTTTCAGTATTCTAAAGTATTTTTTCACATAAATGTTTCAGTTTGAAATTACCTGAAGCCTACACAAATTTACATTCACCTGAAGAAGACCTGAGGGCACAATAGCCAAAAACATGATAATAACAAAAAATAAAGACATTAGTCCAAATGTAAATAACAATTCTTAACAAACATTATTTCTCATAACACAACATTTTCAAAAAGTAAAGAAATTCAAATAACTATTGAATTTTAATGAAACATTCTGTATTTGTCATTAGCAATTAAATTTATTTATCCAAAAATTAAAAAAAAAAAAATTTCTTTTTATATAATTATCACCCTTGCTTTAAGAAATAATCAGTTAACAATTGTGTCTATCCTAATCCTTTTTGATATTTTAAAAGGTAATTCTTTGGATAGATAATGTTAAAACAAAAAAAATATCACAAAAAGTACAAATGTTTCACATTATAAAATTTAAAACACTGCTTCGGTTAGTAAGTTTGTAATTCCATTAAATATATTAAATATAAGACTTATAACTAAAATATCTATTTAAACTGTTTTTGCACTCATCTTTTTAAAGGATTATTCAAACATTTATAAATTTTAAGATTAATCAAGCTAATATCCTCATCTTGATTGTTTTTGATTTAGTATAGTACTTTATTACTAAGAGTCCTGAAACTATAGTTACTTTGTAAAAAATAAAAGTACGTGACAATGAAAGCCTAAAAAATACAACATAGACCTAATGAAGGTTGAAGAACCTGCATGATAAAATAAGGATATTGGTTCAAATAATTAGTGAAATAAAATAATCTCAGAAGTTCAGATAACATTTATCAAAACAATATAGACATGAGCCCAAATTGAAAAAAGAAGGATGTTGTATATAAGCAAATACAGCCAGCATATTCACACTTGAGAGAATAGCATTCATATCTATCACATGCTTTCAGCTTTTGTGGATGTAATATAGAGTTGTAAATATACACAATCTGATCAAAGACTACATAAGATTAGATCAAGATGTTGATTAAATCTGTTTCAAATCTTATCTGAGATTAGATCTCAAGTAAAGGAAGTAAATTAGTATGGCTTTTGATTCTGAAGTGTATTAACCAAGATTAACAATGATATGGCCAACTTCACTAACTAAAATCAGATTAAAGATACAATCTACAGTGGAATGCGACATGTGCAACTCACACAAGTATACGAAGAGTGAACCAGTCTTCCTAAAGTGGCACAAGTGTCTAATTTAATTTGTTTTTGCAAAGGCTGAGACCAAAAATACACTTGCAACTAGCTTATGAGTGAAATATATCAGAATAACAGAAAAGAGAGCAGGTGATGTCTTGAGAAGATACAGGAAAGAATACACCACAATTGTTAGGGAAACTAGTTTTAAGAAAATTTATATAAATCTTTTTATTAAGATAAAATATAAAAAAATTAATTTAATTAAAGCAAGCTTTTAATGTAGATACAGAGTAGATATTTTATATATATATATATAAAGGCCAAGTCAAAATTATATGTGACTCTTTAAATTGTAAATATTTCAAAAAGTTTACAATATCACCCTGACAGACTGTTGCGTGCTGATTCAGCTCCTCTGGTCACAGCATTTTACTATTTTAACCATTAAATGTCACTAACCAGCTGGCTGGGTCAGTCAGTTATGTGCCATGCATGATACACACTTAGACGATATGTAACTTTCGATACATGACTGATGAGGCAGATTTTTTCCTGCAGTAGGTTGCCATTTCTTTCTGCAGTAGGCCAGTTGCCATCCAAGGCTACAGAACCCAGTCTCTCCTATTTACCCATACCTGGAGAGAGAAGAGGAGGATTCTTGCCTTTCAAAAGGATATTAGCACACAAGAAGTGAATGTAATGAATTTGACTGGAATTCAAACAGCTCTCTGATTCCTCAGTTCAAGCTGTTATCCATTACTCCACTGTGCCTCCTACCTGTGCATGGGTGGATAGTAATATTTAATGATATTTAGTTGCACTGATTCCTATCATCACAGGTTTAGAATTCAGTACTTTCCTTTTCCAAGCTTGGCTGCTAACTAAGGGTAGAGAGTCAATCTACTCTACTACTTAATCCATAGTTGGGGGAAGAGATGGATTAAAACTATTCATAAAAAGGTATTTGTTGATTGCATAAATGCAGTGACCTTGACTGAAATTTGGACTCTATATGCCATTCCCGTTTTCTGCACTGAAAATCACTACATGATAAGTTAAATTTATTTTATATTTGTGTAAATCTCATGTTTTTTATACTGATTCCATCATCATCATCACTCCCATGATTGTGTGGTCATAGGGTCAGTGTGCAGCTGAGAACTTGACCATCTACTCCCATATGTCCCAGCTATAGGGATAATAATAACAACAACATATAAAACACCATTAAACTGTTCTATATGAACCAGCTACACAACAATTACAAATGAGGCAGAAAAAATAAGAAACCTTATATATATCGCTTATGAACAAAAACAAATCACACTTGCCACATACTATAAAAAATTCAAACCTCTTACATGATCACCAGCAATGCTACATCAACAACAAAAATCAATGTTGTTTAATAATTTGCTTACCCATCTGGAGAATAACAATTCAAATACACATACATTGATTATACAATCACTGCATATCATGCCAGTTAACTTGCCACTTATCCAATAATACTTTAATTAAATCACATATTACCAACACAGCACAAGAAATACAACAAATGCTTACACAAAAATATGAAATCACATAAACTATAAAAATGATTACAAATACAAGAAGCCTTAACCATAAAAACAAATAGCCCAACATTCATAAAATTCCATTCAATTTAATAATAAACATTAAAAATTAGCTATTTTATGCTAACTTAAATTAAATTATTAATCATATAGTATAGTATAATGGGTGTTAAGTGTGGGAAAGTGAAATAAAATTTTTAAAAAATCAACAAATAAAATAATAATAATGAATAATAAAAAAAACAAAAATGAAAAAGAAATACATTTCCTATGATGCTAGCAGTAGAAGTCTATAAAAAGATAAACATTTCCTTCTTACACTCTTTTCTCCAAGATGTAGCAGGATGTAGAAAAAAAGGACAGTCCTACTGCGACCCATTCATTTCCACAGTCCACTAAATTTTCTTTCTACTTTCTAATGCATAGCATTCACATCTGTCTACCAAAGCCTCCATCTATGAAGTAAATCAACCTTTCCTTTGGTCATTCCAACTCAGCACAAAGCTGACTTGAGCTCAACCATTAATACAATGCTTATGCTATTTTCTGGACCAAGATAAAATGAACACACACAAGAGACATTAGGAACTTTGTTTCAATACAGTTATATATATATATATATATATATATATATATATATATATATATATATATATATATATATATAAGAGAATGGTCCATAGTATAAACCCAAGTTTTTATATGCTTCTTCCTTCAATTGTTTACATGTGAACACATATCTCACATACAATACATCAAAACACAACCTTTAAATTTCATAAAAGTAACATCTTTACTTAGGGGACTGGATGAAATGCTATTTTGTCACTATAAATATATAAACCAAATTGAAATAATTAGTTCCAAAATTAAACAGAATCTAATTTGTTGAATGAGAAAGTCTATCATATTGTCACATGATAATGCTCATCTTCAAGATGCAAAAATGACATTTAAGGTGGAATCAGTTGAAGATAGGCAATGAAGAGTCTATCTAACTCATATATTATCATTTTTAATGCATCTTGATAACTTATTTGCAAACAGGAATTTCATTAATCAAGATTAAACTGAAGCCTTCAACTAATTTGCTAGTTCTTTGAATTAAGAGCTCTTTAGTAAATAAGCTGTAGTCATGATTAAAGTTGAATCATCTGAAGTCTACTTATTTAGACAACCTGTCCTTTTTTAAGCATCTGGACCATTTCCTCACAGACAAGTACATTTTCAATCAAGACCCAAATGAAGAAGCAGTAAATGAATTTATTGATTCTTTTGATAAAAACTTTTTTATAAGGAAATTGACAATTTGCTACCAAGAAGAAATTTATCAAAAAGTAATATTCGGATTAAATAAATTTTTTCAACATATTTTTTAAATAAATCAACAATCTGATAAAACTTGTTAAAAGATTACAATAAAGGTGAATTTCATTGAAGAAAATAAATGTTGCCCATGTCGGAAGCAAAAGGCTTCATTTTTCCAGTATACTTTAATATTTGTTTTCTTACAAGTATTGAAAAGATAGTAAAAATTTATCTACTTTATACAGGATAGCATTTAAAAACTGACCAAATCTACATAAACAATTGGACAGTCTTTTTACATATACAATTGAGAAATTTATATTCAGACTAATGTACTTATCTTTCTTATTATCAGGTTTCAGCTGGTGTGCCACCTGCTCTTCTTCAGGTGTATATTAATCTGAGTAACCTTCAAGGAATTTTGACTTGAACTCTTTATTTAAATCATTAAGCTAGTGGATTAAAGAATTGCTTCATGAATTTATTGGCATAGTAATTGTGAGTTCAATCCCTGGGTCAGATAGTACAACAGGGCAAGCAATAATTGAACAATACCAAAAAAAAAACTATAGGTGATATCCATAAACAGTGAAACAAGTATAATAGATTATGTAGATTAAGTGTTCAGATCAAAATTCTCAGATTATCTGACTTGACAGATTGAAGAAGGCTGGAGAGCATAACTGCCAAAAATATTTTGATAACAAAAATGAGGCAATTAGTCAGAATGTAAATAATGTAAATACTAATAATTCCTCATCCAAGAAATTCACATCACAATATGTATTTCTTCTTTAAATACATAATAGATCTTTTTCAAATTAATTTCTTCATAATTTAGTTCACCATGTTTATGTTGAATCAAATCACAGTATGTTCTATGAAAAAGGTTAAACTTTTTTTGGTCAATAGCAAGAGATGCTGGTAGGTACGTGTCCTGTGTCCCTGACACATAAAAATCTTAAAGGAGGCAGTAACTTTCCCATGAGTGTGTCCCAGGGATGCAAGTAAAGTTTCCCGTGAAAAGAGATACATTGTGCAAACAAAAACCAATGTAAATAATATTTGTTTTATGACCGAAAATTGATCATTTGTTAAATGACCAAGATATTGATTGATGGCATAATTACCATCAATATCTACTACATACATATTTTATTTTTAAAACATTTTGTATTTTTGTTGCTAATGTAATTTTTTAAACTGTATTTAACACTCAGTTCAAAGTAAATTTAACAGGGCTTGAAAAATGACTTCAGACAAAATAACTTTTCCTATCTGAGTTGGTACAGACTGTAGGGAGGCCAATATTTTTTGCAATTTTAAATAAAAAAAACACTGCATTAATCATTTGATTTTATACTTTCGAATAGTTTTTACTAATTCTTCCTTTCTTTCTTTCATTGGCACATGTGTGAAGTTAGTAGCCATGGTCAAATGCAAAATAAATAATAGCATGCATTTGTGTACTATAGGGGCAAGTGTTCTGCAGTTATTCCCACTGAATTGAAATCAACAGGGTGGGATGTGTGGGTGACATGAAGTAGACATCAATGTCGCCTTACTAAACACTTATTGGTTGGTTTTTTAGCTGTTTTTTTTAATTTATTTTTGTATTCAATTTAAAAAAAAAAAATCCTTTGTTTAGAAAACTCATAGTTCTCAAAAAATATAGTTTTTTAATCGAACTGTGATTAAGTGTTAATAATGTTTTTGTTTTGAATTTATTAATTTAAAATTTTAATTTGGCAGGATTTAAAATCATTTTTTGGGATGATGATAAAAAAATATCTTAGTCTGTAGCCCTGCAATTTAATTCAACAATTTATATTAAGAAACCCATTGAATCTCCCAGGGACTCACCCAAATCATGACCTGTGAATCCTGGGAATTCACTACATAAAAGCACATCAGCCTCACTGCAATAACTGAACTCATTATATTTTATCAGTAGATCACTTCAAATAGTTCTCTACCAGTTAATACAATATATGAATGCATTTGCTATGCATGTAAATTTTTCCTTCATATTATTTTACCACAATGAGGTACATTAGGTCAATGGTATTATAGGATATAAAATCCTATATTTTATGACCAATAAGTGAAGCACAAAAAAGTAAGAGACACCTACAAATAAATCTTACTAAATTCAATTTTTTTTACAATTCTGTACAAACATGACTCCAAATTAAATAATTAGTTCTCGCAACCTGATTGGATAGTACAGGTCACATGATATGCTTTCTATCACATCCACATGGTTGAAAATGGGTTGGGGTTGGGTCTGGGTTACTTAGTACATTATCATGCAAAACTCAGTGATTTGGAGCCAAATCATAGTGATAAAAACGGCTCATCAGGAGCAGTAAGTGAAAGACAGTAAAAAAAACACACAGCGAATTGATCTGCAAAAGACAGAAAATCAGGCAATGTCTCGATCAACAGCATAGACAATACTTCAGTCAGCAATAACTTTTCTACACTAAAAAACATACAAAGCTGTGATGGATGAAAGTCCCATCTCTTTTTTGTTCAGCATATCTAAAATTGCTGCTATTGCATGCAGTCTGCAGTCACACACATTTCATTAGCATGTGGCTTTCATATACACACACACACACACACACATATATATATATTGGCATACATTTCCACTTGACTTCCTCACTTCGACACTTTGCAGACTCACTTATGCCTTGCATGTGGATACAGACAAACATACACTCAGAGATACCATCAACTGGATTATATATGCCAATTTGCTTCAGATATCTGTTACATTAAAGGTTCCAACAATATCATGGCAGATACACTCTCATACTCCACAATACAATCTCTATATGCTTACCTTCAACCACTTTGCAGAGGAACAACAAAAAGTTGCAACATTAAACAGAGTAAAAAAGGACACTTCTTTACAACTGAAGGAAAATCCTGTCCTGTTTAGAATGAAAACGTTACACTGTGATGTGGAGACAGGTTATTTTAGACTGTACATAACACCTTTGCTGAGAAAAAAATTGTTTAAACAACCTCTCACATCCTGGATGCCAAACTACCATCAAACTGATTAGCAATCATTTTGTCTGGCCCAACATGTGTACTGATATAACAAAACTGGACTGAAACCTGTTTAAAGTTTCAAAAAAACAAAATAACCAGACATACAAAATCTCCTTCTGGGCAAACTAGATAGTAGGTTTACAAACCTCCACATTGATATAGTGGGACCATTACCAGAAGCAAATGACCATCATTACCTACTAACTGTTATTGATTGACTAATTTATAAGATGGCCTGTCACTGTTCCTCTGAAAGATATATCTGCAGAAACAATCTTTAAAAGCATCTTACTTGAAAGACTAGCTGTTCTTGGCCGTCCCTCAATAATAACAGATTGAGGATCTAAATTTCAATCTACACTTTTTGACAAATTCACAAGTATACAATGATTACATCATTGTATACTTGTGCCATAGGCAACTTAAGGCAGCACTAATAGCAAATAACTATTCCAGGACATAGAGAATTTACCACTGGTTTTGTTATACATTAGGAATGTAATCAAAGAAGAATTAGGATGCACAGCATCAGAATTGATCTTTGGAACATCATTAACATTACCAGGACAGCTTTGTGATAAAAATGGTCACCTACAGCCTACCACATTTTTTGTACAAAACTTCAAACAAGGAATGAGTGGTCTAGTTTTTACACCCACTAAAACACCTTTACACACCAAAGGATCTTCTCAACTGTGAATATACTTAATGAAATGATGCCGAAAAAGGCCTCTTTACCCTACTTAAGACATTTTCAACTAGTTGACAGAAAACAAAAATATTTTACTATTAGGTTGGTGCAAAAATAATGACGCAATAATGTCGTTTTTTGACATATTTTTTAACGTCAAAAAACGACATTATTACATCATAATTTTTGAACCAACCTAATATTATAAAAAGGGTAAACAAGATACTGTCTCAATAGACAAATTAAAACCAACATACTTAGAATTACCTACAAAGAACAGTACAACCGAATACCAATGTGTGTGAACATTTTCCACACCAGCAAACACACCGACAAACATCACTACAAAATAAGGTAGACAAGTGAAGTAGCCTACTTACTTTAAAACATTAGATATTGAAAAATATTTCCATTATTTATCAATCTACAGGGGGTTTTATAAGATATAAACTCCTATATTTTATGGCCAATAAGTGAAGCATAAACATGTAAGAGACACCTACAAATAAATCTTACTAAATTCAGTAGATATGAAAAACTTTTTATAATTCTGTACAAACACCGCTCCAAATTATATAACTAGTTTCTGCAACCTGATTGAATAGGTAAAGTCACATGATGTGCTTCTTATGACGTCAGTGTGGTTGAACTTCAAATGACCTGGAAATGGGTTGGGGCTTGGGTTACTGAGTACATTCCCATGTGAAACTCAGTGATTCGGAGCCAATCTATAGTGATAAAAACAATTTGCCAGGAACAGACATGAGCAATGACTGAAAGGCAGTCAGCAAAAAAAAAAAAAAAGTCAAGAACTAAATCTGCAAAAGACAGCAAACCAAGCAATGCCTCAATCAACAACATAGACACGTTATCATGACAACATGTCAGTCAGCGATAACTTTTCTACACTTAAAAACATACAAAACTGTAACAAAAGTCCAGTATCCTCTCTTTTTTGTTCATATTTAAAATTATTGCTATTGCATGCAGTCACACACATTTTATTAGTATGTGCTACACACACACACATATATATATATATCTATATATATATATATATATATATATATATATATATATAGTTTATGCAAAATTAGGTAATCCGCATGGGTAGACACAAGGAGGATGATATCCAGAGAGCTCAATGTAAGATTCAGAGCAGATATGTTTGAATAAAAACAGACCACTTTAAGGTTCCATGTAATAAGTTATTTCACCACAACCCCTTTAACAGGGCTATGGATCATCAGACTTTACTTCCAAAGGTTGAAATGAAAAATGAAAAGAAATTCACACGTTTTTGATGGACCTCATCAAGCATATGTAAAATTAACGAAGTGGGGAAGTAAGGTGGGAGAGAGAAGATAAGATATGAGTGGGTTAGGTGTACCATTTCAATTCCTTATTCTTAACCCCACTGTCTGTCGGTTAGACGTTGCTTAAGCCTAGCGCGTCTTGTCTCTAGATATCGATGGGTAAGGGGTGAAGACCGACATTAAAGGAAGAAGCTACAGCAACCCTAATAAATTACATTCCACGAGGACAGGTTTCATTCAAATTCTTAGACGCTGTTAATTCTCGTTACTTTAACGGGCATATTTGGGAGGTTAAGGTTTGATGTAAATCTAAATGTCTAAACAATCTATGAAGAGTTTAATTTGAAGTTCGTTGGAGTTTTGGGTATTTTCTATGAAACAGTCAATTAGAGAAACTCATAGACAGTACATTGAAAGAGTAATCCATTTTATATTTAGTAATCTTTTTTTTAAAAAAACTTTTGTCTTATTGGTTGTTAAGTTGACATCAATTCGTTTGATTTTTGTTCATTAAATAAACTTGTGGTTGTTTTTAGGTACCCAATTATCAACGGTTATTCCAATTTAAATAATTTTATCATCAATAATGGGGTAGTATATTTCAATTTGAATTAAATTACCAATTTAAACTTTACCTCCGTGCTATCCAAAACTCACTTCCAATTGGAGAATATTAGAGGAGAGATTTGTATAAAATGTCACTAGGAGAAAATTAGGTCCTTCTTTTACAATCTTTTATATATCCATACTCATATACACTTCTACACATGTCCTAAACCCCTATCTATATCCACATACCTATATCTCACTATATACCTATGAGTTCTTATAGTCATGTGTTGGCACTCATGCGTGCAAGTAATATTTCTAAAAACAAAGGGAACAAAAATCACTCAATATTGTTCTTTCTATATAGTTATTTTGCCAACACATGACTATATGTATACAACTATGGTAATGTACTTGAACACTGATGCACCTGTTGATATGTACATGTATATGTTTTTATATGGAAAAAGAGGCACACCAGGTTTTTTTGTTTTTTTTTATGTGAGTGTGGAGGTGTACAATTAGATGGGTACCTATATGTTTTACCATAGATATGAGAGAGAGGGTAATATATGTGTAAAAATATGGATAATTATACAATGCTGGCATAAGTGGGTGTATGGGTGGACATGAGGATAGAGACATGTACGTTTGTATATATATGTGTACGTGCAGATTAACGCATATGTGTATGTAGATATGCTGCATATTATGTATGTATATGCATGTATGTGTGTGTAGGTATATGTGTGTAAATGTATATGTGCGTATGTACATGCATGTATATGGATATGCAGGTGATTTTATGTGTATATATGTATATACATAAGTATAAGTGCATGTGGAGATATGTATGTAGATATGTGGGTATGTGTTTCTCTGCAGGTGTATATGTGTAAATATGGGAATATACATATAGTTTTTGGTGTGGATGGGTGTGCAGGTGTATATAAGAACTCATAGGTATATAGTGAGATATAGGTAGGGGTTTAGGACATGTGTAGAAGTGTATATGAGTATGGATATATAAGATTGTAAAAGAAGGACCTAATTTTCTCCTAGTGACATTTTGTACAAATCTCTCCTCTAATATTCTCCAATTGGAAGTGAGTTTTGGATAGCACGGAGGTAAAGTTTAAATTGGTAATTTAATTCAAATTGAAATATACTACCCCATTATTGATGATAAAATTATTTAAATTGGAATAACCATTGATAATTGGGTACCTAAAAACAACCACAAGTTTATTTAATGAACAAACGAATAGATGTCAACTTAACAACCAATAAGACAAAAGTTTTTTTTAAAAAAAGATTACTAAATATAAAATGGATTACTCTGTCTACGAGTTTCTCTAATCGACTGTTTCATAGAAAATACCCAAAACTCCAACGAACTTCAAATTAAATTCTTCGTAGATTGTTTAGACATTTAGATTTACATCAAACCTTAACCTCCCAAATATGCCCGTTAAAGTAACGAGAATTAACAGCGTCTAAGAATTTGAATGAAACCTGTCCTCGTGGAATGTAATTTATTAGGGTTGCTGTAGCTTCTTCCTTTAATGTCGGTCTTCACCCCTTACCCATCGATATCTAGAGACAAGACGCGCTAGGCTTAAGCAACGTCTAACCGACAGACAGTGGGGTTAAGAATAAGGAATTGAAATGGTACACCTAACCCACTCATATCTTATCTTCTCTCTCCCACCTTACTTCCCCACTTCGTTAATTTTACATATGCTTGATGAGGTCCATCAAAAACGTGTGAATTTCTTTTCATTTTTCATTTCAACCTTTGGAAGTAAAGTCTGATGATCCATAGCCCTGTTAAAGGGGTTGTGGTGAAATAACTTATTACATGGAACCTTAAAGTGATCTGTTTTTATTCAAACAAATATATATATATATATATATATATATATATATATATATATATATATATATAGGCTTACCATACTGCTTGATTTCTTCACTTGAAACAAAAACACTTCAAAACTTTGCAGATTCACTTGCAACAAATCATTTTCAATAATCAATCTATTGGTTTCTTCATGGCCACAACAAATAACATTGATTTTTAATATGTAAATACATGTACCTGCCTAAATACATGTACCTGCCTGTTTAACTGTTACTGTCATATTTAGCTTGGTCTTCTTTCTTTGCTGCTAAGATCATTTGTGTTGTTTATAATTTTGTGTTGTATTTGTGGACACAACATTCAAATTTTATTTTTTCACCTAAAAGTCAGGTAGACTGACCACACAGTATGCCCTTTTATGGATCAAGAATGGGTATAATGAATTTTAATTGATTTGAATAGGTCATCACCCAAATTAGAAAGTTTCCTTCATATAAAGATTAAATGTGTCAGAAAAACTGAGCCAAAAGAAAAAGGAGTGAAATTTTAGAAAAGAAATATACAAATTCTTTGTTGAAAATCAAATATGGTTGAAGATCAACATTAGTATTAATTAATTCTAGATTGCAATTTGCAGGTAAATCTTATTCTTTGCTTACAAAACTATCAGAAAATTCAATTTCATTTTCTGATGAGGGAACAGTCTGAATAGTATCATAACAAAAGAGAAGTGTTGGTCTTTTGAAGAAGAAACAAGCTGCCAGCCTGAACATTTTCATTGTTCAAAATTCATTCTTTTAGTATCATCAACTTTTTTCTGATAACTTGTGAGCACCACATATGCATGGATTTTGTATTTTTTACATAATCAACTTAATGCTGCTATTACTACTTCTACTGTCAGATATTATAAATCAATGCTTGCTGATATCTGCAAGAAAACAGTGATAGAGGAAAGTGACTGGGTAGTGACAAGGGCAAGACGGTAGAAAGAATTGAGACTGGAAGTGATAGAGAAAGAACTGATAGATTGTTTGGCATTTGTATAGCTTAAGGAAAAGCAACCTATCAATCTCTTTCTCTTACCAAGTGCAGACAACAACAACCATCTTCTGAGAGTTTGAAAGATAGAAATTTTATGGTTAGCATGGAGAGATGAGGGAAATGGTCTTGGCAATTGTGGAAAATTGATGACAACTTTGGCAGAAGCAAGGAGTGCTTAGCATCTTGAAGGTAGTGGGAAGGGAACAGCTAAGCCAAGTCCAATCTGTGTATTGGCCTTGTCAAAATAACATACATGCCAGTAGGTAAAATAAGAGGCAGCAGTAAACAAGAATTTCTCTATCAACCAAAGGCAAAAAACAGTACTGGAAATGTGGGAAGGAGTGTAGAGATGGCAATGTGGAGGTCAGGGACAAAATTAAAGATCAAAGTACAAAAGAACTATAAAGAGAAATTTCAGAAAAGAAATGACGACTTAAAATTAGCATTATATGATTAAAATCTATAATACCAGCAAATTAACCATAAAATTTGAATAAAAATGTGCGATGGTGTGGGTGTATATATATATATATATATATAGATATATATATATATATATATATATATATATATATATATATATATATATACACATGTACACATGGAAAAGATCTAAAAGGTTTTCAGTCTGACAAAGTCCTTAACCAAAAATTCTGGTAGTTTCGTCAGATTTTGGGAAGTGGATTAAGTTGTGAACTTTTCAGCATCCCCTCACACACACACATATACATACACACAGACACATAACATACATACATATATATAATTTCAGTATATGACAAAGTGTAAAAATTCTGTTATGTGTTCTGTCCTCTAGAAGGACTTCAGACTAAAGTAATATTTTTATTGCAGTTATACATGTAAAGGAAGACGTAAAAAACATGAGTGTTGGTTTTAATAATGTATCAAGATGCAAGAATGCTGAAATTTAAATTAATTTTTTTTTCCAGACAGGTCAAGATATACAGCCTAGCTGATCTGATTCTGTTTTCTTATGCTTTTGCTTTGGCTTCTCTTGTTTTTGTTTTTAAATCTCGCACATTGTGATAACAGAAGATCTGGCAAGAAAGGTGAAATGTTGTAAGAACCTGGACACAAATTTGCTGTGGATGCTTTAGTAATCAAAGCACTTTCTATACATTTTCACCTTAGTAAATTGCTTTCTCCTTTAATTAAAGTAGATTTTTTAAAATCAAAATTATTGTCGGAATCATTATGATTAGCAGTTAAATAAATTGTACTGATAATGACCTAGAACTATTGTAACTCTGTCAATAAAAATGATTGTGTAAATTATATTCTCAATAATTCTCATAATAGCAAAATAAAATCTGTAATAATTATTAGATTCTATTTAAAAGCACTCAAAAACTGTAGCCTTCTATATTCAATGCAAAACAGAGGGGTTCAAATTTTTCAAAATAGAAGCATGAACAGTTCAAGCAAATCTATTGAAAGCAGATCTCACTACCCTACCAATTCTACCACAACTACAATTGAAAATAAATTATCTCATCTTAATATAAAAATTTGTTAAAGCTACTTTAAAAAAAATAAAATATAAAACAAATTAATAGCAACCTAAAATCTGAAGCAGGAATTTACTCTATAGCCTGTAATAATTGACACAAGAAATACATAGGAGAGACTTTGAGGAATTTAATAAAAGGTAATATGAAAAGAGAGATTTTTCAAAATAACATACTCAATGCATTAGTTGCTAGCCATAATAAGTATGATGAAAAGCAAATTACTACACTATTTACATTATTTGGACTATTGTCCTCATCATTGTTGCCATGTTTATCACAACATTTTGGCTGTTGTACACTCCAGCCTTCTTCAGGTGGTTGGAATGTCGAACTGAACCCTTTATTTCGCTCACTGGGGTAGACTGTTCTATTTCCACATGCCATGTCTAATGGATGTCAGTTATCAGTTATTTCCTGTTAATTCCCCTCTCCAAGTTCTCCACCACCTTAACCAGGTATTGAACTCACACTCTTTGGGTCCTGTCACTGGATTTAACTAATGCCCTTATCCACTATGCCATGTGTCCTTGAGGACATCTGTGTGTGAATTTCTGAGTATTATAAAGAGGAGAACAACAACACCCAGAAAACAGTCTGCCTGCCTTATGAGAAGAGGTTATCAGAGAAAATACAAAGGATCTGCAGTCCATATAACATCAGGGCAACCATCAAAAGTTGGACAACATTTCACAGATATCTCTCCCAAGTAAGACCCCCATAGAGGAGAACATGACTAAAGACTGTGTGTACGCTATCCCATGCAGCTGTGGAAAGAAATATAAAAGGGAGACAGGCTGCCCCCTTAAGGTAAGGCTTCAAGAACACCAGAAAGCTGTAATATGAGGGGAAGTGGAAAAATCAGACAGAGAGAGAAGGGAGATCACTGCCCTCTGTGGGATCAGATTGAGATCATAGACAAGGAACACCATTAGAAAATTCGTAAACTTAAGGAATCAGCACATACGCTAGGCCACATAAATCTCCAGAGCCGACCAAGCATAGAAATGTATACAATATGGGAAACAGTAATAAGGAGTGCCAGAGAAAAGCGATAATAACAACAAAAATTGCAATATGAGCTCTGGTAAAAACATGAGATGATAACAGCAGAAATTGCAATGTGAGCACTGTTAAAAAATGTTTCCTGAAAACATTATAATAGCCAGAAATTCATACACAGGCACAGTGGATAATGGCGTTAGTTAGATCCAGTGACAGAACCCAAAGAGTGTGAGTTCAATACCTGATTAAGGTGGTGCAGAACTTGGAGAGGGGAATTAACAGGAGATAACTGACATCCATTAGACATGGCATGTGGAACTAGAACAGTCTACCCCAGTGAGAGAAATAAAGGGTTCAGTTTGACATTCCACCCTTGAAGAAGGCCGGAACATTGTGATAAATATGGCGACCAAGATAAGGACAATAGTCTGAATAATGTAAAAAGTGTACATAATACCTCATCTCAGAAATATTGACAGATACTGAAGCAAATTACTAATGCAAAAATATATAGAAAATGTTTGGATTAGTAAGTTATCTATGGTAAATTTGTGTTCAGGTTCTTACATTTTTCATTTTTCTTTGTAGATCTTATAAAAATCCAAATAAAATAGACTAATTAATTTTTAGAGTAAACAATAATTTGTATTGAGTGCATTTGTTTTACTTTTTGAATTTTATTAATTCATTTAGTTGTCCCTTGTTTTCTGAGCATAAGCCCAAACCTTTTGGAAATTTACTAAAATGGATTTTTGTGACTGGAATCTTGCACAGTGTCATCACTTTACTGAGATCAAATAAATTGATAGTGAGATAGACAAGAGAAAATTTGGGGACAATATATTTCATAAATGTATGAAATTATGAAAAGCAAGTTAAATTCTGAAACATTTGCAAATGTATATTCACAGAAAAAATGGGCTCAGGTAAATATGAGAGTAATTTTCCACTCCAAATGTTTGTAAACTTACCTGGATTATATTCTATAATTGGTGTAGAAGGATTTGTACGGTTCTCTATTACTTTGGCTGCAATTTTGGCTGAAAAAGATTAAAAACAAATGTCTAAAATGTCTAGGAATTATCAAAGAATTGACAAGAAATTAATTTTTTACATTTCCTAAAATTAAATTGTAGGACGAGTGTGTCTAAATATTTGGTTAAATAATTTTCAAGCCAAAGTATATTTGAATTTTGTCTTATATTAGATATGTAAATACATGATAAAAATAATAAAAAAGAAAGAATTTCTTTGCACAGAGTAGTTTAAGCAGAAATGTTTGGTGCAGTGATATAAATCAACATAAAATCACTAAACCATATAATTTGAATTTAGTACATCTAGAAAACAATATTATTAAGTAATAAAAGCTGAATACAGTTATAGAACCTGACTAAAGGAAGATATGAAAATCTTTAACTTTTATTTGATGAATAGATGAATTGAAAATTGATATATACAAATACCCACTTAATTGTAAGAGATATTCAAAGCCATTGGTACTCCAAATGTACCGAAAATGTCACAACGACACATAATAAAGCATTTAGGAATATGCACTAAACTAATGGTTTGCTCTCTTTTGAAGTTGTAATATTTCATTAAGCATATCAACTGGAGCTAAAAAATATATGAAACTGGATTTCCAGAAAGTGCTTGGTCATGCTGAATGGTCCTGATGGTTGGTAAGATGGATGGTGTCTGAAGTAGGAACCTATCCTTATTTGGTTGATATATCAACAAAGAGGTGGATGGGTTAGGTTTTGGGTGGAAATCATCAGTAATTCAATGATTGGTCTTTGGAAGATGAACAATGTGATTAAAATGAACTCTTCTGCTTGCATTGAATTCCAAAGGCCACCCTTCAGACACAACTTGAGACTGGCATTCAAAGAAAAAGTAATTTTCATGCATTACAATATACCAACTTATACTGCAACTAATGAATATATAGTGGCATGGGGCTTAGGGATTAAAATGAACAGTTGATTTACCCACTCAAAAAGATTAATGAAGGAGGATAATGACAAGGAAATACACGGGTAATTTTAACAAAATAAGATAAGGAATTTATTTATAAATTTACATGCTTGAAGATGTTTCAGCTGGTTTCAGGAAAATAAATCAGAAATTTTTAAAGACAGTAGTTTTAATGAATTGCCATGAAAAGGAAATGTTCAAACAGATTAAATGATCTGACAAAAAATAATATTCAAAAATGTTTAAAACAAAGGTAAGAGTTTGTTGCTTATTGAAAGGACATATGGTTTGTATACTTTCAAAAGTAGACGAAGTAAGATAGTTTGAAATACTTAGCTCACTTGGATTGTTGAGAAAACCTTTTTGAAGTTATCGCATGCTTGGTTAAAAGGCCGATAATGTAATTGGTGAGTAATTTGACACTGGTGAGAACTTCAACCCTAGACGTGGTGAACAGAAGCAATACCTTTCACATGACTTCAGACACTCTCCTCTTATTAATTTTTCTCCTCACTTTATATCAAAAGGAATTTCACAAAGGCTCACGAATTTATTTCCACCTTCTTTTCAGCTCATCAGTCAATTTCTGTGAAGGCAAGGTTTTCATAGGTCCAAAGAAATTTTTACATAGGCTCACAAATTCCTTTCTGTCTTTTTCCTCAGTTGTCTGAATTTGAAGGGAATGGGTAAAGGGAGTTGCTATCTTGTACTCGCTACAAATAAATTTGGGAAATTCATGTTTAAAAATAACAGGTTTATAGTATAGAGCCAACATAATCTATGGATGTAAATGCAATTGATGCATTATTATGATGTGAGAGTGTCCAAAAATGAACTTTAGAAAGTAATATTAACTGTTTGTGAAACCATTACTTCTAAAGAAATTTTTAAATTAACTTTTATTGGCAAAAGGTTGATTCAAGTCATATTAGTAAATAATATTCCTTTTTTCTGTTTGTTGTTGCACCCAGTTCAGTTTTGTATGTTGTCTCTTTGAATATATTACTGATTTTCATTTTTTTATCCTTACATAAACACACTGATTTCTATTCTACTTTTTATGCTATTTATCTCAAATGGCATAAAAAGTGGAATAGTTTAAAAAAAAAAATTTTTTTTAAATTCCATTTCATAATGCAACTTAAGACTTTGGGGTATTCTATATACAATACTTATAATATTTTACCAAAATTAAGACTTTCCAATCATTATTTTTATAATTATTGTAAATTTTCTTATTTGCATAAACTGTTGGAATGCACTGTAAATAAAAAATAAATCTGAACATTCTTGAAACCTCTGAAATTCTAAATATTGGGAAAGGCATGATGAAAACGGATCATGTTTGTTGATGTGTATCTTTGAAATTGATTCCCATCATATTTTTTTTAGAACTTTTGACAACACTGGCGTTTTAACAGATTTCAGTTTTGTTTCCCTGTGACCTCAAATGGCCTGAGAAGTGAAATCCAACATGTTCATGACATTCTTGATGAAAGTTTGAATAAAACCTATTTTGACAGTTGTAGAGATGTTCATCTCAATTTGTATAATAGGGAAGAAATAAACACACCAACAGACATACATTAACAAATATATTTCAACTTGCTGAGGTACCTGTTTATATTGGGTAAGAGGTGAAGACTTGGATTGTAGCTTGTTATAATGACAATAAAACAATTTCTTAGTACTGCTGCTGGTGTGATATATATTTCTATCAGGCTCAAATTATACAAAATTACTAGACACACAACCCTGAAATCTCCAAAATATTTTGTGATTACTTTCCATGCAATTTATTACTTAAGTTTTCCTGCTGTTTATGGAAGAAAGAAGAGCCTCCTCCACGACCAAAAATATAAACTACTTAATGTTCCTGTTGACCATGTTTGCCGTAGTCTCTGAATATAGAATCCAGTGAAGTCCATAATGTGTTCAATATCAGAGGTTGGCAGTGAAGATTCGGAGAAAGTAGCAGCTGTTAAGTAGTCTTCAATATCAGAGGTTGGCAGTAAAGATATTTTGTGAGAAAAAACAAAATGGCTGCCTTTATACATGTCGGATTGAATATTTTAAGTTTTCTGATTGGTTAACCCTTCTATTGGTGAACTATAAAATGAGTCAGCTCATTTTGACTGGCTCACTAGTACAGGCTACCCAAAAATTCTAACAGTTCCCTCCCTCCATATGAATTATTATGCTTTGGTGAGTAAAGTATTCCTGCTGATTAGTACAATTAAAACATTATTGTATATATCTTTATTGTAGATGAAATTAAATTCACTTCATAGAACTTCTCACAAGCAGAAACAAAATTTATAAGTAATATATATTTTATATTCTTTCCTGCCAACTGAAAATTGTTTTTATCATTGCTAAAACTGATGAAGATTCATTTTCAGATAAACTAATAATATCTTAATAGTAAGCCTGATCAGTTTGATAAAGTCAAATTGGCAGCTGATCTAAAAAATGACCTACAATCTATTGACTGGGGCAAGGAACGGCTTGTTAATTTTAATGCCTCCAAAATGAAACTGCTCTCTTTTAATTATCTGAGGGGACCCTTTTTACCTTCCATCAACATGGCTGATGCTAACCTCCAGCGGAGTGGCTTATTGTGCCTTCTTGGCCTATGTTTTCAGCTGACATGAAGTGGAAAGATGATATTGAATCAATTGCTAGGTATGTTGCTAGGAAATGTCATTCACTGTGTCATTTTTCTCTCTAGAATCTATCTTACATATTTATAAATCTACCATTCATCCTTTCTGCGAATACTGCTGCCACATCTGGTCTGGTGCTCCTGCTATATATTTAGAGATTCTTGATAAAATACTAAGAATCTGCAATGTTATTGGTCCTGACCTTGCATCTTGTTTTCAGTCACTTTCCCACCACTATAACATAGCTTCACTGTGCCACCCTTTTCTATAAATACTTTCATATTGTTCTGATGAACTTTCCTCTATGGTACTTAGACTTTATGAATTTAAGCGCAGTACTAGAATTGTGGCAAGGTCTCATCATTTTGCAGTTAAAACAGCTTAATGTAACAATAAGTTTTATGCTAACAGTTTCTTCAACAGTATTTCACTTGTGGAACTCTCCTCCAGCTTCTTACTTCCCAGTCAGCTTTGATCTTCAAAAATTTAAATGCAATATCAATAATGAAATAGCATGAAATATTTCCACGTGATGATTGCTAGCCTCATAAAACTCAAATTTGTGGAAGTGGGTATGAAGAGGCCATCAAGTGCACAAAGGGTGTTCTGCTTGATCACATGGTAAGTCTACTTTATAAGAATATGAGAGACTGAAGCAATTTCAACAGTTACAGAAGAATCTTCTTGATGAACATCATCTGGAAGGTCTTTGTCTGTGTGATCCTTGATAAACTACAGAAGCTCACTGAAAGGGTATATCCCAAATCCCAGTGTGGTTTCATGTCAGAGCATTCTGCAATTGACATGAATTTCTCCCTTTGACAATTACAGGAGAAATGCCAAGAACAGAGGAAACCACTGTACATTGCCTTCATTGACCACACAAAAGCTTTTGATCTATTGAGCAGGGATGGCTTGTTCAAGATACTCATTGGGATTGGTTGTCCTCTGAGAATCGTCAAGATTGTCCAGTCATTTCATGTGGATATGAAGGGCATTGTACAATTTGATGACTCTTATTCAGAGGTTTTCAATATCTGCAGCAGTTTGAAGCAGAGTTGTGTGCTTGCACATACCTTATTTGGTGTATTCTTCAGTGCCATGCTGAAATGTGTTCTTGGAGATTCAACTGAAACTGATGGCATCTACTTGCACACAAGAACAGATCAAAGGCTGTTCAGTTTGTCTTGACTGAGAGCAAAATCCAAAGTCCGTATAGTACTCATTAGAGACACGCTGTTTGCAGATGATGCAGCACTAGCAGCACACTTTGCAATGACTAATGAACAATTTAAAAAAAGCCTACCAAGAGTTCCATCCAACCACCAGTCTGAAGAAGACCAACATGCTGGGCCAAGGTGTTGAACAGTCTCCAACCATCAAAATCAACAACTACAACCTGAAGGTGGTTCATGAATTCACATACCTTGGCTCCACAATTTCGGACACCTTCTTCCTAAACACTGAGGTCAACAGATGGATCAGACAAGCTGCTACCACATTTGTCAGGCTGACCTTGAGAATCTAGGAGAACAGAATGCTTACTACAAACACCAAAACTGCAGTCTATAGTATATGTGTTGTCAGCATGCTGCTCTATAGCAGTGAGACTTTGAGCCTCTGTTCCAACAGGACCGACACCTCAGCAACTTTCATCTTCACTGAGGAGCATTCTGGGTATCTCACCCATGCTCATTTACCAAGCCTATATACCCCCCCTCCTCCAACTGCACTGGCTCTGTTTGATTGGCCAATGTACATCAATAGGTCAGATGGGAGGATTCCAAAGGTCATTCTGTATGGGAAACTGGTCACCATCTGCAAAAGGGACGAGGGCAATGGATGTTGACATTGAGTGGTGGGAAGACATCACCAACAATTGCTCACACTGGAAACAAAATCTACACTCAGGGCTGGAGTGAGGAGAGGAGAAACAGAGACTTGTTACCAGAGAGAAGTGTGCTTGATGGAAAGAAAACAACATGGTGACATCAGAGGAGAGTGTCTTCACACACAATTGGTTGCAATTGAGACTGTCACTCACATGTAGGCCTGTACAGTCATAATTGAGACTGCAACAAAGGCAATTATTATACAAAATAGATTACATTTCTTCCTGTTAAGTTTCAAATGAATAAATACAATGAAAAGTAAGTATTTACCATCTTCCCAAGGTGACATGATATGACACAAAGTTGGGTTTACTGTGGGGTAGCCAAGCACATACACTCGGGCCAGGGCCAAAAACTGCCCAGCCTCCCCAACAGTTGGTTGTGCTGGCATTGATATTACTACTGATTCCCACTCTCTAGTGGAATGAGGGATGGACTGCCACAGGCAGCTCTTCCCTGGGACTGAGCAAATCATTTATAAGCGTATTGCCCCTCACCAACATGATACAATTTCCAAAAGATTTCTTATATACCAAGAGTTTCTTATTACTACAGAATGCCTGACAAAAAGAGGTAATTTTAGATTTACTATATGATAAAAAAATTTAACATATAAAAAATAAAATGAATGAACTAAAAAAATTAACTAACATAAATTTTTTAACCATTTGTTCTTTAAGAAAGAACACTCACCTTGGGGATTGAAAAAATGCCAAAAGATTTTGCCAGAATTCTTTAGTTTGAACATTACATTTAACATGTGTTTTTGTTATTTTAAAGTACTCTTTTTTTGTTTTAATTTCTATCCTTGCTTTTGTCTAAATGATAATTTAGACAAAAGCAAGGAGAGAAATTAAAACAAAAAAGTTTTTGTTACAGTTATTTAAACTGTAACAAAAATTCCAACAATTAAATAAACTGTACCAAATTTCCTGTTTTTTTGTGGGGCATACTGTGTAAACATTATATTTAATGGGTAGATATGTCTGAGTATAAATCTTGTTTTTTTAAAACAGTGAAAGACATTGAAAGTTTTAAAGAAAATGTGCATCCCCACAGGAATCAAACTTGTATTCCTTTTTATTTTGGGAAATTGCTTGGAAGTCAAGTGTACTTTATCATTTAGCCACAAGCAAAACAAAGCTCAATTCCTTTATCTAAGAAATGTGCAGCTCTCATTGGGACCTTTCAATTCTACATCTGATAACTATATTTTTATACCCAATGTGAACTAAGTAATTTTTAAGCAATTAATTTTTTAAACCAACATTGTCTATTATTACTATAAATGTTATATTTAGTGGTACACATATTTGAAACATCTCTAAATCACAACCTAGGAATGTCTACCAACCTATTTAATAATAATCCTATAAAATTATAATAGCCCCTGCTAAAACTTCAATAAAAATACATTTCATTTTTTAGGGCAATAACAATGACAAATGATTCCTTATTTGTGTAATTCTTTAAACAGATTTTTACATTCAACTGATTCTACATATGTATGTATTCTAATATTCTACATGTGTATTCTTTCAGTTTTGTGTTTCCATATATATATATATATATATTAGTTTTTTGGAATTCCGTCATATAATTCTTTGAATTTTTGTAATTCCACAAATATACTATTTGTTTTCTTCAAATTTAGAAATGGAAAAACAATTTTGCTGGAACAACAAGAAAATACTACTTCTTTAATTCAGCATTTTATTGCCACTGATTATGAAATGAAAATTTAAAGGGAGAGTTGAGTTATTGGAATGGTGAAATTAACTGTTTCTATACAAGAAGCATTTGGTAATGATTGACTCATCTGTTAGCATTACTATCAGTTGGAATTTATAAGATCTTTTTATTAAAAGTTATTCAGGAAATCAAACTTCTCAAATCTACTGTTACTGCAGGGAGTTTCTTTCCGAGCCATCTGATATTAGTTGTGTAGGAAGTAACAGTTTGATTAAATTGTTATTTCTCTCTAGTTTCATGTACTACCCATATTCACTGCTCTTGGAAGTCTTCAAGCACTTTTTGTTATTTGGTAAAGAAAGTCATTGGTGTCTGGAGATTACACAAATACGTTATATTAATGTATTTCAAGGAAGAGTATTTATGTTGAGCTTTACTCCATTCAAAATATTCTGAAAAAGCAGATTATGATATAATAATGCATTTAATCTATTGTTGTGGAATGAAGACAATTCTACAACATTTAATTAACATGACAAGTCATTTATTTATTAGAAAATAATTTAAAAAGAAATAGTTTATTACAGAAATAACATTTTTCACTCTTAAACCACATATAAACATGTGTACACATAGATACAAATATTTTTAAAGTAGGACATAGTCCTATCCTTTTTTTTATGTCTAATAAAACTATAGTAAGAAATCTTATTTTTGGAGGACCATAAATAATTGTCAAATTATAAAACTTATTGGATAAGGTGTGTAAATTTATAAGAATTCTTATAATTCCCACTTTATCAGGTCCTTATTCTATTTAGGCAACTTTAAAAATTTCTTGTAAATATAGCAAGAGTTCCATCTATATTTCTGAGATGAGGTATTATGTACATTATTTACATTATTCAGACTATTGTCCTCATCTTTGTCACCATATTTATTACAACGTTTTGCCCATTGTATGCTCCGGCCTTCTTCAGGTTGTTGGAATGTCGAACTGAACCTTTTATTTCGCTCACTGGGGTAGACTGTTCTAGTTCCACATGCCATGTTTAATGGATGTCAATTATCTCCTGTTAATTCCTCTCTGCAAGTTCTCCACTGCCTTAACCAGGTATTAAACTCACACTCTTTGGGTGCTGTCACTGGATCTAACCAATGCCTTTATCCACTGTGCCATGTGCTACAGATTTCTGGTGCTCTTTCCGCAGCTATACACTATAGTATACGCTATCCCATGCATCTGCGGAAAGAAATATAAAGGGGAGACAGGCCACCCACTTATGGTAAGGCTTCAAGAACACCAGAAAGCAAAACAAAGGGTTCACTTTGACATTCCAACCACCTGAAGAAGGCCGGAGTGTACAACGGGCAAAATGTTGTGATAAATATGATGACAAAGATGAGGACAATAGTCCGAATAATGTAAATAATATGGCAAGAGAATTCAAAAATCACAAAATTTTGGTGGGAGAAAAAGAATCTAGCTGTGAAAATTTAGACTTCAAAAAGACTATTGATAAAGTAAAATAAATGCACATATCGATTTGCTTAGCAAACTCAAATTTATAATCATGTTATAAAAATTGATTAAAAAAGAATATTATTCTGATTTATCAACTATTAATTTCTAATTTAGATTTTTCCTGAGCTTTTTTATTTATTTATTTTATTTTATTTTTTTTAAAAATCAATTTCAATTTTATTTCTCATAAGAAATAATTGAAGTCTGGTTGTAAATAATAATTTAAGAAAAAAGTGAAGAAAATAATCCCTGGGGGTTCAGGGTTAAATTTGAAAGGTGAATTTCTTTGATGTTATAAGACAATCAGTCAATTTGTATACTAGGTGTATTAAATTGTAGTTTGAATGAAAGAGAAAATGGAATGTTGCTTATGTTGTAATGAGGGAGAAGAAGAAGCAGTTACAGGCAGGGATTTCTTTTCTAGAAAGATATAGGAAAGAAGAAAAGCTATAAAGCCCAACCAAAAATAGGAGTGGGAAATTTCTCATTGGTTTTGTTCAAGTTGCAAGCGAAGGAGATTTAAGAGAAGGATGAGAGAGATCCTAAGAGATTTTTTATTTTTTTTTATTTTTTGAACCACAAGCTATTTCAGTGATATGGGGTCTGGAATAGTGAGACTAGGTAGAGATGTGATACCCACTGTTTAGCGGAGAAAGTGATATAGTTGTGTGGATAAAGAAAGTGAAATTGGTCGCCAAGTTTCAAAAAGTGCCAGACCTTGCTAGTTTCCTTTCACTTTTTCTGCAATGAGATGCACTTGCTCTCTACCTTGAAATGAGTGACAAGAACCAGTTGGATGAGTCATGATAGAGACCAGACTGAAGAAAGTGTGCACTGAAGGGCCCTTTAAATCTTATGAAAAGCTCAAGAGTGTGAAATGGACTGGGGAATTAGTGGATATCTACACCAATAATGTCCAAAGGTTGGCGGGGCTGACAGGATATCTAGGGAGAGGACTGGATCAGATGGTGAAACTAGCTTTTGTGACAGGCTTCCCGGATGATGTATCTGTAGCGCTGCAACAAGTGCTTGGTGTAGAAAATATGGACCTCTGTGAGAGGATATCAGCCACAAGGCTCTTGGTCAGCAAAAGACTTTGGGGGCCCAGAACAGTGGCAGCAATTGCACAAAGCACATGAATGAAAGAAAACAAGGGTCATATGGAATCATCGCGCATTAGATGCTAAAGATGTCAGGGATTGCACCTAATTAGAGACCTAAAGGAGCCACCAAAAACGAAAGTAATGTGCTAGTACAACTACTTTACTTATCCCAAGCTTGTGAGCAGATAGAGTGGGAGTGACAATGTGAATGTAGTCGACAGAAGGGGAGGGTAAAATGTAAAGGAACCTGGCTGGTGGAGATAAAAGTAGGTGGAACGAGGATAAAAACAGAGGCAATTATTGTTGATTGCATCATAGACAGGACTGACATTGTGAATAAGCTGGAAGGTGTGACTGTAAAAAATGGTGAGGTGAAATTTGGAGAGGTACACTATGCTGCAGGTGCCCAAGTTCTAATCTCTTGCAAACTAGGACTTCACAACAAAGTCTGATGGAAAGTAATGGACTGTGGAATGGAATTGGATATGAGAGTCTCCAGTATTAAAAAAAAAAGGTGGAGTACTATAAGAATTCCTGGAAAGAAAAAAAGAATAGAGTTCGAGAAGGAGGTGGAAAGATGGATTATGGTGGATATTCTCTTGCTGTAGAAGGGTGAAGTAAAAGGAGTATTACCATTGATGACAGCGGTCCAAGCTACAAACGGAAATGTCAGGCCAGTATTAGACTTTCGGGAGTTGAACCATTATGTAGAGTGCCATATTGGATGTTCTAAGGCACATCCAATATGGCACTCTACATAATGACTCAGTTGGGATTCAAACTCAATGCTGTACTGAAAATTATGGCAGTGATCTTAAAAAATTTGTGTGCTGATGAAGAGCAATGACAAAAGAAGCCACTGGTTCATATTTTGATGATATCATGATAAATGTAATAAAGGTGTTGATAAAGGAAGTGGTGGATCACCTTAAGAAATTCGGATTGACAACAAATCCACCAGAATCCTTAGAAGGGGCAGTGCTGGGCCTTAAGCTGAAGAAAGAAAAAGAGAGTGAACTGGTGTTCGAAAGAGTCAATGAGGTCGCACAGGTGACAGAGATGAGTAGGCAGGAATTGTTCTCAGTCTGTGGAAACCTGATGGGGCACTACCCCATTGCTGGATGGCTGCAACCACCATGCAGCTATGTGAAAAGAAGAACAAGCAGAATAGACTGGGAATGTGAAGTCACTGATGAAACTGTCACTGTGATGCAGAAGACCTTAACTAAGGCAAGGAAAACCAAGACTTAGCACATCCCTAAAAGGAAAACAGGAATAGTGAGGTGTGATGCTATAGGCATAGTCATAGAGACCATCATTCTGGTGCAGAAGATGCAGCATGGCTGAGTAAAAAGGACAACTATAACCTCATCAATGTGGTTGAATTAGATACTGTGCTAAAAGGCTTTAAAGTGTGGGTTAAGAGAGGTGAAAATAAGGACCAATACAGCCACAGTAGTAAGTTGGGTGAGCTCTACTGTAGAGGGGAGCAGGAGAATATGGACAAAAGGTGCTGGAGAAATGATAGTGAAGCAGAGATTAGTAATACTGGAAAAGATAATATCTGAATTTGAATTATGAATGTAAGCAATGTTTGTGCCTTTGGAAAGAAATAAGTTCGAGTAAACAAAAATAGGTTAGTAGTCAAATGAGGAGGAAGAGGCTCCAGTATGCTGTACAGGGACCAAAGAACAAGAGGAATTGCACAGTATGTATCATATGGGAGTAGACAAGACTCTATATTTGGTGTGAAAAGTCGACCTGCTTGTAAAAAGCGAGGAAGTCCAGAGGGTGGTCAGGAACTGCATTAGATGCCAATCGATTGACCCTGCCCCAAATATGCATGATCCTGGTGAGATTGGAATGACAAACAATTAGACAAGGTTAGCTGTCGACATAACACATTATCGTGGGTGCACATGCTTGTCGATGATTGACTGTGGACCTGGGTAACAGGCAATATGGAGGGAATTGCATGTGGAAATGGCAGCAGTGGTTACAGAAGAACTGGAGAAGGTGATTCTTGAACCAGGTCCAGTAGTGGAGGTGGTAATGGACAATGGCATGGTTTTCCACTCGGAATTCCACCAATTGATGCTTGAAAAAATAGAAAATAAGAAGGTACTACAAAGCAGTGCACAGGCTAGGGGGAAATGGAATAGTGGATCAAAATCATTGGACTGTAAAAGCAATAGTCAAAAGATGAGGAATATTGTGTGTCAAAGCAACATTTTGGTACAACAAGGTCAGACAGAGAAAGAAGACAGTACCACAAAGGTCAATTTTCACCTAAGAGTGGAGGCAGCTGAAAGACATATACCCAAATAATGAATAGGAGGGGCCAAATAGAGAAAGAGGTTTGGGTGAAGCCACTTAATGCATGGTGCATAATACAATGGGGGAGAGGAGTGGTGACTGAAGTGCAATCACCTAAAAACCTGACTTGATGGAATGCCACAGCATATTTTGGATTTAAGGCAAGTGGTCCTTGCAGATGATGATGATGATGATGATGTGAATGCTGAACATGGAGGAGATAGAAATGAAATGGCACCACCGCAAAGACTGCAGAGAGAGCACAAAGTGCCAACCTAGGCATGAGACTGTTGTGTGAAATGATCTTTTGAGATCATATGGTTTGAATGAAAAAGAAAATGGAATCTAGCTTAGCTCCTGTTGTGGGAGAAGAAGAAGTGGTGACAGGTAGATATTGTGGGAAGAGATGAATTATGGGAAGGAAGAAAAGCTATAAAGCTTGACTGAAATAGAAGTGGAGTATTTTTTTGTTGGTTTTATATGAGAAAAGTTGTGAAAGAAGGAGATTAAAGAGAAAAACAGGAGAGATCCAAGAAGTTTTTTTTATTTTTTGAACCACATAAATACTGCCAAAACTGATTAGGATACAACGGCTACTTATTCAATTTACAATTTAGTAATAAGCATGTGAAGAAAAATGACAGAAAAAAAAACACTATTTATTTCAATACCCACCCATTTCAATAAGGTGGTAAAGAGCAAAATTTATAAAAAAAACTCTTAAGAATTAGTGGAGAAGCACTTCTCAGTAACTAATAAGTTGCATAAATTACTCAGCAAAAATAGCTTAAAAATAACTTACTGCTGTATGAATAATATGATACAGGAAATATAGAAGCCTAATAAAAAAAGTAATTACAATAAATAATAACATTACCAAACCCCCAAAACTTGCCTGTTAATGTTAATTTTTTTGTTGGTTTTATATGAGAAAAGTTGTGAAAGAAGGAGATTAAAGAGAAAAACAGGAGAGATCCAAGAAGTTTTTTTTATTTTTTGAACCACATAAATACTGCCAAAACTGATTAGGATACAACGGCTACTTATTCAATTTACAATTTAGTAATAAGCATGTGAAGAAAAATGACAGAAAAAAAAACACTATTTATTTCAATACCCACCCATTTCAATAAGGTGGTAAAGAGCAAAATTTATAAAAAAAACTCTTAAGAATTAGTGGAGAAGCACTTCTCAGTAACTAATAAGTTGCATAAATTACTCAGCAAAAATAGCTTAAAAATAACTTACTGCTGTATGAATAATATGATACAGGAAATATAGAAGCCTAATAAAAAAAGTAATTACAATAAATAATAACATTACCAAACCCCCAAAACTTGCCTGTTAATGTTAATTTTTTTGTTGGTTTTATATGAGAAAAGTTGTGAAAGAAGGAGATTAAAGAGAAAAACAGGAGAGATCCAAGAAGTTTTTTTTATTTTTTGAACCACATAAATACTGCCAAAACTGATTAGGATACAACGGCTACTTATTCAATTTACAATTTAGTAATAAGCATGTGAAGAAAAATGACAGAAAAAAAAACACTATTTATTTCAATACCCACCCATTTCAATAAGGTGGTAAAGAGCAAAATTTATAAAAAAAACTCTTAAGAATTAGTGGAGAAGCACTTCTCAGTAACTAATAAGTTGCATAAATTACTCAGCAAAAATAGCTTAAAAATAACTTACTGCTGTATGAATAATATGATACAGGAAATATAGAAGCCTAATAAAAAAAAGTAATTACAATAAATAATAACATTACCAAACCCCCAAAACTTGCCTGTTAATGCAAGTGCCTTTGCCCATTGGATGGTATGTACATGACATATAATGCAGATTACAAGGCAATAGTAAATAGTAGAGATGTTTCAGATATATTCTAAATTGAGACAACTGAAGAAACATAGTTTTTATAGCTATATAGATATATTGAACAACAATTCATAGTTATTATAAGAGACTATGCTAGAACTACACTATCTAAATACATACGGGAGCTAAGGTTCAAGGCTGGAATAACCCAGTGATTAAGAGGAGTATTTGGAAGGTAGCACATGCCTGTGGTGCAGGGTTTGATAAATGTCTAATGTAACTGGAAGAGAAATTACATCTCCTAGAGTTTAAGCAACAAACTAAACTCCTTAATAAGACCCAATCACCATCAAAATGTTGACATATCAATAAATACCTCACTTGATTGATAATTAGTCAATTAAGTATGAGTGAAAGTAGGATGTAGTGTAATATCCAAACAAAAGTGAAGATAATGAGACATTTTTCAACTATGCATTGTACTCCTTATAGTAGGCATTTTCATGCTGGAGAAAAGTTTGTAGGAATATGGAGAAGAAATAAAGATCATTATCATATGCTGCAGTCAGAGAATTAATGCTTTTCATACTGACGACACTAATGTCTGTTGGATTTTAAATTTAGCCCACTCTGAGTAGATATGTTTTTATCTATCAGTTTCTAAGCATTTTGCAATGAGGGGTGATACTGTGTATTAACCCAGTCTAAGGTTGACTGTAGAGAATTGTAAGATCAGTGCATTTTCAATGCATTTTCTTAGTAAATTCTTTTCTCTTTTAATCTGACTGGCATTTTTGAGGTTGTAATTGTGGTTTCACTGTAACATATGTGACCACAATTTTGACCTAAAAAATTCCAGTTTGATTAAAACAGAAAAGAATTTACTAAGAAAAAACTATCAATTCTAGAGTTTAAGTAACAAATTAGACACCTTAATAAGAAAACAATTACTATCAAAATATCAACATATTAATAAGTACTTTATGTTACTTGCCACTTGATTAATGATTAATCAATTAAAGGAATACATTTGTATAATGATGACACTTATATAAGTGTCATCATTATACAAATGTATTCCTTTAATTGATTAATCATTAATCAAGTGGATTTTTCCAGATACAAGTCCTAGTATTTGACCAACAGCTGGGGGAGAAGAGATGGATTCATACTTTTCTCAAAGGTATTTGCACATACATGAAGGTAATCCAACTGGAATTCAAACTGAGCTCTCCAATTTCTTATACTGAGCATTATTCATTACACCAGCAAATATATCCACTTACTTCTCCAAAAGGAGTTCCTAGAAAACTTCCTTTCCAATCTATTTTATATTGATTTGATCATTCTCAAATGATGTCTATAACTATAAACTTCAATTGGTCTGCCTAATTGTCACACACCATTCAGTAAGAAATCACAAAATTAAACTTTATGAACCAATTTTGATTGATTATCCAATTCTCTATAAACTGTACAAATCTTTTTTTTTTTAAGTTTGAGTCACATTTTTAACTTAAAAATATTGCTTACTTTTGTCAATCCTCAAATATTAGAATGAGTACATCAATTTTCTTATTTTTTTTCTCTTTAAATGCATGTTGATATGACAGCTGCCAAAACACAGAGAAAAGAAATCTTTTTGGATAAAATTAGATAAAATTAACATTCATAAATGCCATCTAGTCACAAAAACAAAACATTTTTTTAGGCCAACCCAATTCTTTTACTTCATAGTTCTGTATATATTTTTTCCTCATGTTCCAATCTCTGTTTCACATTACACTTCCAAAGAATGTTTCCTCTTCTTGAATTACTCTCAACTCAACATTCATATTAAATGACCTCCACAGAGAATATACTTTTTCATTTTCTCTTAGCAAGAATATGGACATTGAAAAACTTCTGATTCATTTTTGAAAAATTCTTTATCCTTTTACAGTTTTTTTATGTCTTCACTAAATTCTCTCTTATTCCATTCTCTTCCTTTAGTCATTTGTTTCTTTCACTAGAATTACTTTCTGTACTATTCCTTCCAATTTCCAGTTTACCTATTTATTTCCTTTTTTGCCTCCTTGATTTTAATTTTTTCTATTTAATTCTTGTTCTTTTATTTTTCTACTTCATTATGCTGTCATCATTTTCATTGCTTTTTCCTTCTTTTTCTTATTTAATTTTGATCTTACTAACATTTTTCTTTCTTTCTACTTTTCCTATCAGTCCACCATTTTGTTTTATTCCTACTTTTTCACTTTTCCTGTCTTTTTTCTTCCAAATTATCATTCCCTACTTAACTTCTTTTTCACTATCATTAATCTCCATCTGCCTGTTTTAATTTATGAGGAGGTGCTGAAAAGTTTCTTGACTATCTCATTCCCTAAAATCTGACTAAATGAACAAAACAGCAGAATTTATTTCCTTCATTTTCTCAGTTTGTTGTTTACTCTTTTCTTTTTCATTTATTTTCCTTCTTCCATTGACATTTTTAATAAAAACACTTCTAATCAGTCAATATTTTTGACAATTGTCAAGATTCCAAGTAATGTAAAATCATTTTCTCTGATTAATATTCTAAAGTCAGCATAATTTTGTCTCCCACCTTTTCACTTTTCTTTTTCAATATTATAAGTATTTATTATCTACAACTTTATCATGTCCTGTTATTTAAAGAGATTTTTAGGGGAGGTACTGAAAACTTTTTTGGTCTAATTCACTTCCCAAAATTAGTTTTCAATGACCAAATATAAGAATTTAGATTTTTGGAAATGGATCAGGTTTTTCAGTATCCACTAGTGTATGTGCATATATATTTTGTTTCTCCAATGTAGAAAAGAAATGAACAATTGCAAATTCAAGTAACGCTCTATCAACGGAGCCTCTTGGCACTGAAAAATGTCAGTCTTATGTACCTGTGCTTACAACCACAGATTGGCTATGATTTGTTGATGATCAAACATCTCATTCTCATGCAAATTAGTACAACAGCATCTATGCAAATTTAGCCATAATGTCCTCTATGTTGAAGACTGCCTTCTCCAAACAACTATTTAGGAAAACAAAACTCTTAGCTACACCAGACATAGCCTAGTTGAAGTCATTTTTCATGTTGGTCTGGGTCTCTTCAACAGTCAATTAAAAATTCAAGAATTATACTACCTATTAGCTAATTACAAACTTTAAATTTTGAAAAGACAATTTAGCTATAAAATTTGATTATTAAAAGTAGGATCAAATAAACAAAATTTTTAGTTTATTTTTTTTTTACTTGTTATTGCTAAACCTAAGTGTGGTGGTTTTTACTTGTTATTGCTAAACGTAAGTGTGATGGTTTTAGATTATAATGACTATCTGAATGAAATTATGGGTGATGGTGACATATTTGTACACTGAAGACCTAATGATATCCATGATACTACTGGTTTGGAACAAAGTTTGTAGAGTTTTTCAATAGATAGTGTTTTATATGTGATTTCATTTCATAAATTCATGATTATATATTTCTAAAAGATTACGTTTCCATGCACATTTCTATGCAATTTATGTATTGATTAAAAATAATAAATATCTGGGGAAAATGATATTTTAGACAATTCTTCATGCATTTTCATCATTTGATGCTCTTATTTTTTGGAAAGGAAAAAATGCTGTAAAAACAGCAAAAAGATGTGTGCCATTTATGGGGACAGAGCCAAAATTGAGAGTATTGTTTGTAAGTGGCTTGCTAGGCACAGATGTAGAAATTATGATCTGGAAACCTGAGAATATTCTAGCAGGGATCTAGTAGTTGTTCAAAAATAATCCAAATCCCATGACATGGGATTATTACAGAAATCCTCTACATATTCTATATGAATATTGTAAGGCATTTGAAAACACTTGTATAAGTGATATGATATTTGGATGCCTCACCATAAAATAGAAAAAATGTTATGGACATGTTTCCATCTGTATTTTTCTGTTCAATTGTAATAAAATTTATCCATTTTTAAAAGAACAAATGCAGGTGATGAAAAATGGATTGCTTAAAATGATATGAGGTAAAAAAGGTCATGGGGAAAACTAAATAATCCACCATTAGCCAATTCAAAAGTCCGTCCACATCTGAAGATGATGATGCTGCATATCTGATGGGATTGGAAGGACATTGCATATTATGAGCTCATTTCATGTATGCAAATATTGAATTCAGAAAGGTACAGTTCCCATTTAGACCAATTAAAGGCAGCATTCTATGAAAAACATCTGGAATTGGTCAATTGGAAGGATATCATTTTCCATTTATTCTGAAGGCCCAGTAGCAATTAGTACAATTTAGTTGGGATGTTCTACTACGTCTACCATATTCACCGGACTTTACATTGTATTACCACTTATTTTGATCCCTACAAAATTATCTTAATAGGAAAAACTTCAATTCTCTGGAAGTCTGTAAAATCCACTTAAGCCCAGTCATCACCTAGAAAGATATAAAGTTCTGGAAGGATAGAATCATGAACCTGTCTCAAAGATGGTTAAAAACAGTGGAACAAAATTGCACATGTGTGTTTGAATAAATATATACATAAATAGGATTTACATAAGAACTATGAAATGACAAATAATAATGACCTCAACATGGTGGAGAATATTAATACTATCAGTAAAAAAATCACAGACAAACTGAAGATTAGTGATAGAGTAGGTTAACTAAAGGAAAGAGAGTGCTATATAACCTTAAAGGACCACAAATCAGATTTTGAGGCTAATCCAACTACAAGGATAATAAATCCATGAAGACCTAATATCGGAAAAATTAATAAAAAGATTACGTGAAAGGGTAAATCAACAAATTAGGGAAAACATAGACCTGAAACTTTGGATTAATACCAAAAACGTGACTAACTGGTTTGCTGATATAAAGGAAAAAACGAACTGTACACTAACGCAGTTTGATATTGAAAATTATTATCAATCAATATCTAAAGAACTGTTCATGAATGCATTGGACTTTGCTACCCAGTACACAGATATTACAGAAGAAAAGAGCATTATTGTAAATGCAAAAAAATCAGTACTGATACATAAAGGTGAGCAATGGACAAAAAATTCATATGACCACTTTGACATCACAATGGGATCATTAGACTCAGCTGAGTCTTCTGATCTTATAGGTCTTTTTATATTATACAATCTCACAGCGTACCATGAAATTAATGTAACTGACATTGGTTTATACAGAGACGATGGACTTATGGTTATAAAGACCTCTAATAACTTTAAAATCAATAAAATTAGAAAAATATTATATAAAGAATTTAAAAGCCTGAACTTAAAAATTACAGTAAGCACTAAATTAAAAAAAGTTAACTTTTTTGATATAACATTAGATTTAATGAAAAATGTATATATACCTTATAAAAAAAAAACAATCCTTTATCCTTATATATACACGCTAAATCAAATCATCCTCCATCCATAATTAAGCATATACCTTTATCTATCAAAAAAAGAATAAGTACAAATGAGAAATTTTTCCATGAACATATTAATTTCTATAATAAAGCTCTAAAAGATAGTGGCTACAAAACCCCAAAACTAACTTATATAAAAAAAGAAAATGGAAAGCATAGAAAAAACAGAAGTAGAAAAATAATTTGGTATACACCCCCATACAACCAAATGGTAAAGAACAAATTAGGACAAAAATTCCTTGCATTAATAGTTAAGCACTTTCCTAGACAATGTAAACTAAGTACTATTTTCAATAAAAATAGACTAAAATTAAGTTACAGCTGTACTGAAAACTTAGAAAAAATTATTAAGAAATATAATACTAATATCTTCAATAAACACTTAGACTAAAACCAAAGAAATTTAGACAATGTAAAAATAAAAAGAGATGAAGATAAACAAAAATTATGTAACTAGAAATCCTCATAACTGTCCTCTACTTAATAAATACCTCAGGGAATCATTAGTATACCAATGCAATATCTCATCTATTGAGAATCCCGAAAACATAAAAATCTTTATAGGTTGCACAAGCCATGAGTTCAAAAAGCGGTTCAATCAACATCAAACTTCATTTAGGCTAAATACAGAAATCAGATATCCCTTTCAAAATATTTCTGGCACTTAAATGAATCCAATAAAACACCTACAGTAAAATGGAAATTAATAAGAAAAGCTAGAATATGTAGGTCATTAAATGGCCCATGTCCTTTGTGTATACATGAGAAACTATATATTACTAAGTTTATAAAAAATAAAAATTTACTGAATCAGAGAAATGAAATAGCTATTTTTTGCTGTCATTGTCAAAAATTTTCCTTAAATAATATTTTAAAAATAAAATATAAAAATGGGAGTTGGTAATATACATACTTATATTTGATATGGAAAAAATTTAAATAATTTAAGTAATTCTATTACATTTACTTGTTTTAAATAGAAATATAGTCTATGAGTAAAAATATTTTAAAATTGTAGTTAAATAAAACGTATTAAACAAACCATGATAGAATATTTAAGTATACAAGTACGAAAAAAAATGCTGAAAAACTTTTTGCTGTTACAAAAAAACCCAGACAACATGTGTTTAACGGATGTCAGAATTTGTTGAAAAATACACCCCTACCCTCCCTAAACTTAACCTCTTTTTCGAATGTAACTCATAATTGATACAACAATAGTTAATAAAAAGGAACACACTACCATCCCTTTCTGAATGATTGGATTTCTCTGTATCCTTGGAAACAGGAAATTATGAATTAATGTGTGCATTTAAAACTCAGTAAATTTAAAAATAAGTTATTCCAAAATTTGCTTGAAGATGAAACGGAACTAATGCTTTTAATTTAATTGTATAATAAACCATAGTGAAACCATATTTTAAATCAGTTAATTTATAATATTTATGCTCTGTAAATTTACATTGAGCACTGTTTTGTAAGAATAAAAAATATCAATAAGAGCATCGGATTATATAACTTACTGTTCATTCTTTTTATTTATATATACATACATAAATATCCAAACATTGTGTTTGAAATTTATTTTTAAAAAAAAACTACAAAATTTTGTTTCAACCCAATATACAAGAGCAGATCAGTATATCTGCAGTCCAACATCTTTTAATTGAATTTTAATGAAAGTTTCATAGAATATTTCATGTATATCATTAATTTTCACCACTAAATTAAGGTCAAAGAAGGACATTATGTTGAAAAGATTTCAGGTGCAAAATGAATACAGTTTTATTATTAGACATTTATTGATGTACCTATGTTTGTGATTTATTGATGTTTGAGCTTATATGTATAATTATATCATGAGTATATGACCAAGTGGTTAGTACATTAGCATTCTGGGTTCAAATCTCACCATTATCAATTTGTCATGGTGATGACTTTGATAACAATCAGAGATGGTCCCAGCATGCAGAGTCATGTCTGAAAACTAAATCATTATGGAAGTATTATGGTTTGGGGATGTTTTTCTGCAAAAGGTAGTGGTAACACATCAGTAATAGATGGTAGAATGAATACCGCAGCATATCAAAATATTTTGGAAGCAAATTTAATGATTTTGGTTGAGAATCTTGAACTTCCTCCTGATTGGATCTTCCAACAAAATAATGATCTTAAGCACCCTGCAAAATCTACTAAGAAATGACTTGCTAAAAATAATGTAAATATCCTGAAATGGCCAAGTCAGTCCCCAGATTTGAAACCAATTGAGAATCTGTGGCGTTATTTGAAAATTCCAATCCAATCAAGAGCTCCAACAAACAACCCAGATCTGAAGACCATATGCGAAGAAGAATGGAACAAAATACCAACTAAAATTTGCAAATCATTAATTGAGAACTACAAGAAGAGGTTGGTTGCTGTAGAAGTGAATAATGGCTATTCTACAAAGTATTAAATGAAGAGTATGTATTATTTTTTGTATTGTCAAAATACTTTTTCACTCATTAAAATGAATAAATGAGATTTATTTCTATTAAATCAATTTTTTTCTGTCTTCTCTGTATATTTAGTCATTATGCATCTGTGTACAGTTAATTATATGAAAAGTATGTTTATTCATTAGTTGGAAATACAATAAATTAAAAATTTGTATGTGCATAAATATTTGCTTCCCCCTACTTTATATATAGGAGGGAGAGAGTTGAAATTAGTTAAAATCTAATTTCTATAATGATACACAGTTAAAGTAAAAAAGCAGGTATTCTGATGCTTAATGTGAATAACATTTCATCACAGTGATGTAGATTTTCTTGTGAAATAAAATTATTTTTTTGATGATGCCAAATAACCAGTGTCAAATTAAAAATATATTTTCAAAATATAAGATGGAATCCATGAAAACCAGTAGGATGTTTAATTTTTTTGTATTATTTTCTTGTTGAGGTTTAGCTTTTAAATGAGCATTGTCAAAACAAGTGAAAAAACTAAGGAAAAAAACTACTACCAGGACAACCCTGTTACTTAAAAATGCTAATAATTTAGTATTTGATAATGATTTTTCTTGAGATTTTTTTTCAATTGTTTTAATACAACTGATTTTCACATCTTATACATTTTGTTTGGATATATGCCATATAAATCCCCACTCACTGGAGTTTGTTACATTCACTTATGTGAAAATACCCCTGGGAAAGGTATGAATCTATTGCTTCTCCCCCAGCATCTTTGGGTTAAATAGTAGAACTTGTATTTGGAAAAATCATTGTTAATGCAATTCTTTCAATCCAAAATGTCTCAGTTTTAAATATAGTTGATAAGCCATATAAAAAAAATCAGTCAAAAACCACATCAGTCATTTATTGTATGTGTGTGTGTGTGTGTGTGTACATGCACGAGGTATTTAAGAAAACACCTTTAGCATGTAATAAATAGAAGGCAAATTAATGTAATGTTTCATGACATGCATCAAACTTTAACATTCTCATTTCCCTTTCAGCTGTATCAAGTGCCTTAACACAAGAAATGAAAAGCACAGCATGCTTGTGATACCAATGACCAACCACAGTAACTTGAAGCTTTTTGAAAGTGGCCAGCTGAAAAGAAAGTACAGGTGGGGTGCTGCACAGGAATACAGAGGAATGTAATAAAGGACAAGTGATCCTTATACAGGGAATCAGGATCAATGCCACCACCTCCATTGAGATGCTACACATGACAATCAAGCCTTAGACTGAGGAGGTAGCCATACATGTCCCAAGAGTGGTTAAGATTTTTCATAATCATGTTGCAGTTAAATGAGGTTCTATTCCTTTAACACCACTCGTACAACACCAAATGCTCCTACTCAAGACACTGTTCTTGAATTCATGCACATGTCACCAATGTAAAAATCGCTACTCCCTTCTGACTTCTTCAGCCCTCTTTTATTATACCAAAACCATAAACAACTGACCAATCAGCATTCTTTGCTTTGTCTTCAGTCCCACACTATCCTCCAGTCTGACCAATCAGCACATGAATTGCTATTGGTCGAACCACACTAAGCTGCATAAAAGCCAACATTACAAAAACATACACTTGTGGGATAATATAAAGGGTATGGGGAGATTAATGCCATCTTTAAAGAAACAAAACATCACTGCTATGTGTCATGTATTGAGGTAAGGAACTTATTTTCCTTTGCACCAGATGCCAGCCACTCTGACTTGCTTACTTCTATGTAATTGTTCCTACACATGTCAGTCAACATTTAACCTCTTAATGGTTATGGGAAAGAGGTAATACTTTTTATCACATCCTGGAGTATTTATTCACAAAATATCTTTTTTATTTTTACTTGTGTAATAGTAAAATTCTGTCATTTTTTTTTTTTTTTTGTGGTCTTGGTAAAAACACCCAGTGCCTGGTTGTGTCCCTTATGTATAGTTAGATAATATTTGTAACCAATCAGAATGTACTTGAGGTCTTTCAATATGAATTGCAATGGTCAGACGTTTTTGACAATTTGCAGCTGACTAGCATGCATATCAGGAATCTTATTCTCTCTTTGAGTCCATCTGCTTGGAAATAGTCATTGCTTGATATTTTCCCATATTTTCATATGCATTTTGAGCTTCAAATATTCATATAAACACATCTTTATATTAGGTTGGTGCAAAAATAATGACGTAATAATGTCATTTTTTGACGTATTTTTTAACGTCAAAAAACGACATTATTACGTCATTATTTTTGCACCAACCTAATATATAAACTATTTTCAAAAATTAAGATTAATTTTATTATTTCAGGTTATGTTTCTTTCTATGAAAGGAATCTTAAGAGAAACCCATACATTAAATTTAAACCTGTCACGTTTAATGGGAAATGCTGCTAGAAAAATATCATATTTGTTATTGCTTTCAATTCATTGTACAAAAACATCATTTTATATATATATATATGTGTGTGTTTGTACACAAAAAGTTAAGATAAACTTTATCTAACCTGAGGTAACATATTTAATAAAATGAAACTTAGAATAAGTTTAGTAGATAGTTTAGTTTTTAAGAAATACAACCATTTACAAAGAAATTATTGTTCATTGAAGCCATGAACTGAATTATTATTGTATAGTTATTATTAGGTTGGTGCAAAAATAATGTCGTTTTCCCACATAGTAATATATGTGAGAAAACGACATTATTTTTGCACCAACCTAATATTATCAGGACAATTATTATCAACTTCCTTCAAGATACAAAATTCATATTTCATTTGTTTCAATTACAAAAAGAAATTTCTTGGATAAAATAAATACTTGATTGATGTGCATAATTAAAACTTGAAAAATATTATTTCAATAATTTGGTAACTGTCACATTACTGATGGCAAGAGGATTAATTAAATTTCAAATTTAAATGCTATGTCCATTTAAAATACTACCTTTAATAAAAATATAAATTCAGTTTAAATAGAGAAAGAATAATAAAAATGACTTCAAAGGGCTGTACAATCTGGCTTATATTATTTTTCTGTTACCCAATGGTTATTGCCAGACAGAAAGGGAAATTAAGCATCATTTTTTTAATCAATTCACCCCATGCAAGATGATAATGCAACTAAAATGCAAGGCACTACCTAGAGAGAAAGAGAATGAAAAGACATTAGAAGGAACTAGAAACCCAATCCTAAACAGGAAACAAGAGATAAACTTCTACTCCTGTTCAAAAGACTGAAAAGAAGTGTTAACTGGATGATAGGCAAACCTATCTACTCCTATTAAGAAAAAAAATTAAAAAAATTAAATGAAATTTCAGAGTTTAATTGGAGATGTCAGAAATATAGCATTGAAGAAGACTTTAGAAGGAACAGGAAGCCCAATCCTAAACAGGAAACAAGGGATAAACCTCTACTCCTGTTCAAAAGATTGGGGTGGCCAATCTACTACTATTTATAAGACAGATATCAATTTCAGTTTCATTCAAATTGTGTATGTGCATGTTTTATTTCAATGACAGGCCTAAAATACAAAATTAAAAAAAAAAAATTAAATTAATTAAAAAAATAATTATATTTATTACCAAATAATTTCCCAAAAGGTCAATAAAGTTTTTTTTTTGCTTTTCTCCAATTTTATTATTTGGTAGGGTGAGATTGTATTATTCTAAACTCATTTAAAGTGTGTGTGCATATGTGTATACATTAAATGATATATTCACTTTCGCACAGAAGCATACACATTACATATACACATGTAAAGTCACACGCAGTGGATGATGGACAGAGAATTAGCTCTACTTTTATAATATACAATTCATGTTAAATCAATTTAATCTTAATTTCATTTATTTCTTGTATCATAAGGTAATCATCATTTCATAAAATTATTGAATCAAGTTTTAGATACAAATTAGAATTTTATATAACACATCAGCTACACTGAATCAAGGATAATATTATTTCTACTCATTAAGTTTTCACAGCAATAGTAACTGGCAGCTCTTACCAGAGATTAAGTGACAACAATTCTCTTGATTAATACCCCAGTAATCTGTTCAATATTCTTCTTGATTTTGGTAATACTGTTGTCTGGATGGTTTTGATTCTTTCTTTGATTCACAGTTCTTCCAATTCTTTTATAATGTTCTTCAGGACTCTTCCAAGCACACCAGTAATGATGAGTACAACTGACATATTTGCATTCCCCAATTTCTTCATTCCTCTTACAAGATCCATATATTTTAGCACCATTTCTATTCTGTGGTCTATTGGAAAAAGAAAAATCTACCAAAGACTAGATCTGGTCTTCTAAAAGCCTTATAAAATTTAAGTTTTCTTTTATTCTCTAGAGTTGCTTCTGGTTTGTGCATATACTACTCATTTGTATGGTCATATCTCAGTCTTTTGCACAGTTCTCAGTTCCCAACCAGTCATATCTATTTTTGTACTTTTAAGCCAAGTTGTATTCACTTCTATAAGTGAGTTTCATTTTTAACTCCTCAAAGTGTGCATTAACTATTTGGCTGCATCATTCTTTAGACTTTATATCATTCTTCATGAAATTGCATTAGATAACCATTAATAGGGAATCATTTTTTTTCTCAACTTCTCTTTTACCATAATGTCTATGACATCTGCAAAATCCCTTTGTCTCTTGAAATTGCCATACAGTTGTTTTCTTCTATTTTTGGTTTTTAGTTTTCTCATCCTTTCTGTCTTCCAATCAGTTTTATTATGATTTTTGCCTATTATAATTAATCATTCAGTAACTTGTGTTAGTTCTAAAGTTCTCAGTACTGATGAATATATTCTTTCCTTTTCAAATTCAAAGTCTTTATTTATGGTCATACAGCTCATCATTCACAGATTCAAATTTATTACTTTTTCTCTTATCCAGTTTAGGAAAGTCCACAAATATTTCACAAGGATACTGCCTAGAGTGATACTTTTTTGATCAAGTTGTTACTGTTTAAAAAAAAAAAAAAACCCCAAAAAAAAACAAGCAATTATATTGTCAATTATAAAAAATAAAAAGACAATTTTACAAAATATTTTAATAACTGTAAAGAGATTGGTTTAGCTAATAGGTAATTAGCATAAAGAGAGCTATAACTGTAGCTCATGGGCAACTTTGAGTCAATGTATGAAGAATATTTACAGCATCATAACAAAATGGTGTTGCCTGACAGAGCGCCACTGAACAGAGAAGAACATAAAAACAAAGATTTTTATAAAATGCTTTGAGGCACATGTCAGAATTAAGACTAAACACCTGAAGGACAGAAAAAAAAAAATCACTGATCTATTTTTGGCCACTGCATGATACAACGCCATTATGCAGATTTCGTTAAATTTCCTGGTTGAAATTGAAAATTTTATATCTAAGGAAGTCAAAAAATAATATTGAGAAATATTTAACCAAAGAAAAGATTGATCATAGCTGAACAAACCAAATTCTTAGCATTGACACAAGAATTTGGAGAGCCTATAAGGAAATATCTAAGAAGGTTAAGAGATACAAGCAGATATTGTGAATTTCATGAACTAAGGAAACAAGGAATAAGCATAGAGGAAGAATTAATTAAACTCCGATTGGTAGAAAGACTGCACAACACCTAACATAGAGTAAAAATTTTAGAGCATTTACAGAGAAACCAAAAGCTTGTATGGACTTCATACAACAAAAGGAGATAATTGAAAAATTTAATACAAATGAAAAGCAATCTGAGCTCTTGGACATATGTGTGATAAAAAGAACAATGATAAAATTGCAACTATAAACAGGAATCAAAGAGAGAGAAATGTCCGGAAAAGGAACTGACATGTAATGAGTGCAAAAAGAGAAATCACTTTCAAGTTGTATGTAGATAGCGAGATACCAATGTAAAAACTGTCAAAATAATACATGACAATGTAAAATGTCAAACAAATGTTTTTCAATAGAAAGGAGAAACAAAAAAAGAAAACCTTTACGATTATATTAAATTAAATGGTGTAGATTTAAAAATGCAAGTTGACACTGGAAGCGAAGTGACCTTTATTCCAAAAAATTTTTGGGAACAATTATTGAAACCAAAATTAAAGAAAAGCTTACTAAGATTAAGATAATTTGATGGAATATATATAAAAATATTAGAGTCCTTTCAAGGCACTTTTGAAACAAAAAATAGATTTGAAACTATTAAAAATCATGGTTTAGTAGGAACTGATTTGATAAATATTAATAGCACATGTTTACTTAATGCTATGAATATGGGAAGTCCTGAAACTGGGACATTAAGAAACTATAAGGCGAGCCTTAAATTAAAATGAAATGTCAATTCATCATATTTTGAATGGTAGTTGATAAGCTGCGAAAAATGGTGGAAGAAGGCATTCTTCAATATGTAGAACCTGGAGGCAGCAAATAGGCATTGACTATCGTGGTATTCAGAAAACCTGATCTTGATTTTAGAATTTGCAAAGATTACAAGTAGGCATAAATCATAAGATTTGTTCAGATTCCTACCCTATTCCAAACATAGAAAAATACTACATTCTCTGACAGGAATGAAATATTTTATGAAAATTGATTTAAAAAAATGCATACTACCAAATTCAAATAGATGACAAATTTCAGGAAATCACAACAATAAACTCTCCCATAGGCTAACTTAGATGGTCCCACTTACCATTTGGAATTAAGACACCGAGTTCCATTTTTCAAAAAGCTATGGAAAATTTGTTAGAGTGGAGAGTAGAAAATATGATAATTTATCAGGATGATATATGTTTAGGTGCGGCCACTGAAGAAGAAATGAAATGCAAAACTAAATTGGTAAAGGATAAGTTGAGGAAGGCAGGAATGACAATGTGGCAGACGTGATGAGACAGAACCTGGGACGAGCACAACTGGTTGCGACTTGCCTTGTCCCCACCAAAAAAGAGCCCATATTTGCTTAGCATGTAAAGCTGCTGCAGTTGAAATGAGGGAGAAAAAGCACTTACCACTCTGCCATAATCCGTCCTTGGCCAGATAACGTAAAAGAATGAGGGGGGACTTGCATTGCATTTTTATGCAATAAAGATGCAATGCATTATGGGACAAGGATGCAATGAATTATGGGATCGCATGAAGACACAAGGGATTATGGGTATATGGACAAATATAAAAGCAACTAATTTTTCCCAAGGGGGGGTTCTTGGACTGACGTTCACGGCTGGAAAAGTCTGTTAGTGCGATTTTGAGACAGAACTCCAGAAGGAATGACTTGAGGTTGGAATACCAGCTGGGAGAGCTTGAATTTACTTGCTGGTTACTGTTTTCTTTTTGTTTTGCCACAAGCTATTTCGGCCTATTAATTCTTCAAAATGGAATGCAAGATCTTTGACGTCCGTTTGATTCCAGAATTCAGCGGTGCCCCAACGGATATGCCCATTGTTGAATGGATAGAGAATGTGGAATTGGTCTGCGAACTTTGCACCATGGACAAGATCGAGCGCATCATGCCTCTACGACTACAAGGCAAGGGCACCCCTTGCCGTGTATAGACAACTTAGTGGGGAGCAGAGGGCAGATGCGGAACAAATTAAACGGGCCCTTATGACTGCATACGCAACTGACAGATTTAATGCGTTCAACCAAATTATGGGACGGCGTCTTCGCCCAGGGAAAACGGTGAATGAGTTCCTGGCTGAAATGCATCATTTGGCGCGGCTAATAGGAGAACCACTGCCTCATCGGTGGATGGCATGTGCATTTGTATCAGGGTTGCCACATCATGTTAGGCAGCTTCTCAAAGCTTCATCCAGGATGGACGACATGAATCTAGAACAGATTCTGACCCGAGCAAGGGCTATTATGACGGATGACAAAGGGTGCCAGGTATTGGCCGCCGCAACCGTAGAACTACCGCGCTCAGAAGCTGAGATTCCCCCTGCCAAACCTGTTAGCAGAACGATTACCTGCTATAAGTGCTCTGGACCCAACCATATAGCGAAGAATTGTACACAAGGACGTCAGGAGAAGTCAAACAGAACATTGGCCGTGACAAGCGGTTTTTTTGATGCAATGGCATTGGACACATTTCCTCAGAATGCCAGGGAAACGCCCAAGGGGAGAAGGCGTCAGCACCAGCCTTCTCCCTGAGCAACTAAAAACCTGGAAGTTACCCATCGTACAAGTATTTGTAAAGGGAGTAGAGTGCACAGCTCTAGTGGATTCGGGATGCTCAAAAACACTGGTGAGCAAGGCTGTGTGTCGCTGCTGGAGGCAGGAAGAGGTGGGAGTGTTGACCGCCGATAGGAGGACCCTGAAGTGCCGTGGATATGGCAAAATTAAGCTGGGCATCGAGCAAATTCAGCCCATGACTGTTGAAGTTCTGGTCGTGGATGGACAGTTGCTAGGGTTCAATCTTCTTCTTGGGATTGATGCAATCAAAGTGCTCGGAGGTGTACACCTGACTGAATCAGGCGAAGCGCATTTCGGAAACCTGAACACATGTGCCGCCATTCTTATCAACAAGCCTGACTTTAGAGTAACGTTTAACCCGAGCACGAAAACGTGGACTGCATTGTGGAAGTGGGCAAGTGGTCATTCACCTAGCAAGTTGGTCAATAAAGTACAGGAGTACACAGTACCTGGCCACGTCCGGGATGCATACGAGAAAGAACTAGCATGGAGGCAGCGAGATGGATGGCTACTGTCATATCCCGATAAAGAGCTTGGCTCACCCAAGGGATTAATTCCCTTAATGGCGGTCGTACAAGATCACAAACAGAAGGTCCGGCCGGTACTTGACTATCGGGAGTTGAACGGCTTTGTAGACGCATTCACGGCTGACACAGAGGTGTGTGCACAGAAATTTACGAGAATGGTGACGACAAGGAGCTGACGTATCACTGTTGGATTTGAGAAGTGCATACCAACAGATCCACAATAACAAATCGCTATGGCCTTTTCAAACAGTGGTTATTAAGGGTAAGCGGTTTTGCCTTACGCGTTTGGGTTTTGGCCTGAATGTGGCACCACTTGTCATAAAATGTCCCTGGATCAGGACATTAAGAGTGCCACGTCAGCATATGTCAATGATATCTTCATAAATGAAGGCCTAGTTTCTGCAGCGCGTGTAAAACAGCACTTTTCAGATTACGGCTAGTCTGTAAAGATCCAGAGCGATTGAGAAACAGAACTAAAGTCCTGGGTCTGCAAGTCTGGGAAAAAAGCAACTCCCTTCGATGGAAGTGGGGAGGTCAGGTTCCAGAAATTGCTCAAATGGTGACCCGCCGAAGCGTATTTTCCTTGTGCGGGAAACTCGTGGGTCATTTCCCTGTGTGCGGTTGGCTTAGGGTGGCAACTGCATTTATTAAGTGTTATGCAAGTACACTAACCAAAGAATGAGACGATGAGATAAAGGATGCCTCTCTTGGACATATGCTGGAGGAAACAGTGGCCAGAGTGCGGGAATCAGATCCTGTCGGTGGAGACTGGTGTGTGAACGGCAATGAAATGACAGTTTCATTGGATGAAAGCTCTGGAGTAGCACTAGAGGTGAATGGGATGCTTGCTGGTTATGTCCAACTAATGATGCCAGACACATTAATCTTGCTGAACTTGATGCAGTGATCAAGGGCGTGAATCTTGCCCTGCAGTGGCAGGCACCAGTTATGCATGTGGTCACCGATTCAGCATGTGTGCATCAGTGGGCGTTTGACACCCTGACAGGAAAGACGCGCGTGAACATGAAGGCGGCGGGTGAAATGCTGATGAGCCACTTAGAGACACTGCGAGCTTTGGTGGAGGAGTACACACTGACTATGACTGTGACGTTGGTAAAATCTTGTCAGAACCACGCTGACAGCCTCACCAGAGTGCCGCAACACTGGTTAGAGATGCACAAGAAAGGAGGAGAACCAGTGCGAGCGAGTTGTGCCACTGCAACGAGCCAGTTGAACAAACGTCAGGTGACCCACATCCACCAGCAGAGTGGGCACCCAGGTGTTAAAAGAACAATGTACTTTGCTAGGACCGTGGATCCAACGATGTCTAAGGAACTGATCAAATGTTGTTAGAACCTGTGAAGCCTGCCCATCAATCGATCCAGCACCAGTACATTGGAAAAAAGGAAATTTGAGTGTGAGAAGAAAATGGAGCAGGTTAGCAATGGACGTGACCCATTACAATGGTAGCCATTTTCTTACACTCATTGATTGCGGTCTCTTCCTGTTTTGCAGTATGGCGGCCACTGAGACAGCAAGACTCTGCTAGTGTCATTTGTCAGCTAGAGACGGTCTTCTATGAACGAGGCCTGCCGACTGAAATACTGACTGACAATGACACCACGTTCACTTGCAGACAATTTAAGGAATTTGTAAGCAGCTGGGGCGTGCATTTAAGGTTCCTGTGCGCTTGCATTCCGTCTGGAAGTGGCATTGTGGAATGCAACCACAGAAGCGTCAAAACCATAGCGGCCAGGAAAAATTGTTCAGTCTTGGATGCGGTCTACTGGCATAACATCACACCCAAAGAGAACCTTTCACCTTCCATGGCACTGGCTGATGTACTGCACACGTACCACGTCCAGGTGAGAGGCACTGACACGACGCCCCCGCCTGAATCACAAATAACCCAAAGGGGAATACAAGAAAGGGGACATTGTCTGGGTTAAGACACCATATGGTAAATGCATGATCAAATTTGGAACCGGACGCATGACTGAGATGGTGAGTCAGCAGTCAGTGTTGGCTGATGGAACGCCTTGTCATGTTAGAGACCTGCGCACTTTTTTGGCTCAAATCCCACAACTGACGAAGAAGACACGGAGGATAGTGAACAGCCAATATACGTAGAGTTGGGTTCAACAACCGATCACTCCGATATCAGTAGTTTGCCAATAGATCGGGACATGTCTAATGAGAGCTCCTCCGATGAAGAAGCTCAACCAATCCCCCTTCGGAGGAGCACCCGGAACAAAAGACTGCACCCGCACTGTCATCTGTGTAATCAGGAGATCAGGGGGGAGTGTGGCAGACGTGATGAGACAGAACCTGGGACAAGCACAACTGGTTGCGACTTGCCTTGTCCCCACCAAAAAAGAGCCCATATTTGCTTAGCATGTAAAGCTGCTGCAGTTGAAATGAGGGAGAAAAAAGCACTTACCGCTCTGCCGTAATCCATCCTCGACCAGATAACGTAAAAGAATGACAATTTTATGCAATAAAGATGCAATGCATTATGGGACAAGGACACCATGAATTATGGGATCGCATGAAGACGCAAGGGATTATGGGTATATGGACAAATATAAAAGCAACTAATTTTTCCCAGCGGGGGATTCTTGGAGTGACTTCACGGTTGGCAGCTGGAAAAGTCTGTTAGTGCGATTTTGAGACAGAACTCAAGAAGGAACGACTCGAGTTTGGAATACCAACTGGGAGAGATTAAATTTACTCGCTGGTTGCTGTTTTCTTTTTATTTTGCCACAGGCAATAAACAAAAATAAGTGCATATTTAATTGCAAAGAATTAACATCCTTGGATTACCAAGTTTCAGAAAACGGTAATCGCCTGACAAAAAATAACTAATAAAAAAGAATTGGAATCATTTCTCAGATTAGCCAATTTTAATAGCAAATTCTTGTCAAAATATTCTGCACGATTTGAAGCATTTTCTGAGTTGCAAAAGAAGAAAAAGGAATTTGAATGGACGAGTACACACCAAACGAACTTCATTAAATTTAAAGAACCTCTATCTAAAATCTTTGACCCTAAAAAAGACATTACATCAACCACAGATGCAAGTGGCCAGTCTGTATCGGCAATTTTGTCCCAGGAAGGACACCTGGTGATATATCTTTCCAGGACATTGACAGCAGCTGAATTGAACTACTCTAATATTGAAAAGGAAGCACTAGTGATTGCATGGAGTATGACCAGAGTAAGTCAATTTTTATTAGGAAAAAACATTTTGAGATTTGATCATAAGCCCTTAGAATTTATATTCCATCCTAGAAAGGAATTGCCAAAAGTTACATCATCCAGAATATTAAGATGGGCCTTGAAGTTAATGGCTTTTGATTATGATATAGAATACATGAAGGGATACAATACCACATGTAGATGCATTATCCTGACTACAATTTGAAAAGGAACAAAACAGAAAAAAAAAAAAAACTTGAGGATGAATTTTTGCATTGGGTAGAAATGAATGTGTTTATCATGAATAGACTAGTTATGGAGACATTATAAGATCCAGCCTTAAGAAGTCAAATTTTATCTAGAATAAGGAATAATAAATGGAGTAAATGTTCAAAAGCAGAAAAACCATACAAAGAAACCAGGCACAAACTATTAATAGAAAATGGTCTAATTTGTAGTGGGGATTTAGTTGTACCACTGGAAAAATGTAGAAAAGAACTAATTAAAAGTGTACATTATGATGTGCATTGTGGGATAACTGCTACATAAAAATGGTTAAAACTGGAAGCATGGTGGCTGGGAGACAACAGAGACATGGAGAATTACATATGCAAAAGTCCTAAATGTGCCTAAATAAAGCATTTTTGTCACAATAAATTACACTCTTGGCCTAAGGAAACAGAATCATGGTCTAGAGTTCATATGGATCATGCAAAAGTTAACGGGGTAGGTTTATGTCTAATACTGGTTGATGCTTTTTCCATCTGGCCTGAAGTTTTTGGAGTTCAGGATAAAAAATCTATTACTATAAAACAAATATTACACATAATATTTGCAAGAAATTGAATACCAAAAAAATTAGTAACTGATAATGCTCCTGAATTCTGTGATGAAAGTCTATGTTCATGGTTAAGGACGATTGGCTGTGTCCTATGTAAAACATCTTACCACCCTCAAATGGGAGTACTGAACAAATGGTCCAAACAATAAAGATGGGATGGAAAGCATTTTCTTCCCAGCAAGAAAAGATTGAAACAAGATTATTGTTAAGTTACAGAATGATACCACATGCTGACAGATTAGAGAGCCCATCTGCATTAATGGGCAGACAGATTAGAGCTCCATTAACCACGTCTTACTCTATTAATAAAAACATATGTACAAAAGAAATAAAGAAAACGAGCCAGGAGAAACTTTTTATACAGCAAATGAAATCACATACAGAGTGATAAAGGTTAAGTATTTGGCTATTGAGAAGATAGGATGAGAGCTTTTCCATTGTTGAAAGTGCTTGGGTTTACCAAATAGAGATTCAAATAAATAAATTCTGTTTGATCAAAGGGAAGGGGATCGGGCTACTCATTTGAAAAAAGGTGGCAGACATTCAAAAGGTCAGTCTAGCACTACTCCACAAAAAAACAAAAAACAAAGATGGCTGACATATTTTCTCCATGTCAGCCATCTTTGTTTTTTTTTAAGTGCTATGTCCCATCAAGACACTGTTGATCACAGATTCTGTTTGTTCATCTTCTACATGTTTTTCTTTTTTGGGGGGGGATTCATGCCATGAAAGTGAATGCAACAGACTCAGCTGGGATTTGAACTTGGTTCATTGATTACACCTACAGATATCTGCACATCCTCAAATCAGCCACTTCCAATGCACATACACAAAAATATCCACCCCAAATATAGTCTATATTTCACCCATTCTGATCTCCAAAATTCTACATTCTTTCCACTCATTCTCCACCACAGAACAAGAGTTCAATAGCATAAAGTAACAAAGTCTTACCACACACACAAAAAAAGTCATTTGCCATATTAATCTGAACATATTGGAGAGGAAAAACCTGCATCCATAGAAATTAAGGGAATTGAGTATTTTAAAATATGAAATATGGTAATAGAAGTGAGGCAGACTCAATAAATCTCTCATGTACCCAAAGCATCTTGACAGTGGTAAGGATTGGTTTGGACATATAAAATTTATAGTATGCTGTAGGAGACAAAGCTTTTAAAATATATCTACTGACTAATAGGCTCACCTATCACCCAGTTCAAACTTCTCCCTGGATTTTTGAACAGGAGTATAGAGGTTTATATCTTGTTTCATGTTTAGAATTGGGTTTCTAATTTCTTCTAAAGTCTTTTCATTCTCTTTCACTCCAAGTAGCCTCTTGCATCCTAGTGGCATTATTACCTTGCTTGGGATGATTAAAAAAGAAAAAGAAAGAGATTATGCAAAATAAGAACTCTGGCATATTCCATCATCCCTCTATAGAACTATCAAACTAACTTTTCCCAAGAGACATATTTTTTGTAGGTGAAAACTGACTTTTCTAATACCTAACACTGGTCAAGAAATACAATATTAAGTACAAGTAAGAAGGAGCTGTATGAGATGATTTGTTCAAAGAGCAAGTATTGCTACTTATGGCCTTGGATATCCAGGATGAAATGTCTCAATAACAATTGTGTGTATTCTATGACAGATAATGTGACAAAAAAAAAAGTTACCTACTGAGAAAAAAGGCATCTATTCTGCATGATATGCTGAAGATGGAATATCCAAATTAGAAACAAGTCAGTTGCAGAAGTCGCCATAAAAGTATTTTGGATATGCTAATATTGTGCATCCTCTCCTAGATGTTGATAAATGAAAAAAAAAAAATGCTCAGTCGATAAAAGCATTTGGTGTTCTCAAATTGGGGAGAATTTTGTGTATTTGGCTACCGTATTCGCCATCGAGTGTCTCATTTTTCTGACTGGTTATATATGTTACAATTTGTGACATAGTACATACAAATCGAGATTTCAACATTACTTTCTGTCCCTGATATTCGAGTTTGAACTTGCAATTTGTTTTCTTCATTAGGCTACATCAATTTCTGAACTGGAATTTTAGTTCAAACACAATGTAATTGACTACAAGGTCTTTTCACACTAGGACTGATTGCTTCACCAGAATGTGCTAATTTCAGTGATTTCAGGAAACTATTGAACATGCATTCTTCGTTGTTGATTGTACAAGCTTGTTGAAAGCAAAATGGTTCACACATTTCAGGGACATTCTTTTGCCTTGGAAGCCAGTTCTATTTGTAGCAACATGGGCCTGTTATATGATAAAATGAGAGACTGTGTTTCTATTTTTTACTTGGAATGATGTAAATAGTGATTTGGGTGACACAAAGGAAAAAATCCATGGTCATTTACTCCTACCCCTACTTGGTTACCAACTTTAAGCATCTAAGCTAAGATCAAAGTGGAAAGAAGCAGTTTTTGCTAGAAAATATGTGAATAGTGGCTAGTCTGTGTTATGGGAGACAGGTATTTTAAGGTAACTAGTTAGAGAAAAGGATCTTGTACTTCTGATAAACATCTGTTACAATAGTGTTGATTTTTTTTTTGTTAATATCACTAGTAAATGTATGCACATTTTCTTGCCCTATTCCCCTTCTGGTAAGATGACAAAATTTTGCAGCAATGTGAGAATAATTAATTTATTTTTTCTTTTCTCCGTCCGTCCCAGCTACTTTTTATTATTTTTCCTTTATTTTATTTAATTCTGGAATCTTTTCTTGGGTTGGTGATGGGTAATATTCTAATGCATGGTAAATATTATTGAAAATAAATTTGGCTACATTTAAATTATTTAAATAAGCTTAAAATCATTGGCCCCCAGTCACCCCAGACATGCACATATTTTCTTTGCCTATTCTTAGTATTTCCTTGATTTGGTTTACATTTAAATCAGTGGAGGTAAATTTTACTTTTTACCAACTTAACATACATTACTATACTTGATAATTTGTTCATGGATGAAGACAAACAAGTTCATGTATATATGTGTGAGAGAAAGCACTTTATCTACATATTTACAGAACTTGAATGCAATAATTGTGTTCAAGCAACAAACAAAAAAGTCATAGAAAAGAAAAGTGAATTAAGGTCTTACTTGATAGTTGGCAATCATATTTTGCATAAGAGAATATGACTCGGCCATATTAAGACAGAGAGAAGGGACACAAGGATAGCTGTGACATCATTCTGATGAAATTGACTACAACTGGTGAGGTGACTTCCATTTCACATCTCTAGCCAAACTGTCATGTGATGCATTTCTTAACCTTTGACATGTGCATAATTGCTGAGTTAAGGGCAGGTAATTTTGTAAGTCTACAGGTGGAAAATTTTAAATTGTTGTTTATTTTTATTTTATTTTTTATTCTACTCCTACTGCATTTATACTTTCATAGAATGTGACATTTTGGTAATTGTTGCCTGGAAGATTTTATAATAAATGAGCTGTTATGGTGAAAAGAACAATGAAGAATGTTTGGGTCAATAAATAAATGCAAAAAGTTAAATGAATGAATGAATTCAATGCTAATATTCTTTCCACAATATTTTTGCCTGTTTGTTTATTTCTTTTTACTAAAATAAATATTGTTGTTTTGATAAAATTGAGCTGAGATATCTGATTTTTTTTTTTAATTGAGTATTTTTCATTTTTTTTTGTTCCCCACCCCAACAAGGCATAATCATTTTTAACCTGTTGTTGTTGAGTTTTGATCCTAAAAATAGTGCGTCAATTTTTTTTTTGTGACGTGCTTTTGAAATCTTTAAATCGTAATATTGTATATAAAGAAAGACTTTACATTTTTTTACATATGATACTTAATTTAAGTATTAAAAATAAAATCAACCTTCAAAGAAGCTTGAATAATAAACAAAACATTTTTTTTCCACAAAATTATGTAATTTAAACTCTGAAGATACCACATACCTCAAACAACAGACATTTAATTGGTTACAAAACTGACAACTGAAGTCTTGGCAATCAAGGATGGAAAAATTTTGAGCCTGAGCAAATTTTTATAAACCTACCGACAAAAAAAAAAATATTTTTCACAATTGGAACCGTAGATAAGATTCTTTTACAGACTTTCCTTGCAGAAAATCACTATGCACTACCATAAAGAAATGTAATTTTTTTTTGGTAAGTGTAGTTTTATTTATAATAAGAACAAATTATTAAATAATACAACAGAACCTTTTTTCCGTTTTGAATAGCAATGAAAAATTAAAAGAACAAATTTAAATTAAATAATAAAAATAAAGCATTTTTTATATTGTAAAATTGAAAATAAAAAAAAATTAATGCACAAATTTGGTAAAGTAGAAGGGTTGATTGTATTATTTCATTTGTTTTTAATTTGTCCCCTTTTCTCTACAGAAAACCCCACCCTAACCGTAAGGTTAGGGTGGGGTCTTCTGTGTAGAAATGGGGACAAATTAAAAAATAAAAAACTAAATAATTTACCAAGTTTGTGCTTCAATTCTTTTTTCAATTTTAAAACCCTAACCCTAAAAGAAGTAAATAGGCCAAATTTTCTGATTACGCCAGCGTAGGTACTACGCAGTGAATCAATAATCATGATGGCACTAAGGGGACAGTTGACCAACAAGAAATCCGATTTTCTCTTGTCGATAACTCGAAAAGGGTAAGATTTCTTCATAATTTAAATTGTTTAATTTGAGTTCAGCATGTACATTTTTTGCACGGAATTATGACAATTTTGGAAAAATTTTAAGGGATTTTTAGCGCTCGGGAAATAAAACCAAAATTTACCATTTGTGAATATTCAGAAAAGAATTTCAAAAAATGTTTTTGCTGCCATAATTTTAAAATAAAAATAAGTGAAAACCTGAAGTGAAAAATGAAGAGGTTTCTTTATACAACCAAAATAAATTCGTTGGCTTTTGTTTTTTACCAAACACAAAAAACATGTTTTTATTTTATTATTATTATTAACAATGTGGAATATGCCATTCTACTCCACAGTGAGATGAAAAAACAAAGATCATACTATGTACACTTTTAGTGTACAATAAATGTATGTACATCACAATCTTCTATTTTAATTCTTTATTTTGTAAGAAGCAGAGGAACAGGCTTTATTCTGCCTTTTTACAAGATTTCATAAACAAAACAATTATTGCATTGAGAAAAAAAATTAAATTTTTAAGATGAAAGTGAAATTTTTGTTTTGTAATTCAGCTTCTTTTAGTTACAAAAATAAATAAAATAACTTATGACGAAGAATGAACTAAAAAAGTCTAAAAAGTGGTCGAAATGTTTTTACAAAAACTTTCTATTAAAAAGTGTGTAAAAAAATGTTAGTTATTGTTCCTTAAACAAAACGTCGTTTCAACAGTTTCCGTGTTTGGTAATAATGTCCTTTTTCTTATTTTTAAAGATAATGAATGAGAAAAGCGATTGTGCATCATTGTAAAAAAAAAAAAAAAAAAAACATTCTCAAAGCTAGCAAGTAAACCTGTGGGCAAATTCGATCATTTTTCCAATAAATCAATAATAACAGAAAGAAAGGGATTCCCGTTCGTTGAATGGAAACCGTCTGGAAGGCAACAATGAGGAGAGAAGAAGAAGAAAAAAAAAAAAAAACACAGGTGAAGCTACTTACCGGCAATATTGTCGCTGAACACATAAGAAGGCGAACCTTGCTTTTCTTTTAAAGAAGCATGTTTCTCGGACAGTGAAGAAGAATGTTGTGGCATATTTAAATCAGTTTTTTTACCCGTTTCTTTTTTTGCTTCCTTATTGTTGATTTTATTTTTTCTTATTTTTACACGTGGTTTTGACGAAAGATCTCTCGTCACATATGAATAATAGAAATATTTTATAGCCGAAAATGATTCATAGACTACAACAGTACTACTAAAAAGTGACTGTTTCATAGCAGAACTGCACAACTTCGGTTTAACAATTATCATTTTTAAGAAGAGTTACTTGCTTTCTGAAAAGTTTTTTTTTTTTAATGAAGAACTTTAAATAAAATGGGTTTCTGTTTTTATGCAGTTGTTTTTTTTTTTTTTTGGCTAAGTTTTTAGCTCATCAGTGATACAATGTTTTTTGTTTATGGAGATAAAACGAAGTGCAAGTGATTTTTTTAATTATTGTATGTACACACACGTTAGTTTTCAAACTAAAAAAGTGAATTTAATTAATTTTTTTTATCACAGTAAGAATTTGTTTCTTCCTAAGTTTTACTAGTTTTGTTGTTTCTACATTTTTCAACAAATAGAAACTAAAAAGCTATTTTTTAAGTACTCCCTCTACCTCCATTTATTTACTTTTTAAAGAAAACAGTCGTGTTTTCATTAATTTGGGCTTCATATTAATTGCCACATTAATCTGGACTTTTATTGAAATTATGGAGATTAAAATTATTAATATTAAATATTTTTTGTCCGTTAGTAACCCGAACCGTTATGGCTGATGAATTTATTTTTGTTTTTCTGGGTTTTATGTTTTAACGATAGCCTTTGTTACAAAAAATATGTTTTTATTTTCCCTGTACAATAAAACATTTCCGTTAATAATTAAAGACATTCATTTTTTTGTATATATTAAAAAAAACAAAAATCTAGATTTAGTGATTAGCGTGGTAAGCGGCCCAGGTTTTATGATGATTCTTGCTAATTCACCTCAAAAATAAAACAAATCACAGTATGAAATTAATGCATTTCTTTAAAAATAAAAGGAATTATTTAACTCATCACTTGTTCAAAAAATTATACTTCTTGAAGAACGAATCAAAATTTACTTTCTCAGGTAATATTTATAATAATAAACTTTGCATTTTAGGGGACACTCACTTTTTAGTTTGAATTGAAACCATAACGTGGGTTGAACGAACAAAAAAGGTGGTGGGGGTTAAATTGTCCAACACTGAATCAGAGAGGGTACATTGGCCACACTAGAGAAAGCATTACCACTGTTTTCTGTCCTACATCAACGACGAACAAGAAGTCGAGCTGACACACTCAAGCACTGAACGATGGAAGAGCGAATAAAAATAAAAAAATAAATAAAAATGAAGACTATGGAATAACAATGGTGCCAAAATTACTGATTTCTTTTTCTTTGGAGAACCTAGTAGAAATATTTTTAAACTCATTTTCTTAAAATAATCCTTTTTCATATTTTTTCTGACGTCTAAAAATGTAGCTAATAAATACTTTCTTTTATTTTTACAGCAAAATTCGAATGTAGTTGTAATTGTATTGTTATTTTATTGCAAGTGTATTTTTTAAAAAATCCTTTTGGAATCCCGGTAAAATGTTTAAACAAAACATTTTTTACTCAACTGGATTTTCCAAACGGAATTTAATTAAAATACACTTACAGTCTCATTAAATTTTAATACATTTTCGACAAAAAATAAACAACAAATCCTTTTTTTCTTTTTTTTAATTCCAAACTCCATTTATTTTAGACACTTTTAAGTTTTAAATTTAACTTTTTTTTTCGCTATATATCGGTCTTGTCTGCGTTTTGCAATCTCAGTGTACACTGACATATAATCAACAGTTTGAGTGCATGACCTTGGTGTGGTGGTACCCATGTGTGTACCTCGTCAATTAGTTACGAAAAGATGAAATTGAGATTTACTTCAACAAATACTTACTTAATCAGATATCTTTACAAGAAAGTGCAGCTGATCTAAATTCAAAATTGAACTGATTTACAGAACTGTTAGATGTTTTTTAGTTTAAGGAATGAGTTTCAGTAAAAAAAATTTATATCTATAACTTAATTTTTGTGTTGAAATATTCCCTGATCTTCTAAAATTTAAATGATCTTGGAAATGCATTACTGAGTATGTTGGTTCTGCAAACCAAATCATAGAGAGGTGAACTCAATCCTCATTGGGCATTTAAGATATTTGAATACAGACAGTGTGCAAAAAGATAAAGGAACAGAAGACAAGAAAAACTGGGACTCACTATTTTTTTTCCCTTCCAGTAATCTCCAGACAGCTTCCTTGGATAATAAGCCTTACAACTATTTTTCGTGTTTGTGTTAATTAGAAAAAGAAAAATGAACTTGAGAGAAACACTGGGACTATAATGAAAATTTTGTTCACCTTAAAAAAAATTTTCATTGATATATTTTAAAGACATAACTATGAAAAAAGTTTTTTAATTTAACACATCCAATCTAATCATTATTGATAACAGTAGAAGTAAAAAGTCACCCTTTTGTAAAAACCTTGATGTTAAGGAATACTCATGTTCAACTGTAATAATAAAAATACAATATTAAATACTGACATTGATCACACAAGTATCACATTTTCTTATAGGCTAACTTGTCATTTATTAAAACTTGTGCATTTCATCCACATATTTATCAATTCATCAAATAAGACCTCAATATGACACTTAATATCAGGCAAATATTAGTATCACTAATTGTAAAGAAAAAAATATTTGAAGCTATTCTTATACAAACAAAACAATCCAGATTAAATAGATTATCTTCACTATAAGAGAAGGCATTTTAATTTGTGTTTATAATTTTAGACATTTCATATCTGGAAACCATCAAGTTTTGTGACTACAAACAGACTAATATTTCAAAAAAATATTAAAATGCATATTCCTTATCTATAGTTAAAAAGTAAAAACCATTCCAGATATAATGTCACTTGCATTCAATAAATGTACATTTAAATTAAAATTATGCTTCTAAAATATGCGAGGATGAACTTAATCAAATTTTTTTTTCTGTTGTAACTAATGACATTAACATTTTTGACAATGTTAGGAGATGAAAGAAAAATTAAAAAAAAACATGATGAACTTTAAATAATTTATTCATAAATTTGATCTAGATCTGTAACATAGTGTACACAAACTAGTATAATCAAATAAAAATTAAACATGCAAACCTTGTTGGTTGATTTCAGTATAACATGTCTGACTGAATTCTTGCTAGCTAGTATATATGTATATATATGTGTGTATGAACTTCATAGCATATGTGATATAATTTTCAATATCTTAAAATCTGATATTAAATACATTGTCAGAAGCCTTTTCTGATAAATGCTTTATTGTAAAACTCATTGTATAATCCACAGGTTTATTGCTGGAGTTAAAACTGAAACAAGAAAAAGATATAGAAAATAATACAATAATTCTACTACAATACATAAAGGAACATGTAAATGAATAGAAAACATCTCTCAGCAATGTTCCCATAATATAGAATAACAGGTTGTAAAGTAGCTCCTATGAGAAACTGTGCAAAAATATCCCTAGCAAAAGTCTCGAGTTTGCTGAGACAATTCAACCTACTTTCAATTCCTCTAAAACCTCTTTGTGAGAAAACTGTATCTTGCAGTGGGGGGACAAGAGAGAAAAGGTATCATACTGATCACTGCTGCTGTGTATTATAGAAGTGGGCAAATATAACATGCTTGTTACAAAACAAATTCAATTTAACACTGAAAATTAAGTTTTATATATTTTAATCATTTGACCCCAAGCACGGATATAAAACCATGGAATTGCAAGAGGATACTAAGTGCGAAAGAATATGAGAAAAAGAAAAACATTATCAAGGCAAGAGAACAATAAAACAACAGGAATTAAAATGACAGAAGATAATGATTGTTATTGCATTTAAATTTTTGAAAATTAACTAGACAGCATGAAGCTGGAAGAGAGTTCCACAAGCAAGAAGTATGAGAAAAGAATCTGTTAGCATAGAACTTACATCTAGTCATTCCAACTGTAAAATGATGAGACCTAGCTGCCAATCTAGTACTGTGCTTAAATTAATAAAGTCTAGGTACCAAAGAGAAAAGCTCATCAGAAGGATTACCATGAAAATATTTATAGAAATGGCAGAGGGAAGCTATGCTACAGCTGTGGGAAAGTGACTGAAGCTGAGATACCAGGTTAGGATCAATAACATTGCAGATTCTTGTTTATATTTTATCAAGAATCACTAGATATATAGCTGAAGCACTAGAACAGATGTGGTAGCAATATTCAATGCATGGATGAATGGTAGACATATAAATGTGTGAGATAGATTATGGCAAGAAAATTGTTTAGCATAATACAGTAAACCAATATATTTTTGGAAGCATTAAAATTAATGAGCCATTTCTTGCCTCAGTTAACAATAGACTGTAGGTCATGTTTGAGATCAGATTTACCATTAAGACAGAAATAAATAGTTGTATAATCAGCATGGATACTGAGTTGAGAACTGATGACATCTGAAAGGTCATTGATGAAAATTAGGAACAATGTAGATCCAAGGAGAGAGCCTTGAAGGATACCCACATTAATGCAAAAAGATCTAGAAGAGTGGTCATTCAAGATAACTTTCCTTTCATGATTTGATAAGAAATATTGACTCGGATGAAAAATTCCTCCAGAAATGCTATAACCTTTCAAGTTAGGAAGAAAACCAACATGTTAAACCCTGCCAACTGTCTTCAAGATATCCAAAGCAACAGCCCAAGTTTCAAGATTCATATCTAAAGCTTGATAGACTCTTTCAGAAATAACCATTAATACATCAGCACTTGATCTCAATGTGACTGAAATTTATGACATATTCTTTAAATACATTTTTCTATATGATTTGTGTGTTGATACTGAATTTTAAAAGTTTTTATGCTAAAAGTAAAAATGGGAGAAAATGAGTTTTGTTTTGGTCATATAATGCTGCCTTTCTTTTATCCACCCCCCAAAAAAAAGAAACTTTTGTACAAACAGATATATATATATTTTGTTTATGAAGATGTTACCATAGCTGAGAGTAGTGTTTGTATGTGCTTTCAAGATTCATGTTGATATTTTGATCTTGAAGACCAAGAACATTTTGGTAGGCCTGCAATCATTGATGATGACCAAATCAAAATTCTGATTAAAAATAATCCCAGTTATACAACTTGTGACATTGCAGAACTATTCCATATATCTCATACGAGCATTGTAAGATATTTGAAAATACTTGGATATGTGAATCATTATTAATGTTTGGGTACCTCATAATTTAATTGAAAAAAAATTAATGGACTGTATTTTCATTTGCAATTCTCTGCTCAAATGCAGCAGAAATGACCCACTTTTGAAAAAAATGATTACAGATAATAAAAAATGGATTATTTACAACAATGTAGAATGAAAACAATACTGGGGAAATTAAATGAGCCATCATTAACTACTCAAAAAGCTGATCTGCATTCAGAGCAAGCAATGTTGTGTGTCTGGTAGGATTGGAAAGGAATTATATATTACAAGCTCTTCCTGCAAAATCAGATGTTGAATTAAGACAAGTACTGTTTCCAGTTGAACTGAATAAAGGCAGTAATAAAATAACATACAGAATTTGTCAATCAAAAGGATGTTTTCTTCCATAAGAACAGTGCCAGACCTCGTGTATCTTTGCAAACCAGGCTAAAACTGGTACACCTTGGCTGAAATGTACTACTACTGCCATTGTAATCCATGATCTTGCAACTTCAGATTACAACTTATTTCAATTTTACTCTTAACTGAAAGAACTTTAATTACCTGGAAGCCTGTAAAACTGCTTAGACCAGTTCATTACCCAAAGAGATGCCAAGTTCTGTGAAGATGGAATCATAAAACTGTGAAAGTTAGTAAAAGGTAGTAGAACAAGATGGCATATAGGTAGTTGAATAAATTTATGTACAAATATTCAATATTGTGTTTGAAATTCACTTAAAAATGCTACAAACTTACTGTTTAGATATAAAGTAATATATATAAATGTAGATTTACCATGATTTCTAAGCCGCAACCCAAGACAGTTTCCAGTTTTTATTATAGGTCTAGTATTCTTTTATAATAAAGTGTTTTCATAACCCAACATGCCTAAAGCTTAGCACAGGAATACTGATGCTTATATCACTGGGACAGAATCCTCAACCAGGAGATTTCTGTCTAAATCATATGTAAGCTTATTTTAATGCAAGAGAAAAAAGATATAAAATTATTTATAATATTTACATTATTCAAACTGTTGTTGTATTCACAATGTTTTGGCCCAGTGGATAAAAGCGTTGGTTGATTGATCCAAAAGTGACTTGACATAAAGTTGTGAGTTTAATCCCTAGCCACAGCAAAAGAGGAATTGACTAAAACTGAGATATCCAAAGGTATGGCAGGGGATGAAGAACAATCTACCCCTGTGGCCTAAATAAAGAGTTCCTTTCAAAACTCCAAGAAATATCACCCGAAGAAAGTCAGAATGTACAAACACTGCGAATATGTCAATAAAGATGAGGACAACAGTCTGAATAGTGTAAATAGTTGCAATACCTCATCTCAGAAATACAGACAGATGTTGAAGGTGAATATGTCAATAAAGATGAGGACAACAGTCTGAAGAGTGTAAATAGTTGCAATACCTCATCTCAGAAATACAGACAGATGTTGAAGGTGAATATGGCAATAAAGATGAGGACAACAGTCTGAATAGTGTAAATAGTTGCAATACCTCATCTCAGAAATACAGACAGATGTTGAAGGTGAATATGGCAATAAAGATGAGGACAACAGTCTGAATATTGTAAATAGTTGCAATACCTCATCTCAGAAATACAGACAGATGTAGATATATAATACTGAGCTGTTACGTGACATCTGTCCTTCTTTATGGCAGTGAATGTTGGATGATTTCCTCAAAGATTAAGAAGAGACTCGAGGTAACAAAAATGTGGTTCTACAGAAGGATGCTGAGGATATCATGGACTGAGCATGTGAGCAACGATGAGGTCTTAGAGAGGTTGCAAACAAGGAGGAGGCTTATACTTAATATTAACAAGAGGTAGTTGGGGTTTCTGGGACACATAGTGAGGAAGGAGGGCCTAGAGAATCTGATACTCACGGGTCGAATAGAGAAAAAAAGAGACAGGGGAAAACAACATGTAACATACCTAGCGGGCTTAAGTAAGTAGATGACAAAACGTGGTTTGGGGGAGGAAGCAGAGGGAAGGAACCTGTTGAGAGCTGCAAGGGATAGAGGGAGGTGGATAGCCATGATCACCTGAAAGGACATGGCACATAAAAAGAAAGAATCCATTGAGAATAATGAGCGAACATATCCATGGTTCATCACAAGGTGGCTGTGGTATTGGGAATAGGTAGTTTTAGCAGTGGTTTTAGCTGTTCAGGGCTCCATTTCATAATTCCTTTACTCACAATATATCCAAGCAGTCTGATGGTTGTTGACCCATAAGAACTCTTGTCATGGTTGAATTTAAGATTATATTTCTTGACAGTCACCAAAAACCATTTTAGGTTGTGATTGTGGTTGACCCAGTCATGGCCACACACTGTCACATTATCTATGTAGGTAAAGGTGCCTTGTAGCTTTTCTTCAAGAATTATTTTATCAAGGACCCTCTGAAAACTAGAAACCTCATTAATGACCCTAAACAGAATCCATTGAAACTGATAAAGTTGTCTGCAGGCTTCAAAAGCCATATAAGGCTTATCTTTAGGATCTATAGCTATTTTGTGGTAAGCACTCTTTAGGTCTAACATGCTAAATATTCTGTATTTGGCAATCTTGTTTATCATCTCATTAATACAGGGTATAGGGTATGCATCCAGGAGGGTGTACCTATTTATAGTTTGGGAGTAGTCTATGGCCATCCCTTTTTTTATTATTATTATCAGAAGACGTTATTAATACTTGTGCCCTCCATGGTGATCTACTTTCTTTGATTATTCCTTCCTTATGTTAACATTCTTGTTATTTCTGCTTCAATAAATGTTTTGTTTTCAAGAGAATATTTTTGAGATTTGGTGGCCACTAGTTTTTGAAAAGAGAGGGTATTGTACATTTATAGTGGCCAAGCTGTAGATGTTCAATGCCAGTTTAGGGCCTCTAAAAGGGAGATTAATATTAAGAATGCTGTTTGGGGAAATCATGGTCCAGTATGATATCACAACACAGATTTAGCATCATGAAAAATTTGGTGTTAGTGTAGTTAGTTTGATTCAACTCTAGGGCGGCCAAAATATATCCTCTAAACTGTGAACATAGTGAAGCATTCGCCATAGCCACCTGACTATCACAAAGTATGATTTTAAATCTATTTCTTTTTGCATTATCAGCACTAATAAAACTCTCTGAGCTTCCTGTGTTGACTAGAGCATTCATTTCTACCCCGTTTATTTTTACCATTAATATAGCCTTTGAAAGACATTTAAGGTTTGCAGTTAAGGTGATACTAGTCACAACTGGAGCATTCGAACCAGGTAAAAAAAAAGCTTGATAGTAGTTTGAGATCACAAAAATAACATTTTCATCTGGATGCAGCACTAGCAGTGTATGCAGTGTCTTCCAGAGAGAGAAGATTTTGAACTGCCAGAGGTAGGGCAGAAATGAAGAAGTCTGTCATAGAGGAATGTCTTTTCTCCCTGTTTGGGTCAGTTGAACTGGAGTGTGAGTACTTAGCATAGCCTCTGCAACACTCATTTATAGGTATGAACAAAATTGTTTTTCTACCATCTTCAAGGTAAGTGCCTGCTCGCAAGCAGTAGCTAAATTTAGTTGTTCATTTTCCAACAATCTTTGGTAGATATAGTTTGATTCTAATCCATTTATGAAGGAGTCTCTGATAAATTTGTCCTTCGCCTGATCTGCTGTCATCACTTGAAAGTTGCAGTCTCAACTTAATATTTTTAAGTACTGAAGAGACTGTTCTTACCCCTCTTCAGGGGATTGGCGGGTAGTCATGCCAGGCAAAGATTATGTCTTCACAAAAATTCCATCCAAAACATCCATGGCACACTGATAGTTTTGCAGTGAGAAATATTGGTATATACAAATATGTAAATATGGTGCATTAGCAGGTTAAGTCTATCCATATCAGTAATAGAAGTGGATGAACTGTTTTCCAGTGCAAGTAAGAATCCTTCGAATAATCATTTCAAATATTGCCAGGCATCAGTAAAAGACAAGATCTGTAGTGTCCAAGTTGAAACATTCTGGTTTAAGGTATTTGTCCACAGTTATGGTCAATAAATTGTAATGAAAACTTAGAGTCTAGTTCGGTTCAGTGTGCCTTTATTGAACATAACTGAGTCTTGCTGTTTTGACTAAGTCAGCATGAATTATACAAATCATAAGACAAGGGAGGTAATCAGGTTCTTAAAACATTCTTAGCTTGAAAGCGTTTTCTATAGATATGTATATAGATAAAACGTATTAATATTGGAACACTTGCATTCATTTCAATAATTACCTATATCAATCTCTCTAAGCCGTAACTGATGTTCTACCATGACAAAAATATTGGAGAGAAGCAAGATTACAATTATCACTTTGTAATTTTAAAGAAAACAAAGAAATGGAAAAGTATTAAATATTTTTAACATTTTCTCTTTTTTTTTAATCGAATTCACCTCAAACAAGGCATTAAAGACACTAAGACACAAGGCAGTGACTGGGTGTGATAGAATTAGAAAACAACAAACATTATGAAGAAGCAAGAACAATAGAAGAGTAATTAGGAAAACAGTAGATAATAATTGACATTGCATTTAAATTATTGAAGATCAAAGTTGACCGGAAATCACCAGAGTGGACGAGAGAACAACAGCAGTGAAGAGCTGGTTCTACACTTCTCAAAACCTCGAATCTCCTGATCAGAGGCTTTTCTGTCAGATGTAGTTTATCGTCATACCGAGGACAACCAGAAAGCATGGAGCTTGAAAAGAGTTCCACAAGTGAGAAGTATGAGAAAAGAAACTGTTAGTATAGAACTTACAGCTGTAAATTGATGAGACCTTGTTACCAATCTAGTACTGCACTTGAATTCATAAAGTCTAAGTAGTATAGTGAAGAGCTCATCCGAACAATTACCATGTTCAGAAGTCATTAAAGTTGAATTTATAGAAGCATCTGTCATTTTAAATATAAATTAAATGAAGGGTGCTGAAAAGTTCTCATCCTGAATGACTTCCTCATATCGAACCAAATGAACAAACATCAAATCTTTTTGGCAGTGCATTTTAATCGAGTACTGAAATTCTCAGCACCCACTTATAGAAAGATCTCTCTTCAGAAGAGATAAATGAACAAAATGTGGAAATCTTTTTTGTAAGCTAAACATATAACAGAAAATAGGTGTTTTTATTGATTTTTTATCTTCAGTGAACTTTTTGTTTTTAAGTTTTACAAGAGTGGATCAGTAAATTTGTAACCTGACACAGCTGAATTTTGATAAGAAATTTTCACTTTAACAACTTTATTCTATTTTATTAATATTCATCAGTTAAGTGCATTGACAAGGAAGGAGATTATGTTGAAAAATATTTAGGATAAAATAAATTCTTTTTTCATCATTACACTACAAACATTGGGTTACCTACATATATTATTAGAATTATTCTTTTTTTATTAAAATAGGTAAGTATTGTTTGCATCAACCAATTTTCCTTTCTTTTTTACCTGTTATTATTATAAGTTGCATTGTGATAAATTAGGCTGATTTTTGTATTTTTTTTTTATTTATTGCTTCTCTTTTGTTATTTTATTTCTTCTTCTTTAAGAAAAACAAATTTTCAAAGATAAATATTTATGTTCTCTTTTTGAATCTTTATAAATTTGCTTCAATTCATGATAGATTATAATTCTGCACCTGTCCCAAAGATGGCTTCTTACATCTCAACCTTCTGTTTCTTGGGCTGTTTCCAAAACAGTGCATTAACATTGATCGATGACTCATTTTCATGTAACTATCTCCAAATGCTTGCCATCTAATCCAGTCTGCTACAGCTTCAGCCTCTGCCTCTGAAAGATATATCTAATAAAACTTTGCCATATGACCACTACTATCAACTATTTATTCTTGTTTGCCTCAAGTATCAGTTATTGGAGTCTTGGTAAAGGGTAGAATTCAAATGTTGATTTTCAAGGGACTTTACACCCTTTCCCAATAACTTAAGTGATTTGTATTACATCTTTCAGCATTTAGTACACTCTCTTTATATTTATTGAATTTCAAAAGTAGTTCATTCAATTTTTGAGACCCATAGATGCATTACTGAGTATGTTGGTTCTGCAAACCAAATCATAGAGAGGTGAACTCAATCCTCATTGGGCATTTAAGATATTTGAATACAGACAGTGTGCAAAAAGATAAGGGAACAGAAGACAAGAAAAACTGGGACTCACCATTTTTTTTCTTTCCAGTAATCTCCAGACAGCTTCCTTGGATAATAAGCCATACAACTATTTTTCGTGTTTGTGTTAATTAGAAAAAGAAAAATGAACTTGAGAGAAACACTGGGACTATAATGAAAATTTTGTTCACCTTAAAAACAAAAATTTCATTGATATATTTTACATAACTATGAAAAAGATTGGTAGTAACCCCTATTTCAAAAATAAATCAAAAGGTGTTGTTATTTTGAAATATTTGTCAATATCCTATTTTTAGCTTAATATAATTTTACAATTATAAACAAAAATCAAGGATTTAACATAAAAAAAAAGTTTTTACTTATCCCTCTAGATTTAATTGATTACTAATACAACTATATGTTTTGTTCTGTAAACCGTAATGAATTAAGATCAGACTAAGACTCATTAGAAATTACGTTTTTCTCAGGTTTGTGAGAAAAGGAATAATCAAAGGTGATTCTGCTACATTTTTTGTCTTTTGCTAAAATGAAAACATTAACATAGATTGAAAGCAAAAGGGTAATTGAAATTAGGATTTTTAAGAATTTAATAAAATTTAGGTTTATTCACTTGATATGTAGTATACATTAGGATTAAGTCCTATGACTGAATAAGCATAACGCAATAATGTGTCCTTTGGCCCTCCCTTGATAAAAACTAGGTCTAGAATTACTGCTTTTAATTTAGTAACACAGTTTATTCATTGTATATAGTTAAAATATCTATATTTTTATATTGTAAATATAAAGTAATTTAAGAAAAAAAAATGAAAAAGCAATTACATTTTTTTAATCTAATCAAAATCTACTTTCACAATATTTTGCTTTGAATTTACCATTAAAGTTTTAAATTTTCCTGCTTTTTACAAGAGATCACTTGAGATCGAAAAGTATGTCTTTTTTTAAACATTGTCATAAAACAAAAATTAAAGTTAACAAAAAAACTGTTCATTTTTCAAAAGATATGTTACCACATCTACTTAGTAGTTTTTATAAAATATCTTTTTTCTACACATTTTTTGTAGCACCAACATGGTACAGAACTATACTTGCAACAATGCCATTTAAAGAACTGTATTTCTGCAAGTCAGGCAATAAACCACCACCATCATAATAATAGTAAGAGTGTCCATTTTTTTCAATAGTGAAAGACAGACACTCTTACAAGCATATTTCCTTGACGACCTGACCTGTACAGTGAACCTGATTACAGCACCTACTCTTGAAATGGCATGTTGTGTATTGATTTTCTTTCTGCAGTCAAAGTATTACATGAAATTGGCTTTCTAAACATACCTTTCCCAACAGAGACAACCTCCAGGAGTTTTAATCCAAATATAATTTATTCTTACTACTCTAATTCTGGGGAATGCTACCCAAAATTCAGAATTGTTTGTCTATAATTAAAGATTGTATTTGTAGCTTTTTTGATGAATTAGACATTTCATTTTTAAACTATTACATCCAAAAGATGATTTATTAAGAAAAAGAAAAGTGTTACAATCTCAATTAATCTGTTTGCTTCATTTGTTGGTAGAAAGATGTGAAGCATTAGAAATGAATTATTATAATTTATCTTCCATTTTTATTTCCTTTTTTTCCAGCTCATATTCTTTAAGCAATGTTTATTAATGGTGAGTAAGGGAATTCACAAAAACTGTTCTCATCACGTCAAAGAAAGAAAGCATGTCCTTTTAAGCATAGTCAATGGGTTATAATTGCAACATTAACTAATTCTTTTTAAGGTTGTAAGTTGAATCAATGTCAAAAAGTACAGCAAATACAGCCAAACAAAACTCTTTGGTTGAAATAGTTTTATGCATTAGACTGAATTTTGCTGAGCTGCAAGGCTGCATAGGTTATATAATTTGTGTGTGTGTGTGTGCATGCAAATACTCCTTCACTTATTCTATGGATGGATGTGAGTTGGTTGGGTTAGATGGTCAGTGCTAACTTTGGCACAGAGTGTTATACAGAAGGAATGACTTTGCACAAACATTGACTTAGCCTGACAAAATCAGAAGATACACACACACACACATATATATATATATATATCTTAGTTTTACTAAGAAAATCAGAAAAATATTAGTAATTACTTTTTTTGAAAATTCCAATATCTTTCTATTTGTGATTTCTATTATTATTATTAACTTTTTAAATAATAGTAATAATAATAATAAGACAATTTCATTTCTATGGTTTTGCAATAAGTTCTAAAAAAATGTTAATTGTGTGCAAATATAATATTTTTCTAAAAGATTCATTTTGTAAAAAAGGTTTTTAACTTTGTAATCACACAAACACCTTAAAAATGAGGACAATAGAGCACCAGATGGTAAAATCCTAATTTTAGATTTTATCAATATTTAGCATCTTGCTTACTTTATAAAATATAAATGTACATTTTTCTTGTATATTTAGACACTCACTTTTTTCAAAAAAATATTCTCTTAAAAGTAGTGGAAATGGTGCATTAAATAAGTACATGATATGTTTTGTTTCATTGATGTTTAAAGAATGAATATGCAGAGAATGAAAACAAAATGCCAATAATAGTTGCAGATTTTATTAAAGAGAAACTAGAACTCATTTTTGTCTCATTTTAGAAAATGGTTACTTTAATAGAAAATGTCTCATTGTGTAAATTGTTATTAACTTCAAGTAAATGCTAAGGGAAATTTTTTATTTTTATAATTATTTTTCATGAACCAATGTTTTAAATGATTTAATCTATCAACATTTTAGTCTACTGAATAAAGAATTAAACTTTGTGAATTTGGTGTCAGTTCAATCCCTGAGCTGGGTAGTACAAACACAGATTTAATGCAAACAAGACTAATAGTATATCTGAGCAGTAATAAAAAAAATAACAAGATCTGATATTCCTGGATAGTTCAAAATTTCCTGAATATTATCCAGGTTGACAGCTACCTGATGAAGTCAGGTGGACAAACTACCCGAAACATGATAATATATGAAAATGAAGACATTAATTCAAATGTAAATAATGATAACTCTTCCTCCTGGATATTCAGACAGAATCAATTTATAAATTGTGAACTTTCACTTTTTTCCTTTTTTTTGCCTTCAAAATTCTTAGGTTAAAATTCTTAAAAAGGATATATTAATTTAAATTAACATTTTAAAACATCATCAAAATTAATTATGACAATCTTTTTTATTGAACAAACTCTTTTCCTATAAATAAATGTCACCTACAAGTCATATCTATCATATAAGTCATACATACGGCCAATTACAAAATTATTCGTACATCCATCAATTTTGAATATTTTTATCCATTTTTCAGAATCTAATGCCTATATGATGCTAGGTTTTTTATATGTTAATAAGCATAAAAAAAGGAAAATAAAACTCAATTCTCAGAACAATAGGTTAAATACAACAAATTTGACAGGCAAATTATGCAAAATAGGAAAAGACAAAATTATTCATACAGAATGAAAAATAGAAAAAAATTCAACAATTTTCACAATATTAATAGTCAATATTATGGCCTCTCATCTTTATAACTTGCTGCAATTGTTTGCTAAAGTTTTTGATGAGATTTGAGCAAATATTTTCTGGGATTTTCTTCCATTCTTCAATGGTTACACATTCTAATTCCTGAAGGTTTTTTGGTGACCAACAATTTATTGAAAGTTTCAATTCTTGCCACAGATTTTCAATAGGATTCAAGCCAGGACTCATTGAAGGCCATAGTAGAACTGTAATCTTCTTTTTCTGAAGCCATGCAGTCACTGATTTAAACGTATATTTGGGATCATTATCTTGTTGGAAAGTAAATTGCTGACCTAGATGAAGGTTTTGTGCTGATAATTGTAGATTTTCATCCAGAATTTTGATATAGATTGCAGATTTTGTTATTCCTCTTATCGCAATGTCTCCCTTGAGCTAAAACAACTCCAAAACATCAGTGAGCTGCCTCCATGTTTTAATGTTGCCACTGTGTTTTTTGAAAGGAAAACCTCATCTTTCTTGCACCAAATCTTCTGTACATCATTATGTCCAAAAAGTTCAATTTTTGTTTCATCACTCCATAGTACTTGTTCCCAAAAGAAATTTTCTTTGTTCAAGAATGCTTTGGCAAAATTAAACCAAGCAACAATGTGACATGATTTGTAAAGAGGGGTTTGTCATGGTTTGTCATGGTCAGTTTCTATACAACACATTTTTCTATTTAAACAACCTAGTATTGTGTAAGTACTTATGCTGTATTTAACCTATTGTATCCATTGTTTTGGTGATATCTTTAAAAAAAAACAAAAACTCTTGGGTTTATATTAACCTCACAACACAGTTTTTGTGCAGTTCTCGGTGACAATTTGTGTTTTCTTCCACACTCAAATTCTCTGTTGTGCTAAACTGTTTAAACTTCTTTATAACGGACTGTACCATAGATCTAGGGATAGCTAACTGGTTTGAAATAGTTCTGTAACTATTTCTCAACTTGTGGAAGTTAATAATTCTCTATCTGAAGTCAACATTAAGCTCCTTTGTCTTCCTGATCATGTTGTTAACCTAAGAATAACAATGGTGACACTCCATGCACCATGTGATGTTGTTTGCTGGAATTATCTTTGGTGCAAAAATAATGTCGTTTTCTCACATAGTAACATATGTGAGAAAACGACATTATTTTTGCACCAACCTAACTTCCTATTCCCTTCCTGAATGACAAAAATGAAAAATTCTGTGTAACACATTTTGTCTTCTAAAGAACTTTATCAGATGAAAGTAATGTTCTTATTGATGGAACTATATGTGTGTATCTGCAAAACAGAAAGCTCATCAGTTTTAAAAATTAAAAGAATGAACAATAAAATTCCAACTATTCTAAAACAATATGAAAATTAATGCAAAAAATAATAACAAGCTAAAATCTGAAGCAGGACTTTACTCTATAGCCTGTAACGATTGCCATAAGGAATAGAGAGGAAAGACCTTGAGGAATTTAAACAAAAATGTTACATAAATACAAATGCTTTTATAAAGCAACACACTCAATGCATTAGTCTCTCACTGTAATGTGTCTGACTATAATTTTGATTAAAAAAAACTGCTTTAATCAAAGGAGATAGCAATTTACTAAGGTGCAATTGAATAGAAAATGCACTGATTGCCCAAATATACATGGTAAATTTGAGTCCAGGTTCTTACAAAATTTCACCTTTCTTTGCAGATCTTCTGTTGTCACAATGTGGAACATTTAAAAACAAAAGCAAAAGCCTAGGGAAATTGAATGAAATTGGCTTTGTATGTCCAGACACATCAAACATGCAGAAAAAAAAATCTAAATTTAAAAAAAAAAAAAGAAAATGGAAAAGTTTTAAGTCAGAAATTTAAAATTTAGTGTTCTCATATCTTCAGAGGTTTCCCCCAGGGAATAATTATAGCCAATAAACATGTTTATATCTTCTCTCCCCCTCTTGCACATATATAATTCTATCAATAAGAACATTACTTTAGCCTGATGAAGTCCTTTTAGAGGACAAAACTCATTATACAGAATTTTTCCACTTTGTTATTCAATTGCCTAACATATACAGGTTGATTGAAAAGTAACTCCCTATTTTATGTATGATGGATTCTCCCATCTAATTATAATTTTTACAAGATGAGAAAGTCCATCATACTTAAAATAGGGAGTTACTTTTCAATCACCCTGTATTTATCAAATTTTTTAATCCAACCATTTAAAAAGTAAACACAAATAATTTTCATTTATTACAACTTATGTTATATAAATGACATTAAAAAATATTTTTTTCTATGTGTATATAGAAGATTATTTTATTTCTGTTTTCCTTCATGTTCCCAAAGTTATCAGATTAAAGAGTGATGAGTGTACCTAATAATAACTGCTTCCAATGGAGATAGAGTCAAATTTACAAATACAAGACTCTCACTACTTAGGGGAGTAATCTTGTTCAAAATGAAAGACTATAGAAATGAATGTCATCACTTTATCTTCTACATAAAACCAAAGAGAGTTTTACATTGTAAAAAAGATAAAAGAATTGATTTAAAAGAAAATGTTAATTAAATATAAATGATAACAGCTCTATTTCTGCCATTTTGGAGAATATGGATTATATCTAAGAAGTGTAATTTCCTTTTTTTAAATATTTCTAGTGTATAATCTGCCAGGTTTCAGAATGGTTTAAGCTAATAAAAAATAGAACATATTGATTACTTTGCAGATTGGATATTACCTTTTTAGTTTGAGTGTAAAATAGAAATTTATTGTTGTTAAATACATATTTTTTTTTAGAAAAGTTGAATTGGTTAACTTTTTAAAGTTACATTTTTAACTCCATGTGTTAAGCAAACTAAACACATTGAATAAGTTCTAGTTTAGGGTTTGAAACCCCAGTATATTTGCATCGCCTTTGAGTGTGTGATAGTAATGGTTGTGGTGGTGGTAGCTATATATTTTTGAGATTATCAAAACAAACATCACTTTTTAACAAATTTCCTATTATTAATGTTTTATATTTTTCAATAAATAATTTAAAGAGATAGATAGATGGATAGATAGATAGATAGATAGATAGATAGATAGATAGATAGACAGACTAGAGTTAGATAGAGAGAGAGAGAGAGAAAGAGAAATAAAGAGAGTGATAGAGATTTGTTTTTAGTGATTAATAATGGAAAGAAGCTGTTCAGTTAATAAAATCTGATAATGTGAAAAAGAAAGGAAAATAGGTTAGACTTCTTGAGGGAAATGTAACCATATTGCAAAGCCAATAATGTCTTAAATGGTTACCCAAATGTATACCTTGGTTGGGTTATTTTTTTTAATGCCATGTCCCCTCAAAATGTCAGTGATTATGGCACTCCACAGATTCCATTTCTTTATTATTTGTGAATTGCATTTATATCTTGGGAAAGATAATGGTTTTCTGTTGCCTTTGCCATGATTTTGAATTAAAGTAGTTGAGCTGAAGTCATCCTTACACGGAGTTGCAACAACTAAAGAAAAGGTTGATTTACTTCATAGTTGGAGATTTTAGAGGACAAGTGCGAATCCTATGAATTGGAAAGTGGAATGAGAGTTCAGTCATCAGGAGATCAGGGAAACAAATATGCCTCAGTGTCCAGCTTTCCTTTTTCTGTGTGCTACTACATCTTGAAGAGGAAGGGAGAGAGTGGCAGGAAATGCTTGTCTCTTTATAGACTTAAACAGTGTCAGCTAATGAGCATTTGGCAAAGCCAAGTGAGGTTATAAAATTTCAGTTTCCTTTATTACTAACATCATGGGAAAAAGTATTTCTTTTTTTTTTATTAATTTTATTTATTGATTTTATTTAATTTCCCCACACTTTTTGTAATTAAAATTGTCTTGCCTTTTATCATCAATTCTGCTATCATCGCTTCCTCCAGAAATTTGTGCACTTGTTGAAACATCTTTCATTTAGAGTTGTAAATTCTAAAACTAGAATCTGCTGTGTCTTCCATCATGAACCGGCACTTTTCTGTTGGTGATTTTAAACTGGGTTCTTCTTAAAATTAAGTACATGAATTTTTCTCTGTATAATGTTCATTTTTCTTGTGGATCATTTTTCATGTACAACAGCTGTTTGACTTTTATATTAACTTTTTCTTTCTGTGTTCACATACCTTACTTCAGAAATGTTTTCATTTTTTTTAATGTTTTTTTTAAGCTGTTGAATCAGATCAATTGTTGATTTTAAGCTGTTGAAAGATCAATTCTGATTTCAGCAATGGCTTTCTGATTTCTCTGTTAATTGAATGTACAACTATTATTAACTTGCTCTCTATTTAATCTTTCAGACAGGAATTCAGAGAAACAAATGAGTACTTACACTGTTATATTTAAAGATTTTAATCCTGAACAAGATCTATATCAATTTAAAATTACTTCACAATCTTTTGTGAAATATTCAATTTTGTGAGATTTTGGACATGTCAAATTAGCAATTGTTGGGATCTGTCTAGCCTGGTTTTTGTTGCTATCTGAATGTTGGGATTCCAAACATTTAACAAAAACAACATATCTTTTTAAATGAAACATAAAAAGCTTATTTTCTAGAAGAAAAGTAGAAGCAGAACATCAATTGAAATAACATTTATATATTATTTTCAGAAATATACAATAACAATAAAATGTTCAATTTCTTTGCAGTGAAGTTTCTTTTATCAAGTAATTAAGTGTTCATAGTGTGGTGTGAGATGTATGAACAGACTTACTTTATGATTGCCAGCGTAATGTGTATGTGAGTATGTAGACTTAGTTGGCAGCTGCTTCCATTAGCCTCATAAATTGTTTTGAGCCCTGAGAAACAGTATGCTTCTATTTTTATATCTGTAATTTCACATAGAGGTGTGAACTTTTTGAATATAAAGTTTTCATTAGTTAGAAAATAATCTTTTACTTGAATTTGCTCAATGGTCTCAAAATTACATAGGCCTACAATCAAATCCGCCAAGTATTTTGGCAGTATTTGCCCTAGTAATTATTGTTTATCAAACAAACCTTCTTGTGAGATTTTATTGGTTGAAAAATATATAGGATTTAATTCCTACACAATAAATTTTAAGAATGTAATTGTCTAACCAGATGAATTAAGATTATGGTATATAGAGATGAAGTAGAGGCCAAATTTATTGTCTATAGTACCATTTATTGTTGACTCCATTTGGTTACAGTGTTTAAAATGGTTGACTATCATCATAGTTCTTTTTGTGATTTGAGAGCTCATACAGAATTGTTGTGTTCCTTCTGGTTGACGGAAATTAATTTGTTGCATTCATCCTTTCTTCTTCTTTCTCTTCTGGAGTTGTACATCTGGTCAAACTCACAGCTGATGAATCACCAACCCTTGCGTCTTGAACTGCTACCTTCTTCTCCACTGTGGCATCTCATTCTCGTATGTGGTTTTTTTCCTTTTATTGAGGCTGACACATCCGTGCTTCTAGTTTGATTTTTGGTGGGATGTGTTGTCATTGGTTGATTTTTTAATGATGTTTCACCAATAAACTAAGTCCAGGTTCATGTCCATTACCGAGGATAAGAACAATAGAAGGAAGGAAAGGAAATATATAGAAGAGAGGGAGAGCGAGTTTTCTTTGTTGCTCACTTAGTAAAGCGGAAAGTATATATTTTCATATGGTGTTAACCTAACCCTACCTAATCCTATTACACAGTCCTCCTTCAGACATGAAGTGAATAAGGTTTAGTACGATTCAGTCCTACTACTATAATTGGTAACTTTTTTTTTTTTTACTTGAAATAATAATACTCATTCTGTTTTTTTTCTATGTGATATATGTACCTGCTTTAGATGTGTACGATTTGGTATTACTGCTTGTACTATTTTCATCAGGCGTACTGGTAGTAACATTCTTCTCACTGCCTGTATATTTATTTGATTTTGCCTGTAATTTGGCACTATTTTCATGTTCTTGTACTAACGGCTCTATATATGCTTTTAGTCTGTCGATTGATAATTGTGTATGTATGTCATTATTTAAGTCTATTAAGTAATGCTTTGGTAAATGTTGCAAAACTTTGTAAGGGCCTGTATAAGGTGCTTCCAAAGGTTTCTGTACTTGATCTACTTGAACCATATGTTATCAGAAGTATGTAAAGAATTTGGTATGAAAGTGTTTGTTTGTGTAATATGATGTTTTCTGTCATCATTTAACATGTCTAATTGTGACATAGATTTACATAATTCTTTTATATACTCTTCCTGCACAGGCACAATGTCTTTAAGATTTGCATTGTCAACTAATTGGTAAGGGATCAGTATTGGTGCTCCAGTAACTGCCGTGAATAGTGCAAAATTAGATTCATTTGGAGTACTATGAATTCCTAAAAATACGATGGGTATGGTGGTTAGCCAAGATTCCTTTCGAGCTATTATTGCTGTTTTTAATGTGTGATGTGCTCTTTCTATCAATTCATTACTTTGTGGATGATATGTCGTTGTTCTTAATCTATAGAATCCTACTACTTTTGCTAATTCTTGGAATAATTTGCTTTCACATTGGCGACGATGATCAGTGACAATGTATAGTGGTATGCCGAATCGTGATATCCATACATCAATGAAAGCTTGGGATACTGACTTTGCAGTGATCTCTATCATAGTTTAGACTTCAATCCAAAGTGTCGCACGATCTATACAAGTAAGGTAAATATCGATAAGGGCTGATATATTGTTCTGATTCCCTTCCTGTTCATGGCAACGGCCCGACAATGTCGATATTTACAGTTTGGAATCTTGCTGAAGATAATTGAAAATTCTGCACAGCAGATTTGGTGTGTCTGTGAATCAGACAACACATTTTGCGCAGAATGTCTTTATGGGTTTGTCTATTTCAGGCCAAAAATATTTTGCTTTTAATAATTTCAAAGAGGCAGATATTCCATGGCGTGCTAAGCAATGTAAGCTAATAAATATTGTTTTACGCGTACCCCTAGGAACAAATGGCCTAGGATGTATAGTAGAGATATCACATAGTATGGATCCGATTTTAGGTGAAATATTATATTCCTTTAGATTTTTATATGACTTGATTTTGTCATCTTGTTTCTGTGCTTGTGCTATCTCTGACAAGTCACAAGCATCTTTTTGAACTGCAAGCATGGGTCTAGATAGACAGTCCGCAACTATATTCTGCTCATCTCAGATATATATGACATCCGATATATATTCAGATAACACTGAAAGATGACGTTGCTATCGATCGGATTTCGCTGGCTATGAAATTCCCCCTACAATGGCTTATGGTCTGTAAACAGTACTACACTGCAACTCTCTATGAGGTGGCGAAAATGCAGCAAGGAGAGATAAGCTGCAAGAAGTTCTCGATTGAACGTGGAATATTTTGTCTGTGCTTGTGAAAAATTTTTGGAAAAGAATCCGATTGGTATAGGTTGGTTGTCTACTATTTGATGTAAAGCTGCACCCACTGCGTATTGACTGCTATCAGTTACTAACTGGTACTTTGTTATTGAAGACTGGGGATGTACTAATGCTGTTATCTCAACCAACTTATTTTTTATATCATCAAATGTATTAGATTCTTGTTCATTTAGCTCAAATACTGATCTAGGATTTAATCACATGTATTCAGATAACGGCAATATAATGCTTTCATAATGTGGAATAAGCTTTTGGTAAAACCCTGTCATGCCTAAAAATTGTCTTAAGCTTTTAGAATCTGTTGGTTTAGGAAAATTTTCAATAATTTTAATTTTCTTTTGTGTACTGATATCTAGCAGAGGCATTCTTCAAAGGGTGTAGCTACAGCGGTTTTTGCTACGACCTCAAGGTGCATTTTTATTTGATGATAGGCAGACTGTAGATCTATTCTGGAAAAGTATGATTTATTTGCCAATCATGCTGTAAAAGAATTTATATTGGGTGCAGGATATCTATCTGTTTTTGTGATACTATTTAAGGTGTAGTAATCACAGCAAGCTCAATAACTACTGTCTGGTTTTTGTACTAAATATAAGGAATAAGCCCATTCACTATTTAAAGGTCTAATTATGCCTATAATTAGTAACTTTTTAAATTCCGCTTAAGCGGCATTTAATTTAGGTCCAGAAAGTTGTCGTGCCTTGGCAAAAACTGGTACGTGGCTTTCAGTGTCTATTCTATGATAAATGCCACCATATGTTTTATTTTTATCTATTTGTGGTGAAGTAACATTTTTATATTTGCCTATGATTTCACTAATATGTGTGGCCATATCCATGACATTTACCATTACATTATCCATGATTCCTATGATCATTTTTACTGCTGCTTTTCTCTCTGTTATGCTATCACTACGACTAATTGGAATTGTTTCAAAAAGTCTAATCCTAGCAATGGATTGGTAATGTCAGCAATTATAAAAGTTCATTGATAAGCATGCCTTAATGAAGGTATTCTTATTTCCAAATTAGCTTGACCATAGCATATAATATGGTCACCATCAGAAGATGAAAGGTGAACTAGTGTCAGTTCTAAAAGTAAAAAACAAAACAACAGCTAAATGAGGCAAGATGGAGACACTAGTGCCTGTATCTATTATAAAATCTATTCTCGTAGCTCCTATCCTAGCTGCTAGTGTTAGTAGTGGGGGACCTGAATGCGCTAATGTGGTCTGCCCTACTAGTTTTTCTGAATCACTATGGGTAGGGGATGAAGGTTGAGAGTTTGGTAACATTCGTACATTACTCTTTCTCTTATATGGCCATTTACACCCTGGTTTGCATGTATGAGCCTTGTCTGTAAAGTACAAATGAGCTCTGCAGACTTTCGGCCTTTGTTTTGTGGAAAAAGGACACAATCCTACGGAAATTGTGCTGTTCTTATGTTGTTTGTGTTCAGGTTCTATAACCTAGTAGACTGATACATTTTGAATTAGTGGCATCAACTTACCACATAGCCTACCTATGTCTGTTAAAGGCATTTCTGTGTGTGCTACTATATTAATGGACAACTAGTTAATGTGGTGATCTTCATTAATTTTTCTAACAGTTCTGGCCTGGTCTTTTCATAAGCATTCACAGCTAATTATTGGAGCTTTGTATAATTTCTTGATTCTAAAATGGGGACTGGAATGTTTGTAATGGCATCAGGATGCAAGGCACTAATTACAGACTAGAACTTTGTATCGTTGGTTGTCACTTGTCTCAAATGAAATTGTGATTCAATTATAGTGAACCAACTGGTGACAATGGTCTCCATAAATTGTGGAGATTTGACACTAACTTACTGCGCCTCCATTTTTATAAATTGTTTTTATACAACCGTACGGAAATATACAAAAAGATAGAGAAAACAAAAGAGAAGGAAATGGTAACTTACCCAGATTTATGCTTTTGTCATGTGGTCAGTCTTGTCGTTTTTTTGGGGGTTTTTTTTCTGAAGGGAGTCCACCAGAGTTACTAGTATGTAGGTCTTTTCGTGGAGGATGTTCTCGAGGCTGTATGGGAGAGTGTTCTCTTCAACGTCAGGATTCAACAGTATGGTATATAGAGATGAAGTAGAGGCCAAATTTACTGTCTATAGTACTATTTATTGTTGACTCCATTTGGTTACTGTGTTTAAAATGGTTGACTATTGTCATAGTTCTTTTTGTGATTTGAGAGTTCATACAGGGGTTGTTGTGTTCCTTCTGGTTGACGGAAATTAATTTGTTGCATTCATCCTTTCTTCTTCTTTCTTTTCTGGAGTTGTACATCTGGTCAAACTCACAGCTGATGAATCACCAACCCTTGCATCTTGAACTGCTACCTCGAATCCCATTCCTCTCCATTGTGGCGTCTCACTCTCGTATGTGGTTTTCTTCTTTTTATTGGGGCTGACACATCCATGCTTCTTGTTTGATTTTTGGTGGGATGTGTTGTCATTGGTTGATTTTCTTATGACGTTCACTGAACCACATAAACTAAGTCCAGGTTTATGTTCGTTACCGAGGATAAGAACAATAGAAGGAAAGGAAAGGAAATATATAGAAGAGAGGGAGAGCAAGTTTTCTTTGTCGCTCACTTAGTAAAAGGAAAGTGTATATTTTCATATGGTGTTATTACTATCTAATCCTACTACAAGATATTCATTCAAAAATATTTTTCACTCAATTTTCTTTTTAGATTATATTAGAAACTTATTTCATGAAGAAGCGTGTATTTTCTAAACTGTAAACACAATATTGTAATATTATTTTTGTATGAAAAATGGGACAGGTTTAACCCCTTTGGCTCATTTCCATTATTGCTTAATGAGCTATTTTCTTCTTTTTTTTTTTTGATATGTCTTTTTCTCAAATTGATGCATTTAAGTATATATTATTATTTTATTTTCATTGTTTAAAACAATAGAAGTTAATTTTGATTTTATCTTAAAACTATGAAATACTCAGATAATAAAAATTTAATAAAGATATTAGCATTTATTTACAGGTTTCACTCAGCTGGCTAAAATAATGATGTTCAAAGGCTGAAATTTATTTGTAAGAATAGGACTGTAAATCAAAAATAAAAAAGCTAATTTTATAGAAGGATAAATTAATTATTCATTTCATGTTCAACCGGGAACATATGTGTGATTCAGGCATTTTACAGAATGAATGAATCGTAAACATCAACATTAAAAAAATGCAATCTGAGTGAGTGAACTGTTAATGAAAAAGTAAAGTCTAGCTAGAGAGAGCATCTTGTTTTTGCTTTGAAAAATGTTAAATGTAATAACGTATTTTTTACAATGGTAGAAACTGTTATCAAACATATAAGACGTTAGTAATCCTTAAAAAAATAAAGCATATAAGAAAAGGGAATTTAAAGTTTCTGAAAAAATGAAAGGTAAATAAAATATATTTGTATATTTCTTGCTACACAATTTTCTTAATTCTGGCCCCGTTGGTATTCCGTAATTTTTCTCTCACAGCCGTCATCATCGCCACCATCGCCAATATGTGTCTCTGTAGCTCACGTGACATGACGATGCGACGGCCAACCGGAATTGTAATGGCGAGTCTTGTAGTGGTTATTGTTTGTCTATGTTCGTAGGTGATACGAAATCCTGGTCAACATCAACTTTGCAGATTACTGTCGATAGCCCTCTATGACGGACTGCTGATGTCAGGTAATCTATCACTAAACCACCTTATTAAAAAAAGATGTTAACCCCCCCAGTTCCTTTTACAAGGAGAGGAGTGTTCTACCGACAGCCATTTTCGCGTAATTTTTTCATGCTCACTTATTTGCTCCCTCTCTCTCTCTTTAATTAAAAAAGGGTTTGACCTGAGTTTTTTTCTTGTGTACATCTAGTTCTCGTAAATTTCTCGTTATATCGTAATTTATTTCTGTTATTACTACGAATATCGGTCTTCCTTCTTCTTTTATGGCCCGCGTCTCAAGTGTTTTTCTTTCTTTTTTCTTTAAACGTGATATAAACCTTTTTTTTTTATCACTGATGTGCAAGTCAAAACTATCAAATAATCATTTTATACATTAACACGGTCATGCATATAATTTTATACTGAGCATAAATATAAACATAATATATAATTAAAATAAATAAAATGATTGTAAAACAAAAATATTTCTTTTGTGCGGTAATGACATTATTTCACACAAGAATAAATTTGGTCTTGTGTATTTTTTCTTTGGGGAAATAAGACAATAATATTTCATTTCTGACTGACTAGTAACTGTGAATTTTGTATCCCTCCAAACCGTCAGAAACTTTCGATCGGTGTTTTTCCACTTTTAAACTCAGTACCCTTGTTTTCAACATTGAATAATAATAATACTGCTGTTTTGTTGATCCAACCTTAACATCCCTTCTATTTGTGATCGCTATCTTTCCTAAACTTGTAAGGCTTTTCCCAGCGAAGTATTCTTACTTCCACGTAGTAAAACACTTCAAAATAAATATAAGTAAAAATAATATAAAAAAATAAAACAAAGCCGAATGAAGCATTTATTTTTATTCTCATCACTGATTAAAAATGTAAAAAAAATCTGTTTTTTTGCTTTCGAAATTCGATCATTTTTTTAAAAAAATTAATTAAAACAAAGGTTATTAAATACTTATTTTTAAATTTTCTATTTCTTTTATAAACCAATAAAGTGAGAACGTGTTGTTATTGTATTGTTGATCAATTAATTTTTTTTATTACTCTTTTTAATTATTTAAATTAAATACATAAAAACCACGTTGTTTGCCAAGTTCGATTTGTTTGCCTTCTTAAAGTTGATACGTTTTTACTTTTTTTTTATAATAATTAAGTAAACCCTATCTTTAAGAAAAGTGAGGTTTTAGAGAGATTTCTCTTCTTGTTTCTTTTTTTTTTTTTTTTTAAACTTACTTAGACCGTCTTTTTTGCTAGAAAAAAAACTGCATGCTTATTGCATAAAGTCAGAATTCAAAAAAATCATTGATTCTCTCTGAAAGAAATTAAAAAAACTTAAAGAGAAATATTGTTGGAGGAAAGCAGATTTTTTACTTTTAAATTTTTTATTGATCTGTGTATTTTTTTCCTGAGGAAGGTTTGTTTGTATTAAAAAAAAAGAAAGAAAAAGCCTCTTCTAATCTACGCATGACCTGTGCCTTTTTAATTTAGTTGTATGGTGTCATTAATTTTCAGGCAGGTTAAAAGAAGTTCTGATTAACAACTGGTCTGGACGTATTTGTCGATCAAAATCCCCGTGATTTTTTTCCTGTCCCTGTTTGTTGAGGAAAGCATTAATATGGCTGGTATTGCTGCTTTTTCTTGATCTCCTGTAGGTGGCGCTGACGGCGGCATTTCATCCCCCATGTCAATTCCGATATGTTTACTTACACACACACGTTTAGTTTGCGGTATGTGGATATAGCTGTATATTTTATTTGCCCTGTTTCCTTAACTATTTTACTTTAAATTGGGTCATTATTACAATCAACTCAATTTTTTGGATTTGTTTTTCAGGACACTAAAAAAAATGCCACATGTGAGAGATGGAAGCTACTGTTTACTCCTGGTTCATTTCGTAACTTAGGTAATTTAATTATGATAAAACAAAAACGTAAGGACATAGACCGTTTTAAAATTATGGTTCAAGTATTTAGGATCAATGCTAGACAACCTTGGGATGACTGTCGTTACTTTGATGGGATGACATGCCAATGAAAAGAATTCTCCTATTTGTTGTCTGTACCCTTGTTAGATGGGTCAAGAAGATTAAGAACAAATAAAATTTAAATGAAAAAGATGCACATCTCTAGTTGAATTCTTAAATAACACACGGGCACTCATAATTGATATTAAAAAAGTATCCTTTTCAGTGAAAATAGACAAAAATGGTGCTTGCTCTTGCTTGCAAAATGTAAACTGCATTTTATATTTTAAGATATATTCATGTATCCCTTTTAGTTTTACTTGAAAACAAACATATCATCACAGCAAAATATTTTTCATGATGCAAACATTTTAAAAAATCAGTATTCAAGGAAACATTTCGGTTATTTTTATATTTCTAAATGTCTTTTTCAAATATTTTTATCTTGGATTTGTCAAATGACATTTAGGAATGACAAAGATGAAAAAATTATCTTTTTTATTAATTACATTTTGGGATAAGATCAAATTAAAAAATAAGAAAACTACACATTTTATATTGGTATTTAGCTTGAGTTCATATGACAAATATTCACATTTTTTTGTGAAAAGCACTAAGAATAATCATCAAATACAATTGGTAAAATTTTTATGGGAAAAAATACTGAGTATCCACTTGTTTGCATAGTTGATGTCATAAAAGTTCTACAACACTGAAGATCTAAATTTAGAGGTTTGGAAATGGGAAGTCCTAATTGAATTAGAAAATATTTTTCTTTCACTTTAAAAGTTATCTTTTTCAAAAGAAAATTAGATATATCTGAAAAAGGTTGAAAATCTTGTGATTGCTATAAAGGTAAACCTATATCCTATTTGTTCAGTGTACAGTGGTCCTCTGCTTGTCTACTATTGTAATTACCATTGGTCCATCCAAGAAGTAAAAAATTCATGAATTTTTTTCATTGTAATATCAGTTCCAGAGCAATTGCCAATTAGGATATGCTAAATAAGTTAAAATGTTTCCTTTAAGTGAAAAGTGTTTGATTTAATATAGTATGAAATATTGTATCCAGAGATTGCTAGCAACTATGATAAGAATGATTATTTCATTTGTCACAACTTTTTAATAGTATATTGTTATAATAATTGCTCCATTAATGTTGTTAATCTCTTATTGCACCAAATTTATAAATCAAACTTTATCATAATTGTTTGTATTGGAAAACCATATAGAAGGTTCAGTACTACTGAAGTTTCAGGCATTTGCATGTATGTGCACCCTTCCAAGAATAAGCAGTGATTACTGTATGTACCTTCACAAAAACATGATATCTAAGATTTAAAATGAAGTTTTTTAATAATGAAAAAAAAAATCTTTCTTGAAGTTTTTATTTTAGTTTCAATTTTGAGCTGATATTAAATTTAATATTTCAAATAAGCAAACTATTATGCTGTATTTCAAAACTAATGTAAATTGATTGGAAGGAGTTTTTGTTTTGAAATATAGAAATGTAAATCTATTTATTAAAAAATCTTCCAATAATAAAATATACTTTTCTGAAACTATGAGGAATATTAGCTGATTTAAAGTATAATTAATCTTATTTGAAACAGTCATTATTTACTTTAAGTTTAAAATATTGCAGAAATGCATTTTTTGAACATGGCAGTATCTGTGTATGTTGACAGCTCAATGACAGATAGATTTTTATCTAAAGTTCTTCTACGGTGGCTTTACCCATAAACAATTGAAGAATATAATGTGAGCACCTTTTAAGTACTTAAGAATTTAAGAAAATATTCTCTGTAATCTAATGCTTTATTGAATTTTAGAGAATTTTGGCTTTAGATTTACTATAGATATCACTCCTACTTTTTAATAATATTGTATATGAGTGACAATATCTGTAAATACAAAAAAATTCAAAATGTTTTAAAAAAATACTCTGGTTTGTCAGGTTGTAATAAGCTTTACGATGTAAGATTAGTAAATATAGTTTACTTAATAATATTCTCTAAAACTTACACCATTGAAACTGTATTTAAAAAAATTAAAATCTTTATAAATTATTCTAAGGAAAATTGTTAAAAAGAAAATGAAAACAAATCTTGTAAAAATTTATTAAAATTTTTTTTCTTTTCTTAACACAATATTGTCCTTAATATATATTATTCATAAAAGAAATTAAAAGTTTTTTTAATTAGTAATGTCTTAGTTTTATTGCTATTTTTATTTTACAATTCAGGGCAGAGTTTTGGTAAGATGGGGTCTGATTTTGCAAAAAAAAAAAAATTTGATGAGTTCTGCTTTTAACTCATATAATCACTAAAGATTATCTTGTTGAATTTCTTGAGTGTTTATAAAATTAAGTGAGGTGAAACGTATGTATGTGTAAAAAAAAAAAAAAAAAAAAAACTTTCTAAAATAATTTAATTTTCTAAATAAATCTTCTCATTGCCAAATTTTCACTCGCAGCCTTTGTACTGACTTTTGCCATTCCGGTTCAAATTAATAATCTAAATTGAATCAGTAACAAACACACAAGGAGTTGGTTTTTAAGTGGGGAAACTTCACCTTCCACTGTATGGCTAAATTTAAACCCTTTTTTGTGGCAGCCAACTCAATGAAGTTGATATGCTGTGTTTCTGATTCAGGATGCAACCAGCATGTGTCTTCAATGGCAGATCCTCTAGTGATAATCCTGCTTGCATCAATGCACACGTTGAACTCTGACATTCATGCACCATTCACCTCTGGCAGAGTCATTCTGTTTCACCCTGTCTACATACTACGTTAACATCTTTAGTATGGTATCATCTATTTGATTGTTCCATCCTTTCATCTCTGCACTTCACTTCATGATGTCAATCACTATATGCAATTATCCTCATACTAGGAGATGTTCCACAAGCTTGCCACAGAAGCTCTCTCTAATTACTTCAGAGACATCTGGGAATGCATTTTTTTCTGCAAGATATCATTCGTCCTCAAGACCATCAAGCGAAGTACCTTAGCACTATTTGTCAGATATTCTAGGTCTTTACTTATTAGGTCTTGGCATGATAAATGTTTTGTGGCATGTGAGGCCAGGATTACATCTTCATTGATGTAGATGTCATTGACGTGTACTGAGGTTGCTTTCTTTATTGCCTCTTCTTGGGATAGCACAGCTCTTATGATGGATTTCATTAACTGCAGTGCAACATTAAGTCCAAAACCTATTTTGGTCAGAAAGTACTTCTTGTATGTCTGGTACAGCCAGATTGTCTTGTAGATGTGCACCTGTAAATAGGCTGCCATGAGGTCTAATAGACATTTGATCCTTGGTGGTGCCACTCCCTCAGTTTGCTGGCACAGACATCCACATCAGCTGTAAACATGATGATGTACTGGTTCAGTTCCCTATAGTCCATTACAGGACAAACTTTTGACTTATTCTGCTGTACTATGGCCTTTAGCAGAATTAGTCCTTTCTGTAGTCCCACTCACCATAGAGAATTAGTCAACCATTTTTGATCCACTGCTGAAGTTCTTCCTTTTATACACTCTTGACCTTTGCAGACATGGGGGTATCTTGTCATTTGGTTTTGTAGCTTGGTAGATGCATTATCTTCTGCTCACTTCCATGATGCTCTCCATCCCTTTTGTTGCCAATTAGATTCAGCTGAATGTTCAGTTCTCCAATGCAGTGGTGTACACATGGCAACACTTTCTCAAGGAACCACAACTCCTTTACATCCCACTCAGTGCCTTAATTGTGTCGATTAATAAATTAAATCTCAGAGGATTTTCATGTGTCACCAAAGTGTTTATCAAAATGGTCTTGCTATTGTTTGTACTGAGGGACATAATTCCAATCCCACATGCTTGTACTCTGCCACTGATCTTTACTTTGTCTATGTTTTTCTTTTTCCATGTCAGGGACAGCTTTAGTGCGAAAAGCAACTGAAGTCTATTAGTGTGACATGCATTTTCTATACAAGAAAGCTTTAACTGCTGTACTTAGCATCAAATTTACATCATCCGAAGGGAGTTTGTAGTCTTGTCTCTTAGCCTTTTTCCTGGGCAATCAGCAACAAAGCATAACATTTCTAAGAGACTTTACTCTCAATCCTGATGTCATTCTTCTCAAGTGAAGCAAAACTGAACTAAAAGAAACAAAATTTCAGTGACATAAAAAGAATAATTATAAACAAAGATGGAAAAACAATACAAACCCATAGATATATAACATTCAATGCTCTCGCAATCCGAAGAGAGATTAAAATCAAGTATCTAATAGAAAAAGTTCAACAGTATATCCCTAACTCTTTGTTTATTTCAAATGTCAAAAGTATGGGTACCATGAAGATAGATGTACATGGAAAATAGTCTGCAAAAAATAGGTTGATAAAGAACCAGACTATCCAGATGATCAGTGCAGGGCTACGATTAAATGTGTAAATTGTGGTGGAAATCATATGAATATGTGAGTCATGGAAAAAAAAGAAAAGGAAATATTGTAAATAAGCTCCAGTCAAAACCTTAGAGAAAAGATAATAGCAGAAACAAAATTATGTACTCAAATGTAGAAGGTAAAAGAAATATATCCTGTATAAGAGAAAAAGAAAAACATAAAACTCTGGTAGAATGACTGCAACAACTAGGTTCAGATGACTGACTAAAGTTTATAAAATTATAAAACTACAAAAGATGAGAACAAGAATTGACTGAATCCTAACACAAAACCAATTTGAAAGTTTTGATGCAGAAGACACAGAATCAAAATTGAACAAGAAGAAATTTCACCAAAACAAAGACTACCAGAAGGAAAGACAGAATGAGAGACTTCTTTACTAAACAAAGTTATGCAAATAACTGGAAAAATCAAGCACACAATCAAGAAAACAAATAAACAGATCAAGAGAGCAAAAAATATATGGATACAAAAGACCAAACTCTTAAAACCTAGAAACAAACAAAAACACAATGCCAATGCTGATAATAAGTCTCTGCCTATGAGAAAAAACAGTTGGACTTGAGACTAAAGAACGAGTGTCTGAATGATTACAAAATACACATATTTCACCCATATACACCTCCCTTAAAGCTGAAAACACTCCCTTTCTGGATGCCGATTAACTATAAAACATATTATGAAATACTATTTAAAAGTAACCATTTCTCAGATACTAACCTTCTTGAGAGAAATAGATCTTCTTAAACTCTTGTAATACAACACGCATAAAAAAAACCTCAACAAAATATTTGTTTATCAATACAAAGTATTCATCTAAAAATGTCTATAAAACAATCACAGAATAAAATAAAAAGGATTAAAAATTACTTGATGTGAAAATTACTTAGTTTGGTATGAAATGACCCATAAGGTTGATGTGCAGGGTTAACAATACCTTACCTTATCTCTGTGATGTCATATGTTGTGTGATCTAGATTATTTCTAATAAGTATTTTGATTTGGTCATCATCAATGAGTACAAGACTGTGAGACCATTCTTGATCTAAATCAAAATTTCTACTTCTGAACCAAGCAAACCACCTGGAAACAATAATTTCAGCTATGGCACCGTTTCTATAAATGGCATATATCTTTTTTGCTGTTTGTATAGTTTTTTTTCTTTCAGTAAGTGAGCATCAGATGATGATTTCTTCCATGTTTACTTTTAACATAAAACCATTTAAAATTTACAGTCCAAAGATAAATTGAAATGTCACTTTTCATAATATGTAGATATTTCATGAATTTCAGTTTATGTGTGAAATGAAATGACCTGTTCAAATGCCACCTATGAACTTTTGTTCCGACCCAATACATATATATATATAGTCACTCATTGCCAACCTTTCACGCAAATTCTTAGAAGTTTTGATAATCATAATATTATTGGGTTGTCTGGAGAGTTCATGCTGATTTGCTCATTTTCCAATATGTTAGAACGTCAAATTCATCAACGGATTATGCTTACATTTCTGATTACAGCACACTTCTAACTATCTCTTGAGAAAGAAAGTTTGAAATTACTTAATTCATGTAAATTTTGCATTCCCATGAAAATCCCTTGCAAGAAACAAAAAAGATATTTACTGTGTATGGTAAAGATGCTTTAGCTGAGAGAACTGAAGTGGTTTGCTAAGTTTAGAATTGGTGATTGTAGCCTTATTGATGAAGAACACTCGGGCAGACCTATAGATGACAACCAAATCAAGATATTGATTTGGAATAACCTACATTACACAACATGGGAATTAGCAGAAATACTAAATTTATCAGAATCTACTTATCCGTGATCCCTTAGTGAAGCTTGGGTTCTCAAATTGATATGATGTTTCGGTACCACATGATCTGAGTGAAAAGAATCTTTTGGATCATATTTCATCTGTGATTTGTTATATAAATGCAATGAAAATGCACCTTTTTGAAGGAAATTCTGACAGGTGATAAGAAATAGATTGTTTACAACAATGTTCAGTGAAAAAAAATGTTGGGGTAAGTGACACAAGCCAACTTTAGCCACCTCAAAATCAGGTCTTCATCTTAAGAAAGTCATGCTGTGCATCTGGTAGAATTTGAAAGGAATCTTGTACTATGAGTTTCTGCCAAGTAACCAGTCGCTTGATTCTGAAAAGTACTGCTTGCAACTAGATGAATTAAAGGCAGCAATTTAAGAAAAACATGCAGAATTGGTGAATAGGAAAGGAGTTTTTGATCAGGATAGTGCCAGACATCATGTTACTTTGGCAACCTGGCAAAAATTGTTTCAGCTTGGCTGGGTTGTGTTATCCCACCTGCCATATTCACCAGATATTGCTTTGGATGTTCATTTATTCAGGTCCTTGTATACAAAAAAATAGTAAAAATTTTAATTCTTTGGATAACATAAAAAAAAAAACAAAACACCTTAATGAATTCTTTGCTGAGAAAACACTGAAATTCTGGAAAGATGGAATCTTTTGGTTGATGGAAAAATGAAGAAAGGTTGTATGACAAAATGGTTCATAAATTATGCCATTAAATATTTATTCAACTAATTGAATAAATATTTAATGGCATAATTTTACTTTGAGGTTTTAATTTCCTTAAAAATCAGCATGAAGTTCCTGGACAACCCAATATTAATGTTTTCATTTACAGATCTACTGTTTTGTCTAGAGGAGTGTTTCCTAACCCTTTTTATTTTTATTACTCAATCCCCCCACCTCAATGGCTAAAAAAATAAAATATTGGAATGCATCCTCAAGATTTTTAAAATTAATCATTTGTTTTAACACTACTCAGTTTTCAGCCACAGAATGCTTTTCACCTTTCTAACATTTCAAATTGCCCCAATCCATTTCCCTGGCATTCAAATTGTCCCCTATCTATTTATTGATGTCTTCTAATTTCATTTAGGAAAAACAAGTTTTTAAGTTTTTCTCTTTTTCTATTGTCTTTCTTTCAGTCTGTTCCTCTTTGGCATTTCCTTGTCAACTCTGTTCTGATTTAGCCATTATCTTGTATCTTGTATGATGATCTCTTTGGTAAATTAGACTGTAAGGTAGCACAACAGACTGTCCATACATGGAGGTGTAAATCAATTTACTTTATTAAGTTGATTGATTTCTGTGAGCAGAAGACAGTTTGAAATCAAAGGAAGTGAAAATATGTCTTCTTTTTGTTCTCATAACATCATGCACAAGATTACACCTTTGTACATAGCTGCCCATTAAGATAGTGTAAGTATTTTTTCTTAACCAGGAAAAAAAGTTAACCATTTGTGTTGCCCTACTTGCTACAATCTGCTGACATTTTAGCACTGAACGTTGAACTTGTGCAGAGAGACAGTGCTGCTGTCTAAGAATGATTCTAAGAATATGTGACAAGAAAATATTGATTTTTGTTTTCTTTGATTTATTGATGCTTGCTTGTCGTGCACTCTGATCTGATTATGTATGTGCATATTGGTGTATTTGCCTGTTGAATCTATTTGGATGTGTGCATGTATGATTTTAATTGTGTAATAATATGTAAACTTGCACATGTGTATCTGGGCAATTTGCTTCTATAAGTGTAGTTGGTTAGTTAAAAAATTACCTGCTGTTTTGTCTGCAAAAGAAGACACCTGTATAGAAAAAGCAAAAATGCTTCTACAATTAAAAAAATGAAAAAAAAAATTGTAAGAAGCTATGTACAGAGATATTGACTCTGGAGGTTACATTATCATATTTCCAGTTTTTTATATAATTGAAGTATAGCATTGTCAATGTATGTATATATATATATATATATATATATATATATATATATATGTGTGTGTGTTAATGTAAGTGAAGCAATACTGCTGAAACCTAATGAAGAAGAAATAATTTATTTCGTATAATCTCCTTCCATATACTTAATTCAGGGGTGAATATACAGTGAAAATTTAAGATCATAAGTCAGCAAATACATTTGTCAGATTGTGTATTTATTGATCTACAATTATATATGAATTGATATATCTTTATATAGTTCATTATTTACTTTATTCGGACTATTGTCCTCATCTTTGTCGCCCGTCCTGGGTATGACAATAAAATACATCCTGGGTATGATGATAAACTACGTCCAACAACAAGGCTTCAGATAATGTTTTCGGAAAAATAATGTTGCCAGCTATACGTTTTTTAGAAAAAATAATGTTGCCAGATATACGTTTTTGAAACAATAATGTTGCCAGCTATAAGTTTTTTGGAAAAAATAATGTTGCCAGTGTCATATGCCCCAGTCGACGAATGGGTTATAGGGCGATCATACGCCGACTAGGAGATATATACAGTCGCACACCTGTGGAGAGATACAAGCTATCTCTCTCAGATTGTGAGAGTGGACAATTGGTAAACAAAATATTTTTAAGACCACTGTTCGATTGGGATAATCGAACATAATATTCATGTGTGTGTGTGTGTGTATCTTTTCTACTACGGGTCCAAAATGTGATTACTTATCTTTTGTATTCAGTTCTCTCTTTTTTTTTTTATATCAATGTCCTTTCTTTCCTTTTCTCGGCACAAACACAATTTCACACACTGCTAGTCTGTAATAGAGGTATACACTTTCTTTCTCTCTTTGTTTCGTCTTTTTCTTTCCTTCCTTTCTTCTGTAGACGGCTCGATTTGCAACAGGGATGTACACTTTCTTTACGCAGGTTAAACCACCAGCATATATTTTTATCCGCGTCTTCAAATTGGGATTCTGGAACAGGAATATTTCTTTATACTTCTGTCCGGAGTTGCCTGGATCGAACTGTATAAGTCATCACTATCAAATGCGTTCTTTCCGTTCGTGAACCACTAGCACCTTGGCTTTGGTCTTGCCTTTTCAAAGTCCAGAGAACAACTGATCCTCGAGTGAATCTTTGACTGTCATGTGACTTAGGTTTTGGGTGCGAATTCTAACTTACTTCCGTTCCCTGTCTAGCTTCTGTCTAGACGTTTCCTTTACGGGTAATTGGGTCAGTTGACCGTTTTGACCTGTCTTCCCAAAATGTCATAAGACTTCACGTAATCTTTATTCTGTTGCTAGCCGGAAATTAACCTTCATATGTGTGTATATGCGTGTTTAGCTTATCTGCTTTTAATACCCGTCACATCTTCCAACATAACCGAAAAAAAGAAAAAAAAACTTTTTTTTTTTCTTTTTTTTTAACAATATATATCCCAACACCATCTGAACAAACAATGGGTCGTCTTTTCTTTTCTTTTTTTTTCTAATTACTACATCAACAGATATATACTCTTTATATCATTATACATTTTTTTCGAATATACACCAGAACAAAAAAATTTACAGCTTTGTCAAAATATACACACATTTTTTTTTCTCAGTTTTAATAACATACACACTCAGTATTATTAAAACATACATTTTTCTTTCAATTTCCACATACATATTTAAAATTTTATCAGTTCCACTAAGATATACCTTTCTTTATTTAATCCTTCCCAAATTATGGTTAACATCTGCATTCGTTTTCAATATCTCGACAAAGTATCCACTACTTTATTTGCTGTTCCAGCAATATGCTTTATTTGAAGATTGAACTCCTGCAATATAAGACTCCAACTTTGTAATCTTCGGTTTTTGTTTCTCATGCGATCTATAAACGTTAACAGGTTATGTTCAGTATATACAACTGTAGGAGAAAGAGAATTGGTTATATAAACCTCAAAATGTAGAACAGCTAATATTAACGCTAAGGCTTCCTTTTCTATTGTTGAATAGGACTTCTGGAACTTGTTCAATTTCTTTGAATAGAAGCTTACTGGATCTTCATCTTCTTGCATTAATACAGCTCCGATTCCCACATCGCTGGCATCTACATGCATTTGAAACGGCTTGTCGAAATCTGGGGCTTTTAACACAGGATTTCATTTTAACTTACTTTTAATGGTCTCCAATGCGACCTCACATTCTGTGGTCCACACAAACTTATGCCCCTTTCCTTACAAGTTTGTTAGCGGTGTAGTGATTTCAGCCAAATTCTTACAATATCTCCTATAGTAATTAGCCATCCCTAAGAACCTTCTGAGACTTCGGCTATTAGTGGGATGAGGAAAGTTTGCGATGGCTGCAGTCTTTACCTCTATGGGTTTAATTCTTCCTTGCCCAATTACATGTCCTAGATATTTCACTTTGGCACTACAAAATTCACTCTTGCCAAGGTTTACTGTCAATCTTGCCTCTTTTAATCTTTCAACGACTTTTTGTATCGTATCCAGATGCTCACTCTCTGTGTCACTGTAGATTATGACATCATCGATGTATGCATCGACTCCTGGAATATTGGATAAACATCTATTCATTAGACGTACAAATGTAGCTTGCGAGTTCCTCATACCAAAGGGCATAACTCGATATTGATAAGTTCCTTCTGGGGTGATAAACGCTGATATCATTTTCGCTTTGTCAGTTAACGGTACGGCCCAATATCCTTTCAGCATATCTAGCTTGGTGATATATTTAGCCTGACCAGTCCGGTCGATACAATCCTCCATCCTGGGGATTGGATAAGCATCTGCCTTTGTGATGCTGTTTACTTTTCTATAATCCGTACAAAACCGTACAGTGCCATCCGGCTTGTCTACTAATACACAGGGTGATGCCCATTCACTTTGACTAGACTCAATAATTCCGTGTTCCATCATATATTTAATTTCTTTTCTCATAATTTTCAACCTTCTGGGGTTTAGACGATATGGATGCTGTTTGATCGGTTGTTCCAACGTCAATATTATATCATGTACTGCGGCATTGGTCTGGTGGGGTGTATCTGAGAATATATCCCGATATTTATTTATTAAAGCTCCCAGTTTCTGCTTTACCTCATCAGTAAGGTGTGCTAACTTTTCCTCCAGATTTTCCAATATTCTGGAATTTTCCAATTTAAGAGGCTGGTCCTTTTCTATCCAGTGTTTATCTTCCTTATATCTTTCTACCTTCTCTTTCTCTTGTTTACTCACTAGCATTACTGCTTGTTCCTCTCTTTTACAAAACATTTTCAACATATTTACATGACATTTCATTTTACTTCTCATTCGGCTAGGCATATGTATCAAATAATTCAAACTGTTCAATTTCTTCAGTACTTTGAACGGCCCCTGGTACTTTGCCTCAAATGATTGACCGTTCGAAGGTAACATTAGGAGTACTTCATCACCTTCTTTGAATTGCCTGTTAACGGCCTTTCTATCATATTTCTCCTTCATATCCATCTGATTACTTCACAGATTTTTCCTTGCCAGTTCCTGTGCAGCTTTTAACTTCTGTCTCATATTCGCCACATACTCCTTCATATTGCCACGTCTAGGCTGATCTACCATCCATTTTTCTTGTAATAACTGGAGTGGTCCTCTCACTCTATGTCCAAAAATTAACTTGAACGGGCTGAATCCTGTGGATTCCTGAATTGCTTCACGTATTGTGAATAACACAAAGGGTACTCTCTTATCCCAATCTTCCTGATTCTCCATGCAGTACGTCCTCAACATGGTCTTTAACGTAGCATGAAATCGCTCCAACGCTCCCTGAGATTGTGGATGATATGCACTTGATTTTGCATGCGTAATTCCCAATTGACTTGTGACCTCCTTGAATAAACTTGATGTAAAATTGGATCCCTGATCCGTCTGTATAATTTTAGGTAAGCCCATTCTCGTGAAAAAACTTATTAAGGTGTCTGCTACCTTCTTTGCTGATATGTTCCTCAACGGAATTGCTTCAGGGTATCTAGTTGAAGAGCACATTATGATTAACAGATATCTGTATGAATTTTTGGTCCTCGGTAAAGGTCCAACGCAATCAACTATAATTCTATTGAATGGTTCTTCCATGGCTGGTATTGGTTGTAAGGGTGCTTTTGGAATCGCCTGGTTAGGTTTTCCCGCAACCTGGCATGTTTTACATGTCCGACAAAATGACCTTACATCTCTCCTTATTCTCAGCCAGTAGAAATATTTAGTAACTCTGTTGTATATCTTCGCCATGCCCAAATGTCCAGCCCACTGACTGTCATATGCTATTGATAATATCTCCTTACGGTACCTTGTAGGAACTATTATTTGCTCATATCTATCATATTTATCCGTTCCGGCATAAACCTGCGGTTTCCACTGCCTCATTAGGATACCATTTCTGATATAGTAGCGTCCTGACTTGTTTTCTTCTTCTCTACTTCTCCCAACTAGAGAATATAGCTTCTTTATTTCCACATCGGCTTCTTGTTCTTTTCTTAATTCTTCACTGGGTATGTTCAACTTGGGACGTATCTCTATTCGGTTATATTTCTCCACTTCGTTCTTTTTATCGATTCCTTTTATCGTGGGTGATCTCGCCCTTCTGTTTTTCCTCTCTTTATGGAGCTTTTTCTCTGCTTGCCTTGTAATCACTGCTGAAATTTTCCTTCTCTCATCTTCCGAGTTATAGTGCCTTCTTTTCATCTGATGCGCTGATATTTTTCGAGGCTCAACATTTATCTGTTTTCTGCCTATATCATTTCCTAACAACAACGAAATTCCCTTCATCGGAAGTGAATCTAGCAGTCCGACTTCTATGTCGCCAACTTTCCACTTAGACTTTAGCCTAATTTTCCATATCTCTGTTTTCATAGGTTTACCCCCTATGCCGATCACCGTCTTTATCTTCCCTGTCCTATATCTCATATTTTCCGGCACATCTCTTCGCCTTGCCAACAACTGGGAAGCCCCTTTGTCTCTTAACACTCTCAGGGTTTTCATCTCCTTTCCGTTCTTATCAAAAATCTGACTGTTTGCAGTGTATGGCCAGTAACTCTTGTCTATCTGTTTTGTGATTGCTGCCCCTTGGGGTTTTGCATTTTCCATCATATCCTTATGACTCCTACAATTTGTAGCGATATGTCCTGACCTTCTGCATGTATAGCACACTATTTGTGGTGCTTCCCGATCGGGTAAGTTTCGTTTCCCTGCCCATATCTGCGTTCTGGTGTGCTTGGATTCTTCACTACCACGCGTCTGTGTTGAATGGCGTATTATGGGTGTACTATTCTTTGAACGAGCTTTCTTATGGGTAATGTTATATTCGTCTGCTAGCGTAGCTAAGTCATAACATGATTCTATTTTCCTGTCACTCAGGTATGTTCTCATTTCTTCAGATATGTTGTTCTGAAAATCCTCCGCCAGTATAAGATTTCTCAGCCCATTATAATCCTCGACTACTTTCTTGGCTTGGCACCATCTGTCTAAATATATCTCCTTCTGCCTGATATATTCTACGTATGTTTGGCCCTCAAACTTTCTATAGCCCCTAAACTTCTGTCTATAGGCCTCCGGCACAAGTTCATATGGCTTCAATATCAATGACTTCACTATTTCATAGTCTGCGCATTCTTCGGTTGACAACGTTGCATATGCCTTTTGAGCTTTACCAGTGAATACTGTTTGCAGTAATATCGCCCAATGTTGTTTTGGCCATTTCATATTTGTAGCCGTCCTTTCGAAATGATCAATATATTCTTCCACTTCCCTTTCTACAAACTTCGGCAGAAGATGCACTTGCTTGGTGATTTCGAAATTTTTCTCCTCATTTGCTTGTTTGATTTCCAAAGCCCGTATTCTTGTTTCTTGTTCAATACGGGCTTTCTCTATTTCTGCTTTAGCTAGTATCCTGGCTTTCTCCAATTCTACCTGGGCATTTGACAGACTTGCTTCCTCTCTTGGGACTTCCTCCAGGGTTTCTTCCTCGAACACATTATCTACCATATGTTCTGTAATTCTCCTCACTATCTCAATTTTTCTCATCGACTTCCTGACTTCCAACCTTTCCCCAATCTCATATACTTTGTCTTTTTTCAATTGACTTAGTTTTTCCGGAGTGGGTTCTTTCAGGAATTCATCTACATTCTCCATTTCTACTTTATATATATATATTTTTTTCATTCACCTTGTTGTGGTCAGTAAGTGTTATCTTAGAAGTGTAAAAAAAAATTTATGGCACGAGCCCCCATTTGTTTACAAAGCAAAATATATCTTTATCCCGGACGATCCCCCATATGTCATATGCCCCAGTCGACAAATGGGTTATAGGGCGATCATACGCTGACTAGGAGATATATACAGTCTCACACCTATGGAGAGATACAAGCTATCTCTCTCAGATCGTGAGAGTGGACAATTGATAAACAAAATATTTTTAAGACCACTCTTCGATTGGGATAATCGAACAGTAATCTTTTCCAGGTCCGCTTCGTTTTCAACACGAGTACTGATCCACAATACAAGGATGAACTATAAGACTTAGCGATTTTTGATAAATAATTTTAATATATACAAATATACATATATCAAAAATAAACGAACAGATATGTATGAGTTAAAACATCCGACGATCGGATCTTGAACTTATTTTGGGATATCAAATTCGCCGAACACCAAATGGATTCAACTGAACCCGAACATACAAAATACAAGTATGAATTACTATGAATTGAATGCAGAAGCCAACACACATATACAAAAGAGATGGGAGAGGAGTTACAATTATTGTTTTACATGTGGAAAGGTGTTTGCGAAAAAAAACATAATATTCATGTGTGTGTGTATATCTTTTCTACTACGGGTCCAAAATGTGATTACTTATCTTTTGTATTCAGTTCTCTCTCTTTTTTTTTTATATCAATGTCCTTTCTTTCCTTTTCTCGGCACAAACACAATTTCACACACTGCTAGTCTGTAATAGAGGTATACACTTTCTTTCTCTCTTTGTTTTGTCTTTTTCTTTCCTTCCTTTCTTCTGTAGACGGTTCGATTTGCAACAGGAATGTACACCTTCTTTACGCAGGTTGAACCACCAGCATATATTTTTATCCGCGTCTTCAAATTGGGATTCTCGAACAGGAATATTTCTTTATACTTCTGTCCGGAGTTGCCTGGATCGAACTGGATAAGTCATCACTATCAAATGCGTTCTTTCCGTTCGTGAACCACTAGCACCAAAATAATGTTGCCAGCTATACTTTTTTTTGGAAAGAATAATGTTGCCAGCTGTATGTTTTTTTGGAAAGAATAATGTTGCCAGCTATATGTTTTTTGGAAAAAATAATGTTGCCAACTATGCGTTTTTTAAACAATAATGTTGCCAGCTATGCGTTTTTGAAAAAATAATGTTGCAAGCTATATGTTTAATAGTATTGTATATTTAATATATGTATAGGTATATGTGTATGTGTGTGTGTATATATATATATATATATATATATATATATATATATATATATATACCTTAATTTGCATTAAATGACCCACAGTGGTTGATAAGCCATAAACCCCAACCAACCAACAACATCATCTTTGTTGCCATATTTATCACAATGTTTCGGCTGTTGTTCGCTCCGGCCTTCTTCAGGTGGTTGGAATGTCGAATTGAACCCTTTATTTCTACATGGAACTAGAACAGTCTACCCCAATGAGCGAAATAAAGAGTTCAGTTCGACACTGCACTTGTAGATATGGTTTGGTGGTTAGAACAGCTATGATAAAATAGACAACTAATGGACACAGTTATGATTTTATTCTGACTATTTAGCTGGTGTTGATTACTTTTGTAGACAGCAATGCTTATGGGACTGAAAAATCACAAGAAATGTTCTATAATTTATTGATTAGTGGCATGACTCAAGAGACTTAAATGTAATACTTTGAGAAATGTGTTATACTGGTCTAGCAGTTTTTCCTACTTAAAATCTAATAAACACCTTATCAAATCAGTAGCCTTATTAGTAATTTTAAATGTTATTTGTTGAAGAATAATCTGGCATTGTATTGCTTAACTTGTTGGGTTATCCCAAAAGTTTGTTCTGTTTATCAAGTAAAAACTAAAAGACACTTGTTTATTTTCAACATTAATTTTATTGAAGAACATATTTTCTATTTTGTTTCACAATTTTCTGCCATCTTTTAAGGAAACTTCATAATTTTATTCTTCCTGAAATATTTTACAAGAAAATAACTGTTCTTAGCATCTTTTGAAGTCAAGGAATTAGATTTTTTGATAAAAATTCTCTTAAAAATGGAATAAATGGTAATCCCAAATTGCAATCTCTGGTGAATATAGTGGGTAAGCAAAAACTATCCAACCAACAATTTTTAAAGAAATTTTGCACATCATTTTTAAGGCAGTCATTTAGAGTATATTATCTGTTGTATGGTTGAACAAAATGTGACAATCACTGTGCATACCAAACTGTCAGATGGACAAACAGACCAGGCAGATTATTGGCATTAGAACAATCACTTGCCTCACCATACATAACATAAAGCATAAAAATGTCTAACTATTCCTATGTATTCACTTTATAGTTTTCATGTCAGTCTGAAGACTTGATTTTTATAAATATAAATCTTTTAGTTTGCTATATTTTTGTTATATTCAAATTATTTATTATTATTGCAATTCATATTTTTCTTTTACAGATTGGCAATTTATTGGTAGAAATCCATTATGGAAGAAACCTTACCTGAGAATCAGATTGGACTTCCCAACAGTGTGACTAATGATATCCTCCATAAAATGAATATGAACCCACAACAGGAAGCTTCTCAGTATCTGACTGAAAAGCCACCATTGAACCCAGTGAACAGTTCTTTGACTCCCTTGGAAGACCCATCTAAAGAGTGTAATATGCACTTGTTAGCAAATGCTGTAGATCATGTCATGTACCATCCTCCCAGCAGTGCTACAAATGCAAATGTAGAAACTGTAGTCAACATTGCTTCAGGCTCAGACCAGCAGCATGGAACAACTACTACCATCAGTAGAAGCAGTTCAACTCCTTTTCAGTCACCAGCAGTTTTGGCTCCCTACAAAGATAATTCCCTGCCCACAACAAGCAACACTATGAACATAGCAGTTGGCCTTATCTCGGCACACAATTATCCCTCATCAGTTCATCCTCCCAGCAGTTCAATGCCTTCATCCAATTACTTACCTTCTGGATCAAGCAATACAACACCTGCCTCTGTGAGTTCAATGCATACCATTAGCAGTTCAATGCCATATACTGTGATGCCAAGCTCTATACCTCTTTCCAGTCATATTGTACATTCTGCATCCAGTTTGAGTTATGTGTCTGGCAGTATTAGAGACTCACCAACTAGCTCTCAACACATAGTTGATACTGCAGCCAGTTCTGTTTTCTCTCCTTCAGCTGGTACTATTCACCGTCCCACCAACTCAATGCCAGGTATTAGCACCATGCTTCAGCCTTCTTCTAGTGGATTAATTAAGTCATCGTCTTCATTGACACAAAAGCCAGTATCAGTATGGCCTAGTGGCAGCAGTGATCCATCAGTAGGAGCTGTCTCACCAGCTGTAAGCAACATCCCTCTACCAACATCCGGTCCATTGTATACTCCAATGTCTTCACTTCAATCAAATGTGATGATGTCATCTTCAGCTTCTCAATTTCAAGTTGCTTCAAGTTCTGTTACCTTTGAGCACAAACCCAACACCACTTCTCCCTCCATTAGCTCAATGCTTGGAGTTAGCAGCTCTTTTGAAAGTCAGCCACATATGATGGAGGATGCTAGTCAGTCAAGTAGTTATTCTGTATCAACATCTAAAAAAGCTAATCTGTGTACTTCTGATAGCTCAAATCATAATATAGCATCAATATCTACAGTACCTCACCTGAGTAATAGCAATGCCAGGGAGAATAGACCAACAAGTTCAGCACCAATCCACAACAGCCTCCATTCTACTACTGGATCTCAAGGTTATATGAAACCAAATATCTTTTCTCAACCAAGTAGTACTATGCTCAGTCAGGGTGAGGCTGCAGCTAGCTGCAGTAGTTCATTACCAAAATCTGGTCAAATTTCATCAAATCCTAATAATTACCTGCTTAACCAAAGTGACTCACCATCTGGGCCTAGCAGCTCTGAATTTTCAGTAGTCCAGGTTGCTAGTAGCTCTCTTGGTCGTTCCAGTAGTGCACTTAATAATCCACCATTGTTAAATACTGGTAAATCAGACTTTTCTCCTTCTATCACAACAGCAGCAGATCTAAGAGATACAGTATCAGGATCTACTGACTCACCTCTCAGGTTCCAGTCTGATAATCTCCTAGAATCTAGCAAAGTTGTATCAGATACTGCTAGCTTAACCTCACATATTGCAAACCCCCCACTGGAAAAAGCAAAAATAACCTCTGTGTCTGGGGAAAAAGTAACATCTGCATCTAGTAGTGAGGTCAATAATACCACCACCTTGCAAAAGGTAATGTCTGTTTCTGTTGAAAAAGTGACATCTGGATCCAATGATAATGTATCATCTGCATCTAGTGATAAGGTGACATCTGCTTCTGGAAATAATCTAACTAATGAAAATAATAATGCTGAATCTGACAAAGGAATAACTACATCTAGACAATCTTGTGTTACATCTGGTGAAAAGTATAATTCTCCTAAAGTTAATGTCTCTCTTGAGGCTGAATGTGTAACATCTGGATCTGAAAACGTATCTACTGGTACTTGTATCACATCTATTGCTAGCAATGTCAGCTCAGGAAAAAATATATCTACACCTGAAAAGGCTCTACTTAGCACTGGCAGTGTTACATCCAGTCCAGAAGCTATAAAATGGGATCAAAATATTGTTACTTCTGATAGGAAAGAGCTGTCTGATTCTGGAAATTCTACTACTGATTCTGACCATGTCACATCTGGCACCAATAATATCACTTTTGAACAGCAAGCATGTGTCTCTTCTGGCACTAACAGCAGCAATATATCCACAGATTCTGGTAATGTAACATCTGGTATTAATAATGTCTCATCAGGTACTGAACTTTCCAGTGTTACATCTGATTCCAGCATTTTAAAAACACGATTATCCAATTCTACTCTAGAAACTAATAAATCAGTGGCAGATTGCACTAATTCTCTCTTGGAATCTAGTGATACAGTACATGTGATTGATTCTGGTCGTTCAAATGTTTCTAGCAGTTTAATAAAAAGTGACCATGACTCTCCGAGTCCTTTGATTTCTGACCATAGTCCAAGTTATTTAACCAGTGCTCAAAATTCCCTCCAAGGAAAAGACTTGGTCAAAGAAAAGAATAATCATTTCAGTGAAGAAGATGCAAGCAATTCTATGAAAGCAGATAGTTCCAGCAGCTTGTTGAAGACAAAACATGTGACTGAAAACTCTGTTTCTAAGGAAGAGAACTCTTGTAGTTCAACTATAGCAGATCTTGAGACTAATTGCTTGAAAATTTTTACAAAAATAAAAAATAAAAAACAAGGCAAAAAATGTGAACCAGATGTATCAGCATCTAAAGTAAATAGCATTGTCAGTGATTCAACCTCTCGCACAAATCAAAAAGATGAAAATGAAGCCACAGGCAGCAATGATGCTGGCCCAGCTCTCAAAAAGACTAAGTCAAGTAAAATGCCTGATGAAAAAAATAGCTTACCTGGAATTGGTGGTTCTGAGGTAAAATGTGAGATAAAATGTGAGATGACTAGTAGCTCACCCTTGCCTATGGCTGATAGTGCAGAGGATCAAGGTAAAGAGGCAATGAACAAGAGAAACAGCCCTGGAAAGAAATCTGTAAAATGTGCCGACACCAGCTCAAGTAGTACTGATATGGGCCCTGATGAAGTAAGTCCAAACAGAGGTCAAAAACGAAAACGCTCTCAGAGCCCTGTCAGCTCTTCCCTGGCAGAACCACGTCGGTCAAGGAGGCAGTCAAAGTCCAAATTTAATGTTTTGGACTTGGTTGGAATCGGTATCAACATTGACTACAGCTTGGAAGATGAAAAGACTCCAAACAAAGAGGTGACAAAATCGTCTGCTGTAGCTGCAGATTCATCTTTGACAGGGGATGTTAAAGAAGAACTTATAGTGGATGTAGGAGATGATGAAATTTACTCCAACAACTCTTTTGGTGAGTTAAAAAACTTCTTTCCAACAATGTGGCTATTTTTGTTATTTACTTTTCTGGATGTAGTTTTCATTTTAGGGAAAGTTTTTTTTCAAATCGTTGTCTATTTTTGCATTCCTAAAATAAATGTGGAAAACTATATTAATTTTGCAACATTTTCTTTTCATTGCTTTGTGGTTTTAGCATTATGTACTTGTATTTCCACTGTAATTTTCCCAATTTATCAATAAAACTGATAGCAATAACAAAAATTCATAGTATTCTATGAAGCTAATTTATTTACTTCCCAAATACAGATTTATGAAACTCATTGTTATCTGTAAATGTGTTAGGAATCCTTAAGTCAAAATAGATTGGGAGCCTGTAATGGAGAATTTTGTTGAATTCAATTGTATCACTGAATGTAAGTGTGCATTAATATTAGCTTTTATTACATAATATATTCTCTCTTAGCTCACTTGTTAGAATGTTTTTTTCTTTTTACCTTGTAAAAGGTGTTCAGTAGTTAAAAAGATTTCAGACACAATTTCAACTGCTGTCTTCCAAAGGGTACATAATAAAATGGAAATAAAATACAAACAGGCAAAGAAAACAAACTTGAGAGAAATTCTTAGTTACCTTGATAGCAATGTAAATTTTATTTTCACTGGTATTTGCCTAGGATCAAAGTATATTATTAGTTAGATGAAGCTAGTTTAACTACAAGGCCCTATTTGTTCGCTAGCAGAGATACCTGTCATTGCCCTGGGAAAAATATTTTAGACATAACATCACAGGAAAAAGTTATTTTAACATATTTCTTACACAATATGACAAATCTAGAAAGGACTGTTTATACTATTTAGACATGAAAAGGATCTGTTACTGAAAAAAATATTCTGATGCCTAAAACAAAACACTCTTAGTTTAATAGTGCTTCTTGATACACAACATTAATGCTTCGCCCATCAGGTGCTTATAAGAAAAGTTTGAGGATCCAACCCTAGAACAACCAACAAAACAATCTGTTCATGGCGAAAAGCATGATGAGAGATTATGTCTTATTGATGATCATTGCAAATCTGAGCCTCATTGGGGAATTGAAGTTACTTGAAGTCAAAGGGCAAATCTTTTGGGATTAATATGATCCTGGAAATGAACATATCATCCTTTTTGGCTTTACTAGTTTGTATTGTTGCCTGAATGACATGAGTGAAGCTGTGTTGCACAATTTTGGAGAGTCAAGATTTTCAAGAAGCATTGATGGATTCTGCTATGTTTAATTGAAATCCAAGAGTTAAAATATGTTGAATTGGGTTCTGAATAGCCTCTGAAGTACCTCAAACCTGTTGACTTGTATAGCTGATTTTCCTCAAGAGTCTTCAATTGAATCCTTATTGGGAGTAAGAAAACAATCACTGCTAGTTTCTGTAGTTTGGGGCTATTTAATCTATATTTAAACAGCTTAAAAATTTAAATTCTGAACATTTTAGAATTTTTTTTTAACTTCTCTTTTTTTTTCTGTTTGACTTAACCCCATGTATAAGTTTGCTTCCAAAAATGTAATTATTTGGTTGCAATACAGAACATAAAGGTCACAAACCTTTTCCAAAGACCATATCTACCTTACCAGTTATGTTTAAAAAAAACTGATAGCCACATTGTGAGTTTAAAACTTTAAAATAGGCCAATATAGCTGATTTGACAGATAAAGAGAAATGGTTAACAACTCTAGAGCTTGTAAAATTTAAAGCAACTCAATAAATTGCAATAATGATCATCAGGTACCACTGAAGAGTCAACGAAATTCATTGAAGATCATGGATGATTTTAATGTAAATCTGATAAGAGTAGTTTTAAGAATTAACATGCCCATTTTTGTCCCTTATCAAGAGAAAAGTTATAAAAAAAACTTTTAAATTTTAATGTGTTGCGTCAGCAAAGAAGTGTAAAGCACAAGATTCAGGTCCTAAATCATGTGGAAAAATGTCAGACCAATCATTAGTTCTTCAGAATTCGTTCACATAAAAACTTGAATGAAAGGAGCAATAGAATAAATATAAACTAACTTTTTAACTGTTCTTTGTGCTCATAAATGTTAGGCTTTCTTCAATGAGCTATACAGATGGAGCGAAGACTTAGTGGCTATCAGAAATTTCACTCACTGGTTGTAATGCCATCAAGGCAGAGATGGTGTGATGTTTAGGGATGGGATTAAGATTGAAGTCATGAACCTGTGATTAATTCCTGACAGTATTAAGCTGAAAGCTAAAATGTACAAAGATGAGTTCATAAAACAGATAAATGACTTCTAAAACTAATTTCACAAGATGGAGCATACATTTCTTAGTAATGTCTTTATAATTTTGTCTTCCTTACAAGGGCAATGTTTTTGAATGTTTTTTTATTCAAAAATTTGTCCACATTCTATAATTATAATTTTTAATTACAGCATAATGTTTCTTGGAGTTTCAGTGACAGTTAATAATGTGAAACTTTCCAAATTTATAAGACTGATGCAATATTAAAAGAGTGACATGTAGTCTACTATAATAATTTATACATTACTGTAACCTAGGGAAGGTTACTGAATAGAATAATCAAACGAAGGTTGGTAATAAATGGTAATACTTAGGACACAAACAACACATATAAGATTTGCCTGTGAAGTAGTAGTCAACTGCTAGAAGTGAGTCAAGTGAATTCAACAATGAATCTCCAACTGCAGACCAACATACAGTATTTACGATTGTATTTATTTGAATGGAGACATACCCATTATAGTCCGTAGATATCCTCCGATTTGGGATTTACTCTGTACAGAGTTAATATTTTTTTCTTTTTGGGTTGACTTTAAATCCTTTCTGTAAACCTTCTTTTTCTTTTGCTCCATTTCTTTCTAACTCCAGAACTTTCTGATGGATGAGTACATTGAAAGTATCAAAAAGAATCCTCCATAGGTTCAACTTCATCTAGAGTAGTGTTCTCTTCAGTTGAATACCTACTTTTAATTTGATTATAGTGCCTCTTGTGCACCATTTCAGGACCTTTTACTAGATACACCATCCTGCCAATTCTTTGGACAACAGGTCTGACTTCCCAATATGTTTTATTTAACTTGTATACATGGTAAAAAACCTTTTGACCAATTTCATAAAATTTTTTTCAGGTTTTTGTACTACCTAATCACGTTTCTTCTTATTGGGTATAAGTTTGTCAAAAACTCATTGTATTTTTTGTGCAAACATAATTTCTGCTGCAGACATAGCTGAAGGCACATTTCTATTTGGTGTAAGCTGCACCTGTAAAAACTGCTGTAATCTGTGGATCCACTGTTGGCTTTTTTAGAGCCCTTTTGAAGGTATCCACAAAATGCTCTGCCTGGCTGTTACTTCATGGATGGTAAGAAGCAATTGCAAAATTATTTCATATTAAAAATTCTTTCAATGTAAATTGAGGGCCGTTATCTGACACAATTGGATCTTGTATTCCAAACCTTGTGAACAGTTCATGTAGAAACTGAATTACTACTTGCGTGGTTGGTTTGTTATATCTAAATATCTCTGGCCACTTTGAAAAACTGTCTACGACAATTAGATAATACGTCCCATTAGGTGGACCAGTAAAGTCAACATGGAGATGTAACCATGGGTGGTCAGTTGAACTTAATTGGTGGTGCTTTAGCTGCCAAAGCATAACCTTTGCATGACTTTACCAGACATTCAATGTCTCTATCCATGCTATGCCAGTGTATGTAACTTCTCATCAAGCTTTTCATTCTGGATATTCCAGGATGTCCTGCATGAAATTCTTTCAAGATTCTCTTTTGTAGTGCCAAAGGTACATATTGAGTATACTTCCGAATCTGCTTTAGTCCTGTCTTGAAGTTTTTTCTCCATTTCAGTAATAAATTTGTCTTTCAATGCTTTACTTTTTATATCTTTCAACGTCACAGGTAGTTCCCGCACAGTATTGCATAGTACGTTTTTTATCTCTACTTCCGATTGTAGAGAAGTAATGACCATGTCTTCTAAAGGTTCATTATTCCTTGGAATAAGTTTGGACAACCTGTCTGCTTGACTTAATTTACATGATGGTAAGAATTCCATTTTAAAATTATAATTTAGTAAAATGGTTCCCCATCATTGTAAACTATTATTAGCTGTATGAGTTGGTAATCCTTTTTTGGACCTATAAATAGCTATCAGCATTTTGTGATTTGTTTGTAGAGTAAACCTTCTCCTGTGAATGAATCTATGAAATTTTTTCAGAGCAAAGACAATCCTTAACAGAGTAATTTTTCTCAGCTGGAAAAAGTGTCCTGGATGTGTGTGCAATCGGTTTAATTGAGCCATCTTTTAGTTTATGCATAATGCGGGCTCCTATAGTGTATGCACTAATATCACTTGCTACAATTATTTCTTTTTCTGGATCATAGTGTGTCAAGAATCAGTGTTATGTTTAGTATTTTTTTAATTTTCTCAAATACTTCCTGGCATTCTGTCATTCAAGACCATTCAGTGTCTTTCTTCAAAAGCTCATTCAACGAAGCTTGCAAGCAATGCATATTTGGTACAAATACATTATAGTAACTTGCTAACCCCAGGAAACTTTGTAGGGTACTGATATTTACAGGAGCAGGCATGTTATTTATAGCACTGGCATGTGCTGGATCTAGTCTACTGCCTTTCTTCTCAGTTATCTGACCTAATTATTTAATTTTGTCCATAAAGAATTCACACTTATTGTCCTTCAGTTTGAATCCATAGACCTGAATTCTTCTGAAAACTTCAAAAATATTTTTCTTGCATTCTTCAAGGTTTTCACTTTTTAGCAAAATATCGTCAAGATATGCAACTGTAAGGTCCACTCCACTCAGCATTGTGTTCATTACTTGCTGAAAAATCACTGGAGTGACTTTTATGCAGAAAGGCAAATGGTTAAATTTGTACATTTCACGATGTGTATTTATGGTCAGTAATCTTGAACATTCATTGTCTACAGGAATCTGAAGATATTTGCCACTTAGGTCGATTTTGGAAAATATCCAACCCCCACTAAGCTGCGCAAAAACCTCTCCCGGAAGTGGGTAATGATAACTTTGAGGGCATTGTTTAAGCCCGTGGAAAAATCTGCGCAGACATGTATCTCTTTTGACTTTTTTTTTATATATATAAATGGTTGGTGAAGCTCAATTGCTATATTCCACCTTTGATAAAACACCCATTTTTTCGAGTCTATCAAGCTTGTCATCAATTTGTTTTAGTGAAGCAAATGGTACATTTCTTTTCTTTTTGAAAACTGGTTGTATGTTTTCTTTTAGTTTGAATTTAGCTTTCATTTTCTTTCACCTGCTTAACTCACCAGAAAATACGTCTTGGAATTTATTTTTTAATTCTTCTTTTAGATTTTCTACTTTGTTAGTAAAACATTTCACTTTTTGCCAAAACGAATTGATCAGGCTGTTCCATAAACTGAACTGTTCCATCCAATCTGTTCCAAACAGATTATTTGTATTTTTCATGACTAAAAGTCTTAACTTTGAGTTTTTATCTATGAGTGATTATTTTTTTTTTGTTTTACCCAACTTTCTCCATGTATAAATATTTATTATACTCAAATCAGAACCACTGTTGAGTTGCAGTCTGAAGTTTTGTTCAGGATTTTTACCTGCACAAATTTTCTTATCGGAGATTTAATGACATTAGTAATTTTAATGTAATTACTCATTCAGTTTTTAAATTTTGTCTTACAGTGGGATTTTTATGTCCTTTTTTCCACACCAAAAACATTGTTTCTTTTTGTAAGGACAATCCTTATACCAATGTAATTCTCCACAAGCGTAACAGGGGTTAGGAGTGATGTTCTTTTCCTTCTTTATTCTATGTTTTTGATGCACTTTTTTAATGTGCGACATGCCGCTTATCTCAATATCTTTGGCATCTTGATGAACATGTATAAATTACTGACAATCTTCAACTAAGTTTTGCAACGTTAAATTGGATTTGTTTTCCAATTTATTTAAATTCCTTCTTCAGATTTCAGCATCTTTCATTGACACTAATCCTTGCACAAATATCAAGCATTTAAAATTCAGGACTTAATTCCGCCAATTTGAACTTTTCACAATTTTCGTTCACAATGCTCTCGAATGTTGTGAAGTTGTCATCTTCATTTTTCACTAAATTCATACATTTCCATGATAGAAGAGAGATGTTTTTGGACTGAAAACTTCTGAAAGCAAAGTAAACATTTTTTTAAATGTTAAGTCACTAGACTTTGGCAATATATAGTTTACGAACTTAGTGTGTTTGACAGCTAGAGTTGGTTGGTTTGGTAATTTATGTTTTGGTATTGGTTTCCAGTTTTGTTTTCCTTGATACCGTGGTTTTTGATTTGGTTTTTCAGTTTATAATTTAGTATTTTTACTTTCTAAAGAAGCTATTCATTTTCTTGTGTACTGATAGCATTTCCAGTTAATATCTGATTTTGTTTGAGATTGATAAATTTTCAACTTGGTCTGTTCAACTGGCAATTTCTTGTGTATTTCTTGTCCAATCTTAAAAAATATTCACATGGCTGGAAAGCAAACAAAATAATCTTTCTAAATATGTAATTTGTATGTGCTTTTATTCATTGAATTATTTTTTTTTATAGCAAGTTAAAATGGTATTGCTTCAACCATCCAAAAATGCGAAATTTTTTTTCATGACTAAATTTTCCACGTTACTTTGTTTCGCAAAATCAAAGTGACCAATCTTTATCAATATAAAGATAAAGCCATAAAGATATTTGTAAAAATAAAATGAATTAATTTTCCTTGTTTAGAAGAATTTTATAAGAACATATCTTAAAAGTGAAATTAAGAACTATTTTAATTATTCTTAATATCTAATTTAGGTGCATACCCTAGATAAAAAACAAATTTATTTATAAAAAAGAAATCTTCATTCATTTTTCTTGTTTACAACAACTTTATTTCATGATTGGCATAATAGCTTACTAGAAAACCCTTACAAAAATTCTAACTTCATAAAATTTAACATTAAGATGAAACTGGCAACTATTTTTTTTTTTACTTGCTATTTTGTTGTTAACTTAATTTTATTGCAAAAGGCTTCTTTTTTTTTTTTTTAAACAGAAACAAATAGATATCAGACATTGTGTTGTATTTCCTTTTTTTTTCTTCTTCATTTCTTTTGTAAACAATTAGATTTCACATTTGTTTCCTAAAACTAGTCAATTAAATGTTTTTAACATATTTTTGTTCAATCCTTTTTTCTTACAATGGTATAAATGTTGATAAAATTTAATTTTATTAATATCTGAAAGTCTTTTTCAATAGTGTTTCTTTGGATATGGTCACTCAGTAGTGATATAAAAATGAAACTGAAATCATTTGGTTTGATGTGGTTTCATAGTGAAGATGAAACCAAAAAAAGTTGATTTTTCAGTTAAACCACACATCTCTATTGACAGTGCCTAATTTCCTTAGCAAAAATCTGACCTTTTTATCATTGGACCAGTGTGCACAGTCTTATACAAATCTTCGTAGCTACAGAAATACAACAAAAAAGTTAACTCTTTTTCAGGTAGATAGTGAAATTCCGTAATCGCATTTATGATAGTGTCTTCAGAATATCCATTTTTATTATTCATGAACATTTTCTGTTGTTCTATCAACATTTCAATGAGTTTTTGAATTTTTGTTTGTACCGTTTTTGCTGTTTGTCTTGTCATTTGACAATTTTAAGTAGTATCATTTTAAGGTCTTCCATTTTGATTTTTTCCCAATGAAGCCTTCGTGAAATTTAACGTGCAATTTTGGCGATACCTTTTTTCGCCAAAGTTGCTGGTGAATGTTTCCTTGATTTGCAGCCAAATTCTTGACACCAAAATGTTGCACTGGTGATGTTTTTTGATTTGGGTAAATCCTTGTCACTAAAATGTTGTATTTTGACTAATCCTTGTCAAAATGTTGTATTCTGACTAATCCTTGGCACCAAAATGTAACTTTGGCTAATTTTCATCACCAAAATGTTGTAACCTAGGGAAGGTTACTGAATAGAATAATCAAATGTAGGTTGGTAATGAATGATAATACTTAGGACACAAGCAACACACATAAGATTCACCAGTGGCGTGTAGAAGTAGTAGTCAACTGCTAGAAGTGAGTCAAGTGAATTCCACAATGAATCTCCAACTGCACACCAACATACAGTATTTACTACTGTATTTATTTGAATGGGGACATACCCATTATCATCCATAGGTGTGCTACAGCATGCATATAATGCAAAATATCCTTCACATTAATAGTTAAAATATTTGCAGAAATCCTTTCGTTAATTTTGGAAAAATTAGGTAAAATGAAATGTGATTAATAATGTGAGACAGAGTGTATTGTATGAGCATCGAGTGAAGGTTAAAGCTCAGTATATTATCTGTTTTATATTAGTATAATCAAGCATAAATTATTATTATTTTTTTAATCTGATATTTTAAGTAAAATTAAAAACAAGTTTAGTCTAGCTCAAATAAAATAAAGTAAATGATATTTTCTTTGTTGAAAAAAATATTGTAAAAGTCATTTACAGATTGTTCAGGATAATTCTTTAGGGTAACATTAAGAAAATAAAACTAATTTAGAAATTCATAGGGAGGATAGTTAAAAAATGAGCTTTAAAAAAAATTCTTAAAGAGATGGTTTATAACCAAGCTGTCCCAATTATAAAAAGGACAATTGGTTTTGTCCACCATTTTGCAACATTGAAACCATTATTTTATTATTCCTGTAAATGTTTTTTTTTTTTTTCATCATTCAAGAAGGGTACTATATCAATATAAAAAAAAACATTTTTCAAAGAATTTCTTAAAGGAAGTTGATTAGTGAAGAGTCTGATTTTGTTCTTCTACAGGCTGTCTTATTTTTTGTTTCCGTTTTAATTTTCAAAATATTGGCCTGCCCACAATATTCTTTCTGTTTTTGTTATTAAAAGGTGTGAGGAGCATTTAATTTTAATGAAATTCATTCAAAAATTATTTTTGATTGTGTTGTAACACTTGTCATATTAATGTGATTATTTTTAAAATATAAAAATTGGAATACAGGAGGATATTTACTAATGAACAGGAAAGATTTTTGGGGGTTTCTTTGTCAGGTCAAATGCTTTTATGTCATAATAAAAGATATTTATTACTGGACTTTATTCATGATACTGTCCTGTTCAAGGAAAATTCAAACAAAAAATATATTTCTTTATACAAAAGTTTTCAATTATTTTTCAGTTTATTGTTACGAGGCCCCATTTAGTCCTACTTCTTTACACTCATACTATAAAATACAAAATCTAACTTAAAATGATGACTTAAATCTGTAGCTACTAGATGCCCTTCTTACCATATGAAAAGCTCCCATTCACCAAACCCTTTAATAGAATGGAACTTTCTAGAAGTCTCTAGAAACTTCTACTGGGTTCTAGACGGTCCAAAAAACATGTATAAACAGGAGTTCATACCAACTAGCCAGTTGCCTCCTGAACCTGGAGTCTTTGTCATTTTCTGACCAGTATTGACTGGTGTTTGCAACTAGTCACATTTCTGTCACTAACGTTCCTGTTTTTTTTGTTTTTTTATTCCTGACGCTAAGTTCCTTTTTATTTTCCATTTTCTACGTTCATTTTACAGACCTTTTTGCCAAAGTTTGATTTTTGATTTTTTCTCTCCCCCTCATTTTACTTTATCCATTTTTGTTTCTTTTCTTTTATTATTATTTTTGTTTTATATTCTTTTTTAATTTTTTGTAACCCTCCTCCTTAAAATCTCAATATTTCTTTGTTTCTACTTGTTTATTTTTTCTTAATTTTTCATTCTCTCTTTATTTATTATGTATTGTTTCTTGTTTTTCTTTTCAACTATCTTTTAAGTCTGTGTTTTCTTGTTAATCGTTCTGGTTTAACTTTTCATGTTTAATTTTTTAATCTGTCTTTGTTCGTGTTTCATTCGTTTTTCGTTGGCCATACGTTATTTTAACACCAGCCATATTGAAAAATTTGTTTATTTTTATTATAAGTAATTTCTTTATTTTTTCTCATCTGTCTTTTGCATAATCTTTTGTACATGCTACTGTTTTGTGTATTCTTTTTTATTTTGTCTCGCCTCTAGGCGAACTTTGTTTAGCTTATTCATTAATCTGCTACTTTTTACGTGAACCTTGTTTATTTGTTCCATAATGTTTATTTCTTTTTCCTACGACCCTCCCCTTCTTTCTTATAATTTTTAAGGAAAAAAAAAATTCCATCCTTTATTATTAGAACCCCCCCCCCCTAAAATGGCCGACAAGGAAGGCTGTGAAAAAAACGTTTATTTTCCATTAAAAACAATCCACCGGACAAAAATAATTCCGAAGAATATCCAGAGTTGACGAGTTCTCCTGTGTACAAGGAGGCTCTCAACAGACAAAACCTGCCCCAAATTAAAAATAAGGTTTCAACAACTAAAAGTATGGAAGCCAATAATGACAAGATTGATAATGTGGAGGCCAGGGAACAGCCCTGTTGTTGGAAGTCTCCCCCCCCCAAATGCATAATCCATATAGCGGAGTTCTTGGAGCGAGCCAAGAGTTACACACACCTTGCTGTAAAAAGAGGGCTCTTGGAAGACACCCAAGAATTAAAGAAGATCAAAAGAAGAATAGTGTCGGTCTTCGTTGTAGAGAAGCGTTTGCACAAAATTTGTTGTTCGGCGTAAGACACAGTGGTGAAATCACTGGAGTCCCTGGGGTTTAAGCCTCAAAGAATTGTGAAAGGTGCTGGTTTCTTCATGTGGGACGTATTGCTACCAACACCAGAATATTGCATGGAGGCAACAAGTGAGGTCTTGTAACAAAGATACTGTGGACCAAGTCCAAAGGCTGATGAGGGACCAAGTAGCGATATACGAGGTTCCTGGTCAGATATTGGGGATCACCTAGCTACCTTCTTATTACAGTATGGTGAGATACTGTGTGCTTCCTGCGATAATCTGAACGGGGGATGGAGTTTTGATATAATCTTAAACCGAAAAGCCTTCCTCTCCATCTCCAACTGTCTGGAAGTAGGGAGCTTGAAGTTGCTGGTCATTGTGACTGGTCACAAACCAGTGTGTTGGAAGTATGGAGAGACTGGTCACCTTTCCTCTTCCTGTCCAGAGAAGAAGGCCTCTTGAAGTCAGCTTGTTTTGGCTGCTAGTTTTGGGCTGAACTTTTACACTTGGATCTGACTGCTGTATGAGTCCCTCTGTGCGCTGGTGGAAGTGAATGGGGTAAGATCAAAACCTTTCATTTTGTTTCGCTCCATTTGTTAAAGATGTTTGCTGTCTCCATTGCTGTATGCTCTTGCATTGGAACCTTTCCTGCATAAGTTGAAGGCGAATCTGGTCCTTAGCAGATTCCCTACCTGGTGCTACCACTATACTCCGCCTATGCTGATGACATTTCGGTTCTTGTGTCAAGCAAAGCCGAAATTAACGAAGTCAGCAAAGAAATCAAAGGTTATGACATGGTGACAGGGGCCATGATCAACCACGCTAAGTCTGTTGGCTTGCGCTTGGGTTTGTGGAAAGGAGTTTCTCTTCCCGGATCTTTCCTCTGGATGGACAGGCCAGTCAAGATACTCGGCATCTGGTTCAGTCCCGACCTCCTGTTGGAAGTGAATTGGTCGGAGGTGTGAGAGAAAGCCGAGGTTGCAGTTTGTCTGTGGCCTCTGAGGAATCTTTCCTTGAAGGGGAGAGCGGAAGTATGTGCTTTGCACATCTACCCGATTCTCCTTTACTGACACTCTGTACTTCATCTCCCATCTGACACTTTATTGGCGTTTATAAGGCTTTTGTTCTTTTTGTGCGGAGGAAAGAATGCCATGGTTAGTCGCAAGATCTGTTACCTCCATCCTTCTGATGGCAGTCTGGGGGTGCCTTGCGTTGAGACTCGTTGACATACGCTTCACATTACTTATTTAGACCAGATGTATATGCAATTGGATGAGAACGGAAAATTCTGGAAGGAAGATGTTCATAAAAATTTTCCATCCTTGAGAAATGTGCACTCATGTGAGGAGGAGGCTGGCCGTACACCTCAAGGTGAGGGCTCTTTCTATTGTGAATGTTGGCTTGCCCTCAAGCAACTCTTACAGGTGAAGGATGGCTTCCCCGACGTCCAGCTGTTGTCCCATAAGGCATTATATCGGGTGTTAGTTAGGGGGAACATTCAGGATGCCTTGATAGGTGAGCTAGGTCTGATGAAGCAGGAGGCTCGCTGCATATGGCCTTGGGTGCCTGGGCTGAAATGTCTTGCTTAACACTGAGGCATCACTCACCTGGCTGATGATTCGAGGGGCCTTCTGGATCTCCAAAAGACTTTGTTCAGCGGGTTTGGCAAAGTTGCCAAACTACGTTCACTGCAGTGGGGAGGTGGAGACCTTAGGTCATGCCTTTTTTCATTGTAGTGTCGTAGCTATGTTGTGAAAGTTTGTTGAAGACATCATAGTATTTTTGTCTTCAAGGCCAGTTCTGTCTGTAGCAATATAGTACCACCGTTGACTAAGGCTGAGCACTATGTGTTCCTTTGCTTACTGGGGGGTTATGTGAGTTGTGATATGGATGACGTGACAGAAGGAATTCCATGGGGCTGAGAAGTTTACCTCTTCCCAAATGATCCTGTTCTTTAAGCATCAGCTTAAAGTCAAGATCAGGACAGAAAAGAAACGACTCCATCCATTGGAATTTGGTGAAAGATGGGTATGGCTTACGCTGAGTGAAAGGTGCTGACTTGGAATTGCAGTTTGATGCTGGTTAGGCATTAAGAATTTTGGGATTGCTGGGTTGAACATTGGCAACCCTTCCCATGTATAGGTTAGTGTAAATTGTTTTTGTTTTTTTTCAAGTTAATTTAGCTAGGGTATGTATGCTCATTGGCCCTTTTTATTTCTGGCCCTATTTTTTCTTATTTCTTTTGTTTAATTCCCCATCCCTCCCATCGTTAGGTGGGTAGTGATATCATTTCTCTCGTGTGTGCGGGGCGTCTTTCGTTTCGAGTGTGTTTTTCATATTTGTTGTGTTTGGATGAGTGTGTGTTTTTAGTGAGTGCATGGCTTGTACGAATGTTTTATATTTTTAATGTCCCACATTGTTTTCATCCTGCTAATTGATGTTTCTGCCACAGTTAGGGCTGTGGGGGGTTTTACTACTAACAAAATTTTTGTTTCGTTTCTTGTATATAGTTTTATACTCATATGTAAATACTCATTGGGGTTTTTAAACTTTTAAATTGTTATTTTTATTCCCCCTCCACCCACAGAAAATGAATTGTAAATATGGGGACTAGTTTAGGAATTCATAGAGTCTCCGAGACATTATGGTGGATGAGGTAAGAATGGCAAGTAAGAATGCATTGTTTTGGTGAAAGGATTATTGTTTGTATGTTTCGGTCAGTGTTTGTGGCTAGCTAAATTTATTTTTAAGACAGATGATGACCATCTTTTCCCCCCATTCCCCCTTTTTGGCCTTGTGCCGTATTTGTAAAATTTACATACAGTAAATATTGTTGCCTCCTGACCCCTGACCCCACAGCTATGACTATCGAGCTTAATTCTGGTCCTTAATTCTTAGTAACTTGTTAGCATTTCCTAACTTATATTGTTTTAAACCTCATCCCTATTGTTATAAAAAATATTGTATTATATGTAAAATAAAATCTGCATTTAGTTACTAGATGTAGCCTTTTTTTTTCTTCAACTTTAATTTCTACGAATCTGGTTCTTCTTATTTTGTGTTGTGCCAACTGTAACAATATAAAAAAATCTCTATATATAAATAAATGTATAAAAAATCTCTATATATATAAATAAATGTATATTTTCTTCACTGGTGGTTTTTCTCTTATTTATAAAGCATGTTTATTTGTTTCTAGCACCTTACCAAGCATTTACTCTTTTGAAGTTTTGCTGTTCAGTCTGTACAATTTATATTGCTGCTGTTAAGTAGTTAAGAGAAGTTCTTTTATGTATTGTGTCTCTTCAGGATGTAGGTAAGCATAGCACTCCACAACTTCCTGTCTCTTGAAGATTCAAACACCATTTGACTCTGACTTACTCTGCCATCCATTCATACAAACTTAGGTTACTTAATGTTTCTGCTAAAAAAAAATAAAAATAATTGTCACTTATTTCCTTTACATTTGTGGTTGGCAATATTTTCTCTAATTTTTGGGGATTTAATTGAAAATTTATTTACATTTTCTTTTAAAAAACGAAACGTGATAATGAATCCATTTATAAGAAAAACTAAAATATGAACTGGATATGTTTTAGCTTAACTTTTGAACATGAGTCCATAAAAAATTGAAATATAATGAGGTAATTTTCAAAATATAATCGGTTTTCTATTTTTTGTTTTTTGTTGTTTTTAACGATTACTTGCTTACTAATTTTAGGGATTAGGTCCTATTTCCGAGGTTAAAATGAAATTATTACATTTTCTTAAAAAAAGAAAAGAAATATGGATAGATTTTATACTTTTTCAACTTTTCAAGACATGTTGAGTTTTTGTATTTTTTTCCTTAAACCCTTATAGAAGATAATAAGCAAAACATTTTTTAAGTTGGTTTCTGTTACTTTCCATGCCAGAGACCTTTACCTGAGTGATTAATCAAATTTACATTTAATCTTCTGTTCAGTGGATGATGATCTCCATGACCTGAGAAGTGGGAGAAGTAGGCTGGAGAAATTTCCTGCAATGTATACTGATAAAGTTAAAGACTGTGATGAAGGGAATAAATATTATATTGTGACTAGTGAATCTGAGTATTCAAACAATTCTAGCATTAGTGATGAAGAAGAACCACTTCAAATGACCTTCAGTTCCAAGCATCAAAGCCAGTGGTATACTGTTACTCAAACTTTGCATTACATCTGTCTAGTGCTATAATCAAAATTTTAGTTCCAACCAAAAGCAGAAATGATTATTTTTGATGACCTTTGTTGAATAATATTGCACAAGTGGCATCAATATTTGTCTTTAGATGGGATTTTGTTATAGTACCACTTTCAATACATGATAGGATATGGAGCACTCCAGGAATATTTTCTAGAGCGGAGACTTCTAAACAAATTCAGACTGCAAATGAAGAAGAGGAAATACAGGAGGATCATTTCAATTGTCCAGAAAGACTTCTTTTTTTTATCCTTTCCAATAAATGTATTTTTATTCATTTCAGTTTTTTTAGTTTGAAGATAAATGAGTTTACAATAAGCATGTGTTTGAAGGATTGGCCGATGATTAATGAAGTAAATTTCTAAATTTTGTAGTCATTACTGTTCTTTTTTGACAAGTTAAAATTGTATAATTTCACAAAATTTTCCAAAATTTGGTACATATATAAGAAAAGGTATTCGTATTACAAAGGAAAGTGCACTTCTGTGTCATGTTTTAACTATTTCATTTTTGAAAATGCAATTTGCTTAGGCTAAATGCATCTAATAATTATTCCATTAATACTATATTTCTTTTTTTCAAAACTACTGTTATAACATTTATGAATTTTAACTAGTCTGAAGCCTGCTTCTTGGCTTCTTGTTCAATAGCACTGGACAAAAAATCGACAAATTTTGAATGGCCATAACTCTGTTGGTAATTGAGCTACCAAGGCAAGTTTTCTACCAGTTTTTGTTTTTAAAAGTTTTTATATATATATATATATATATATATATATATATATATATATATATATAAAGAAATAATCACACATAGAATCAATCAGAAATATTAATGGTGACATACGTCACTAGAGACATAATATATGCATCAAAATACTGTTAATCCATAGAGTGAAGTGATCCTCGTCAAAACCATAGATGTCGGTAGTTTTCAGTTTATTTGATGTTAAAATGCTAGTACTTACGAATGGTCCTATCGATTAACAGTATTTTAATGCATATATTATGTCTCTAGTGACGGATGTCACCATTAATGGCATTAATATTTCTGATTGATTCTATGTGTGATTATTTCTTTGTATGTAAATTATATGCTGCCTAATGTTTTATGTTTATATATCTATATATATATATATATATATATATATATATATATATATATATATATATAGGAAATAAAATCTTAGTTTGGGATACCTAGCATTTATTCTCTCATCTTGGGAACCTTACATAGGCATACACCAGATTGGCATGAAGAATTTCTACCACCTTCACAAAAGGGTTTTACTTAGTGTGTTGTGATTGCGACTTCAACTATACTGGACCCTTTTATTATATAATCAATTTACATATATGTAAGAAGAGTCATTTGTGTTGTGTGCAATTTTTAGCTGTTCATAGTAAAGACCTTATTCATTGAAGAGCCTCAAGTAACCAGGTAGCACTTCTGCCTGCTGAGAAATATCTAGATGAAATTTTATTCCTAAAGGCACAGTTCTCAAAATTATGCCATCATATGATTCTACCTGCCTGTTTCCTTGCAGATTATAAGGAGTTGTGCAACTATTTTTTTTTTTTTTTTTACAAGATATCTTTCAATTCTTCAGATATGGAAAAAAATTACCTCAGAGTGTATATAAACTGATATTCTACTGGAATATCAGCTTATATACACTCAGAGGTAATTTTTAGTATAGCTTGTGCCAGCTTTTCTGGGCTCAGCTTGAAAAACTGAAGTTTTTATTTCAGAACAAGTGGGGCATGATATCATTTTCTTAACATCTTCTATGGAGAAGGGAAGATTACAGCAGCATATGAAATTATACATGAGACTTTTGGGTGGCAAAGATTATTATGTAGGAACTTCACTCTGTCATTATTGCAAATGGTGGAGGTATATATGCTTGAGAGGGCATCTGCTGACACATTCTGCTCACCAGGCGTGAACATGATGTTGAAATTATAGTATGGACATTCAACATGCCAGTCCAGGCCTTCACAGCTAGGACCCACCTTGTCATATTGACTGAGTCAATGCATCTTCATTCTCTTCATATTCCTTTGATAAGGAGTAAGTAACTTCCTCCCCAGAACTTTTGCAGTATAGAACAAACTTTTGAGGGGTTGCTTCTCTAATTACTACAAACCTAACCTCCTCAAGTTAAGGGTCAACTGTTAAGTATCCTACATATTCTCATTACAACCCTTGCTATTTTTCTATATGTCCTTATAGCATCACCATTCAGTAACACTCTACCTTGAATGTCACTTAGGCCTTGTATTGGGTGAGCAATACAAAGAAATAATGCAGAATCAATATTATCTAAATAAATAGGAAACAGTCCAAATTAGGGAAACGGGTGATATAGTCTCTTCTACCTAATAGTACAATTTTATTATATCTGGTCTTTACTGAATTCTTTAATTGAAAAAATTAATGGAGGATTGTAAAAGGCATCAAGAGCAGTTCTTTGTTGAGAAAGATATATTTGGAGAATGGAATTTTTTTTTTCTCAACTGGTGTTATGTATGTTAAATTAGCTGCTTTCATTTTGTTTGTCTATATACGTTTTACTCTCTTCTTATGAAAACTTACATGAGTGAAAAAAATCCATGGTTCATTGGTTGATCAATAATACTGTAGGACTGGAAAAGGTCAAACAGTAAATTATGTATGTAAAAGCAAAGGTTAAATGTTGAAATGGCAAAAAAATAAAATGACCAGCTTTGTGAATGAATTGCTGATTTGAGAAGACAACCAGTTTGACATCAATACACATGAGCCAAGCATGAAAGCCATTATTAGGACTGTTCACTTCATTAAGAAAATATAATCTTTTTAAAATAATTTTTTTTAACTAATTTTCTGTTTCATTTTATTAATTGTGTGTATTAATTGTATTATATTAAATAATCCTTTAAAAATTTAAGTTATTTGTGTTTTCAAGAAAATAAACATAATACACAGATTTTCTAATTATAATTTAAAAAAAAATAAAACATGGAAAATATAATTTTTCAATCTCTTTCAAATTTTAGTGGGATAAGAGGAAACTTTTTTGTAAATTGCTACTGTTTTCATTTTTATAACTTGTTAAAATATTGTTGATAGCACTTCAATCCTTTATGGCTTCCCACTATAGATTAATTGTCAGCAAAGTAGTTTTTCAGGTCATTTGTGAGTGTAATGAGATTGAGCCTTCCTTGCAGTCTTGTCTTAGAATCCAACACTAAATTGGATATCCAAAGCTATTTGTTAAATTTTGGAATAATTTGAATCAATATCTTCTAAGTCTTTTGCTTGTATTGATAAACAATTGATTTTTGTTTAAAGTTATTTCATGAATTATTTTATTTAAACTGAAGAAACATTTATTAATTTTATTTTAAAATAAAGAAAAACTTAAATGTGTATAAAGTAAAATTTTGTAAAATAAACGACTTAGATTCAAATTATAGCATAGAAAATATTCTGTTAATTAAGTAGTTTCAGACAAAATAAAAACCTCCTTTTATTGAAAATTATAAGATACAATAACTAATTGGATACCAATTTAAATAAAATTGAATTAACTTATAATTTATGAAGAAATATGAAATTTACGCAGCATTTAAAATTAAAATGTATATGAAATTATAAATGTGCAGTTTCAGTTTTTAAGCATGTATAGTTAAACATTTTAGAGTCCTCAAGGAAGTGCACCAGGTGTGAATAAAGTACAATGTATCAAGCAGTGAGTCTGCATGATAATCTGCATAGCATTTTAAAATGCATTTTGAATAATTTACATGTCTCCTTTGAAGTTAAATTTTGTTTTTATTTAAAAGATAACAGCCTAAAGCTAATTTGTGAAAAAGAAAGAAAACAATTTTATGTATTTAAATAAGGTTTTAACTTTTTAAAACATTTTTAAAACATAGTCACAGTCACTCACTGAATCTCCATTCTTGAAAGAGAATGAAAATAACATTTAAAAATCTAGTATTTGTCTTTTTTTTTTTTCCAAAGTAAATTAGTAAAATTAAGGAATTACTGACTGGATTTTGTAAAAAAAACAATACTCATTTTTGCCTATTACATAGTGAAAATAACGTTTATTTATGCATGGTAACATGTGAGCTGTCATAACCACAGTAGCCTTCTAATGTTAACACTTGAAAAAGTTAGGTATCAAGATCTACACCAGTGGAAGTAAATCTTACCTGAAGCTGCTCTTTGCAACTAGTTGACGACAGGAAAATCAGTTGATTCATCTCCGGCTCTAAGACAAAGGAAAGAAGCAAAGCAGTCAGTGATTCTGTGTATTTAAACAACTCTAGCAGTTGTAATGAAGAACCAGCTATGAGTGGCAAAACCAATGAGTTGCAGTATATTATGACTCCATCTTTTACACTGGCCAAATCTTTGATATTGCTCTGATACAGATTTTAGCACTAACAAGAGTAGAAATGATTATTACTGATGGCCTTTGCCAGATTATATTGCACATGTTGGAATCCACATTTTTCTTCAGATAGAACTTTGATGTTTCAAGTGATGGCTGGATATGGAGTGTTTCAGAAATATTAGCCATATCAACCAGAAGCTTATGAAGAAATTCAGTTGGCAAATCATCATTAGAAGATGAAGTGCAGGAGAATCATTCACAATATCCAGAAAGCTTTTTCTATCAGTTTAAAACTGAAGAAGTTAAAAACACTATTATAAATTATTCGCTTTCCTTTTGTAAAAGAAATTTCCAAGTTTTGTAGTCATTACTGTTCTAGTTTTGACGAGTTGAAAAATGACAATATCTCACAAAATTTTCCAAAATAAAATGCATCTATTAGAAAAAGTATTTATATTACAGTGAAAAGAGTTTTGCTAAATTGCTCATCCCCAAATTAATAAAGTTTCAAAGTTTCATGCCTGTACTACAACTGGATACTTTTTTAGGGCAAGTAGAGTATGGTATACTTTTGACCTGTTTTTTGCACTACTGCCAAATTGTGCTTCTGATTTTATGTAGTGTAAATGTACTTTTTTTTTTTTTTTTTTATTATTTTATTAAGTGTTGTGGATTTCATGAATAGAATCCTGCACAAATAAATAAACAATGCCAGTAATTGAGATAGAAAAATAGGTGTATTAAACATAAGAATACATACTTGAAGTGAAGATTCGTAGAAAGTATATGCATAAGTCTCTGTAAGTAAAGCCGTAATCATCTCTCTCTCTCTCTCTGGACTTTTGTATAACTCTCTGAGAAAACCCTGTTTCTGTCTCCGTATCTTTCAATGTATCTCAACAGTAGGTATTCTCTGTCAGTATAAGTATACTTTGGATGAGTCCATCTTATGTAAAAAGGGGAGAGCTCCAGAACACCCCCCTCCTTAGCTTTTTTTTGCGGGGAGTTAATATTTTTTTTTGCTTATGGTCTATTATTAGTGGTTCTGTGAATTTTCTTTTTCGGCTTGTTCTTCTGATCTCCATGGTTACTTGTGGTTTTTGAATTTTGAAGGCTTCAAAAATCGCCTCCATCACATCTTCATTTTCGGAAGGTGACGAGTTTGGTTCCTCTACCCGTCTTTTCTGCATCTGATTTATGTCTCCTGTGAGTGAATTTTTCACCTTGGATCGTGTATAGAACATTCCCCAGTCTGTTTATTATCGTACATGGTTCCCAGTATGCCATATTATTCTTGAACATTCTGAAATAGACCCATTCGCCTGGTTTGAAGGATCTTTTAGGCATTATCAGTGTATGCTGGTTTTTATTTTGGCTGGGTAATAGTTTATCAAAAACAGACCGTATTTTGTGGCCAAACATCACTTCAGCTGGCGAAAGGCCAGATGGTGTTTCCGTTCGGGGTGATTCTGTAGACTTGTAGGAACTGTTGTATGGCTTTTTCTGTTGGGACGTCCTCTGCTTTTTTCAAGGCTCTCTTAAGCGTGTCTACAAACCTTTCGGCTTGCCCATTAGATCGTGGATGGTACGGTGCTATTTTAATATGTTTGACTTGATAAGTCGCACAGAATTCTTGAAAGTCGCTCGAGGTGAATTGAGTACCATTATCCGTTACCAGGCAATCTACAATGCCAAATCTTGCGAATAACTCGTGTAGACAATTAATGGTGTTTTCTGTTGTAGGGTTTTTGTATCTGAAAACTTCTGGCCACTTGCTAAAGCTATCTACCGTTATCAAGTAGTAATATCCATCTATGGGTCCTGCATAGTCCACATGGATTCTAGACCAAGTTCTGTCCAACTTAGGCCATGTTTTTTGTATAATAGGTGGTGCCTTTGTTGATGCAGTACAGCCTCTACATTTTTCTACCATTTGAGTAATGTCGTTATCCATATTAGGCCAATACACGAAACTTCTCATTAACGCTTTCATATGATTTTTCCTTGGGTGTCCTAGATGAAAGTCCTTCAGAATTCGTCTTTGTAAAGATTTTGGTATGACCACTCTTTCATTATAAAACGTGATTACAAATTGAAAAACACTCCGCTAGATTTCTTTCTTTTTCTTCTATTTTTCTCTTTGTACTTTGTATGAATTCATCCATTTCAGCTTCTCTTCTGATTTCTAACAAGGTCACTGGTAATTCCCTTACTGTATTGTTTAGAACTTTACTAATTTCGTCTTTGGCTTGCAAAGCCGCTATTACTGTGTCTTCCAGAGGTTCACATTTCGCAGGTACCAATCTAGTGAGAAGAGGTTTATGGTCAGTTTGAAAACTCTCTTCCATATATGTATCTGTGGAAGCGAGATATGGTGAATATTATGCCTAACGCTTCTTTCTCAATTTGAAATAATTCATTTTTGCTGGTAACAACGATCTAGATACACGAGCTATAGGTTTCCTTGTGCCATCCTGCATCTTGTGTAATATACAAGCTCCCACTCCGTGTGAACTTGTGTCACTAGCAATGATAATTTACAGTTTGGGATCAAAATGCATCAGTGCTAGATCAGACGTTAATTTCTTTATGGTCTCCTTAAAAGCTTTCTGACAATCTTCCGTCCAATTCCATTTTTTCAGTAATTCATTGAGGGGAGCCCTCAATTTGTGCATGTTTTCAATGAATTCACTGTAATAGTTCACTAGACTAAGAAAGCTTTGCAACTCTGCGACATTTTTCGGCTCAGGCACATTTTTTATTGCAGATGTCCTATCTGGATCTGGTTTTCTGCCACTTTCATTGATTATATGGCCTAGATACTTGATTTCTTTTAGAAAAAAATCGCATTTTTTCTCCTTCACTTTAAAACCAAAATTCTGAATTCTTTTAAAGACTTCTTTAATATGCGTTGCGTGTTCTTCTACATTATCGCTTTTGATTAAAATGTCGTCTAAGTAAGCAGTAGCAAAGTTCTGTCCCATGAGCATGGTATCCATAGTCTGTTGAAAGATTGACGGTGCTACTTTTATCCCAAATGGCAATCTGTTAAATTTGTAAAGTCCTTTGTGAGTATTGATACATTAAAATTTTTGTACTTTCTTCTACTGGAATCTGAAGATAAGCTTCGCTTAAATCAATCTTAGAAAATACCTTACCACTGTTAAGCTTGGTAAATATTTCCTCCGGCCTGATGGTTCGCACTCTATTTTCTTACAAAATGAGCTAATGGGTAAATCCCATATGTCAAATTTTTGCATCCAATCTGTGCCCACCAAATTTTCTGCGTCTTTCATTACAAATATCTTCAATTTTTTTGTTTTACCATGGAATTTTATGTTTAGAATTACTTCTCCTTCAAAATTGATATGCCTCCCTGTAACAGACTTGGCGATTTTCTGTATGCATCATGGTCGGTCTATTTAGCTTCCTCCATGTCTGTAAATTAATTATAGTTAGATCCGATCCTGAGTCTAACTGTAATTTTACCTTCTTATTTAAGATCTGGAGTTCCACGTATTTTTTTGTGTTTAGTTTGTTTTTGTAGTCCATTCTAGTAGTTCTTACCCTACTAGTGTGTTTTTTGTTTCTGCATTGAGATGCCTTATGTCCCATTTTTCCACAAGCTAAACAGTTCTTGTATTTGAAATCGACAGTCTTTATTTCAGTGGGATCCACTACATCTTTAACATGCAGATGGTGGGTAGCTTATATTTGCTTTGATTTCTGTCATTATACCTTATACCTTGTAATTTTTTCTTCATCATAAAATTTCAGGGGTGTGTGTGTGTGTGTGTGTGTGTGTGTGTGTTTGAAAAAATGTAACTTTTTGTTCAGCTTAGGTATGTGTGCTAGTTCCAATTCCTCGATATTCTTAGACTTTTTTTATACTCGAGCATTTTTGGCAGTCTTCTGACAATTTTTGTAGCGTTAATCCAGGCTCGTTTTCGCATTTCTCTGTCCTTGACTGAGACTAATCCCTGTACAAAAATAAGACACTTAAAATTGTCCGGAGTCAATTCTGCCAATTTAAAGTCATCGCAATGTTTGTTCACATTTGCGGCGAACGTGGAGTAGTCTTCATTTTCACTTTTTACGAGGTTGAGACATTTCTACCTTTTGTGAAAAAGTGAAGTCTTTGGACTGAAGAGCTCTGTAAGGCATGTAACTGCCTCGTCAAATGTCAAATTGTTTGTCTTTTTCCGTAGAATATAGTCCACAAATTTTGTGTACTCCTCTGTTCCCAATTTCCTGAGTAATAAACGTAGCTTCTCAGCTACTGTCCAATTTTGGCAATCAATGTTGAAAATGTCTTCATGAAGTCTGTAATAGTCCCCGAAATTTTTAGCATTGTCTTTTTTTATCATCGAGAGTATTTAAATGTTTCTATTGTGTTCCAAACTGCGTCTTGGGAAAAAGTCGCCTCTTTTTCAATATTCTTCTGTTGTGCGTTAACCGTTACTTTTAATATTAATTCCTGGAGTTGCATTTGTCTTTCTTCATTTATTAGCTGTCTTTCCTCACTTCTTCTTATAAACTCAAGAATTGCTTTTTGAAAATCTTCCATTTTTTAGGGAGTGACGAAATTTTTCTTCTATCTTTTGTGTACGTTCTTTTATGTTCATTGTTAATTTATTGTTCTCTGTGTGAGTTCCTTCGAGTCTTGTCGCCAAGTTGTTGTGGTTGACGTGACTCTCGAATTTCCATCGCCAAGTTATTGTGTTGGCAAGCAAAAAAAAAAAAAAATTACCGTACGTGTCCGTACTCTTTGTCGTCAAGTAGTTGTGTTGACAAGAGAGAATTTTTTTTTTCTTTCTTAAGTCCCCGTGAAGTGCGAAATCCTCATCGCCAAGTTGTTGTGGATTCCATGAATGGAACCCTGCACAAATAAATAAACAACACCAGTAATTGAGATAGAAAAATAAGTGTATTAAACGTAAGAATACAGACTTGAAGTGAAGATTAGTAGTTCAGGAATGCGGGTTAGTCGAAAGTATATGTACAAGTCTCTGTAAGTAAAGCCGTAATCATCTCTCTCTCTCTCTGGACTCTTGTATAACTCTCTGAGAACACCCTGTTTCTGTCTCCGTATCTCTCAACCTGTCTCAACGTATCTCAACAGCAGGTATTCTCTCAGTCAGTATAAGTATACTTTGGACGAGTCCATCTTCTGTAAAAAGGGGAGAGCCCTACAACATTAAGGTGCTACTGAAAAACAACATCTCTCTTTTGCTATTAAGCATAGGAAGAAGTTTTAAGTCATTAAGTATTGAATTTTTGTATTAACTTATATAACTGGTCAAATTTACCTTTCTGTGTCATATTTTTATGATTTTCCCAATATTTAGCCTGGTCAAATCTAATAATTATTGATTCCATCAGTATTATCTTTCTTTTACTTCAAGACTACCATTATGACATTATATTTATAATGATTTTTCACTTGTTTAAAGCCTGCATCGTCAGTTATAGTGTTACATTTGGCTTTTTGTCTAGTAGCATATGAGATGAAAATTTTTATGAACATTGTTGCTAATTGAGCTACCAAGATAAATTTGGTATTATTTATTTAGGGTTTGTCATGCTCTCTATGTGTGTATTAAAAGTTTTTTGATGTATTGAAAGTAAAATTTCATTTTGGGATACCTAATAAAAAGCAATAACAACAAAAAAATGCAGTTATAAGTTAATATTCTCTGACACAATTATTAATATAGCATTAACTTTGTAATTTGTTAATAAATAATAAGTAACTTAAAAGATATATTGCTCCCTGTATATCTTTTGAAAAACACTTATATTTTTGAGATTTGAACCTATATTCTCAAAAATGTTACTGCATTCAGTAATTGAATTTGAAATATGAAACACGAAAGTGCATTCACTTTTTAGCATTTGTTCACTTTGTACTTTGATTGTTAATTGATAGTTTAGCAGTGATATTTCTGCTTTTTACAACTGATTTTTATGTATATCACAAAACAGTATTATTGCAGGTGAGTAGAGGATAAAAATAAAAGCATGGAGGTTTTGTAATGTAATTATTCTGAGTTTAATTATTTTGTTTAAATGTTTACTGGTAAATCAAATACATGAAGAAATATTAACATAAAAATCCTAATTGCATGTCAATGTTAGATATTGATTAAGTATAGTCCAGCTAGGGCCAAATGAAGGAAGATGGGCTGTAGGAAGATTATGTTGTGCCAATCTTGTAAATGCAGAGGATTTACCATTTTTGAAAATTGGCATTCAAAATCCTAGCCTTTACTTTGTTTTGAGCACTCATGAAGAATATGGAAATAGTTCTGCTATCCAGCAAGTGTAATTGATAATATACATTTTGTTTTATCACAGTGACTTAAATGCATAACTATAAAATTGGCTCCCTTCTTTTACAGAATAAATAGCATTTAAGGGTTGTTGTGAATTTATACTAATGTGAAGCTAAATTATTTTTTTATATTTGCTCTAAGAATGTATTTTAAATCTGATGAAGATTAATGAATCTGTACATCTCTAAATGGAATAGTTTTCTTATAACTCATTTCAAGGAAGGGTACCAATTTATAGCAGTATCTATACTGTTTTAATAGAATTGCAAATTATAAAGCAATTAGGTTATAGATGATAAAGTAGAAAAGAGTCTTAATTTGTTCTTTGTACTGTTTTTTGAAAAAGAAAATCAACATTGAGTCTACTTTAGTGGGCCTTGAAATATAATAAACAATTTGACATCAGTTGATTCATGAATTCATTGGTGTTAGAAAACTGGTCAGCTTGTGGTTGAGTGGACTGATCATGTATAGCTTGTCTGTAAACTGTGTGAAATTACTAAGATTGAATGAATTCTCCTGCTGAGTCCTGTGTCTGAGAGGAGGAGTTGTTGCAACTGAGCAAATAGCAGAAGGTTGATATTGAGCAGATTAAACAAGTTATATACACCTGACTTTTTTGTGGCATATGGACAATTTGTGATATGGTGTTTGCACCCCAGTGAGATGGTTAATATGTTTTGGTGAGAATTGGAAAAGTTTGTGTCAGAACTACTGAACCAGGTCAGCTTTGAGTATAATCCAGGATGGATACATGACCTTGCTAACCAGAGCACACCTATGTAATCATGACTGAAGAAGAATCTGAGGAACCAGTCGCTGAAGCTATTCAGACAATGGAAAACTATGATGACCCATTTCCAACTACTAATCATTTTTCTTTATAAACCCTTATGGAAGCGAAATACAGATTGAATGCACTCACATCCAGTTGGGACAAGGAAATAACTGACACCTAACTTAAAACTATTAGTAGGGACATTGTGACCAGAGTATAAGAGGACGTTCTCATGTAGAAAAAGTTGTGTGTGTGTATTGATGGGCATGATGTGTGGGTTGACGCAAACTCTTTTGCAGTTGGAGTGTCCCCTGAGCTTAACAGGACAATTGTGAAGGATTCATGTTGGTTGCATCCAGAAAACAATGCTCAATGCCTAAATGTGGCAGAATTGGATGCCATCCTGAAAAGTATCAACATGACACTTCAATAGAAAGCAACAGTACTGCACCTGTTTATGGTTTTTGCAAGTATTCATGAATGGAATTTGGACACTTTCATTAGGAGGGAAAGCTTGGATACATACAAAAGCTGCAAGTGAAATGATAATTTAAAAGAGGTTGTACTCAATATGATAAGGAAAGAAATTGAAACTGCTAAAACAATTTTGTTAGACCATATCCAATCCATTTAATTGATGAAAATATTTCTGACTTTTATTTTACTATTATTATTTTTATATTACTTTATTGTATAATATGCAGGAATTAAAAAAAGATTTGATAATATATAGAATGATACATTATATAATAATATAGAATGCTACAATAATCTCCATAATGTACTTTACTATTTAACACTTTAAAATTGGGATCTATTCTTTTGTTTTGATTAAGCTACCTAATATTGAATTGTAAAAATGTTGTGGCTTTTTTCAGGTGATTGGAATTTCAAACCAAACCCTTTATTTCGTCCACCGGAGTAGATTGTTCTAGTTCCACATACCATGCCTCTTCCAGAAGTCTCATTTATTTCACTTTAACTTAATTCTCCAATGTCTTTATCCACTGGGACATGTGTCCTTGAGGACACATAATGATAACACTCCAAGTAATATAAATAATAAGTAATCATAATACCTCATCTCAGAGATATATACAGATATTGTCTTCAAGGACACATAGCTCAGTGGATAAAGATATTGTTTAAATCCAGTGACTAGAATACCTGCAATACTTGTTGTTGATGAACATGGATATCCTACATGAAACTCATCCTGTAGATACATACACCACTCTCTAAACTCATTAGACTAGACTGATACCTATTTGATGCTCATTATATATTTTCTAAGCACATCAACAAGTTCACAGTGAATTTCTATAAGCTTTTTGCCTTTGGCTTGTGAAAATTTTATTACCCCTTTGCACCTCTGTTTGTCCTTTGTTTTTATGGTAGCTGTCATCTTTGTTGTGATGTCTCATATGCATGCAATGAATATTAAATCTCTTCTGGTTCTTATAAGAAGCATCACATACTTATTTTGCTGCTTTGTTTTTACTTATTTGCATCTCTGGATTAATTTCTGCCCAGTCAGTGTTTTAGATCTATGGCTTAATCAGTGGATGCACTTATACACTGGCACAATTCTGGTTTTTGTATACAACATAGTAGTATGATACACTCATTTTTTTTGTACATGCCATCATATGTTTAATTAATTTTATGTAAACATATGTAGATCATTCATCCGATGTGTCCAGTAACACTGGATTAACTTTTTCAGTATGGTCACTCACTTTGACCTGCAATTTGTCATTGTTAAAGAGTCTGTTGGTTATGTAAACATGAACCTCTTTCTTTCAACTCAGTCAAACTGTATTCTTGGCTTTTGAAATTAGCATTATATATTTTTAAGACAGTTGCAAAATATAATACAACACCTTCTCTCAGCTCCACAAAATTATTCATGGCCTTTGAAATTACTTACAATCATGATACTGCATCACATTATTTAATTTTTCATAGAAGAAAAATTGGCTCTTGAGCAATTAAATTTTTATTCTGTTTTGTGTACTTTAGTATCTGTCTATATGTCTGAGATAAGGTATTATGTACACATCCTCATCTTTGCTGCAATATTTATCACAACGTTTCTGCTGTTGTATGCTCCGGCCTTCTTCAGGTGGCTGGAATGTTGAACTGACCCCATTATTTGGTATGCTGAGGCAGACTGTTCTAGTTCCACATCCCATGTTTAATGGATGTCAATTGTCAGTTATCTCCTGTTAATTCCCATCTCCAAGTTCTCCACCACCTTAACCAGGTATTGAACTCGCACTCTTTGGGTCCTGTCATTGGACCTAACTAATGCCTTTATCCACTGTGTATGAATTTCTGTGTATTATAAACCTAATGTCTTCAGCAACCATTTTTAACAGTGCTCACATTGCAATTTTTGCTGTTATCATTGCATGTTTTTACCAATTTTCGTCATTATCGCTTTTCTCTGGCACTCCTTATTACTGGTTCCCATATTGTATTTATTTCCATGCTTGGTTGGCTCAGGAGATTTTTGTGGCTTAGCATATGTGCACTGATTCCTTAAGTTTATGAATTTTCCAATGATGTTCTTTGTCTATGATTTCAACCAGATCCCACAGAGGGCGGTGATTTCCTTTTTCTCTCCATATGTGGTCAGCCACGCCTGATTTTTCCACTTCCCCTCGTGTTACAGATTTTTGGTGTTCTTGAAGCCTTACCCTAAGGGGGTGGCCTGTCTCCCTTTTATATTTCTTTCCGCAACTACATGGTATAGCATACACACAATGTTTAGTCATGTTCTCCTCTATGATGGTTTCTTACTTAGGAGAGGTATTTGCGAAGTGTCATCCAACTTTTGAAGGTTGTCTTGATGTTATATGAACTGCAAATCCTTTGTATTTTCTCTGATAACCTCTTCACATAAGGCAGGAAAACTATTTCTGAGTGTTGTTGTCCTCTTGTACCTGCCTATCCCAGTTTATTGGGGCTGCTGCCATGTACCCAGGGTAGTTGTTACATTGTAGGGTAATGCTTATACTGACCAATTCTTTATCTAATGTCTCTGGGTTGCCACATGACTTTTGCTCTGTGTTGTAAGCAGCAGATGATCCTTTATGCTGTATGGCTGGTGGAATTTGAAATTGAGGTACTTTCCGGTGAATGTCAATTTGCAGTATGCGGATGTCTTGAACCCATGCTCTGTTTGAGATATTAGAACATCCAGGAATGGGAATGTATTACTCTCTTTCTCCATTGTGAACTGTATCGAAGATCTTATTGAGTTCACATGGTCCAGTAGATCCTGGACATCTTCCTAGTGTGGCCAGAATATGAAGGTGTCATCTATGTATCTTAAGCAAAGAGTTGGCCTTAGAGATATAGACTCTAATGCTATTTCCTCAAAGTATTCCATGTATATATACTGGTCTGTTCTCCTAGGGATGAGTCAGAGGTCTGACTACTGAGAGTACCTCCTCTGTAGGTACCTTGGTGAACAAACTCACTATGTCCAAGGTCACCATCTGGCTGGATAGGATGGGAGCATCTTTGATTATTTCTACAAAGTGGGTGGAGTTTTGGCCATATGAAAGTGACTTTCCGATCAATGGGTCAATTATATAGGAAGTGACTCAGAGGGTGGCACACAGAGCCTTGGCAACTAACAGTTGACTTGAGTGGAATACTGTCTTTGTGAATTTTAGGGAGACTGTATATGTGAAGTACCTTGGTGTACTTTGTATACAATTTTGATTATTTTTGCAAATATTAAAAGATTTACATTTCAGATTTAGTATTTGTGAAGTGTGGTATCATAAAAATTCACCTACATATCTATATAAATTTATTTATCTTTATTCAAAAATCAATGATTAGTTTTGTTGATGATTCAAGCTCAAAATTGGTCACTTATACTGCTGCCTATAAAAAGTGGAAATCATGGTTTTTATGATTTAGTTTTATATGTCATATTCATATTAATAAATTTGTGGATATTTATTCAGTTTTTTTTTTTTTTTTTCCATGTTTGAGATCTAGCTGTGTATTACTTACAAATAATGAAATAATGCTATTTCAACTGATATAGACACAAATACTCTGAAGTAGAGAATGATATCCTAAACAAATTCATTATGAAATCTATTGCTTAAGAACATTACTTCAGGATATAGTTAAATTTTTTTATCATTATAAGTATATAAAATATTAAGAATTAATTTTATGATTTCAGCATAATACATCTTTTCAACCTTATGTCTTTCAAACAGAAGCCACAAATAAAGTAAATCTTTGAGGATTGTTGTTAAAACTTTTGATGTATGCTCCTCTCACTAATCTCATCTTAACTTTTAATTTCAGATTCCAATCGGAGATTTAAAGAGAAAATTGATATGGAGAAAATTGTGGCTCCTTTTGAGCAAGGTAATTAAAAAAAATGTATGCAACTTTGTTATTTTTTAATTTAAGTGCTAGCATTTGAAAAAAACAATTTATTGAGAATTATACAAAAATAGTTTTATATTCTGAAACTTGTTAAATTTAGTAAGTATACTTCTTGGATAGCAAAATTTAAAAATGAAGTTAATGAAAAATTCAATTGATGTATTTTATAAAAATATGTTAGACTTGGTTAATAGTTGATTTTGTTTATTATCATTCCAAAATGAAAAAGTGTCTCTTATTCCTTTACCATTTTAAATATTTACTGCAGATGGTTTCTATTATGTATAAAGTTTTTTAAAAAGTTAATGAAATTTATTAAAAACTATTCATAATGTGATGCTGCTACACTGTAGTCCCTTTTATAGTTTCAATCATTGAGTTAATAATGTATTTGATGTTACTTATTTTTCAACTTATATTTCATTAGTATCTTAGACATATACTTAGTTGTATTTTAACAATACAAGAGAGTGCTGAAAAGTATCTGACCTAATCAACAAGCTCTTCTAAAACTATGTGATGTTTGTTTTTGGTTAGATTTTGGGATGTGGGGGCCAGCCAATAACTTTTTAGTATATCTAAGAAAGCAATTAATGTAGAAAAGAGAGCCTAATTTCATAAATTTTAATAAACTAAACAATTTTCAATATTCATTGGAGACTTAAAATGTGGATTAGTATTGTTCATAAGAATCAAGTTACATGATTTAAAACCATTACTTTATCATTTTTCTTCCTCTCATGATTTGCTTATAAAATATCTTTGTGTTTGGTGACTTCAATGCCTATCAAGTCAAGTGGCTTCATCACTCTAATGTATTCACACTTTGAACTTCTTAATTGTTCAATCTCTCACTCAAATAATAGACATCCCTATGCATTTCCCTAGTAATTCTGACAGACATGTTTCTCTACTTACCTTCTCTCTGAACTCATGTCATGCTCTGCAGATCTGTCCTCATGGCAACTCCAACCATGTGGTTGTGTCTGTAGATATGTTTTCACTCACCTATCAGGCAAGAATCCCCTATTTAACAGAAACTCTTTTTGTTACCAACACACTAATTTATACTCATTTTGTGATTTTCTTTGTGATGCCCTTTAGAATGATATTTTTAATCATCCTGTTGAGAAACATGTCATTATAGTTTCTTTCTGGAGGAAAACTGGTATCTAAGCATTCATGCCAACACAGAAATACCAAATGAAACCATGATCTATTCCTTGATTCTCTCCTGCCTGTTCAGCTGCTATAGCTAAAGCATAATTCTCTTCCCCTTCCACTCTCATCAGGAAATATCTTTGAACAGAGTCTCTACAGAGTGATGTGCATGTAATTCCAGCCAGGATTTCTGCTATCATTTCTAAACTAGATTCCCACAAGGCTTGTGGATTTGATGATATCCATGCAATTATCTTAAAAAAAATGTACTCTTGAACTGGCTCCTGTTCTCTCCAGACTTTACAACAAATACCTCACTGCTTCTTGCTTTCCAGCTTGTTGGAAGTAGTCCTTGTAGTTCCTGTCTTTAAAAACTCTGGGACTCTTGTTGGTAAAGTAGTAAAGTCTGATCAATACCAAATTAGTTAAGCACTTTACTTCACACAGTCTATTTTCAGATAAACAATATGACCTTGTTTCTTCAGGTCTACCACCAAAGTGTTAACAGCTATTACTGAATTTTTCTGTCAAGCTTTGCATAAGAATGTTGAAGTGCACGCTGTGGCTATAGTTAGCTTGGAGATGTTTGAAAGAGTTTGGTATACTGGCCTTCTTTACAAGTTCAAGGGATACAATTGTAAATATTGCTTGGGTTTTTGCGTTGAGGTTATCAAATGTAATTGTGTGTTCTAAGAGCATTTATCTATTATGCATTTAATGATTCAAGAAAAAAGCAACGAGACTCCAATTGTGCATCAACAATAAAATATATATTGAAACAATAACATACAAAACAATCATGCAATGGTGTGTCGTAATTAAGGGAGAAAAAGTTGTTTCCCTTCAACTGTATTCTGATTAAGATTGAATGTTCAAAAGAATTTGTTTTGAATAAGAATGTTCAGGATCCTATGTTGAATAGAGTCTGGTGTTAGAATAGAATACAATTAATTAAGAAGCGTGTTGTTTTGAGTAAGTAAGAGAGAGTTTTGGTTCTTGAACTTGACAGAGAGAAAGAATGTGTAATGTAAAACAAAAATCTGTGTCTGTGTTGTGAGTAACGTCGTGGATCTGTGTAGACAGGTGTAATAGCTGGACTCTACCGACGACTTGTGAGAAAGTCGGTAAGAGTTGTTGGCAATGATCTTTCACGTCTGACCATACGGTTAAGATGGGAGCTCTTGAAGATTACATCTTGGCAGCAAGGAAAAAGATGAATGAAGAGAACATGAGAGAGCTTATTCATGTTTTGTTTATATAAGGCTGTGTCACATGTGACATGCTCCAAAGCTTGTGCATGGGAAAATTATTCCTTGCGTGCCGGCGAGTTGATTGGTCAGAATTGACCAGTCAGCAAGCTAGTTTTGAGGAGGTCAGCCAATGAATGCTTGTTGCATGGTCTATATGCATGCATGCATGTGTGTGTGATGTCGATGATGATTGCTACACAGTGTTTCTGGATGAATATTCGGTTTAATCCAACTGTTCCTAACAAATCGTATAATGTAGAGTAATTGACCATAGTTTAATGTAATTGTCATAAATGCCCAACAGACAAAAGTGGCAAAGTTTGCAATAAACAATAACAAGAAAAGAAAAAGAACAGGGCAAAAAATAATATTGAGCAAACAATATAGGCAAGGCAAAACAAAAGACAAAAGAATGTTAACTTTTACTTTTTCCGTTAAATTTTTTTGACAATTTCATTAAAAGATCTAGTGATGGTAGCAACAACAATATTTTTTAATTAACAACTAATCTGATTAACTGGAGCAGTAGAAGCAACAGTAAAAAAAAAAATCACTATTTTTTCATAATTATAAATATATAATGTATTATTTAAATTATAAATATATAAATAAATATATTTATAGAGGATTTGTTTTGGTTTATTAACCAAAATAGATCTGTAGTAGATAGGCTCACCTATTGTCTGGCCCAAACTTCTTCCATTTCTATTGAACCGGAGTAAAGGTTCATCCCTTGTTTCCTATTCAGAATACAGTTTACCTGTTTCTTTGTTTCTTCTACCAGGGCAATAGTGATTTAACTTTTTGGCAATCAGACTAACTAGTTGCTTTGATTTTTCATTGTGAGAGTACTGGGTTAGTGGTTTGCTGGCTGCTGCTTCCGACTAGTTGTTAAGAGTCCAAACTCTTTTGTAGCATTAGAGAGGCTGATCTGATCAACAGTTGCATAATATCAGGGTATTTGTATTCCCATATTGCACATGTATTTCCAGTGGGCAACCCTGAGGCCACACTATGCTCTGTTCTCAGCCATACTCTGGCTGGTTTGTATTGACATTGACAACAGTGTCAATTATGGTGGTCTTTTCTCTCTCCTCAAAATGAATTTCATGGAAAACACAACAAAAAGAAATACAACTAAACCAGTAAACAAAAAGAAATCACCTATCCCCCCCTCACCTTTCTTTCACTAGTATTTGTGGTATCCGTTCCAACTTTTGAAATGTAGAATCTTTTCTCTTGGAACAGTTGCCAGATATCTTAGCTCTCTATGAAAGTAACTTAAATTCTTCGATTGCTACCAATGAATCCTTGGTTCTAGGCCATCTTCCCCTTTGCTGAAAAGATTGCAGCATTCACATGCATGGCCTTAGAGTGTTTACATCTGGGATAATCTTCTGATGGCCCTAGACTACTCTTTCATGTGCTTCTGTCTTTCATTACTCTGTTAGCTATCTCTTTTTCCTTTATTGCTCCCCCTTCTCTCAGGACTGCAGTATATTAGACATAATTGTTGACAGTATAGAAAAGGCACTTTCCCTTCCACCCATTTGTGAACATCTTTGTCTTTGGTGTTTTTAATGCTCACCACAATACGTGGCTTAAAGGGACTGATGTTGACAGTGTTCAGACATTAAAATTTTCCATTGCTCTATGCATTACTCAAATCGTGGACATCCCTACTCATTCCCAGCGCTAAACCGAGTAACATTCTTCTCTACTTGATTTATTTCTTACCTCCTCTCCTCACTCTTGCTGAGCTTCGCAACACTACCCTCTTGGTAATTCTGACCACTCTGAGATAGTAGCTATTGATATTTCGTTCCAATCCTCTATTAAACAGGATTTATCCACAAGACCTCTTTCTGTTACCAGCATGCTGATTGAGACTCTCTATGATGCCCCTTGGACTGACATCTTTAAACTCTCAATTGAAAATTGTGCCACTGAGGTTTCTTCTTGGGTCAAAGCCAGCACGGATGCTTTCATCCCTTCTCATTAATACCAGGTGAAACTTTAATCCTCTCCATGGTTCACACCAGCATGCTCAGCCACTATTGCACACAGGAACCACTATTTTCAGCTGCTCTAATAGTGCATTAAATAAGTATAAGGTTTTTATTCCTCAATCATTATGAAGTGTTATCATCCTCCGATGATAAAGCTGAATACTTGGCCTGTAAATTCTCCTCAACCTCTACTCTTGACTCAACTGGAATATCCCTGCTTAATTTCTCTTCTAGAACTGAGTCTCTGAGTGATATGCATATAATTCCTTCCATGGTTTCTGCTATCATCTCTAACCTAGGTCCCCACAAAGCATGTGAACCCAATGGTATTCCTGTAATAGTCATTAAGAAGTGTGCTCTCAAAATGGTGCCTGTTCTCTTTAAATTGTACAATTAATGCCTTGCTTTCCTGCCTGCTGGAAGTCATCATTCCAGTTTTTAAGAACTCTGGTGAGCCGTCTGACCCTTCCAATTATTAGCCTTTAAGCCTCTTTTGGGGAAACTCCTAGGAGCTCTAATCAATGCTGAATTGGTTCATCATCTCTCATCGCAGGGCCTTTTCTCAAACAAGCAATGTCTTTCATTTTTTCTCAGTCAACTGCTGATGTACTGACAATATTTGCTGAAGGAGTTCATCATGTCCTAAATAAAAAACAGTGAAGCCCGGGTTGTTGCATTGGACATCTCAAAAGCCTTTGACAAAGTCTGACATTCAGGTCTTCTCCACAAGCTGAAAAGTTACAGAGTCTCTGGACACTATTTTTTAAACTGACCCAGTCTTTCCTATCAAATCATGAAGTGAGAGTTATCCTGAATGGCTACAAGTCTTGATCCTTTCATCCTAACGCAGATGTCCCCCAGGATTCCATTCTTCATCCTACTCTATTTTTAATTTTCATTAATGAACTTCCTGATGACATCAGCCCTGAACTTGGTATCTATGCTGACAACACAACAATTTACTCCTGCCCCAGTTATAAGGCTTATCAGTCTAAACAAGGTCAAAATGGCAGCTGATGTCCAAAACGACCTCATGTCCATAGTTAACTGGGGCAGAAGATGGCTTGTTAATTTTAACACCTGTAAAACTAAACTTCTCTCCATTAATCATCTGAGGGACCCTTTGCTGCCTTCCATCAGCATGGCTGATGCTATCATCCAGGAAATGACTTGTTGCATCTTCTCGGGTTCAAGTTCTCTGCTGATATGAAATGGAAAGACTATATTGAATCCATTGCTAAGTCAGCTGTTGAGAAAGTCAGTTCACTATGTCGGGCTCTCTAGAACCTATCTTACATATCTGTAAGTCTACCATTTGTTCATGCTTAGAATATTGCTGCCACATATGGTCTGGTGCCCCTGCTATTTACCTTGAGTTCCTTGATAAGATCCAAAGAAGAATCTGCAATATTATTGGTCCTGATCTGGCAGCTCAGCTCCAGTTACTTTCCCACTGCTATAAGTTTGTTTCTTTATGATTTTCTATAAATACTTTCATGGTAATTGTTCGAATGAACTCTTGTCTATGGTACCTAGAGTTTTTGACTTTAAATGCAGCACTAGACTGGTGTCAAGATCTCATCAATTTTAGTTGAGCTGGCTAGATGTAGCTGTAAATTCTATGCTAACATTTTTTTCTCTTGCACTTCTCACTTGTGAAACTCCCTTCTGGCTTTATATTTTTCAGTGATCTTAAATATGCAAAAATTTAAATGCAATGTTAATTGCTATCTACTGTTCACCTGATTACTCTCTTCTCTTTCTGTTCATCGTTAATGTTTCTGTTCCTAATTCTTCCACATGCTATAACCCCTTGTGTTTTAGTGGCATTACTGTTCACAAACTAAGAATGGTATTAACACACAAAAGGAAATACAGACTTAATTCTGATGAGAGTAAGAAGTGGCCTATCTTATTGCTTAGGAAAATTTCCAGCATGAATCTGTGTTTTGTCTTATAAATTTGGGGAGGGGGACGTTTTTGCAGTGATTTTGACAAGCTTGGAACCAACATGTAATGAAGGTCATTTTCAATAGAGATATGTTTCTAGTACTTTTCATATTAATTTTGGAGTCTCCCAGGACCCTATCCTTGGACTTACATTATTTCTTATCTTCATCAATGACTTTACCTGATCTCATCGGCTCCTAATCAGGAATTTATACTGATAACACAACTATTTACTCCTGTCTTAGTAGCAAGTCTGACAGGTTCGATAAAGTAAGGAGTGGCAACTGCTCTCGAATAGGACCTCCAATCAGTTGTTAAATGGGGCAAGGAATGGCATGTAAATTTTAATGCCTCCAAAACAAAACTACTTTCATTTAATCATCACCATTTCTGCCTGCTATCACCAAAGCTAATGTAAACCTCCAGGAAAGCAACTCTTTGGACATTCTTTGCATCTTTTGGGGCTCACTTTTTGCACGTTTTGTGGAGTGATTATATTGAATTGAGTGCTAGGAATCTTGGTTCACTGTGTTGTGTCAAACAATTTTTATCATCAGTATTGATCTTATACATTTATAAATCTACCATTCGTCTGTGCATTGAATACTGCTGCCATATCTGGTCTGGTGCTCCTGCTATTCATCTCAAGGTTCTTGACAAAATCCAAAGAAGGGTCTGTAATGTAATTAATCCTAACCTGGCATCTTGACTTCAGTCACTTTCTCACCACAGAGACATAGCTTCCCTGTCTTTTCTACAAATATACTACATGGCAATTGTTCTGATGAGCTATCTTTCTTGGTACCTTAATGCATTAAAGCATGCTACGAGATTGGTAACTAGGTCTCACTGTTTTAATGTCAAATTAGCTAGATGCAACTGTATGTTCTATTCTAATAGTTTATTTTCTCGCATTTCTTGCCTGTGGCACTTCTGATTTCTTGCTTCCCTACCACCTACAAACTTTAAAAATTTAAATGTGATGCCAATTGCCATTTTTATTCTTTTATTGTCCTTTCTCCTCACTAAAGTCTACTGTCTTTCACTCCAAGTAACCCCTCACATCTTAGTGGCATTATTGCCTTGCTTGGGATGAAATGATTTAAAAAAAAAAATAATTTTTAGACTAATAGTATGTATGCTGGAAAGTTTTCAACCCAACCAAAAAAGTAATAACATAGAACTATGCTATTCCACATATTTGATATATTATTTTCAAGTTTCATTAGCACACCCGCCAAGCTGGGTCAACATCTTTTCCAGTACCCCTCATATAGTTTATTTTTGATGCTATTTCTAGTAATCAAAAAATATAGAATTTTAAATAATTTTATTGTTTTGTCAACATTTTTCAGTATTTTTTTTATTTTCTGGTTTAAAAATATTGTCTGTAGTAGTTTTTAAAGTTGGGTCTTTTTTTTTAAAATGTGGAAGGAAAATTACATTTAAAAATTAAGTTTTCAGAACGGAAAAATATAAATTATTGTTTCTTATATTTCCATTGGTGATAACATTGTTTTTGCTAGGTTGGAAACGTGAAGTTGTTATTCGAAGTGTTTATGAAGAATTCACCAAAATGGGAAGACCCAAAAGGGTTCCCGCTGATGTATACTATTATGCCCCAGATAGACGGAAATTGGTAAGTTTCTTTTCCTTTATACTAAATAAACAGTAATAAATTTTTTTTGTTTATGCTTTTATCATATATTTAATTTAACAGTATAAAGAGTTTCTTACACAGGAATTATTTAATGCATAAATATAACATTAATTGCAAAACCAAAATTTAACACCATCTTGCGTCTGATAAACAATGTCCATGTCCTGGGTAAGATGATAAACTATGTTCAACAGCAAGTTTTGAGGAATGTGGAACTACCTCTTAATTGCTGGTGTTCCCAGGTCCACCCTGACCTGGGTGGTAGCACCTGTTAGGGTCCCAGCTATGGGCAAATAGTAAACCCCCAAACTGGGGTTAAAACACTATTAAAGTGTAAAAATAGGTTTTAATATCAGAAATACTTTGTAAAAAAAATTATTACCAGCAATAAATTTTTGAAGAAAAAAAATTATTACCAGCAATACAGTTTTTAAGAAAAATATAACCAGAAATAGATTTTTTGAAGGAAGGAATGTTACCAGAAATAGATTTTTTGAAGGAAGGAATGTTACCAGAAATAGATTTTTGAAGGAAGGAATGTTACCAGAAATAGATTTTTGAAGGAAAAAAATATTACCAGCAATAAAAATTTTGTTGGTATTAAATAAGCCATTGAGGTTGATATGCTGTAAAAGAAAACAAACAAAATTTAACAGAAATAAATCAATCAAATTATGATGTGAATCCTGTTTCTAATATATTTGGTTATTTATTTGGGGATTTACTAGTACGGTCTGGGGGTTAGGTAGTTGACACTTGGGAAAACTTCTACTTTTATCATGACAAACGAACAGATCAGCTTTACCCTTCAACCTGCGAGAACTCTGGCTCTCTCTCCTACCACTCTTCTATCCGTTTCTACATCATAATGGATAGTTTCACAACTACTCTTAATTCTAACTGTGACTGTTTATATAAGTCTGCAGGTGGAACTTTATAACTTCTGATCTAGTGTCACTTATCCCCAAAAGTTTTAATTTATTTATCTATTTTATTCCCTTTTGTCAAGTGGGAGGCTACTTTGAAGGTCCTACTTCAGAGACTTTACCATTGATCAGAAAAAAAACACAAGACATTCAAATGAAACCATTTAGAGGGCACTTGACATTGTGTTCTAATGATGACCTGTTTCTATTCTGTTAGATTTATTTGGTCATTCATGGTATTAGGTTGGTGCAAAAATAATGACGTAATAATGTCGTTTTTTGACGTATTTTTAACGTCAAAAAACGACATTATTACGTCATTATTTTTGCATAGAATAAAAAAGAAATAATAGCTTCTTTATAATTGTGAAAATCTCTCATGGACATTTTATAAAAGAAAATTTTCATTATTTATGATAGCAGTTAGACTTTTATAGTGTATAAAATTACAACAAAACAAAATTAAAAACAAGTTTAAACATCTCAGGATAATTAGTGATAAAATGATTATATTATGTTTATTGGCATAAGGATATCTTTTTCAGTATCAACTGTTTGATAACTGACTTAATGATTTACCTATGTACATATACTTTGTTTAGTTTGTATAATTAGTTATTGTACAAGTTGATGCTGAAAAGTTCTCAGCCTAAACAAAAGGAATTAAAAAAATCTGATGCTTGTTCATTTGATCATGTTTTGGGGAGGGGTTGAAGTGGTTGAGAATTTTTCAAAAGCCACTCATATTTTAAAATTGCATAAAATTTATAAAGAAAAAAAGTGACCCCTTTTAAATATTTGGTATAAATTCAGAATGATCTATTTTACAAATATGTGAATATCTAACTGCTTAAAAAAAATTTAATTTTTTTAATTTTCAGCGGTCAATGGTACAGATTGTCAATTACTGTAAGTATATCATAGAATTTAAAAAAACTTAAAACTTAAAATTGAAATTCTAATTATTATTTTAAATATTTTATAACTGCATGTATCATGATATATATTGATTTTTGTTTTATTTGTTAAAGTAAGAGTTTGGGATTTAGATGTTCTGAATTTCTTGTTTTGATCTCCAGTTTCTTTTTGTGATGGAAGACTTAAAAAATGTATACATTATACATTTTTAAGTCAATTCATAAATTTAGTTTTATATATTTTTTTCACGATCACTTAAATCTGGCAAATAAATACATTTCATTGATATAAGGTTTCACTTTAATATTACAGGCCTGTTTTTCAGTTGTCTTTTTTCTTTTAGTTGAACCAGCTTAGCCTCTGAAATGATTTAAACTTGATTTAATATTATAAGATAGATTTGTGTATGTAAGATATAAAATTGAAGTTCATGTCATAAGGCCTATTGTTCAACCTTCAGTGTTGGTATGGGAAATTCATCAACAATTAATGTTTGAAAGTATTGCCAAAAGTAAAAAATCATTGTTGCAGAATTGATCAAAATCCGTAATAAAAATGTAAAATTTAGTCATGCAGTTAGATGAATATAATAAAAATATTATTCAATGCTAGTAACTAAAGAAGTGATTGTGCCATCAGTATTACACAATATTGTTACTTATATATAAGTAACATTATACAACAATTCTATTCAAATCCTTTAGCAATAAAAAAAAAAAAATGTACATCTATGTACTTAAACTTCACTTTATTATTGTATAAAGTATTATAACTATATTTTATTCCATCTCATTGTATATTGACTCCACTGTATTGTGATGAAAAGTAGCAATAACACTTTTTGTAATAAAATAATATTAATAGGGAAAATACTTAATCTAATGAATAAAAGAAAACAAATTTTATAGTAAGATAGTGACAACAAAGAGAATCAGAGAATTTTAAAGAATTTTGCCTTTTGATAACAAGATTTTAAGCATTAGTTTTAAAATATCTATGATATATGAAGCAAAATGCTAATCTGTTGAAAGCAATTTAGATGGTAGTTTTATGATCGTAAGAGTCTAACTGAATATTGTTTCATTTAGAATTATGTATAATTTTGATTGCAAGCTATTTAAGCTTAAAAAATCCAAGAGCATTAACAAATATCAACAAAATATATAACTATGATTCTTATACTGGCCATGCACTGAAAAAGAAAAAAAAAACATTGAGTGAATTCTGCTAATTACTGATGTATTTCATGTATGTTGAATGTCTATCATATGATTTATGTAAATATATTTCTTTTTAGTACGTGAGAAGGAATCTAAATTAACAAGTGAAAACTTCAATTTCATGCGGAGGTCTATCTATAAGCCACCTTTTGAAGTGGTACGGCATGCAGGCAGCAAAGGTTTTGGTCCAAAAACTCGAAATCCTCGAAACAGTCCAAAGGGACTTCCAAAGCCTGAGGTTGTTATTGATCGGGATGATGTCCATGAACATGAAGACAATGGATGCAATGCTGCAGGAGAAGAGGAGGGAGAGGAGGATAATCCATGTATTGAGCCAGAACTTGAATTAGCTCTTGCTGCAACAGCACTGACTGTGCAGCAGGTGGGACCTTCTCGATGGACAGCTACTTCTGGTGAAAACAAAGAGAAGGTTATAAAGTCTGAGCCAGTGGTCAAGATGGAAATAGAAAATTTAACGAATGAAGGAGCAGGTACACAGCAAATTCTATCCTTGCAGACTCCTGGCAAACGGCCATTAGAAAATTCTAATTCTTCTGACAAAAAGCCTAAGAGGACAAAATCAGTTGCCAGAAAAAGCACTAGCCAACTTCCCAAATCACTTTCATTGTAAGTATTTCTCTTACAAAATACAAGTTTTCCAAATCAGTTTTTTAAAGATTGGATAAAATGCCAGTTTCTTGAGAGTATGAGGATTTTTTTTTTTTTTTTTTTTTAAACATTTACATGTTTGTAAAAGCTGTTATCTGTTAAAATAAGACAAAGCTACATTTGTATTTCACTAAGATGATGATGATGATCATCATCATCCAGTTTTTGTATACTTTTGAATAACTTGAGAGTAAAACAGACTTGATTAAAAAGACTTAATAAAATCAAAAAATGCTATTTTATGTTTTTTAATGGTAAACTAAATTAAGTCAACATATTTTTTTTAGAAAGATAAAGTATTCATAAAAAAATGATATTTTATCATCTATATATTTATCCTATGAATAACAATTAAATAAATTATTATATTAAATATTAGCTTTATGTAACAAATAGTAGCATTTTTAAAGAATTTTCACAGTATAAACAGAATTGAAAAAAAGTTTTCTGTTATAAATCAAAACATAAAATATTAAAATTCTCTTTTTTGGAAGAGACTTTGTAACATTTGTAATAAGAAAGACTATAAAAAATTGGATTGATAAATTATTTCTTTAAATCAATTAAAATGTTATATTATTGGAAAGCATGCTAAAAATTCAACATAGAGAAGGCTATTAAATAAGAAAAATGTTAAATTAACATCTAAGTAACAAGTCCAAGTTTCCTAAATTACATTTTTAGGGAATTTTGCATAAAAAATGTTTGTTTTTGCAATGAAAACAAAATAATATAGAAAATTTAATGGAAATAGAATAAATCATATACTCACTTCAATTAAATAAATTAGAAGTATTACAAATGTAAAAAGTAAAATTTCTCCATCTAACTGCAGCAGCAAAACACTGCAAATACAAACCAAAACAAAAAAAAAAAATCTTTGTTCTCGGTGGAATGACAAGATTTGAGTTAGGCCTCCAGTTCTGGGTGAGATATGCGTGATGTCATGACCTTAAATAAAGAGTGCCATGGTAGTGTATGGTATTACAATATTGTGCGTGTGTGTATGTATGTATGTATATATATATATATATATATATATATATATATATATAAAATATTGAAAGCAGTATTGAAGATATTTTCAATTATTCTTAGAAGTTATCACATTTTATGAAATAAAGTGTTATCTATATATAGTATACACTTGTGCCTCACTATAAAAAGTTCATATTTTACAAATGCTGGTAATAATGAATCACTAACTTGTATTTAGTAATGGAGAAAAATATCTTTCCTATTTATTGTAATTGTTATTGTTTCTGTTACAGGGCTGATGTTATAAGCAATGCCGAACCTTTTCAACCATGCTCTCTAAGCTGTCCTGGGCTGGTAGGCATTCCACCCACGCTGCACTGTGATATCTGCATGTGTCTCTTTCACATTGCTTGTGTCAATCTTAAAGACAACGAAGTCCCAAAAGTTTACACCTGTAAGGTGAGATCATTCAATACTTTTTATCATGTTTTGGTATCACTACATTAAAATTCCAAATTTTAGTTTTACTTTTATAATTAAGTGTGTGATACTTTTGGATGTTGTAAAATACTTATTTTTGTCATCTACTTGCTTTATTCTAAACTGTAATCTTCATCTTCTTCACTTTCGTTGTAGAACTGTATGAAAGATGAACACCTTGTTCGAAGTAAATTAGTGGTTAATGCCACTACTACCACCACGACAACCGTAATACCACCTGCAATAGCAGCAGCTGCAGCAACAACAGCTACAAGCACTACAGTTGCAAATAAAAGCATACCAACAAGCCTCCCTTCGGTTACATCTATCAACAGTCCAACAAGCAACATTGTAAATACCATTACTGACAGCTTGGCATCAGAAAGTGAAAAGAAAGCAAAGAAAGTTTTCTCCAAAACATCTGTGATTCAATCATCATCTAAAGAACCTTCAACATCTATAATCAGTGCTGCTACCGCCACCCATCTCCCAAGAAAGCACAGTAATGGCTCTCGTCAGGTTGTTGTTAACACTCTCTCTATGTTAAATGGATCTCCTGGGACAGAAAGTTCACCTATTGAGATTCCGGCTGAGGATGACTCTCAAACTGTTTCTAATGTACAGCAGTTCACTCCTGACACATTGGACAATGTTACATGCACACAGAACTTATCAAACTCGGTTCGACCATCCATTATTCCTCCTCGTGTCAAAGCAAACAAAAACAACATCTCATCTTCTCTCACAGTCAAAAAGTCATCAGGCCTTCCCCAATCATCACCTGTCTCTACTTTGTTACCAAAAGATAGCATCAACATTACGACTGCTCCTTCCAATCTCAACAGCAGTAACAGCTCCACTACTACATCCACCACCACCACCACCACTGCTGCTGCTGCTGTTGCTGCATCCACCACTACCATTACTACCACTTCCTCTTCTAGTAGTACCAACATATCCACTACAACCACCATCACTACCACTTCCACTAATACCACCACCTCTGCCAGCACTTACAGTATAGATTGCACCAAAGATTTGACTTTAAAGAATTCCATGTCCTTGGCACCTGAAAGCCCGATGATAGTTTCTCCATCCAAGTTGTTGGCTGCACCCAGTCATATGTTACCTCCAGTGACAACGTCCAGCAGCATCAAGATGGAGACGTTGTCATCATCATCATCTCCATCTTTGTCATCATCATCATCCCCTTCATCATCAACTCATGCTCATTCTGGCAGTGGGGTGAATAGTGTTGTTGGGCTTCAAGTGTCCAACACACTCCTCGGTTCTGAGAGCTACCCTCGGTCTGGTCAGCTGCTTACCTTGCCATCTGCTGTGGCAAAACGGCTCAACCCATCATTGCCTCTTGCTTTGCGAATCAACAACATGCAGCTTCTGATACCACCATCACGGTGCATCAATACTGCTGAGGGGTTGAAGGTTTTTCTGCCGCCCAAGACCTTCTCTGTACCAAGTGGCTCCACAACTACAATGAACATCACCTTTTCGTCAGGCAGCATGTCTGCAGATAATGCCAAAGACCTCTCTCTTTCTATGCTGAGCAAAGACAAATCCATGTCACTTGACATGTGTGATCAGGTGGTAGACCTGAGCAAGACTGCTGAAACATCCAAACCAGTGCTCAAAGTTACCGAACGGAGAAACAAAATGAAAAACTATCTTTGTCCATTTAAAACATTATATTCTGGCTATAATACAATGATTCAAATATTCAGTTACCTCAGTGCTGGAGATCTTGTCAGGTAAGTACAAGATTAGATAAATTCTTAATCTCTAATGTTTGCATGTTGTTGTTGGTCCCTACTGTTGCAATAGAGTTTTTAGATTAATATTTTATATTAGTAAAAGCAAATCTTGCCTGAAGAAGGCATACATTGAAAACATATTTTATTATTTTAAACTTATCAGTTAATAAGTCTGTTATCGATGAATATTTATGGTGTACAAAAGAATATTATTAGGACAATATCATTGTTTTCTTAGTATTTTCTTCAACAGATTCATTTAGAATTGACAATGTGAATTAGCATTGCATTCTGTCTAGAAAACAAGGGATTAGAGAGAAAGAAGTTTATTATTGTACTTGAAATAATTTTTAAAAACTTTTTCTGTTTATTGTCGCCAGAGTATTATGTGAAATGGAAGTAAGGTTTGACGTATTGTGCCCATAATTTGTTTTTCGTTTTTTATGTTTGGGAATAGTAGCTTTAGAGTCGTTTACAATATGACAAAATGTTTTTTCAAACTATTGACAAATTTGGTCTAGTTTTAATTTTATATTTACTAATATTTTGGTACTGTTGCATAGCTGTCAACAAGATGATCATCTTTCAAATCTAAATTGTTTGTTCATTTTATATATTACATTTATTAGAAGATATATTGAATTTAAATATGGAAGAAATTATAAAAATGGCTTCAAAGTGCAGCATATTTCAGCTTATATACTTTTTTTGTTAACCAGGCCAAAAGGGAAATTAGCCCATGTGAGATAGATGTACTTTTCATTCAAATTGTGTGTTTATGTATGTGTGTTTGTGCATTGTAATTCAATTACAGACCTAAAAATATTTCTACAGAATTTAAAAAAAAAAGAAAAGATTTAAAAAATTATTTTATTTATTGCTAAATAATTTCAGAAAAGTTTAATAAAATCTTATAATTGACAGGTTTTTCACTGAGAAATTAGTTGTGTTATTTATTCTCTCATGCTTCCCTTGAAAATAAAAATTAATGGTGATATATTATGGTCATCTACCTTACTCCCCAGACCATGTGCCAACAGATTAGGACCTCTTCCATGCCCTGGACAACCACCATAGTAGGAAATCCTTTGTAAATGAGGCAGACTTGTGGCAGCCACTCACAGACTTCTTTGCATCAAAGACATCTGATTTTATATATATATATATATATATATATATATATACCTACACACACACACACACGGTAACTATATATATATATATATATATATATATATATATATATATATATATAAATGATGGACTCTCCCACCAATTTTGATATGAGGATCTGACAATGTCTACACAGAAATATTTTCTGTATTTCAGCCATGCATTTTGCTGAACAGTGTTTAGATAGAATTTAGGCAAGTGGTGCCTAGAATAAGAATATAAAGATACAGTATAGCCATATATGACAGAATGATCATTGTGTAAATAAGCAAAGAATTAGTGAAATACTTGTGTATATTGCTCAGTAATAGAGCACAAGAACTTAAGGTTCCTTTAGTGATCTAAGTTAAATTGGATTACAGTTAAATGAACTTAGTTTTTATTATATCTGTCAAATATTTAATATTGAAATTTTATAAATTATCGCTATTTTTAGTTCTGTAGTGAATCAATTGTGTAAGTGAATACTCTTTACTATAACAAACATGACAAATTATGAATATGTATTTGCTAATTTTAAAAAAGATGTATGTTTTGAAGAAATTAATTTATAGGTGGTTTGGATAATTGATGAGTTAAAAAAAAATTGTCGAATATTCAAAAACCCCATAAATGCAAGCAAAATCAAAAGCATTTAATCAAAAGGAGGAATTATTTTAAATTGGTGTATATCAATTTGAGTTGAAGTTTACATTATGAATTAAAATTGAATAACAATTAAATGCACATGATTGTACAAAAGTGTTAATATCTATTCTTTTTTTCCTTCTTTGTAGGTGCTCACTTGTCTGTCGGACATGGCGACAACTGGCAACACAATCCTCTTTGGTTAGTAATGACCATAATTGAATCTTATTCAGTAAATAAATTGGTTTAATTCTAATTTTAAATCTTTTTAAGGACATATGTACCTTGAAAGTTATCTTTTATATATTTAAAATCGTTTCAAATCCGGTGTTTAATTTATTAAGCTGAATGCTATAAAATGTATACTATGTTGGTATCTATCCATTTCTCCATGATGGGGGGATGTGAAACAAGGTTGGTTTAATGTAGACTTGGCCCATATGTACACATATGGGCCAAGTACAAAAATTGTCCAGCCTCTTTGTTTGCATTGATAAATATACACTACATCTAGCTTTCACAATAGAATTGATATTAATCAAATGACATTAATAAAATGAGCAGCATATCTTGTAAGTTTAAGTGTATAATATCATTTTTTTTTAATTAAAAATATTAATAACTTATTTTAAACTGTCAGGTTTTTATTATACAAAGAAAGTACAACATAATATTTTTCTAGATAAATGCAAAAGATATAGGCCAGCCAAACATACATTTGGTTAACTCAGTTTTGTATATACTTAAATCAATTATTTAATTATTATTATTTTAAATGTTAATAAGGGCATCTTGATGTTCTGCATCCTACATCAGTCTTTCAGTCATTGATTTTGTTAACTTTCCTACTGTTTTGTCTTTAATATTACTTGCAGTAGTTTTACTATTTCTGAGAAATCTTCTTTACTTGAATATTACTTTTCAATTCTCATCTCTTTTAACGATGGGCCACATATCTGTAGAGGATGAAGGCCATTAATTTGGTGTCTTTGGAACCTTTTTTGTCGTGAGTCAGCTTTTCAGATTGTGAAGGAGCATTATGTTGCATGAATCAACTTTTTAATTGAAAGCTTGTTGGTTGTGACATGTATGGTTGTGTTTGTTCAAGAACTTGCAATAATTCCCTGTATTTTTCTTCACACTATCATCAACTTCAAATGGACCTACAATTTTACTGTTTCCAATTCTAGCCTGAAACATAACTTCACTTTCTCTCTATTTGTTTTTTAAGTTATATGGTCACCAGGTTCACTCAATGTAGCTGATAAAAATTACAGTTAAGAAATGTGTTTTCATGTATTTCTTTACCCAACTTACATCTTCCTCTCTATGATGTTTACCTAAAGGTAATGTTTATTATAGTCTGTATCTTTTTTTTCCTCTTTACATTTTAAACATCAGCTTTTTCAAATATTTTCTGGCTGGTTAATCTACATTTATTTCTTGCATTTTGCCATTTTTAATTTTTCATGAATTTTTTTTTTTTTTTTGACATTCATAAAACTTTTTTTGGTATCTTGCTAAAGTTTTCATTTGATTGTTCTTTGAATTTTGTTCAATATTTTCATAATTTCCAGAGTTGTGTAGCCATCATGCAATAAGCTTTCAATATCTTGTTTTTTGAGGGTATGGTTTTTTATGACCCATGGAAATTTTTATATATTAGAAATTAATCATATAAATATTAGTAAGTAAGGAGGAAAAGGAAATATTTTTTTTTTTCTTTTTCTTCAGTGGATGATTAACGAATGTGATGTTCGAGTGCGTTTCTCTGTGTGTGCGTGTATATGTCTGAGGATGTGGATTAAATCTGTAGTTATCACTTCAAGCCAAGAACCATATTCCTGATCAGATAGAAATTGTGGCTGCGTTTCCTTCCTTTTTCTTATAGAAGACCATACACTGCTGGTGAACTGAAGATCATCTGGGATTGGACAATAAATTGGCAAGAAGAGTCGTATGGTGTGTACCTCAGAAGATAGAAAAAATTATAACTAACAGAAGGGACACAAATCTATACCCGATTCATATTGGCCGGGTCACCATGGGGAGGGTGTATGACGTTGCAACACCTGAAACAACTAATGAACCTGGGCTAGAAACATCACTGACGATGTGTACTAAAGCATACAATACATGTATTTTATGAAATTATATATATTGTTGTAAATAGAAAAGGTTACTGAATGACGAATATAGACACATATATGTATATATGTATATATATGTATATATGTATATATATATGTATATGTATATATATGTATATATATGTATATTAATAAAAAGAAAGAACAGTACGATATATAATCCGGTGTTCTTATAGATATTTTTATTTTTACAAAATAGTGCTCAATGTAAATTTACAGAGCATTAATATTATAAGTTAATAGACTTAAAATATGGTTTTTCGCTACACAGTTCCAACCATGTTTCAAAAATGGAAGCTAAAAGCCCCTAATTTAATTTTGTACTTAAATTAAAGACATCACTTCCATTTCATCCTCAAGCGAATTTTGGAGTAACTTTAAAAATTACAGGGTTTTAAATACACAGCTAAAACAAAATTCATGTTTCCAAGGTTACAGATAAATCTATTTTGCTAGACTAGGGGTGTCAGTATGTTCAATATGTTTATATTTTAATGTATCAGTTATTGTTACGTTTTGGTAGTGGGTAGGGATGTACTTTTCAATGAAATCTAACATCCGTTAAAAGCGTGTCGTCTGGATTTTTTTTTTTTTTTTTTTTTTTTATTAACGGCTAAGATTCTAACGGCATTTTTTTCGTTCAATATTTAAAGATTTTTGGGAGGTGTCTACGTCAGATTAATATTTATTTTTTTTTTTTTTTTTTTAACTACGATTTGAAATATTTTTACTTTTAATTTTTAATATACTATATTTGTATCAAGAACAATTAAATGTAATTAGAATCCCTTACAGTTTGTAGAATTATTATCACATCAAGTTTTTTAAAATTTTATTCTTGAATATTATTCAAGTAAAATTTCCATTTCTCTGATTAAGTAATTACGAATTTAAAAGGAATTTCAGGTTAGAATTCATTTTAATTAATGATAATCTTAATTACAACTTTAAAATATTTTCATTATTTTTTATTTTATTTTATTTTTTTTTTTTTTTATTTTTATTTAATTGAAGTAAATGTATTAGGCCGGGGGAGAAAATAATGACGCAATAACGCCGCTCCTTGGCGTTAAAAAATACGTCAAAAACTGACAACACTACGCCACCATCTCTACATCAACTCAATGTTTGAATTACTATCAATAAAATTATTTTTCTATATTAAATATGTTAGTATTACTATTTTTAAAAATTTTATATTTAAATATTTTTATTTTATTTTTTTTTTTTTTTTTTATGGCCAAAATACCTAATTCATTTCACTGATTTAGTAAACTTAATTTATTTATTTAATCTTAATTTAAATTTAAAAGAAGTTTAGGTTAGAATTCATTTTAATTAACTACAATTATAATTACAACTTTAAAATATTTTCATTGTTAGTTTTTATAGAGTATATTTCATTTAATTTCTATATCAAGTATATGACGATTTTTTAAAAAAAATTTTATTTAAATATTATTTAAGTAAATTTTTTTTTTTTTTTTTTTCCGTATATTTAAAGATTTTTGGTAGGTGTCTACTTCAGAATACTTTTTATTTAACTACGATTTACAATATTTTTACTTTTAATTTTTTAATATACTATATTAAATATTTCTTTCAAGAACAATTATTTAAATGTAATTAGAATCCCTTACAGTTTGTAGAATTATTATCACATCAAGTATATTACTATTTTTTTAGAAATTTTATACTTCAATATTATTTAAGTAAACTTTCCATTTCTCAGATTTAGTAAACTTTATTTATTTATTTAATTACAATTTAAAAATTACAATTTAAAAGAAGTTTAGGTTAGAATTCATTTTAATGAACTAATATTTTATTTACAACTTTAAAATATTTTCATTATAAGTTTTAATAGAAAGTAAGTAAAATTATTTTACAATTATATTACGATTTTATTTTTATTTATTTATTTTTATTTTTTTATTTTTTTTTTTTATTTTTTTATTTTTTTTTTTTTTGTCAAAAATAGCTAATTCCTTTCACTGATTTAGTAAACTTTAGTTAATTATTTAATTACAATTTAAAAGAATTTTAGGTTAGAATTCATTTAATTTTAATTAACTACAATTTTAATTACAACTTTACAATATTTTCATTTTTTTTTTTTTTTTTTTTTTTTTTTTGTATA
>OZ010610.1:62440754-62543254 GCA_963932145.1 Acanthosepion lycidas | reverse complement strand
ATTATATATGTATGTATGTATATATATACATGTATATTATATATGTATGTATGTATATATATACATGTATATTATATATGTATGTATGTATATATATACATGTATATTATATATGTATGTATGTATATAAATACATGTATATTATATATGTATGTATGTATTTATGTATATATACATGTATATATGCATATTATATATGTATGTATGTATATATATATACATGTATATATGTATGTATGTATGTATATATATATACATGTATATATGTATGTATGTATGTATATATATATACATGTATATATGTATATTATGTATGTATGTATGTATATACATGTATATATGTATGTATATATGTATATATATATACATGTATATATGTATATTATGTATGTATGTATGTATATACATGTATATATGTATATTATGTATGTATGTATGTATATACATGTATATATGTATATTATGTATGTATGTATATACATGTATATATGTATATTATGTATGTATGTATGTATATACATGTATATATGTATATTATGTATGTATGTATGTATATACATGTATATATGTATATTATATATGTATGTATATATGTATATTATACATGTATATATGTATGTATATATGTATATTATACATGTATATATGTATATATGTATATTATACATGTATATATGTATGTATATATGTATATTATACATGTATATATGTATATTATACATGTATATATGTATATTATATATGTATGTATATATGTATATTATATATGTATGTATATATGTATATTATACATGTATATATGTATATTATATATGTATATTATATATGTATGTATATATGTATATTATATATGTATATTATATATGTATGTATATATGTATATTATATATGTATGTATATATGTATATTATATATGTATGTATATATGTATATTATATATGTATGTATATATGTATATTATATATGTATGTATATATGTATATTATACATGTATGTATGTATATATATATACATGTATGTATGTATATATATGTATGTATATATATATACATGTATGTATGTATATTATACATGTATATATGTATATTATACATGTATGTATGTATATATATATACATGTATATATGTATATTATACATGTATGTATGTATATATATATACATGTATATATGTATATTATACATGTATGTATGTATATATATATATACATGTATATATGTATATTTTACATGTATGTATGTATATATATATATACATGTATATATGTATATTTTACATGTATGTATGTATATATATATATACATGTATATATGTATATTTTACATGTATGTATGTATATATATATACATGTATGTATGTATATATACATGTATGTATGTATATATACATGTATGTATGTATATATATATACATGTATGTATATATATATATATATACATGTATGTATATACATATACATGTATGTATATATATATACATGTATGTATATATATACATGTATGTATATATATACATGTATGTATATATATACATGTATGTATATATATACATGTATGTATATATATACATGTATGTATATATATACATGTATGTATATATATACATGTATGTATATATATACATGTATGTATATATATACATGTATGTATATATATATACATGTATGTGTATATATATATATATACATGTATGTGTATATATATATATACATGTATGTATATATATATATACATGTATGTATATACATATACATGTATGTATATATATACATGTATGTATATATATATACATGTATGTATGTATATATATATACATGTATGTATGTATATATATATATACATGTATGTATATATATATACATGTATGTATATATATATACATGTATGTATGTATATTATACATGTATGTATGTATATATATATACACGTATGTATGTATATTATACATGTATGTATGTATATATATATATACACGTATATTATACATGCATGTATATATATACACGTATATTATACATGCGGCATTCAATTTGTATTTTGTGTTTGTCCTTGACTCGTAAACAAGTATGGCCTAAATTATGCTTACCATGAAAAAGTTGGCTATACATGATGAATTTTGTCCTCTTATCATCACTCATTTTGATGACTTGTCTAGCCCATGTGAACTGTGATTGAATGATTTTTATTTTCAGTGAAATCACAGAAACATCCCATTTGAACTCTTTCAGACAGACATATACACAAAGAATTACACACACATATATATATATATATATATATATATATATATATATATATATATATATATATATAAAGTATACACACACAGTGGTGGGAAACAAATATTTGTACACATACAAATTTTTCATTTATTGTATTTCCAATTCATGAACAAACATACTTTTCGTATAATTAACTGTACACAAATGTATAACTAAATATGCATAGAAAATAGAAAAATCATTTGATCTAATAGAAATAAATCATCAAAATTGTTTTCTATTTTGTATTTAGTTATGTATCTGTGTACAGTTAATTATATGTAAAGCATGTTTATTCATCATCTATAAATACAATAAATTAAAAATTTTGTGTGTATGAATATTTATTTCTCCCCACTGTGTGTGTGTATGTGTATATATATATTGATTGATCGATGAGAAGAAGTAGTATGTGAAGTCATTTAGATATTTGAGAAATAAATGAAATGCATATTGGTTGAAAGAGCAACCATTTTGATGACACTGTTGTATGGCTTAGAATCCTGGATCCTATATAAGTTCCATATTAATCAGCTGAATGTCTTCCATAAAAGTTGTCTCTGCCTGATCAGTGGCTATAATTTTGACAATAGCATGTCCAATATTGATCTTCTTGCAAAATGCAACATTTTTGGAATTGAGACTTTTCTGATGCATTCATAATTTTGCTGAGCTGGTCATGTTGCAAGCATGAGTGATGACAGAATACCTAAGGTCCTCATATATAGTCAGGTTGACAATAGACAAAAGTCTGTTAGATGGCCATGGCTCAGATATAAAGACAAGCTAAAGAATAACCTCTCAGCTGTCAATGGGCCGAATACTAACTTCGAGTGAGCTGACCGGAATAGAAATAACTGGAGATATTTATACCAGGAGTGAATAACAGGAATTTTTAAATCAATCATATTCACTGATGAAGAGATGAAAGACAATGGTGAAAAGCGTCACCGAATATTCCTGTGGTTATATTCTGAGATCCTTGCTGTTACACAATATATGGACTTGTATGCAGGTCAGTAGCAGAACTGAAGCGTAACAAACATAAAAACTGATTGAGGTTGTCAGATCCTTATATGTCAAAATTGATGGAAGAGTCCATCATACATACACACACACACACATATATATATATATATATATATATATATATATATATATATATATATATGTGTGTGTGTAGGTATAAATATGGAATGAGGTAGGTATATGTTTGTGTTATAGATGGGTGTATGTATATATAGATAAGTGTGTATTTAAAATGTGATTCGGTTGTTTGATGATATGATAATGGGTTTACATAGTGACATACATTAAATTACCTGATATTAATGCATTTGTGTATTTTTGTGAATACATATATAGGATGGGGATTTATGTTGTGTGTAAATCTATGGATGATTTTAGATGTAATTGTGTGGGTAAAGTTTATTCTGACATGTAGTGTGGACATATTTTGGTATTCTAGACATGTTGTATTTGTGAGAATATATGTAATTATATGTATGTTAGTTGTATTTTAGGGTAATCTACTTATATATCTGTATGGATGGGTGAAAGCAGTTATGGTTATAGATCTATAATTTGTGTATAGATGGTATATATGTGTATGTGTGTATATATGGGAATATTTGGATATATAGTGCTAACATGAATTCTTGTTAACCATGTATGTTATGGTTTTATTATGTTGTTTACTTTTTTAGACTAATTTCCACTATGATTGTCATTGATACATTGTATATATTAAAAATGGAAAGCGATTAAAAAAAAAATATGTTTTTGAGCAAATTAGGTAGTACATGTTAATCTATATAAACAAATCTCATATAGATATAATTTTGGATACTTTTTGAACTACATTCATAAATTTAATAGGTATACACTAGAGAATTAATTTGGATTCCATTAATTTTACTTTGGTTTAAAGTACCTTCGTATCCTGTTAAATTTTAATAAATACACCTAGGGTATGAAAGTTTAGGACTATAGATATATAATTTCGGGTGCTTTTTGAACTAAACTCGTAATTTTGATAGATATCAAAGAATTAATTTGGATCCATTTAATTTTACTTTGGTTTAAAGTACCTTTGTATCCTGTTAAACTTTAATAAATATATCCAGATTATGGAATTTTAGAACTGTTGCATAATATACTTTATAAATAAGATATACTAAGTTTCTCTGAATATCTAAATAATTAGTAATTATTTAATTCAAATCTCTTGGGTAATTTAATTGAAATTTCTTGCATAATTATATTAAGAATTTATACTAATTTACATTAAATTCTAAATCTTTCGCTAAATTCTGAATATTATTTAAAATGTCCTTAACCAAACACTATTTTTAATATAAATTGTATGTTAAAATGAATAGATCTGCATTAGAATCTTAGCCGGTGAAAGAGCTGGATAGTATTTTTATAATTCCCATTCACTCAATACTTTCATTACCCTCTTCCTTAAATGCCATATTAATGTAGCAAGTTAAAACTGAAATCAGTATACTGCAAGTATATGACTGAAGTAATGGTTTGGTCCATTGGTAGAAGCTCATAGTGCACTAGTTAACTAGTCTACCAGATACAGAGCCTGATCTTGCATGGGTGTAGAGGTGGTCTTGTTGTGTGAGGCACAGGGTTCCATGATGACAACTAATGTTTGCCATGCTTGGAGGTGTCATACAGGAACTCTCTTTTTGTCACTAGTAAGCATTCAATCAAATGTGTATGTTGTGGTGACAAAAAAAATAACAAGGAACAGACTGTTGCTTCTTGGTGTCTGACAGTGCCCACTTGCTCAGTTTGTACAATTATGCAGTGCAGATGAAGTCTGATTTTCATCAGAAATGTTGAAGTGTTTGGCAAGCACACCACAGGTTTGGCTGTTTTCCTCCTCTATCACCACCTTCATGTCTCATCATCCAGCACTTGAGGCTGGCCAATGCAGGGTTCATCTTCAGAACATAGATTTGCATAATAAAATCAGAAATAGTTTATAGTTTCAACTTAATTAGGATACAGTGCCATCAGTTCTGCATGTTAGAATTTTTAACAATGTGTAAAAGGTCTATTAATATTCTTTTGTTTTTGTTTCATAATCTTTGAATTTGAATTTCAAACATTTCTGATGTTGATTTTATTATTTTAGTGGAATGCCATCCATCTGGAAAACACAAGGATTTCTGATTGGGCTCGAGCTACACAGTTTTTTGGCCGGTACTTGGTTGAAGAATTGGTTAGTTGAAACTTTATTTTTGTTTCTTGTTGCTTGATATATTTTTATTTTGCTATTGTTAATATTGTAAATTTTTCCTAGGCATTAATATTTTGATAAAAAGATTTGAATACAGAATACATGTTAAAGTTTGTGTATATATCATTGGTGAAAATGAACTGTAAATCTTGAAAAAAATCATAGATATCTGTGCACATACTATGTGAGAAAAATTTTTTTTTTCGTTTTTTTAATTTTTTTATTGAGACATTCTTTACCATCAAATAATGAGTTGAGGTATTGAGAGATAAATCTGGTAGATTATGTACAAATAGTCAAATTATCTTAAAATGTTAATACAAGAAACTACTTTTACTTTTTTAATTCATTTAACTACAAATAATTCCTGTTTAAAAGAGATTGTTTCTCTATAATAAAGAATAAAAATATATTTTCAAGTATTTTCATTTTTTTAATAATGAAAAAATTCCAGCAAACATAGATGTAATACTGAGAGAAAATTTAGTGGGTTCCAATCCACTGATTTTTCTCTCGGTATTAAATCTATGTTTGTCTTTTCTAACACACACGCATCATTTTCCTTATAATATTTTATATAGTACTGTTTTTATGAGATGGTAGAGAAAAGATGGTTGTACTGTTTATAGGGATGGTAGAGAAAAGATTTTCAAAATTTCTATATTTTTCATTAATTTTCAACTTTGGAATAGAATAATTCTTATTTTTAAGTTTAGTTCTTTCTTAACCAGAATTTGTTAATTTGCTTCTGGAATATTTCTTCTTTTCTCAAATGATCATCAATGTAGACAGATTATTTTGTTGTATTCTTTTTAATACAAAAGCAACTATTCATATTAATAGTTAATGTTTAAATTATATATATTTATACTTATCCCTGGACATGGATGAGACTTAGCATAATCTTGATTGATTTATGTCTTGTTACAGAGCCTTCGAGGAATGCAGTATGAAGATGATTGGAATCGTGTATGGCACCAACTGACTCCTGTCTTGGAGCAGCTGACTACATTGAAGCGGCTTTACTTTGACCATGTTCCTGCTCTGATGCTTTACACAGTCTGTCAAAAACTGCCTCAACTGGAAGATCTTGGAGCCAACATGATCAGTGACTTTACCAATGAGCAACAGTGGTGAGTTTTCCATTAAATTCAATATGATTCCATTGATATATAATTCACATTTTTCTGTCATGTCGTGTGTAAAACTTGTCTGTATAAAATTTGTTGAACATTTTTTTTTTTTCTAACCAGGACAACTCCAACCAAAATTGACTTGGCAAAGTTCTGCAGCTTGAAACATCTTCGGAAATTACAGCTGCGTGGTACTGGTGGCTTGGCATCATCATTCAGCTCAGGAATTTCAGAAATGGTCACACTTAAGAATTTGCAGCATTTAGTAAGTTAATGCTTCCTTGTACAATATGAAAAAAATTGAATTACTGTAAATAATGTAATTTTCATGTTTTCAATTTCTCAACAATACAGAAACTCATTCCTTAATTGTTAATATTTAATCTTTCTATTTTATCACTGACAGAATGTTATACTCTTTCCAGCTATAATATTATTCTAGTAAATTTAAAATAATTTTTATAGAAGTCGTGATTGATTTTTAATGATGTAAAATGTCTAATTGACTCAAATTTTCATATCTTTATTTTTGGTTTTCTAGAGAATTCGTCCACAATTCCTGTGATCAATCATTAGATAATCCTTTTTCTAATTTTAAAATATTCCTGAAGTTTTTTTTACCTGATGATCTTAACACACATGATTTCAATTCCCTATATTCAGAAATAATTTTTTATTCCGTTGTTGTTTCGACCGTTATTGAAATGGGCTCTTCTTGAGAATATTTAACAGTATTTTTTTAAAAATTTGTAGGGAAAATAAAACATTTTTGAAAGAGTTCTTAACAATTTTTTTTTTTACCATGAATAATATCAAAGACATAACAAGGAAATAAATGATACATTTGAATTTATGAATTTTTTTTTTTTTAAAAAGTAATATTAAATTTGTAAATGTGTAAGTGCTTTTTGCTGCCCTCATACCAAAATATTATTTTTTTTAAATTTGTGCATAGGAATCAATAAAATATTTATGAATTGCTCTCAACATTGTATCAATTTAATTTTTATCAATTTTTTATGTGAATTTGTATCTTGCAGTCTCTCACATCAATGAAGGGTGTTGGTGACCATGATTTAGATTACCTTGGAGAACTAAAAGGACTCAAGGTGCTAGAAATGGGAGATTGTACAAATTGGACATCTGAGGTAAAATGCTATTTAAGATTTTTAAGAAGCAAATTTTAAATGTACAAATTATTAAAATAAAGCATGTCGAACAAAAAAGAATTCAGTTTATGATGTATATCAAGGATATTACATTGTTGACTTTGGCAATACAACTGAAATGTATATTTTTCAATTGTTAACTTTATATTCTCAAAATCCAGAAAAAGTTAAAATATTTTGTACTCTTTAAGGGAACACCTAAAGTTTGATTTAACATGAATAAAATATTTTACTGATTCTTTGTCTTTGGATCTTGTTTGTACAATAGGCTGTTGAAAAGAGACCTTTCCAAAAACATCTGCTGTTTGGTCAGATTTGGGGCAGTGGGTTGGGCTGAGAACTTTTTATCAGCTAATGTTTTTGCCTTTTTTTTTTTTTTTTGTATATATTTATAATTCATAAATTAAAAATTAAAAATGCCAAATATTGTAATTAAATATTAAATATATTTGTAATGATTATTTAAAATTATAAGGTTAAATTAATTTTTAGTGTTTATCACATTGACCAAAAATTAGTTGCATTCAATACTTGCTTTCAGAAGTTTAAAATAGCAGTGAACTTACTGAAATAATAACAGATATTGTGAAGGTGAATTAGTTAATCACCTGATGAATATTACTCAAGATAACATAAACTGTTAATTTAGTTTTTACAGTTGAGAAACTGATATGGCTACCTGTATGTATGTATGTATGGTGTGTATATATATATATATAATTCATACATACACACACAAGTATAGGATTGGTGTATACAGAATAAATTCCAATAACCAAAAAAAATACTATTCTTAAGAGTGCTCAATACAGAGTAGAGCAAATATAATTTATTCGGAAATTTTATATATATATATATATATATATATATATATATATATATATATATATATATAAATGAACATTGAAGTCAACACTCTGGTGACAGGTTGTTTCCTGTTGTGTTGCTAGACACAATCATAAGGCTGTGATTTTTTCTTGGCTATTTATGTATATGGCTCAGTAGTGCATTGTGGGTAATCTATTCTGGCGGTTATTTTGGTGGGAGTGGCCTGTTTATTTGTTTATTTATTTGTTTGGGGTAATTTATTTTACTTGTTTTTCATTTTTTATTTTATATATTTAGTTATTCTTTTCGGTTTTCGATGTTTTATTAATGTAGTAAAAAAATTTGTGGGAATTTGCTTAGGTCGCTTATCTAATAGTTTTTTTTGGTTTGGGAAGATAAAGCTTTTTATTTGTCCAATTTTTAGATTGCTATTTTGGTGGGAGACAGTTTTTAATTTGTTTATTATTTATTTATTTATTTGGATTGATTATTTTTACTTGTTTTTGCTTATTTATGTTTACTATTAATTATGATGGTTATTTTAGTGGGAGCGATTTGTTAATTTGTTCATTTATTTATTAATTTGGATTAATTTTTATTTGTTTTTTCTTGTTTATTTACTTATTTTTTATTTTGTATATTTTTATTTACTCTGTTTGGTTTTCGATTTTTGAGTAACGTAATGTTTTTTTGTTGTTTTTTTTTTTTGTCGTTATATAGCAGTTATAGCTATTTTTACATCCAATGTTTGGATTGATTGTTGTAGTCTGTTCTAATTGTTATTTTGGCGGGATTGGTTTGTTAATTTGTTTATTATTATTTACTTTATTTGGGGTGATTATTTTTACTTGTTTTTTATGTATTTTATTTTTATTTATTCTATTTCATTTATTCTAACAGCAGTGGTTTGATAATTTGGTTTATTATTTGTTTGGGTTAATTTATTTTACTTGTTTTTTAGAATATTTTGTTTGTATTTATTCATTTTAATTTTTGATTTTTAAGTAACGTAGTAAAAATTTGTTTTCATGTCTGTATTTTGAGATGAGCTCAGGTTGTTTATTTAGTAATTTATTTATGGCCTGTAAGGTAATAATAGCTATTTTTTCCTCCAAGAAAAGTTTGCAGGTTTTTGATTGATTGTTGTAGGCTGATGATCTTTTCCTTATTTTCCATGATATTTTTGGTGTGATTTGTGTTTTGTTTTTAATTTCCCAGATATACTTAGAAAGCATTGTGCTGTTTGCATATTTACTATTTGTGAAAGATGTTTTGTGACCATACTTTCTTTGTTTCTAGGGTCCTTCAATTACTCCTATGTATACTTTTTCTTCATTATCTGGTGATTTTACCATAGCTTGGTATATTACGTTATTTTGTAAGCAATTACTGTTTAAAGGACATCCATTCTTTATTCTATGGTTACATCTCGGTTTAATTTGTTTGGGTGGTTTGTTGATAGTTTTCTATAACAGAATAGGCTATGGCAAGCAATCTAAAAATCGGATGAATAAAAAGCTTTAATTATCTTCCCAGACCAAAACAAAGTATTAATTAAGCGACCTAAGCAAATCCCCCACCAATTTTTTTTAATACATTAATAAAACATTGAAAACTGAAAAGAATAAATAAATATATAAAATAAAAAATAAAAATAAAAAACAAGTAAAATAAATTAACTGAAACAAATAAACAAATAAACAAGCCACTCCCACCAAAATAATCGCCAGAATAGATTGCCCACAATGCACCACTGACCCATATATATATAAATAGTTGAGAAAAAATTCAACATTCGTGGCCTGACGATTGTGTCTAGCATGAAACAGCCTGTCGCCTCTGAGTGTTGACTTCAATGTTCACTTTTATATTTACATATCATATGCTCTATCTCTAATATTGAGCACCTTATCCCATAAATACAGCACACCTTAAAACTAAATTTCTTCACACACACACACACACATATATATATATATATATATATATATATATATATATATAGTAATGCTGTCTCATGATTTCTCTAATATTCTTTTTCTTTATTATCTGCAAATTCCCGTGCATTTTTGGGAAAGATGTTATTTCCTTTTGTTTTCTCCACTATTTGGAATTCAGTTTTAAACTTAGAATTATCTAGACAGCCTAGTTTACCTTGTTATTTAACTCCCTTAGTTGGTGTGGAGAAAGGATAGTTTCCTGCTTTTCCCAAGGTTATTTTGAAAGTGAACCCATCAAACTAGCATTAAATTTGAATTCAGCTTGCCAATTCTACTTTCTCCACCAATATGCCTTACTCTATTCACACCTCCTATCTGCATCATATTGATGTAATGAATCTTATATTTGGGAGGAAGTATATAACTTTAAAATGCTTTCTTAAATCATTTTTTAAAAAATACAAAAAGAGTATTGGAACGATATCAGAATTTTAAACAATTTTGTGTTTTTGGGGTGTAATTCTGTTAAATTTTATGTCAATCCAAAGCATTTGTAAATTATGTTAATTATATCATTTTGTCGAAATTAATAACAGTTTATATTGATTTTATTTTATTGATCTTTTCTTTTGCAGACTTATTTCCAACTTGGCAAACTGGTGAATCTAGAGAGACTCCGACTGGAGCACGGAGGAGAAATACCTGACGTTGGCTTGTCTGATGCCCTCTTAAATCTAAAAAGGTATCAACTAATTACTTTTCAAAAAATCATTTCTATAATTAAAAATGCCTAACTTTTTTCTTGATAAAAATAACTGCTTGTCAATTCTTTTAATGAAAAGTGCATTAAAAGTAGGTACCTCCACGAGATCGCTAAAAAATCAGCATACCATGATGAGAACATGCTCCAAATGTAATGAAAACATAGTTTTATTGTTAAAATCATTATGTTATTATTAAGAGGAAGGATCAACATATTTTTGATTATTTAATTAAATTTTTTACTCCTTTTTAGAACATTTGAAATTTTGATGAAAAAACTTGTTTTTCTTGCATCAGCAGATGTATTAGCATAGCAAATTTTCACCTCCCCTTTTGCAGTGACAGACACATTAATTTGGAAATTCTTGCAAAAATCAAATAATTGTCTGATTTTAATGAAATTTTCAGGACTTATTCACAAACAATTTAAATTATTTTTGAAATTTTTTTATTAGAAAATCTTGGTAAAAACATTTTTTATTTTACATGTGTTTCTCTCTCTTAACTTGATTTTATGAAAGCTTGAGAAATTCATCAAGACAATTTTTTAGTGATTAGTTAAAAGCAGAATTTTTTTAAGAATTTAAATCACAGATGTTTTTTTTTTTTTTTACTTTTCAAAATCAGATCTGTTCTGAATCAAAAAAATAAAAATAAAACTAAAAACATTATTTAATTAGAGAAGCTTTTTGCTTTTCTGAATAATATCTTAAAGACAATATTGTCTGAAGAAAAAAATATTTTTTGATGAAAAAATGAATTTTTACAAGATTTGTTTTCATTTTTTACAATTTAAAATTGAATAATTTATAAAGTTTTTGAATTTTTTAAAGTTCAATTTCAATGAGATAATTCTTAGGGAATATTGTTCTTAAGTAAAACTATATTTACTAATCATATATTTTAAAACTTATTACAATCTGAACACCCTGACTATTGTTAAAAGAATTTCAATTTGTTTTTATATATGTACATAGATGCGGAATTTCTGAAATATGGATGTACAAACCGATTTCTGAAATATGGATGTGCAAACCGATTTCTGAAATATGGATGTACAAACCGATATTCTTAAAGTGTTGTGTTTTTAAGTGTTGTCTGCCCTTATGGGGCAGGGGAACCTAATAAAATTTATCATCTGCTGCACCATAATTAACTATGAACATGCTCAGCAGTCAATCCACCATCACTAAATTGATTAACATGTCAGAAAAACAAGAACCTCTAGTTAGGAAATGCTTGTATGCAACATTTTATGCTATAAGTAATATTTGTAACTTGCTAATTTTCCTCAAATAATGTTTCAGAAATAAATACTTTATTTTTGCAAGATTTTTAAAACAGAAAATTATGTTTTGTTTACAAATATCTAAAAATGTCTGACACTGAAAAAAAATGCAAGTCTATTCTGATCAATATAATTTCTGTCTGAAATACACCAAAGTATTTTGCTTACCGGGTATAGTAAATTTAATCCTTTAGCTTTCATTTAAAGAAATTGAAAGCTTCAGGAAAGCTTTTTCATTTTTAAACATTCATTTTAAACCTTATGTACACCCAATTCATGGAGGCACCTAATTAATAGTATATGAGGTTTTCTTTATTACCATATTGTGAAAAAGTATGTTAATGCAAACACCAGAACAATGAATGCCCAAACCAATAAAAAGTTAATTGCGAAAACCAGATTGCAGTTTTATGTTGAGTAGTACTAAGGATTAACAAAATGTTGCCTTGTGTCTGAATTTCTGGGATGAGGAGTTATTGTTATTTACAGTCAGGATAATATCCTCATCTTTGTTGTTGTTATCACAGCATTTTGGCTGTTGTTCCCTTCGGCCTTCACCAGGTACTTGTTGATCTGGGTAAAGTTTGGGGAATTACAAACAACCCTTTATTTAATCTATAGTGGTTGATTGTCCTTGTTCCATTGACCATGTTTAGAGATATCTTGTCTAGTTCTTATTTACTACAGATTTAACTATGGGACAATAAACAACTTAGTGGATTAAAATGCTGGTTTGTAAAATTAGTGACAGTAATTGAGAGTTCAATCCTTGGGCTGGTCAGTGTGTAGTTAGACTCAGTAGAAACAGTGAGCCATACCTGTGCGGTACTGAATAAGAACTTGACAAGATATTTCTGGACATGATCATTGGAAAGAGAATAATCTACTTGCATAGATTAAATAATGAATTCAGGTTGAAATTCCCTGAAGGTTACACAGATTGACAAGCATAAAGGCTAGCAGGCACAATGGCTGAACTGTAATAGCAAAAATGGCGACAATAGTCTGCATGTAGAAAATGTTGGTTAATTGTTATTTCCTACTTCCTTTTAAAAAAAATTGTAGTAATTTGTTCATAAAAATTCTATTTAAATCTTTTAAATAAAATCACTTAGAAAAATTATTACCTTTTTTTAAGCATTGTTTTTAATTAATGTTTTTTTACAAACATTGTTTTCAATAAATTTTATTTTGTTTTACATTTCAGTTTATGTCAGTTAGAACTGATTGCATTTGTTATTGCTGACTCATTGCATCTTGCATTAAGTCAGCTGAAAAATCTCAGAAAATTTGTTGTGTGGCCTGATACAACTCAGCAGGTAAAGAAATATCATCAGAATTTATTGATAATATTTGACAACATTAACATGGGTTCATTGATAGAACATTTTGTACATCTGCATATAACATGTCTATATGTAGACACATGCAACCAATATATATATATATAAAATTTTTCAGGTTTTAATCAATGAAATGATTTACATAATGTTGAGTAAGTTTGTGACTGATGAACTTGAAATTTTTTTAATGCAGATTTGTCATTTATTCATTTTTAACCAGTGTTTTTCTATCTTATTTCTTAATTAGAATGTACATTTTTTTAAAAGTGTATGCTTCAATTAACAACCCCACCTCCGATTGTGCATTTGTTTATTTATTTTTAAAAAAAACAATATAGCATTTATTATTTAAAAAAAAAAAAAAATTAAAGCATTAAAAGGTTATTTGATAATAAATGCTGGAGGATACCGTAAAATTGAAACAAAAGGTAGCAGATTCAAATATCTCCTGATTTTTAAAGTTAAAAGCTCTACATGTTATATTTATTTATTTATTTTTTATTTCACACATGTATTGAGCACTTTTAATATTACACTTATCTAGTCTATTCAACTCTGACCATTAATTTTTTATGTATTTTATATATATATATATAAAAAAGTTTAAAAGCTGTCCTATCAGAGTGCTTAATTGGAGCTTCATCACAATAGGTAGGGAGGTGCAGATGCAATAGGCAACAATTAACTACAGAAGAACTCAAAATTGATGCATTTTAGTATTGCATTAATATTTAATCTTACCTTTAAAAAGTTCAATGATAATTCTTCTTCTGTCACTTAATTTAAAGACAATTTGATGTATTTAGGTCCTTACTTTCCATACAAACAATTATTTTTATTTTGTAGGTGATTTTTGTAGGACTCTGCAATTAATTTCAATTAATCCCAAATTTATTTCCAAGTTATAAAAATTGCTATTGTACAAAAAATTTAATTGCGAAAAATCATGTAAAAAAAAAAAAAAAAAAATTGCCAAAATGAAAACTTGGGAATCCAAAATTTTACAACTGCTGGTCCAGAATGTTTTTAATTTGTTTATGGATTCAGCCTGATTCCAAAATGGTATTATGGTAAATTGGACTACAGCATCTATGAGTAAAGCTGAAAAAGTATGACACACTGACTGCCATATTTATTATATATATTATGTGGGATGGACAATTATTGCATGCTGTTACACAATTTGGACAATTTTGCTGTTACACTATATATATATATATATATATATATATAAAATAAATTTACCATGTTTCAAAAACAGAAACTTAAAGACTTTAAATTTAATTATAGAATTAAATTAAAATCCCTCGTAGTTTCATTTTCAAGCGATTTTTGGAATAAATAGAAAAAAAATGTAAAAATTTCAACTTAAATATTTTTTTTGAGTAAAATTTGATAATGAAAATACTGGTGGTTATTACAAAAAGAATAATATTTTCTCACATTTTTTAAAATAAAAAACCTATTCATTATAAAAGTAAATGAATATGTACTGAAATTTTCATTTAAATTTGATAATTCTCTGGTTTTTGGTAATTAAAAAATAAAAGTGCTGAATTCTTGCTCATTTTCCTTCTTTTTTGTGGTCCCCAGATTGAGAAATATTGAAATCGACATGTAGTGTGGGGTGGGGGTGCTTTTATCAAAGTTTACCAGGCAGTGGGGAGACCCTAACAATGGCCCTGGAGAAATGATGTTACATCCTGTTAGCAACATTAACTGACATTTTCAAGAAACAAATCTTTCTTATATCGGAGACAAACATAGCATCTCAATTTGAAGGAATTTTACACATTTTTGCTTTCTCGTGCATTTGATATTGCATTTCATGTGTAACTTTTGCCACCAAAAGAAATACAGAAAAATGTTGATTGATTACTGAACTTTGATGGCCACTAGCCCAGATTAAATGCTTCTGTTTTTGCTTAAAATTTAGTAGTAGCTTTGGTATTAGTCTGTCATATATGAACTGACATAACCTCTGGATTGTTATGGATCATGAAATGGCTATGCAAACATCATTCCAGGTTTTTGAAATTTCACCACAATTAACAAATCAATTGGAAATAAGGATACTATTCAGCTGATGTTTATCTCTAGCTGCTGTCTTGCATTTGGGACCATAGTTGAACCCTTTTGAACAAGTTCTTGTTATCACACTTAGAGCTTCTCTCAACATGTGAATGACTTTATTTTGTGTCTGATATATCCCGTTAACTTTTGCCATTTATGTTACTAGGCAACAATGTTCTGAACATCAAAGATTCCACTCTTTTTATACCAATATGTTGACACTAGGAATACTCCTGAAGCAACCACCTCATATAGATCTGATTAAAGAAGTTTCAATTGTCAGGGAGGAAATGCCAGATTAATTACATATATCAAATTGATATACTTTTATGAGTAACCTAGCCAATTTTAAACAAATTTAAATAAGAAATATGAAAGTTATTTGCAAAAGAATAGAAAATTCTATTTTTCTGAATCATAGATGAAAATTAGATTGAAGATTTTCTCAGTGCAAATATTTGGCATAATTTTCAGTTTTTACTCACTTCCTATTAGAATATAAATTCATATTCAATGTGTTAGACTATTTCTATCGCAGATATTTTAGTGTTAGAAGTTATTCCAATTCATTAATTTAAGGAGCAATAAATTTTATTGTTCGTATTTTGTACATAAAATTGGTTTGAACGAGGCACACCAATACATGTATTATTTTACTCATGTGCTTTCATTGTTTTCTTTAAAATGCCAAAATCTTTCATTTATATTTACTACTTTAATTTATTCACTTGTTTTACTGAATGTATTTTGTTTTCATATATTTGCAGTCTGCTCTTATCAACTCGAACACATTTGTGACACTGATCAAATTGCCCAACCTCAAGCAGCTGGAATGGGGTGTAATTAGAAATAAGAACTCTAGTATCATCTTGAATGAACCTCGCAGTGTGACTACAGCATCTAATAATATAATAGGGAGTGACAAAGATCTTGGTGATAACATGGAATTGATCCCATTTCTTACACCAGATGCTCAAATGTTGGCAAGCCAAACCCCCAATAGTAATGGCCAGATGTCGGCATCATCCTCAGAGAACTTCACTGAATACATTGGCATGCGTCAACTAAGTGAAAAGCTAAAATGTCTGCTCACAAACACACAAGTAACTGTGTTTCGAACTTTAGATGATGCAAGTTGTGTAAGCAGCTGGTGAACAAAGTGACGATCGCTCTTGATTATTGACCAGATACAATTCCTGCAATTTCATCTACACCCCCCTTGCTAACAATAATTTGTGGGTTATCTCCCCTACGTGAAAGTTATTGGTCGGCCATGAGAAGTAAAAGGACATCTTTTTTTTTTTATATAGCAAAAAAAGAGCCTTTTTATCATTGTTTTAAATAATGTTATTGGGCTTTTGGCATCATTGAAACATATGACCATACTGACATTATTGAATTTAATTCTGAAAATTTGAATTTTAAAATTTTATAGCTGCAGTTATATGCATATATCATGTTGATTTTATGACAACATATAGAGGATTGTTGTGTGTTGGGGGAAACTGTAGCAATAGCTAAAACATCCTTACCTACTCACAAGCTTTTCTGCTACTTATTAAGTTAAATTTTCATTATTAAATTTAATTTTGTCCAATATGGTTATTTTGTGTTTGTTTTCTGCAATATCGAAAATCCCAGGAATGTTAAATCACAAAACTGGAAAATGACTTTAATGACTTCCTACACAATATTCTCTGCTGTTATACTTTGGGATAAGCCAATGGCCAAATTCTGATGAATCAAATAAGAACACACACACACGGCTACAAAACATATCTTTGGGATCACACACTCTTGTAAGAATGTGGAGAAACATTGAAATGTGGAATAAAATTATCTGCATATATTGCACTTTTTTATTTAAAGGAAGGAATATCTTAGCAGAGAAAAAAGTATTAGATATTTTTGTCATCTTTCATCTTTGCTTTCTGTTAATTTTTTTCTTTCATTTTTTTTTTTTTTTCCACAATTTTCAACCTATTTCCCTCTTCCCCTTTAAAGATAAAAAAAAAAGAAAACATAACAATTGTGTGTGATTGACCCAATTTCCTACAGTATTTATGTATACTGTAGCAGCAAAACAGTCTGCTGATGTGGAATGATAAACAACTATAAAACATTTTATGTCTACAGCATATTTATTTATTTTTTGTTCATTCTGCTGAGAAATTGTCAAAATTTTCTCTATCTCGACTGTTATTACCATTTTTTAAAAATATATATTCAACTCTGAACTTATGGATTAATAAGGTATGATACATTGTTGGTAATGACATTTTTTCCTCCATATACAGACACAAATACACAGATTCATTTAGCTTTTACACTATAATTTCTATTTTATTTTCCTGTATGTTTATTTTTATTTGTAATTTTCTTTCTTGCCCATTAGAAATTACAAAAAAAAAAAAAAAAAAAAAAAAATTGACTGAATGAGATATTAGAGCCAGGGACTTGGCTGGTATCTGTTGTGCTGAAGTTCCTTTACTAGCAGAACCAAAACATCTTGGAAGTTGACCTGGCCACTGTGCCAAAATAAATCATCCACTGTTTTCTTTTGTGATTTGGGTTTTATTTGTTAGGTGAAAAATAGCCTCAACAATCACTTGATCACTCTTTTTTTCAAAAATGCAAAGACGCTAAAAAAAAAAAAATTAACAGATCATAGAGCAGAAAGCATATTTGTAAATTTCTTAAAGCATTTACATCTGCTAGAATGATAATAATGGTCATATAATCTCATTTGTTTTCATTTTGTAATGCTTTATACAACAACTATTGGTTAAATAGTAGCACAGACCAGTCTCTTCAACCTTGGTTGGCAGCCAGTCTAGGAAAAGGACAACTCTTAAATTCAAAACTATGTAACCCTGATAAAGCACATAACTATATGCAGCTAATGAAAAGATTGGAGTTCATAATGATTATGATCTTGAGTGCAATATAGATTATCTTAAGTATGAAATTAAAAAATAACATAGTATAGAATTTATTCAGTGTATAGTTTAATTAGTGATTTATTACAAAGTAATTAAAGAAAATATTTAAAAAAACAAAAATATGAACTGTAAGAAATATTTGTAATACGGGGCATGATAAGAAATAGTATTTTTAAGATTGTTAAATTTAAAAGTATGTTTTAAAAAATCCCCCACTCTGTAAAAGAACAGGATTCTGTCTGAAAATAGAACTCATTACATTCCATGAAATTAATTTTCAGTATGTGTCTATATTTCTGAGATGAGGTATTATGTAGACTATTTACATTATTCGGACTACACTCTGACCATCTTCAGGTGATTGGAATGTCGAACTGAACCCTTTATTTCGCTCACTGAGGTAAACTGTCCTAGTTCCACGTCTAACGGATGTCAGTTATCTCCTGTTAATTCCCCTCTTTAAGTTCTCCACCACCTTAACCAGGTATTGAACTCACATTAGATCTAATGAACGCATTTATCCACTGTGCCATGTGTCCCTGAGGACATCTGTGTGTGAATTTCTGGGTATTATAAACTAATGTCTTCAGCAACCATTGCTGTTATCATCCATGTTTTTACCAGAGCGCATATTGCAATTTTTTTGTTATTATCACTTTTCTCTGGCACTCCTTATTACTGGTTCCCATATTGTATTCATTTCTATGCTTGGTCGGCTCAGGAGATTTTGGTGGCCTAGCATATGTGCTGATTCCCTAAGTTTGCAAATTCTCCAATGGTGTTCTTTATGATCTCAACCTGATCCCACAGAGGTCGGTGATCTACCTTTTCTCTCCATATATGGTCAGCCACGCCTGATTTTTCCACTTCCCCTTGTGTTACAGCTTTCTGGTGTTCTTGAAGCCTTACCTTAAGGGTGTGGCCTGTCTCCCCCGTTATATTTCTTTCTGCAGCTGCACGGGATAGCATACACACCGTCTTTAGTCATTTTCTGGGAGGGGAGGGGTTGCTCAGGCGAGAGATCTGCGAAGTGTTGTCCAGATTTTGAAGGTTGTCCTGATGTTATATGAACCGCAGATCCTTTGTATTTTTTCTGATAACCCCTTCACATAAAGCAGGCAGACTGTTTTCTGAAAAAACAGAATATGGGTTCAAGACATCCGTATACCGTAAACCGACATTCGCTAGACAGTACCTCAATTTCAACTCCCACCATTCATACAGTGTAAAGAATGGGGTCTTCCGCTGCATACAACACCGAGCAAAAGTCATAAGTGGCGACCCAGAGACATTAGATAAAGAATTGGTCATTATAAGTAATACTTTACAATCTAACAACTACCCTGGTTACATGTCAGCAGCCCCAGAAAACTGGGATAGGCAGGTACAAGAGGAGGACAGCAACACACAGAAAACAGTCTGCCAGCTTTATGTGAAGGGGTTATCAGAGAAAATACAAAGGATCTGCAGTTCATATAACATCAGGGTAACCTTCAAAAGCTGGACAACACTTTGCAGATATCTCTCTCGAGTAAACCCCCCCATAGAGGAGAACATGACTAAAGACTGTGTGTACGCTATCCTGTGCAGCTGTGGAAAGAAATATAAAGGGGAGACAGGCTGCCCCCTTAATGAATTCAAGAACACCAGAAAGCTGTTACATGAGGGGAAATGGAAAAATCAGGCATGGGTGACCACATATGGAGAGAGAAGGGAGATCACCACCCTCTGTAGGATCAGGTTGAGATTATAAAGAACACCATTGGAGAATTTGCAAACTTAAGGAATCAGCACATATGCTAGGCAATAAAAATCTCCTGAGCCAATCAAGCATAGAAATGAATACAATATGGGAATCAGTAATAAGGAGTGCCAGAGAAAAGCAATAACAACAAAAATTGCAATATGAACTCTGATAAAATGGTTGCTGAAGACATTAGGTTTATAATAACCAGAAATTCATACACAGATGGACACATGGCACAATGGATAAAGACGTTAGTTAGATCCAGTGACAGGACCCAAAGAGTGTGAGTTCAATACCTGGTTAAAGCAGTGGAGAACTTGAAGAGGTGAATTAACAGGAAGTAACTGATAACTGACATCCATTAGACATGGCATGTGGAACTAGAACAGTCTACTCCAGTCATTCCAACTACCTGAAGAAGGCCAGAGTATACAATGGCCGAAACGTAACAAATATGGTGACAAAGATGAGGACTTTAGTCTGAATAATGTAAATAGGGAGAATGAAAATGAATTTACACTTATTATTTTTTTTTTTTTTTTTAAAGATAATCTATAATTTGAATATAATTAATACTTTGTAAAGTTTGCATGATAGGAATATTTAGTGTTGATCAAATCTAAACTTCAAAAAATATTTTTTAAGTTTTTTTGCTTAATATAATTTTCTTTTTAAAAATCAATATTAAACATTTCATTGATGTTATTAAATTATTTTATAGAGAACATGTTTGTGTTCTTATTCAGGAGACTTTTGGAACAATGAATTATTTTGTAAATGATTTCTTTAAAAAGCATTAATCTTTGTTATCAGGCAAATATCTCAGTTTTGTTGCTAGTATTTTAGGGAGCACAAGCAATCTTGGTTTATGTAGATAAAAAATAGACACAATTAGTATATATACACATGAGTATAGTGCAAGTTGTTTTTAGGTAAAAAAAATAGAGGGTCACACTACATATAGGTCATTTTTTTGAAGAGGTTAAGAGTCAAGCATCTTCTGTGACTGGCTGCACTATACCCAGGTAATTTTTTTCTGGATGGGTTAAAATTCAGGTGTTGCACTATAGATGAAGTCAGCTTATACAGAAGTATATATGTTATGTAATTTTCTACCTGTTAATAAATATAATAAAATTACTAGTGTAAAATGTTTAAAAAAAAAACAAAAACAAAACAACTTTTATATAAATTTCAAGTCATATTTAATATTTTTCATGTCAATATTTATAAGACTTTGTTTAAAACAGTTGTACAGGATCCCCAATCACATCACTTTCAACTAGAATATTATTCAATAAGAAATAAATAAAATTAAGAGCACTTGAATTTTAAATTACAAATCCCTTTGTGGAAACCAGACACAGTGTTTGGCCTTTACTAAACAGTAAAAATTAAAGATGTGGCAACTAATTTAACCTATAATTTTATATAGAATTTATAGCCAGCAATCTTAGATTTGGTTGGCCATGATACCTTTGAAGAAATTCATGTGATGTAAAATTGGAATCAGAGGTTGGGGTGGATTTCTTACTAAATTTTCTGTAAATAGAGAAAAAGAATTTACTTGCAATGATTTAAAGATTTCTGATTTCCAAGTAACATTTTTATTATTTAATACACACACACACACACATATATATATATATACATATGTAGGAAACATTGAGATTAACTAATTTTGCTCTCCACTTATCTTTATGGAGGATAATAAATGTACTGACTAAAATTGGAAAATGCCAATACACTGTATTAGTAATATATTAACACTGAATAGTTAATACACATTTCATTAAGACCTAACAGCAATTACTTCTGTTTAAACAGGGAAGGTAGCCTAGACTTAATGAAAATTGTCTCAAGGACTTTTAAATGAAATTCTGAGTGTGATCTGCACAAAATAGAGACATGTTCTGGTATGCTTCCGAAAACTGTTTTTTATGAGGTGCTTCATAATATCAGACCCAGATGCAACAGACTTATGCAAATGATCACTCAGCTGATCTCTGTTGATAAATGCTGGAACATATGGAGAAATTCTCTTTTCCAAAAGTTGAGTTGTCCTATTTCTATAGTCAGCATTACACTAACATTTAAAAGAATAAATAACTTATTTTGAAGATAGGTAGGTTGAGACCAGAACATTATTCATGGATTAGCAAAAAAAAAAACAAACAAACATTGTGAAATATTGTCCAATATTTACTTAGCAATCACGCTGATGTTGTCTTAGTGAGGACATCTTTCAGGGCTAAAACATTTAAACCTATAAAATTGTGGAATTTTCACATTTACACTTGACTGTACATTGTCTAAAAGCATCACAAAATATCTCTAATAAATTTTAGTTCTTGTTCTAACTTATTAGGAGAACAGATCATTAGGGCTTCATGAACTAATTTTTTGACCAAATTGTTCTTACACCTTTTGGGAGAAAAGGAGTTCCATCTAATATATAAACCTGAAAATGTGGGTTTACAGTACACTGGTGTAATAAACTTAAAATTAAGTTGTTTTATGAAAACATCTAGAAAAGATAGTTATTGGTATATTGGTGTTAGTATATTACTTATTCAGTGTATTGGTATTTTCTAATTTTAGTCAGTACATTTATTTTATTATTTGCAATTGAGTTTTGATAAGTGAGGAGTGCAACTGGTTAACTCAATATTATTTTTTCTGTATTAAATGTCAGTTCTTTTTCTTTTAACTCCATATTTTAAATATATCCATTTTCCATTGATAGTAATTTTTTTTTTGTTGGAATGATATAGCAGTATTTTTCTGGCAGACTATGTTTAAGAAAATTTAAAATAATACTTAGATTTAGTAACTCAAAGTAATTGGTTAAGCAAAGAATAAAGATGATGAAATTTGCTGTTATAAGAACTTAGAATTTCAGTTTTTTACTCTTGAAAATGTTGTGAAAAAAGAATTGGGTAAACATTATTATGTTTACCTAATTCTTTTTCTTGAAGTAAGATGTTGACTATATAGTGAAACTTTTTACTGTTGAGCCACTGTATAACTTTGGTTCATTAATGTAAACTTCACCCATGTGTAATGAGTAGTTGGATATTGGAAACTTGAATGGGAATAGATAGCTTTTAGAGAATCTTTTGAATGTAATGTTCCCCGGGATTGAGACCATAATGAAGGGAGTGGTCATCACGCCATGCCCAAGACATACGTTCTGTAGTAAAATGTGCAGCCACTGATCCTGACCTGTTCAGCACAATAGCCCCACCACAGCTTTGAAGACGTGCAAACATATGCTCAAGTCCTTTTTGAATGGCTAACTCCTCACTGAAACCTGCAAAAATAGACTGAAATTAGTTTTGTTTTTAAAGCAAAACTAAAAGATTCCTATTAGTAGGAAAAGTATTAGTATAAAAGAAAAAGATTCCTATTAATAGTTGTGTTCTGATTAGATATTAAAGATATTCATTCAATTTCATATCTTATTGGATAACTAATTCATTGAATTTGCATAAATATTACTAATTTTTGACAGGATTTTTTTTTATCCAGTATTATTTCTATTACTATAAATGTTATTTCTAGTAGTTACTATCCTTGTTTTTTTTTTTATTAGACAGTGAAATTAATAACAGCTGGCCAAACTGAGAAGTCCTATTAATTTTACAGTTTAACAAAATAAAAAAACAAAAAACAAATAAAAAAACACTGATAGCAAACTCAAATGTGTACCCATTAAAGGATAAATGTTTATGGAAATAAGAAATGATGCCAGATAAAAAAAAGAATCCTGTTGCTTATGTTTTGGGTATAAAACTGAAGCTAACACAGATTCATAAAAGAAGCAATGAGAAAAACATGCTTTCCTTAAATAGTTAATTTCAACCTTGCCCTGGCTGAACTGGTAGAGACACACTTTAGCTCAAAAAGCAGTTTCCCCTGATTTGGGGGTGGGAGGGATGCCATTTTGATTCATGTCACAGGTACAATTTTTGGTAGGACTTTAGGTTTGTTAATTTCAATTTTGAAATAAAAAACTAAAAAAAAAAAAAAACAGGGATAGTAACTCAAATGCATGTAACCATTAAAAATAACGTTTATAGTAATAAAAAATATCACCCTATAAGGGACAAGAATTATTTCCCCTGGAATAAGAGAAATGGAGTCTTAGGAGTCAAAATCATAAAAAAAATGTGATGTTTGTATATATATATATATATATATATATAAACATGGAACCAACTCAACATTAACAAGAATTTGAAGTTAATATTAATTCCATTAGACATTTTCGAAAATAAACACTGTTAATGGAATTAATGTTCCAAAAGCTGAAAGCAATTATATTAAATGAGTGACATTCATTATTTCAAATATTTTATCTTTTCAGAATATAGCAAAATGAATAAAGTGTGGAATCACCAACCAGTTTCACTTTTCCACACTTGATCCAATCAAAACTTTTTTGTTTAATAAAAATTATAAACTAAAAGGAATAAAATATATATAAAAAAAAAAAAAAAAAAAAAAAACGTCTTTAAAAAGTCTTTAATAATAATTAAATTTTAGGATATTTCATGATAGTTTGATATTTGGATTTTATAGGGAATCTTAGAACCAATCTCTTGTGAATCAAAAGACCTTATTGTAAATTGAAAAGAAAAAAAAAATGTAAAATTTCAATGGTTTTGCTATTTCAATTTTCTGTTGCTAGTTTCACCACCACAAAATGCCTGTGGATATTCCCCCTACTGCATTGTTAAATTTTTTTTTATTAAGAACTTTAATAAAATATTGAAATAACAACCATAAATATGAATAGAGGTCATTATTTAAAGAAGTAAGAGGATACAAATGAAAAGATTTAAAATTGACAAGTTTTTTTCTATTTCACTGAAGCAGACGTGAAACACAAGTGTTATTACCTACTATCTTTTTCTCACTGAAACTAAATACCATCACTGATACGTTTTTTCTGTCTGTCCTCATGATCAAAACTGAATAGTCCATTATTTATGAGGTATTGACAGGGCATAATAGACACGCTGACTAAGGAACAAGCAAATTTATGATGCGACAGATTTTTTTCATAACATTTGGTCTGAAAGTTTAGAAAACAAATCTTGTCACTTTTGGATGACATGTAAGTTGACTTTGCTGAAATATAAATCTCATTCTAAATAATGTGGCAAGGTATTTTTTGTAAAATATTTCATAATCTGTCATTTTTAAAATAACTTCATAGAGAACCATATGTAAGTTTAATATAGCATGAAGTGAGTATTTTTATTATTTTTTGTCAAGATATTTTTGCTACATTTTTTGGTCCATACTAAGAAGTTTATTATCATCAATCATGAATGATTTCTAAAATAATTTCTGAATAGTACACTGATAACTATTTACAGAAGTGAACAGTGAAAAAGATATTAGCATCCTAACTGTTATAGCTATTTTTATACCATATATAAAATTGAAGACAATTTGGATTCATGGTTTTTTTTTAGCTGGAGGGATGTCATTGTCTATCTTCCAACAGGAGCCAAAAAGGTCAAACCAAGTCAGAAATGGATTGAGACGAATGTACCTTATCACTGATCTCCAAATATTAACCTTTGAAATGTGTGGGGGCAATAACTATTAAATATCCCAACAGTACGATGCATTAAAATTCAGAAACTAATTGTATAAATCTGTATCTACTGTTCCTATATTGGATGGCAGAGCAGAGTTCAGGAGAGACAACAAAAAGACAAAATTTATTAAGAGGTACAAAGGACAGGAAATTGTGGAGAGCCATGATTGCCTGAAGGAGTATGTCAGAAGAAGATATATTGTATAAGTAAACTAATAGTCTTTTTCTCAGGAATGATACTTTGTTATTGTAGCAGACTTCAGTTTATTTCTTAGATTTTCTGAGAGGATGCTGAAAAGTTCTTGGCCTCACTCAATTTTAAAAAATCTGATCTTATACCAGATAATTTTAATCTCGCTTGGGTTAGGAACTCCATATTTAACAAAGAGTATATTAATACATATGGCAGTAATCCATGTAGCTTTTCAGTAAGAAACAAAGTTCAGTATCTTCAGTTAAGAAAATAAAGTATATTTATAATCTTGTCAGCCATGACATAAGAAACCCTACACTGAATAAACTGTGTGTATAAAAGTTTACAGAATAGTAAAATTCTAATGGATATGAATTGTAATTAAAATATTTTTTTAAATTACAAAACTTGTCAGAATTAAATAAGCTATTTAGGATTTTAAATTTGATTTAATAAATATGTAAAATCCATTTTCAGATGTTTAACTTCCATTTTGTTAGCATGATTTCAAGTTTTGGTTTTGTTTAAATTATTGATAACTTTTTATTTCAGATTAAAAAATAAACACATAAAAATTAATTATTATCATCATCATCATCATCATCAATAATAATATCTGTAGAATAATATAAAGATACAAGAATTAAGAAAACCCCTCACTATTTGAGATGCAGAAGATTGTACTTACAAGAAGTACTCACATAGAAAGTTCCTTCTATGCAATATATCCTGAATAACTTTCTCAGGAAAACATTGCTTTATGTCAACTCTCTAGTAAAAAACCTAAGAGATTATATCAAACTGTAAATAAGAAGAAGAAAAAAAAGACCCAAAATATCACCTCCAAAGAAGCACATCATGCGTCTTTCTACTTGATAGGGAAATTAGGATTATTCAAATTATTTTTTTTTTTAAGGAACATAAAGAGTTAGAGCTTAGCTAAAAATATCAAGTAAAAAGAAATATTATTAATTTTTTTTTACCAATTTCCATTTGGGTGATAATGTATTTAGCTAGGCAAATTTTAGCAATGGCTTCACCATGGCCTGTGGTGGAAACAGCTCCAATTTTATTGTCAGCATAACCGCCTGCTCCTAAAATAGAATAAAGTATACTTTTGTTATTTTTGCTTACAAGTGGGAGAATATTGAAAAACTTAATAAACTATCCTGTTATTAATGCATGAATATACATCAGCAATTAGTTTTGATGGACTAACATCACCAATCCTCCAAAAAACAAAAAACAAAAAAAAAAAACAAAAAAGAAATAAAGTTTGAAAAGACAATTAGTCAAATAAAAACATGAAGTGGCAGTATTAGAAACTCTTTCATTTTTGCTTCTATCTGTATATAACTTTTTTTTTTTATTTACATCATTCGGACTGTTATCCTTATTTTCAATGCCATATTCATAATGTTTTGGCCTAACCAATGCTTTTATCCACTGGGCCATTTGTCCTTGAGGATAAAGGTGTTGGTTAGACGTAGTGACTAAACCCAAAGAGTTGTGAGTTCAGTACCAGGCGACAGTAGTGGTGAAGCAAAATACTTGGAGAGTAAAAGGGAAATAACTACGACATCTGGAAGAAGCATGGCACGTGAAAATAGAACAATCTACCCCGGTGGATGAAATAAAAGGTTTGCTTTGAAATTCCAATCACCTAAGGAAGGCCAGAACGTTCCACGGCCAATGAAGATGAGGATAACAGTCCAAATAATGTAAATAATCATAATACTTTTATCTCAGAGACAGATAACTTTTTTCCTTTTTTTTTTTTTTTTTTTAAAAAAAAAAAACCCAAAAAAACCCAGCAGTGTCATTTATCTCTCCTCCCAACAAGACATGTGGTTTGGGGACTAAGAAGTCCTCCAGAAGAGAAATGAGACATGTTTGTCACTACAGCATCCTATGAAAGGAGAGAGAAAGGATTCATGTCCTTTCCTTTTATACAATGCTAACTTACCATGTATTAGGAGAGATCCTCTGGCAGACAAGGTGGAGTAAACCCCAAAATTTATATTTTTATATTTATAATATATATTTATTTTTTAATTACATTTTAAAAAGCAACAACTGAGAATATAATCATTTAAAATTCTAATTTCTCATGGATATATATTTATCATGTCATAATGTTATAAAAATAACTGGCTGAAAATAAAAATGTTGGTATATTTCAACTTTTTGAACTTTAAAAACAATTTTTTATTTTAAATTGTTTTATAAATAAATATATAAATTTTATCCAAAAATTAATTTGACATTCAAATTTACAACTTTTTTTCAAGTATAGTGTGTGTGTGTGATTAACAGTCTATTTACAATAGATACATCCATTACTACCACTGCTATTATTTTGAAAGACTTCATTTATCTTTATAAAGGCGGATCAGTAAGACAACTGACAACTGATTTTTGATCTAAAATTTTCATCGCATTGCATAATATCTGATCACTGTGATTAATGGAGAAGTGCTGACAAAGAAGGAGGTTATGTTGAAAAATGTATATTTACCATGTAAAATAAATGTTCTTCATTATTTTGGAGTACATTTCTAAAGATTTAAAAACTGATTGAATAAGTCAGGATTTAAGTAATTGCTCATCTGGGATGAAAATGAATATTTTTTTCATAGCATTTTTGGCAATTATTAGGTTGGTGCAAAAATAATGACGTAATAATGTCATTTTTTGACGTTAAAAAATACGTCAAAAATGACATTATTACGTCATTATTTTTGCACCAACCTAATAAATGAATGTTGCAAAGTTTTTTTTTTAAATCATCTTTTGGGATATTAATAGCAAAATCCATTTTCTTGCATTTGTCTTGCTACTTTCTTAACATAATTAATCTTTCCTAGTTTTATGCAAAATTGGGTTGAATATGCTAGAGAAAAACGACAAAAACCTCACCAATAATTGGACTGTCTCCCACTCTGCCTTGTCTTTTTGCGGGGATTCCACCTGTGGAAGTACCACAAGCAACATTACCAAATTTGTCTCGTGCTATACATCCAACAGTTTCATGAGCATGCCTGAATGCAGAAACAGAAGTGGCCTCGTACTAAACTAAGAAAAGCACTGTAAGCAAATACTTTGTTCATTTTGAAATATATGAGAATGATTCAAAAAGTTCTAAGTCTTGCCCAGAAAGAATAGCTGAACATTTTTGTTGTGGCAACACACTAACACTTCTTATATATTAAAAAAAAAAAAAAAAAAAAAAAAAACTAATTCAGATTTCTGTCTTAATTTCTGTGCAGGTTAAGTTCATACAAATGTGAGAGGTGTGCAACAAATTGAAAAATGTACAAAACAGAGGCCTGTATAGTCCATGTGGCACAGACACTTTTTGAGGATACCTCTTCTTATGCAACTGTGAAGTGTGCTGCAGAATTCAAACAGGGCAGGGATGGCACAGAAGATGACTCTTGGTCAGGTTGTCCAAAATCTTCAACCACTGATTAACAAGATGATGTCATTGGCCATATTGTCTTTGATGACAGATGTCTTACTGTCCAAGAGATAGCTAAGTCCATAGGAATTAGTTCTAGTTTGGTTTATACTGTTTTAACTGAGTTCTTGGTGATGAACAATCTGTCTGTAAGATGGGTCCCAAGAATCCTGACAGCAGAACAGAAGCCAAAAAAGGTTGACATTTCCAGGACACTTCCGACTCACTTTCAGGCTGACCCTGAGAATTTCCACTGCAGATTAGTAACTCAAGATGAAACCCAAGTTCACCACTTTGAACCAGAATCAAAGATTCAAAGCAAATAGTGGAAACGCTCTGGTTTTCCACCCCTGAAGAATTTCAAGCTGGCAGTGTCTGTTGGCAAGGTGATAGCTTCTGTTTTCTTTTTATTCTGAAGGCATAATCATGAAAGACTACCTGGAGAAGGGAAAAACTATTAATGGACAGTACTATTCACCAGAATTAAGAGAATTGAAGGAAGCAAAAGTTGAAATGCAGGGGAAAGCTTAGGGTAGATGTGCTCTTGCTCCAGGATAACGTACCCCTTTACACTGCTCAGATTGCAGTAACTGAAGCAGCCAATTGTGTCTTTGAATTGCCACCCCATCCCCCTTACTCACCAGACTCAGCTCCATCTGATTTCTTCCTGTTTCCTAAATTCAGATCCCACCTGCATGGCCATCATTTTGGTAGCAATGATGAGATTATATGAGCTGTGGTGGACCAGGATGCCACTTTCTTATGTGATGGGATTGCAATGCTTAAGCATCATTGGGCCAAGTGCATTGATGTCAAGGGGGACTACAGTGTCGATGAGTAAATTGTTGCCATTTTATGTTTTTAATTTTCAGTATGCATGTTTCCTTTCGATTTTGTCAACTGCACAGTTGGGAATTGTCCATGAGGAAAAGAGCACCATGATGTAATTTCCTCAACCAGAAATTTGGAAACAATATGCTGTACTGATTGGCATTCATGCTAGAAACTCCAATAAAAAACTCCATTTTAGAGTGTTTGGGTGATAGCACAGGGATTCTGAAAGTTGGATGAGTCTAAATGGTGATTATGTAGGTATGACAGCTCAGTAAACTCATTCTGATAAGAACTCCTGAATTTAATGGTGAGATCCAGGCCATGATTGACAATGATTCCTTTAAGTCAATCAGGTCAATAGCTAGGGACACAGGAGTGTCTGACTTTCTTATTAGGCAGATAGTGCATGAAGACATTTGGTATTTCTCATACAAGTTGAGAAGGGGCCAATTTTTATCCCAAGCTATGAAGGATAAGAGGAAAGACCATGATACAAAATCTTTGAACAGACACAAGCATCCCCTCCAACTGAACATGCTTTGGTTCTTCTCAGGCGAGAAAACTTCTGCCAGGATAAAATAGTGAACACACAGAACAAATGTTGGCTTGCTGTGTTCCCAAAAAGATGTATTGGGAGTGATGAAAATGAAATATTCAGTCAACATCATGCTGTTTGGTGTGATCACCTGTGATGGTGATGTTATGCCTCCATTCATCATCTCACAGGGCCTTAGATTCAATACAGATTCAGATACATCATGTCTTGAGGAGGAGGTAATGCTGCCTTTGGTCATGAGGATGACTGTTGGAAGACCATATGTCTGGCAACAGGAATCTGCACAATGCCACACAAGCAGTAGAAGCCAGTCATGGCTGTCAGACAATTTCTGCGACCACATCACCCCTTACATCTGGTCACCTAACTCCCCAGACTGCAACCCCCCTGATTATTATCCGTGGGGTGCAGTTGAGTGAGTGACCAACAAAACTCCTTGTAACACCAAAGATGAACTGAAGGCAAGGATTATGGCAGTATTCAGCAACTTAAACAAGGAGACTGTCCAGAAGAATTGTAGGAGATTGCAATGTCATCTAGGAGCCATGGTTGAAGTCAATGGACCCTAGATTATTTCAAGATATTTTTGTGTAATTTTGGTAAATATATCTTAAAATGAGATGTCCTTTTCATTTTTGTGTAATTTAGACGACAATTTATCCATCACACTCTGTATATTGAAAAATAATGAAAAACTGTCTTGTTTTTCCAACTCCTTCTGGCTGAGGATTAGAACTCTTTGAATGACCCTCATAGTAATCAATAATAGAAATACATTACATTTGAGAACTTTCTATATACAACCAATTCACTGACTGAAATAAAATAATCATTTCTTGCTGCAGTATCTGGCCAAAAGAGAGGATGCTAAATGTTTTTTTTAATCTTGACAAAATTCTAGAATCTTATGGAAGTGACACTAACAAATATTTAGCTTTGATCTTAGGACAAAATAAAAATTGTTTCCAGATCCAAAACTCTTTAGCATATTTGTAGTGACAATAAATTTCTACAATATTAAAAGATAATCACTTTCTATGAAAATATTTATCTAACAAACAATTTTAAGGCATAAAAGATAAAAGAAACTTAAAAAAAAAACATTAAAAAAAGATAATCAGTATTCTGTTTGTAAACCAGAAACCTATTGATATGTTGCTTCAATTCATGCTTATCTGTTTTGGTTTGTTCATAAACTACTGAGGGAAAATTTCCATGGTACTACCTTCCTAGATTTCACCACATGGGATCACCAGGGTGAACTGAATATATATATATATATATATATATATAATTCCATTGTAGCATTTAATTTTTAAAAAGAGCTCAATACAGAGTAGAACTTAATATTATTATACGAGATTAAACAAAAATATGTTAAAAAAAAAACACTACACAATAGTTTTCATGTTTCAGCACTAAATTGTGCTTCCTCAGGTTATGCTAAATAATTTTTTTTGTTTTAATCTCATATAATAAATAATAACATTAGACTTTTTATATATATATATATATATATATATATTTTGAACAATAAAAATTAAAAAATTAAAATCTTCAGACACACTGGGTTGTAGATTAATATTCTTTCATTTTTTTATTATTATTCCATTTAGATTCCTCGACTAGTTTTGGCCGAAATGGCCATCATCGGGAGGAGAAATATTTCTGCTTGCTGCTAGCACTAAACTACAGAAATTAATGTCTTGATGGAGAAAATGAAAGTAGTTTTCATTTGTTTTTTTATTTTTTTATCTTTTTAACATGAATCTTTTAACATTCCTTGTGTTGGTCAAACAGTCTCTTTTAAGTTGTTATTTGAGATAAGAGCTGGATAGATACATGCTGCTATGAATTCTCTGGTCAGTTTGACAGTTTTATTGGACTTGGTGAGGGGATGTGTCGCTGTTTAGTGTTTGTGTGTGTGTTATTTGGTTCTTAGGGAGTGAGTGAGTATGATATGTGTAAGCGTGTGTATTGCTGTGGGTGTGTGTTATCATTTGGCTCATTAGGGAGTGAGTGCGTATGATGTGTGTAAGTGTGTATATTCGTGTGGGTGAGTGTATAAGTGTGAGGCCTCCACACCTCCGTAAGCCTGTCTGTCTTGTGTGGGTGAGAAATGTGGGTAGGTTTTTTTATTTGTTGAGTTATATCTATATATTGTTAAATTTGTGATTTAGCCCGGCTGGATATTTTGTTTTTAGACGTTGTATCCACTTAAAAAACACTAACCTCAGAGAGACAATCTCTTACATCAACATAAGGATGTAGGATTGATATTTGGAGAGGGCCTGACGCCATACACACCCCACTGACAGCTATTAGCGGAGTCCAGAGTTGAATAAAATATGTTATACATGAGAAATTAAGTCTTGTGTTTTCATTATTCCATGTGATGATGTTATAGTAATAAATAAAACCAAAACAATATGCAGTTTTAGATTTTTTATTTGAGTATCTCTTTCTTTGGTAGCAGGGGAGTGAAACTATATTTTAGTCTTTGGGAATTAATAGTTTTTATTTTAGGATGTCATTATGGGTATTATATATATATATATATATATATATATATATATGCGTGTGTGATTTAGCTCACATTAAAAAAGGATTCTTAATGTGAAATTGAAAGAAATTGTTTATTTATAATAATATTTTATGTGAAAAGATAGGTATAGGGGATAATCAAAAATATTCTTTTGAGTGCCTAAAAATATTAAACTAAGTAGTAATTTCCTCTCCTAACACTTACTCAATTTAAATTTTCTATCAATTTCTGTAAAGTTATAAAATTCTTTAATCAGAAATGTAAGGATGTTAGCAAAGTTTATAAAGTACTGTCACATTTTGCTGAATCATTTGTGGGTTCATAGGTTAACCCAATAGTGAGAGTGTTCATTTGTTAAATAGAAGGAGTTACAAAATAATTGTCATTTCTGGAAAACTTTCAGAAGTTGGTACTGCTTTGTGGAATTATAATTGAAGAGAGTAAGTTGACATTGTATTATTGAGGGAAACTTTGTTTGGTCACATTTAGATGAACATGTTCAAAACTATGGGTTTTTAAATCTTTGTATGTTGTTCCAGAGTTATTTGTGGATTACAAAGCTATCACAAAATACTACGACTTTTCTCAACTCATTGCTAATGTTATTTGATCTGCTGAATCAAGTTTCTCCTTGACCTACTTACAAACCAAATTATAATGAATAGGGATTAAACTGGTTGATGGCCTCCCTCATAAGTACTTATTACTGGCTTAAACTACTTTCTTAATTGTCTCAGGTTTCAAATTCCCTCTTTTTGATTGATTGGAAATAATTTTGACAAGGAATTCTCTTCTGAAGCCTCTTTTTCTTGAACACTCCTTTTTATTACCCTGAACCAGACACTGTTACCAGAAGCCAGGTTTATCACAAAGGTCCCATCCAAACATCTCATTTGTTGAAAATGTCTTTGCTCTAGATAGTGGAAAGGGGCAGAGGATTTTAATATTATAGTTGAATATACACTTGATTTCAACTGCCAACCTTTTGTAATGTGAAGTGAGATGCTTTGAAGATTTCTTATTCAATTTGAATATAAGAATATATTACAGCCACAGTTAAAACAAATGTTTTATCAGAATATTAAAATTTTTAATTTTGAAGTATGCATACACACATAAGTTAAATGTTGTAAAACATAAGCACATGCAATTTATGAATCTATTTACTAAGCAATATTATCTGTCAAAAGATTTTTTTACAAACAGAATGAATTAGAATTCTCTGCTATGTTTTTGCAAATAATTGGAGACTTACATGTATTTGGAAGCATGAAAGAGATCGCCAGCTGTTGTCTTGAAGTCCTGATATTTTTGCCAATCTTTCTTAGCATCTTCTGTCACCAACTTGTTGGCAGGTACTTTGGGAACTCCCATTTCTTCAGCAAATGCATTTGCTCCATTTCCCACAATCAAGATGTGGTCAGTCTGTCAAGAAATTTTAAAGAATTTACAAAAGGTAAACATTTTTAAGGAAATCTATGACAAAGACAAAGTTTTTATGTGACATGTGTACAAAGAAAAGGGGTATGCCGAGAATTAAAAAAAAACAAAACTTTTGCATATAGAGTCTAGCTATTTTCATTTAGTTTATTTTTGTGATTTTTTTTTTTTTTTTACACTTTTTTTTTATTAAACATCCCACAGTGTGATAACAGAAGATAGATAGATAATAATAATAATAATAATAATAATAGATCTGCCAGGAAAAGTGAAATGTAAGAATCTAAACATAAATTTACTGTGGATGATCAAGCCATTAAAGCACTTTTATACATTTTTGTCTTAGGTAGACAATATACTCATATATGATATAAACAATTTAAATCATTTGTCAATTGAGTTGATATTGTTCTTCCTGTAAGATGAAGTAACCTTACTTGACATCCAGAGCTTATTGCCATTTTTTTTTTTTTTTTTTACATATGGTAAAAAGTGTACAAACCATACTCAGGATTATTTAATATCACTAATTTTAATTGATTGACATTCATACAGTAATTATTTACGATATAGACACAACAAATATGAAAATAAAATAAAACCTTAATAATATCCTAATAGTTATTGTAGATCTTACTAGTTCTAAAATGAAAAAAAAAAAAAAAAGTGTTTTTTTTTTTTTTTTTTAAAAGCTTATTTATTACACATTTCAAAAAGACAGGATTTCTGTTGACACTCTTATTACTGTATACTACAGACACTCCCTCAGCAATGTTTATTTACAAGATTATAAAAATTTCTTTTGAACAGGAGTAGAGGTTTATCTGTTCTTTCCCGTTTAGGATTGGGTTTCCGTTTTTTTCTACAGTCTGCTTCAGCTCTGTACTCCTAACATGTGCCTGAATTCTGAAATTTTATTTACTATTTATTTCATTTTAATTTTTTTTCCTCCACCAATAGCAGTAGATAGGTTCACCAATTGTCCGGTTCACACCCCTCCCCAACCTTTTGAACAAGAGGAGGTTTATCTCTCATTTCCTGTTTAGAATTGGGTTTCTGTTCCATCTAAAGTCTGCTTTAGCTCTATACTCCTTACACTTGTCCTTTTCTTTTGCTCATACAGCACCACAGAGTAACTCTCTACCTTGAGTGGCTCTTGGTCCTTGTATTACGTGAACATTAGAAAAATAAAAAAGTGAACAAAGTACAATGTGATATTTATTACTTACCATTTTATAAATAGATAACTTTGAAAACAAGTTTTTTTGTTATTCATAATTTTATAAAAATGTCTGATTGATAGAACAAGAAAATTTAAATAAACATGATTTTTGTGGACATTATACAATTTCTTCTCAAATTATTTTATATCCCAGATTAATTTTTGTATTGCTTTTGCAATTTTTTATAATTGTGATCTAGGATGCTTAATAGAAATCCAAATCTAGAAACTCTAGCAATTATAAGGTATCCCACCTTACAGTTTTTTGAAAAACAATTCTGAAAAAAAAAAAAAAAAAAATCATTGCAAACTTTTCTAAATATTATTTGTCAGCCAAGTGTTGACTGATGAATAAACCTTAGATGAAATTTGTCGACTGATGAATAAACCTTAGATGAAATTTGTCGACTGATGAATAAACCTTAGATGAAATTTGTCGACTGATGAATAAACCTTAGATGAAATTTGTCGACTGATGAATAAACCTTAGATGAAATTTGTCGACTGATGAATAAACCTTAGATGAAATTTGTCGACTGATGAATAAACCTTAGATGAAATTTGTCGACTGATGAATAAACCTTAGATGAAATTTGTCGACTGATGAATAAACCTTAGATGAAATTTGTCGACTGATGAATAAACCTTAGATGAAATTTGTCGACTGATGAATAAACCTTAGATGAAATTTGTCGACTGATGAATAAACCTTAGATGAAATTTGTCGACTGATGAATAAACCTTAGATGAAATTTGTCGACTGATGAATAAACCTTAGATGAAATTTGTCGACTGATGAATAAACCTTAGATGAAATTTGTCGACTGATGAATAAACCTTAGATGAAATTTGTCGACTGATGAATAAACCTTAGATGAAATTTGTCGACTGATGAATAAACCTTAGATGAAATTTGTCGACTGATGAATAAACCTTAGATGAAATTTGTCGACTGATGAATAAACCTTAGATGAAATTTGTCGACTGATGAATAAACCTTAGATGAAATTTGTCGACTGATGAATAAACCTTAGATGAAATTTGTCGACTGATGAATAAACCTTAGATGAAATTTGTCGACTGATGAATAAACCTTAGATGAAATTTGTCGACTGATGAATAAACCTTAGATGAAATTTGTCGACTGATGAATAAACCTTAGATGAAATTTGTCGACTGATGAATAAACCTTAGATGAAATTTGTCGACTGATGAATAAACCTTAGATGAAATTTGTCGACTGATGAATAAACCTTAGATGAAATTTGTCGACTGATGAATAAACCTTAGATGAAATTTGTCGACTGATGAATAAACCTTAGATGAAATTTGTCGACTGATGAATAAACCTTAGATGAAATTTGTCGACTGATGAATAAACCTTAGATGAAATTTGTCGACTGATGAATAAACCTTAGATGAAATTTGTCGACTGATGAATAAACCTTAGATGAAATTTGTCGACTGATGAATAAACCTTAGATGAAATTTGTCGACTGATGAATAAACCTTAGATGAAATTTGTCGACTGATGAATAAACCTTAGATGAAATTTGTCGACTGATGAATAAACCTTAGATGAAATTTGTCGACTGATGAATAAACCTTAGATGAAATTTGTCGACTGATGAATAAACCTTAGATGAAATTTGTCGACTGATGAATAAACCTTAGATGAAATTTGTCGACTGATGAATAAACCTTAGATGAAATTTGTCGACTGATGAATAAACCTTAGATGAAATTTGTCGACTGATGAATAAACCTTAGATGAAATTTGTCGACTGATGAATAAACCTTAGATGAAATTTGTCGACTGATGAATAAACCTTAGATGAAATTTGTCGACTGATGAATAAACCTTAGATGAAATTTGTCGACTGATGAATAAACCTTAGATGAAATTTGTCGACTGATGAATAAACCTTAGATGAAATTTGTCGACTGATGAATAAACCTTAGATGAAATTTGTCGACTGATGAATAAACCTTAGATGAAATTTGTCGACTGATGAATAAACCTTAGATGAAATTTGTCGACTGATGAATAAACCTTAGATGAAATTTGTCGACTGATGAATAAACCTTAGATGAAATTTGTCGACTGATGAATAAACCTTAGATGAAATTTGTCGACTGATGAATAAACCTTAGATGAAATTTGTCGACTGATGAATAAACCTTAGATGAAATTTGTCGACTGATGAATAAACCTTAGATGAAATTTGTCGACTGATGAATAAACCTTAGATGAAATTTGTCGACTGATGAATAAACCTTAGATGAAATTTGTCGACTGATGAATAAACCTTAGATGAAATTTGTCGACTGATGAATAAACCTTAGATGAAATTTGTCGACTGATGAATAAACCTTAGATGAAATTTGTCGACTGATGAATAAACCTTAGATGAAATTTGTCGACTGATGAATAAACCTTAGATGAAATTTGTCGACTGATGAATAAACCTTAGATGAAATTTGTCGACTGATGAATAAACCTTAGATGAAATTTGTCGACTGATGAATAAACCTTAGATGAAATTTGTCGACTGATGAATAAACCTTAGATGAAATTTGTCGACTGATGAATAAACCTTAGATGAAATTTGTCGACTGATGAATAAACCTTAGATGAAATTTGTCGACTGATGAATAAACCTTAGATGAAATTTGTCGACTGATGAATAAACCTTAGATGAAATTTGTCGACTGATGAATAAACCTTAGATGAAATTTGTCGACTGATGAATAAACCTTAGATGAAATTTGTCGACTGATGAATAAACCTTAGATGAAATTTGTCGACTGATGAATAAACCTTAGATGAAATTTGTCGACTGATGAATAAACCTTAGATGAAATTTGTCGACTGATGAATAAACCTTAGATGAAATTTGTCGACTGATGAATAAACCTTAGATGAAATTTGTCGACTGATGAATAAACCTTAGATGAAATTTGTCGACTGATGAATAAACCTTAGATGAAATTTGTCGACTGATGAATAAACCTTAGATGAAATTTGTCGACTGATGAATAAACCTTAGATGAAATTTGTCGACTGATGAATAAACCTTAGATGAAATTTGTCGACTGATGAATAAACCTTAGATGAAATTTGTCGACTGATGAATAAACCTTAGATGAAATTTGTCGACTGATGAATAAACCTTAGATGAAATTTGTCGACTGATGAATAAACCTTAGATGAAATTTGTCGACTGATGAATAAACCTTAGATGAAATTTGTCGACTGATGAATAAACCTTAGATGAAATTTGTCGACTGATGAATAAACCTTAGATGAAATTTGTCGACTGATGAATAAACCTTAGATGAAATTTGTCGACTGATGAATAAACCTTAGATGAAATTTGTCGACTGATGAATAAACCTTAGATGAAATTTGTCGACTGATGAATAAACCTTAGATGAAATTTGTCGACTGATGAATAAACCTTAGATGAAATTTGTCGACTGATGAATAAACCTTAGATGAAATTTGTCGACTGATGAATAAACCTTAGATGAAATTTGTCGACTGATGAATAAACCTTAGATGAAATTTGTCGACTGATGAATAAACCTTAGATGAAATTTGTCGACTGATGAATAAACCTTAGATGAAATTTGTCGACTGATGAATAAACCTTAGATGAAATTTGTCGACTGATGAATAAACCTTAGATGAAATTTGTCGACTGATGAATAAACCTTAGATGAAATTTGTCGACTGATGAATAAACCTTAGATGAAATTTGTCGACTGATGAATAAACCTTAGATGAAATTTGTCGACTGATGAATAAACCTTAGATGAAATTTGTCGACTGATGAATAAACCTTAGATGAAATTTGTCGACTGATGAATAAACCTTAGATGAAATTTGGATAATAAACAAACTTGACTGAAGCAATTGGCAAAGCTGGTGAATTGTGTTCTTTGGAATGATTGGTAAAACATTAGCATAATTCCATTCAATTTGAACTTTAAAAATGGTAAATAATAAGGATTTCATTATACAGGAACCCTCCCCCAATTACTGCAGCTAATGTGTACATAGTTAACTATAAAAAAAAAAAAAATATCAATTTCAATTAGTATTCAAACTCAAGGATATTTCAGCTAACTAATAGAGTATTATGTATGCACGAATGGAATTTTGGTATATAAATATTTTAGAGCACTCATTGAAAACATTAATTGGGGGATGTTTTATGATTTAATAAATTTTTATAAATTTATGAAAAAAAAGTTGTTTTCATATTTACTTTATAAATTGGTAAATAATAAACATTGCATTGTTGCTTTGCATTTTAGAATTATAAAATTATTCTTGTAAATGAATGAATATAATAAATAGTTTGTTGTAAGTTCTCAAGAATAAGCAAAATGTATAAATTCATGTTTGGGTTTTATTAAAATAATTGCTTTTTAAAACAATAAATAAAGGGAGTGAAAAGAGTACAAAGTAATAGCAGTGTCAAGGGAAAAACAATCCTTTTGGCACAGTATTTTTGCAGGCACCAAGGTTAAACTTTACCACAAATCTTTTGCTAGATTGGAATGGTTGTGTGTTATGGAATGGGCAGTTTTAAATGGGGGAGAGAGAAAAATTAGTGAAAATTAATTATCAAATAAATCAAGAATTATTGCATGACTGATGCTGGCTTTCCAATTACCTGAATGACAAGTTTAAAATATTTTTCAGAATGAAACATTTTCTTTAAACAGAAAGTTAAAAGTAAATGAAGATTACTTTTTGAAATATGATAAAAAAAACAAAAAAAAATTCTTTAGAAAATTCAAGTAATAGAAAATAAGCTTTTGATGGCAAATTCATGAGAGGTTCAACCAGAAAATGATTTCCTTCTCAGTCTAAATGTTGGCTTTTAGCAAACAAGAAACTGAACAATGAAAAGATCATTTCCTCAATGTTCCTCATAAAAAAAAGTTACAACAGAAAATGTGGAAAGAATTTCTTCCCAAAATTGGACCAATGAAAACCTTCCCTTCATAGAAATCAGTCGGTCAGCTGAGAAGAAAAAAAAAAGAAAGTAGAGAGCCTATGCAAAATTCTATTTGATATAAACTGAGAAAAATTAATCAGAGAATTGATTGTCTGAAATCATGTGAAAGGTTTCGTTTCAGTTCCTTGTGACCAGAATTGAGGTTCTCGCTAGTGTAAAATCATTTGCCAGTTATATTATCACTCTGTAACCAAACATGTAGCACTTTTAAGAATTTTCTCTCAACAATCCAAGAAAGCTAAGTATTTCAAACTCTCATCATCTACTTTTGAACGTATGCAACCATATATACCTTCGGTGAGCATAAAAAACTCTTACCTTTATCTTAAACATTTTTTAATATTATTTTGTGTCAAATCATTTAATCTGTTGTATGAACATTTCCTCTTCATGATAAAATATTAAAATTATGGACTTTGAGAATTCTGATCTATTTTCTTGAAACAGTTCCTTATCTTATTTTGTTAAAATTAATTACCTGTGTGCTTCCTCATTATCATCCTTCTTCATGTGAGTAGATCAATGGTTCATTTTAACTCCTAAGTCCCATGCAACTTAATTCTTGATTTTCTTGACAAAAAAGTTAAGAAAATTATCATAGAACCAATTTTAGGGTTATAAATTTTTCACTTTATTACTACTACCTTTTCCATAATGTGTTTAGCCAATTGTATAGGGTTGGCGATGTTTTGCACACAAGCAACAGCTCCACTGTTTAATGAACTCCCATCCATTATCATAGCATCCATTTCAACTTCTCCCAAAATGTTTAAAGCAGATCCAGTTCCTTGAGAAAAAGGAAGAAAAATTGATAAACAGGAACTAAATTGAACGTTATTTCCCTTTATAAAAGTTGATAAGAGTTATGCTCCATTATAAAACATTATAAGAGTTATGTTCAATCATTTACAAACATTTATAGGATTGTACCATGACGGAGAGATATTGTTAATAAATGAACTCTTCAAACTCAGCTAAGAAATGAAATGCAGTAGCCAGAGATGTATATAAAAAATTCTACAGCTAATATCTTAAGCCTAAGCTGGTTAATTGGGAAAAATAAAATATCCTTAAGTCCATAGGCAAGCACAAATGAGTTGGTTGGAAGTAAGCGATGATATCAACTTTGTAAGTGTCGACACCCACTAAGTTGAAAAAACATTGTGGAATAAAATGGCTGAAATACAGAGCAGAGAACAGTTGGGGAGTTAAAAGAAAGTCTTGTTTTCATGGGCGTCTGTCTTGAGATATTATGCAAGATAGTTAGCCATCGTGAGTGAGCGAATAAGTTCAATCATGAACCCATTTCTGTAGACTTGTGCCAAAATAAAAAAAATGAAAAGAATAATGGATTTCAGGAATTTCTTAAAAATTAAAGATTGCGTTTTTCAGTCTTAGAATATATCAATTAGTTCAATTTTTTTTAAACATGCCTGATAGAATTTTCATGGACCAAATAGTTTGTATATCTTTATAAATCAAAGTACATTTTTAATATCATTCTGTAGATTTGAAACAATTGATAAGAAAACTAAGTGTGGAACAAATATTGTTTTTGTAAAATACACAATATTTAATCTTATATGTGCAGATATGTAGAAAAATAGGAAAGAACACGTTAGGTAAATAATCCGGAGTTCTTTAGTATTTTTGTTTTTATTTTTAAAAAACAGTGTTCCATACAGAAGTAGAGCTTAAATTATAATTATTTTTTTTTAAAAATATGATTCTTTTGCTACACAAGAGTTCTCATGTTTCAAAAATGAAAGCCGAAAACCGCAATATAATTATTAAAATTAAATCGAATTAAAGCATCAAGCCCTGTTTCATCCTCAAGGATCAGGGTGTCCATTTCAAAGCAAATGATGGCATTCATGTATGCACATCATCTGGTCAGTTACAGTGAAAGATAGCTTTTGGCATCATAACATGTTAAGTGTCTAGAGAATTTTGTTTTATTTTTTTTTTTCCTAATGAGCTCTTTCGTACATAAATGCATCACATAAAGGGTTTATGATTGGCTTTTAAACCTTTTATTAGACTATGAAATTTTTTTTTTTTTTTTGATGTCAGTAAAAACCATTAACTATGGTTTAATAAATTTTCATTACCTAGAAACTAACATTATTAAGTTTCTAAATAATCTTGACCTCTTTCTGAAGGTGACTGATATGTGAATGAAAATTAACTCTTAGGCCCCTTATCAAAATGGTCGCCCCAGCCATTTCCATAGTAATTAATTTTGCGAATGAACATGAGGGTGGGTGAGTAAATACAAATTCTTACTTGGAGTGATTTCTAATATGTTTTTTTATCATCTTTCAGTTGCATCTCTGTCTTTGGGCTGAGTGTGCTCAAGAGATACTCTGTCAAAGGACAGAGTTGCAACTGAGGAAAATTATACTGAGAGGTGCCCAGCCTTGGGAAACAGCTGCCCCAAGCCATGCCCTCTCATGGCACCAGAGAGTGATTGGTGCTTGCATCAAGGCCAGTGCAACTGATAGTGGCTGTGGGCAAATTTTGTTCCTTGCACAGGTGCTTGTGCTTGGGTCCCCACTTTAAAAAATTACCTTGTGTCGCATCTCATCTCAGTGGGGAGACAGAGTAAATACTGTGTGTAAATTACTATAAAGTAGGGCTTGGGCTTTTTAATCTCAGAATTTGTAGGAGAATAGAGCTCCATTTATTCATATAGATTCAATAATATAGGCTTTACTTAATTAGCTATTATGTTTCTCTAAGTCTTCAAATGTTGAAATATATAACTATTTCTATTTTCCCATCTTTATACTAATATTAATTTTATCTTATAAATTTTCCCGTTCTGTCAACCATGAAATAAAAATAATTGTTTGTATGGAAAAATAAAGGATCTACGTACATTAAATCATCTGTGGCAAGTGGCAGCAGAAGAATTATCATCAGACTTTTAAAAGGTAAGCTTAAACATTAATTCAATACTTAAATGCAGTAATCAATTTTGAGTTCTTCTGTAGTTTATTGATGCCTATGGCATCTACTTCTCCCTAGCTATTGTGATGATGGCCAAACCAAGAGTTCTCCAATGAAGCTAGCTTATATACCACCCAATAGGACTGCTTTTAAGCTAGCTTAAAATTTTAGCTAGCTGCAGTTTTGGATACAAAAGGAAAATAAGAGTTACCCCACTTGAAACATGAAAGCACTGATAATAGCTAATATAGTATATTAATATATATTTTTAACCTCACATAATCTGCCAACCCTGAATCTGAGCTCAATGGAAATCGTTCCCTGTGATTAACTTTTCTAGGGCTTTTGAAGGACCTACGAATCACAGAAATCGTAACAGTGGGAGTGGAGGAGTTGCTTGGACACACACACACATATATATATATATATATATATATTATATACACACACACAAGAGGGAGAGACCTCCCACACATGAACACACTTACAAATGCTGAGTTACTGGATATCTCCTAATTAAATATTTTGAAAGATTTAGTTAATAACAATTTAAAACAACTGAAATACACATTTTATAAATTTCAAGTTGCCTATTTTTTAATATTTAATTCCCATTTGTAAATTTTAGTAAATGTATTTGTAAGAAATAGATTTTTTTTTAATTTGGATAAAATCCTCTTTTGAGATTTTATTCTGTTTACAATGAAAATCCAAGAATATGTTTATTTTAGATTTAAAAAAAAAAAAAAAAAAAAAAAGAAAAGAAAAGTTTTCATTGTCACAGAATTCACTTACCTTGAATTGAAATCTAAGTCACTGTTGATATATTTGCAGTTAACTGATGGAAACAAACTTTTATCCAAGTTTCATCCTGTATTGGGTTGGCCTAAAAAATTTTCTTTAGGGCATTGCATAGCATTAGGAGTGTTTAATTTTGTTTACATTTAAAAAGATTGCTTACATCACTGTACATTTAAAAAAAACAAATTTTTATCACACTGGATATATTTTTATTTAATCTAACATTAAAGAACCAAGCAACATTGTTGGCATTTATTTATTTTTTTTTTTTACATGTTAAATGACAATCAATATTAATTACATAATGTTCTCTTTTAAATTTATACCTTGTCTTCATTTTGTTCTTGGAAAACTTCTGTGAAAAATGCTAGCTTTCCAGAAATATTTAGTTTATGAGAGAATCCCCATTATTCTATTTTTGAACAATAGACATCAGCAAATATGTTGGTCCTAAATACATTGAGAAATCAATAGGATACTGCTATTATGATTTGAACCAGAAAAAAGCCTTTTTCTTTTCTTTTAACCTGAAAAAAGCTGATATAAAGTAAATAAGATTGAATTAAAAAGAGAAAAAGAAAAGTTAATCCTTTTTAGTGTAGGCCTCAAGTTTTCCTTAGAGAACTGGACAAATAGAAATTATAACATTCCAAACTCAGAACAATATTTAGTATGCGATTACTTCACTGCATTTTTGCCATTGTCAATTTTGCCATATAAGGTCATGAAAAGATAAAAATTCAAGCATCCTGCTGTTTTGTATTCAGTGTCACCTGTAGAGGCAAGACAAACATTTTTCTTTGTGAACAAAGTCACCTACAGAGTGTTAAAAGTTAAAATAGTAACAGAAAAGCTCCAAGATACAAAACTGCTTGGGAATTATGACATTTAAAATGATAGTTATTTGTTATCATAAAAATGTTGTGACAAATAATTATCATCCCCAATGTAATTTATTAGGTTGGTGCAAAAAATAACGTCGGTTTTTGACGTTAAAAATACGTCAAAAACCGACATTATTTTTGCAACAACCTAATATCAGTGTTTTATGAGGAAATTATTGCAATTCATTTATAAAAAGAAAATATGAATAAAGCAATTTTATCATTTAATTCAGTGACAAATTCACACAGAACAACTGCATTTTTAGTAATGTGACTCAAGGTCAATTTTTGTAAAGAGGACCCATAAAATTGGCCAAGTTTTCATTGGGGGGGGGGGACATCTACAAATTACTCACTTCTCATAGGTATTGGTAGACATCAAGGTGTTCCCCTACCATATTTAGTTCTGGATGAGGGATAAATATTCAGGCATCGGGTTATTATTAGCTTTCAGATTTGAAGGATTGGAAGCTGGATGGACCATTACATTAAACAAACACCCTCAGTTTGTATGCAGGGAATATTGAGGTAGCAGAACATCTCAGGAACTCATCCAGATAGACAGCTTTACGGTGACTTGCTTTAGAATTCAAAACTACCAAAGAATTTTTGTGGCTATTGTAATTACATTTAATAATAATGTTAACTAAAATCCTTTTCTTCAAATGAAGAGAATCTTGGATGAAAAACAAAAATTTCAAACAGAATGTAACTCACATCTGCTTATGTTTCTTTCCTTAGAAGTTACCTACACAACAGTTGACCTTATATTTTTAATCTTGATCTGTTATTAATTCTTCCTAATCAGAAGCCAAGATTTGTTAATGGTGATTTTCTAAGCATAGCAAAGGTATGGGGCACCTGGTGAGGGTCGAATTCACTACTCAGTTGTAATTGTTTTAGTGAGACAAGCTTGCTAATGTCAAAGTGTCCAAAGATTTGTTAATGTTATGTAAGCTTATCTTATCAATAATTTTTCTGAATCTATTAAAATCAGATATGAAGATTGGCAACTTTTGTGCCCGTCACTTTTTTAAACCAAACAAGATTTTTTATACAGAAATTTGTATAACTATTTCTCCATTGTTAATTTTATGTATCATTTTCCAAAAGCAAAAACTTAATTTGCAAGTTTTCAAGTTTGTTATGGAAGTTTTATCACAAGTTATTAATTTATTTACAAGTAATTTCTACATATTGAATGTCCATAATTATTCTTAGGAGAAGTGCTAGATTGGTTCTCCATTGATATCTCCACAGTGTTTTTATTATTAAGCACTATCTCCTCTTAGGTGACTGTTGACACTTGGAATTTATCCGTCTTTTGCTAAGTGTTATTTGATTTCATGAAGTTTAGTGGAAGAGATGGTTGAATAAAATCTAAACTTCACAACCTATTGATCTCAAAGGACATTTATGGGATCTTTGCTTTAAAAATTCATTAGAAATTGCATAAATTCATTTATGACTACATTAAAATTAGAATACTGTGCAAAAGTATTAGGCATTCATCAATAATTTGAATATCAGTTTTCTTCAACTGAACATTTTGCTGCCCTGATCAGTGTTCGTATTATTCTATGCAGTAGTTTTCAAAGCAAACCATAGTTCAGTAGATTCCAAACTCTTTCAGTGATTTGAAGCTTTCAGAGGATATCTGAAATGCTGCTTCTTGAAATTCCATGTTCCTTAGGGATTTCTCTTTGGTTCATATTCTTGGTCATCTTCCTGTTTTCTTTGGAAATTTCCATCATGATTTCAAGTAATGAAAGAATGAACAAATTTGATGTCAGAACCTACACTATATATATATATATATATATATATATATATATATATATAGGGAAAAACTTGCTCTTTGCATTTTAGTGTTAAAACAGAAAAAGTCAGGTGGCCAAAGAATTTTGTATGATTATTTTTGGGTGTTGTCTTGCATCTTCTCTCCTAGTTCAGAACCCTTGCTAAAGAATATAAAGTGTGAAAAATACTCAAATGTGGCCAAAGTTTTAATCTAGACAGCACAATATATAAATAGCAATTATTAGAAATTTACCACAGTTTAAAATGACCTGACTTTTTCACAGTACTGTAGTTTTATATTAAACTTATTGAGGTTTAATAAATATGTGATGACTTACAAACATTAATATGATGACTTAGAATCATGCTTAGAAGTAGGAAAATTAAAGTGTTTAGTGTAGAATTTATAATATTGACATAGCACTAACCTATGTAGATAATTTGTTTTTCTAGTGGATAAGCAAACAGTATAAAATCATTTCTGGCATTGAAATATAAGATAAAGTTCAGGAGCCCATGTGTAGAGCCCTTTTTTCAAAATTTGATCAAAATCAGCTCATGAGAAATTTCTTATTGTTTGTGTAAATGTAGGTTAGTAGGTAATGCATTAATTTCTAACAGTAAACTGCTGCAGTTTTAAAGAAATATCACTTCATATCGACAAATATTGATTAAGAAAGAAGCAAAATTAAAAACATTGAATGCACCCATCACTTCTTACGTTTGTTGCTTACAAATTTCACAAAACTTGTGTCTTCTAATTTCTGTCTTAAAGGGGACAACAGTCCATTAGGATTAGTGCTGATTCGATAATTTGGTAAAATTAATTGTGCATCCAATTCCTAGACAGAATCAGTGAAAACTGGGCGAGCAATAATTTAGCAGTACTAAATAACAAGATATCCCTAGACATAGACAGTGAGATGAAAACAATCTACCACCATTTATGAAAGGGTTCAGTTTGAAATTTCCTGAAGATAATCCAGATCGACAGACACCTGAAGAAGGCTGGAAGGCACAACAGCTGAAACACTCTGACAATAACAACAAAGATGAGGACAATTGTACAAGTGTAAAAAAATTATCTTCTAATTTGAATAATTTTTCTTTATTTCACATTAGAGACATTTTGAAAAAAAAATATAAAAGCACCCCTTTGTACAACAAAAAGGGCTGTAATGCACAGCAGTTTTAATTTGGTTCTAAGTAACTTGAATAGTTTTCAATAAAAAGGAATTTTTTAATTGTATTTTTTAAAATCTTGTTCATTAAGCAATTTTCAAATATTGAAAAGAAGCCTGAAGAAAACATTTGTAAATAATGAATATTTGATCAAGAAATTAGAAAATGCAGTTGATTTTGTTAATATTTTAATGTTTTTTGTTCTGAATATGATAGAATAAAAGGTGATGAAAAATTCTTGTCCTCACTTCCCAAAATCTAACCAAATGACTAAACCTCAGATATTTTTTTGGAAGGCTTCCTGCTCCGAATGAATATTTTTCAGCATCTTGTAATATTAAATGCTAAATAAACAATGTAGAACTTGTTAAATATGCATTGTTTTTATTCTTTACTTTTCAATTTTGATTACTTATTTGCAATTTAGTTGAAAATATTTTAACAAATTTGAATTTGGAGTGTCTTTGAATACAAATTCTTCAAAATTATAATGTAAAATCAGTTTCATCCAGTAGATTCAATTACCTGCATCAAAGACAGGATTGTCTTCAAGTTTGGATACTGCAGCTTCAACTGCTTCCACAGCTGAAAAACCAGCTTCCAATAATTTGTAGCCATACATGGCTGCTTCTTTTACTCCATTCATACTGGCTGTAGATAAATTATCTGGTATTGACCAGGCTCCACCATGGACAGCTAGAAGTGGTAACAAGTGTTGATGGTTAGATGATTCTGTGGAATCCATTGTACAAATTCTCTGGAGAAGAAAAATAATTAAGACTATGGAAGAAAAATACAAATACACAGAAAAGACAAAAAAAACAAAACAAAAAAAAAATTACTATGATTATAATGTATTAATTGTAATAATTTATTATATAGGTCAACCTATCACATTGCTATATTCATGCAATAATGGCTGGCTGTTAGGGTGGCCAGCTAATCCCTGTTACAGATGGACACGGAGCCAACTACAACTATGCTGAGCAGACTTTAGCTTTCGGGAGAAAGCACAATTTGGGGTGATCAACAGCTGGACAAAGCCAGTACATTCAAACACTCAGTCATGATGGCTTGTGACTTTATGTTAGCACAACCACTAACAGTTTCATCTACCCCAAATCACTCATATGGTGTTTACACCCTATTTTTTGTAAAAGTAGATTTATATTTTCACAAAAGTAGCAGACCATTAATTCAATGAAGCAAAGTTGATTTTTACTTCATCCATTGAGTTTGGTCGCATATCATCACAGACTTTTTAAATAACATTAAAAAAAAAAATTTGCAAAATATTAAATTTTCTTTTTAGTTTAAACTTTTTTTAAAACACAAATACTTGTGAAGAAAGAAAGTACTAATTAGTGTAAATAAAATAAGTTTTAGGTTCTTCATTTAATGTTTCTTAAAATTTTGAATGAAACCCCACTACAGTACTTCAAGTCTTTATTTCTTATTCACCCCCCCCCTCTCCTAGAGCCAATGAATTTAACATTTTTTTGCACTTACAAAAAGTTAAATTATTTAATTTTGGGTATTTGTTAATTCATAATTTCGCTTTGAAAGGTACAAGAAGAGTTTGCCTTCAGTAAGGCAGCTGCTAGAAAAAATATTACAGCCCTGGTAATACAGTGAAACCCGGATATAAGAGAGATTTTCTCTGGTCCCATCCTCCCCGAGATACGAGAGTTCATTTTGAGTGACAGTGTCATGACGTAAATTGGTCAAACAGAGGTCAGTTAGAGAGAGAGTGAAGTTCAATGACATAATCTTGACTAGTCTAGAGACACGGTGTGTCCAATCTGTGTCTGTAGGAAACACCCTCTACCTTATGATTTTGCTTTGTGTGTCTAAGGGTAGCGCCGCCCGCTTTTTTGCCAACTTTGCTCGTCGTTGCATTTACTTGACAGCACTTTCACTTTACCCACTGTTCTGTTGAGTCAGAAGTTTGTCTGTTTGTTAATTTTGCCACTGAAAACCGTTTGCGTGTGATCATTGCGATTAGTGATGTCGGCGTCTCAACGAAAAACTCTGAGCATTTCTGAACAGTTGGAGCTCATCGACGATGTCCAAGTGAAGAAACTCAAACTGGCCGCTGCAGCCCAAAAGTACGGAATCGGTTATTCAACAGTAGCAAAAATTCTCAAGAAAGAAGACGATCTCAGATCTTGCATGCAAATGAACGGAAACACTAATCGCAAACGAAAGCGCCAATCCTTGCACAAGGACGTTAACGAAGCGCTTACACAATGGTTTACGCAAGCATGTGCTCATGGAGCTACCGTAACCGATCACGTCATCATGCAGAAAGCATCACAACTGGCCGTAAATCTTGAAGTTGATTTTGAACCGAGCAATGGCTGGCTCATGCGCTGGAAGCAGGCCAATAATGTTTCGTTCAAAAAATTTCACGGCGAACCAACGTCAGCAGATCACAGTTCTGCCAATGAATGGGTGACAAACATTTTGCCGCAACTTTTTCGTGGATATGATCCAAAAGATGTTTGGAACTGTGATGAAACGGGAATTTTCTACAAAGCCATGCCGTCTGGATCTTTGCGATTTGCCGGCGACAAACAGTCAATTGGGACAAAAGTTCCCAAAGACAGACTGACGATGCTTTAGTTCACAAACATGGACGGCAGTGAAAAGCAAGCTGTAGTTGTTGGTAAGTACTTCGCTAATCGTAAAGCCTGGATGACTAGTCAGCTGTTTACTGACGTTATGAAAACGCTTGATTGAAAAATGATTGCTCAAAATCGAAAGATTATTCTGTTTTTGGACAATGCAACTTGTCATAACTTACTGCCGGGTACAAATCTGTCAAACATCAAATTGTCGTTCATGCCACCAAACACCACCAGTCTCATTCAACCTTTGGATCAAGGCATCATCCGTTCATTCAAAGCGTATCATCATCGGGAACTTGTTCAAATGCAAATCGCAGCGATCGATGCTACACCGCCAGTGCCGCTGTCCGAGGTGGCCAAGCAGATAACTGTTTTGAAGGCCATGCACACGATGAAGTGAGCACTTTTCATGGTCAAACCGTCAACAATTCAAAAATGTTTTAAAAAGGCCGGCTTTGTCATTGAATCACAGGCTGAAGTGGAAGAAATACTCGACGAAAATGATCAAGTTTCTCCACCATCGGGCATGGAGCAAACAGATTTTGATGAATTTATCAGCTTCGACGACCGTCCACAATGTTATGGAGAACTGACTGACACGGACATCACACGTGGTATAAAATTGGATGATCAAGATTTTGACGAAGATGATGATGCTGAAAGCGTAAGTTCTGAAGTTTCTGAAAGTGACAAACCAGTGCCAAATTCTCTGACTGCATTGAATGCGCTTGAAACTCTGACAGCCTACTTTGAAGCAAAAAGCAGTAATCCTGATGGCGCATTGAAAATGATTTACGGACTGTATGAAAGTGTTCATGATGTTAACAAAGAGATTTCTGTACAATAAAAAATGACTGACTTTTTTTTAAGAAAAAGTAATTTTTGATTGAATTATTTTGAAAACTGATTGAAAATGTATTTTTGTCTGTGGTTTTTATGTCTATAACTGTTAAATAAACTAGTGTTCTGTACGTAAAAGGCGTTCGTTATATATGAAGCGTTCCCATACTTACCTAAACAAAATAGACCAAACCCGGATATAAGAGACGACTTCTCTCTCTTATATCCAGGTTACACTGTAGTGTAGGATGGGTATCTAGACCCCACGGTTTTTAGTTAAAAAAATGTAGGAGAGAGGGGTTTACCTAGAATGGTCCTAGGACCTAAAAAAATCAATTTTCAATCGACTTTTATTTCATAGTTACTGAATTTTCCTGCTTTGTCAACTCAAAAGTATCGAATCTTAAATTCCTTACAAGTGGGATGCGAGTTGAAGTCTAGAGTGAGACCTGCGCTTCTTGCTCAGACTATCGTAGAATGGGAACTGCGATTTTGAAAAAAAAAAAAAAAAAAAAAAAAAAAAAAAAAAAAAAAAACAACTTAAGTTAAGATGAAAGAATGACTAGTCAAAAAATTAATTATAGCAATTGGCAGTGCTTAATTAATTTTGAAAATTAAAATATTATGTTTAGGACAATTGAAAGAAACAATAAATCGCTAAGGAAAAAAAAAAAAAAAGAAAAAAAATCATTGTTTTCCACGCAGACTGTGACTTTTTTAGCCAAAAAGTTTGAAGGAAAATAAAAAAAAGTTATTCGCAGCAAAAATAAAAAGTGCAGAAAATGTATGAAAGTAAAAGTACTATCAATCCGTTGACCGACGTTTTTTCGTTTTTTTTAAAGTAAAAAAAAAGAAAAGAGAAAAGGAAACTACCTGAATTTTTAAAAATTAAAAAAAAAAAAAAATAAATAATAAATAAAATGTTGACCATATCTTACTCTCGAAAGATAATTTTATTTTTATATTTTTAATTTCATTTAAAAGAAAAATTATTAAATTAAAAAAAAAAAAGTTAAAACTTAAAACTAAAAGTAAGCGACCCATTCCCATACTGCCTTTTTTAGTGACCTTCATTATTTTCAAAATGGAAAGTACGTACATTTTAGTCACTAGTAATTCAAATAAAAGCACTTCTCGTTTAAACCGTTATCACTTTGTGACATTTTTTTCACTTATGTTGGGAAGAAAAAGAGAAACGTTGTGTTTTGTTTCTGATTGAATTTTTGGGATGAGGTTTCATCATTATTTTTTTTACACTTAAAACTTTGCAAAAAGTCTTTCTATCTGTTACTATCACGGAGTCTTCATGATTTTAAAAAAGTAAAACATTCAGGTGCGTAGATTTGGTGGCATAATTGGGAGTTCAATCCCTGGCCCAGATAGTACAGAAATTCAAACTCAGCGGATACAGGAATAATAATAAATTGAACAGTATAGAAAAGAGAAAACTAAAAGTAACCAAGATTAAATCTCGTTAGACATTGACAACGGAAAGAGAATACGCCTCCTTCCCGCTCTACGTTAAATGAGGGATTCTGTTCGAAATTACCCGGAAGGGTATCCGATCACATGAAGAAGGCCGGGTGGAGGGGTATAACGTCCGAAATGTTGATATAGTAACAACAAACATATATGAGGGGAATATTCCGAATGTAGATAGGCTTTCTGTTTAGTTTATGTTGGTTTGGGAAAGAAAGACAATTTGTTTAAGTGAAATTAAAAAAATAACTTACCCGCCGTCAATGGATAATTCAGATTTAAATTAAAAAAAAATTACATATAAAAATTATGATGGTAAAAGTAAGATTACTTTTCTTTTTAAATCTATTCTATAAAGTTGTTTTTTGGTTGGTAGTCAATGTCGTTGTTGTCATCGTGTCTGCCGAGGTGTCAATACCGATCTCGTCATCGATTTTCTTTTGGATTTTGGCAGCTTTCCTATCATAAAAGTCCTTGATCTTTTTAAGGTACTTCACGCGCCAGCCTTTTAATTTATAGCCGAACACAACCCCCAAGGTGAAGGCAACGCCGGCAGTGATTAAAATTTCTCTGTTGTATGCAATCATGTCGCTATGTAAGACATGCGCAACTAATCAATTTATTAAACGGTGTCGCTAAAAAAAAGTTCCCTCTGTATGCATTACTCTCTTTTTTAATGTCCGTGAATTGAATATGTAATGAATAATAACTAAAATAAAATTAAAATAAATCGATATGCTTACGCATGGATGCACATGATCAACAAGTTATTTAAGCTAAGACGCTTAAATTACATGTGTTCTTACGCACAAGCGTTGATTTCCGAAAAAAAAAAAATTATAAAAAGAAGACTTTTTTATTTTGTAAAGAAGTTTAGTAAATGTAACTTTTTCTCACATTTAAACTTTTTAGGCAAAAATTAACTGGATTCAAAACATAGTAATGCAGATTATATTTAAAATTTAATTAACTCGAGATAGAGAAGGTGGCCAAAAATTGCTCATTTAAGCACAATAATATCAACTTCCACATTATACTAATCTTATTTGTAATAAATAGGAAAGAAACGCTATTGCCAACAAACACAATTACATACCCGCATAATAACATAAACACGCGCAATCTTTATTTTTATCCAATAACATACAATATTACAAACACGCTAACAAATATTCATTGTTATGAGGCTGCGTGTTCTTTGGGTTGGCCTGTGTATAACTTTTGTATAATAAATGATTCAAGACAACAACGAAACTCCAGATATGAATCAACTTACATGAATGAAATATACAATAATATTGTGTGCAATGTATAGATTAAGGGAAAAGAAGTTGCTTCCCTTTTACCGTATTTTGATTTGTATTTGATTGTTCGAAAGAAAGTTCTCGTGAGAGAAAAATGTTCAGGAATCAATATTAGGACAAAGGAATGTTTGTTAGAATGGATAACACAAGAATACAATTGATCAGAAAGTGTGTTGTGTCAGAGAAATTAACAGAGTTCTGGTTGATTTAACTTGGCTGAGTCACAGAGAGATATGTATATATGTATTACAAAATTCTGTGTCTGTGTGTGCGTTTGAAATGTTGTGAGTAAAGTCATAAGTTTGTGTTGACAGGCGAAATTTGCTGGACTCTACTGGCGACTTGCGAAAAAGTCGATAAGAGTTGTTGGCAATGTTCTTTAACGTCTGACCGCACGGTTAAGACGGGAGCTCTTGAAGACTACATCTTGGCAGCAAGGAAAAGAGAACGAGAGAGGCTTATTCGTGTTTTGTTTATATAAGGTTGTGTCTCACGTGACAGGCTCCCAGCCTTTTACGAGGGGAAATTATTCCTCGCGTTCAGGCGATTTGACTGGTCGGAATTAACCAATCAGCGAGCTAGTTTTGAGGAGATTAGCCAATGAATGCTTGTCGTATGATCTGTATGTATGTATGTATGTGTGTGTGTGATGGCGATGATGATTGCTACACCATAATACAATACACACTGTTTAAACCAAAGTGCCTATTGGTTAGAAATTAACGTCACCATGTGAAATATTTGACCAATCAGAGAAAGCTAAAACCCTATTTTTCTCGAGTCTACTTCTGCGAAAAATGTCTTATAAAACCTCACAGATTTCGAATTTTAGCGAGCAGAGATGAGACTGTCTACTAGTGATTCGAACACAAATACAAACACCTGGTTATATAGCTTTTTCCTTCCACCACAGCGCGGGCTGAAATAAACATGTGACGACAGCTTCAAACGAATCAACACAAACAAAAAATAAAAACAAAGACGGTCAGTGAATCTAATTATAATTTCAACCACAGCTTTTTTTTTTCTGTGGACCAACTACTTAAAAGACTTTTCTAAACTACAGATTTTCTGTGTACCAACTACTCAACTAAAGACTATTTTTAATACTTTTTTTAAATTTTTATTTTATTATTGTTTGTTATTCGGACGTTCGGAATTTTAATATAAAAAAACCTGGATGCCAGAATTTCCTACACGACGTGACAGTAAATTGTGGACAACTTCCTCTGAGAAGACTTGACACTCACAGGACAATACTGAAGTCAAGCAAAGTATAGGCAATCAGTTTGTAACCTACCTAAATAGCTTGTGTAGAGAGCAGAGCAGAACAGGGACTGGGAAGAATAGTAAGGTGACAAGCATCGCTTAGAGCTACAAAAGATAGGAAAGTGTGGAGAGCAATGATAATTCACATACTGAAGGGTCACGGCACATGACAGAAAAACGTGTAAAAGTGACAGTTTGATTCACATTGATCTGCCAATGTTAATTTCTTCCAGTGTTAGTAATTGTAGCTACTCAGTATAACTCGAGTCAAAATAATAGTCTAGGCCAACTCACGTAATCACGGAGAGCGAGTGGGCTTGACAACCGTCTTTACTCACCGTTATGTTTTAAGAGGCTCTGTCTTAATCACGTATCAGGGAAGCGGCGCTTTCCCTCAAACCTCCCTTTATACAGACGAGGCTTCACTGACTGGTTCTTAAGGGTCACATGGGGAAGATGACAGTTAACCTAGCACAAAATTTAGAAATGATAAGAGAAAATATTTTTGAATTTTTATCAATGCTGTCATATCACCGAAGATTAAACTCACAATGAGCATAAAAAGCCCAGACACCAGAAACTTTTACAAATATGTTATTTCTGGACGTAAGCAATCATGTCCATTCCTTTTTTTATTATCTGTTAATTGCCATACCTTCTTGGGAAAGATAATGGAGTGGTTTCCCCGTATCTTCTCCACAATTTGAATTCAAAATTTTCCTTTTTTTAGGCTAGTTGCCATCCAAGGTTAGAGAGTTCAGTCTACCCTGATATTTAACCGATAACTGAGGAGGGGCTTCATACCTTTATAACTTTAACAAGGTTTGGGGAGCATTATAGCGTAATTGAACGCAACAGACTATCCTGGGAAATGAACTCGGTCCGTTGATTCCAATTGTAGATTTACGCTACACGCCCGTTCGCTAAATATGCATGATTTAAGAAAGAAGACAAATGAAGAAAATGGAGTCTCACATAATTCACCCACTAGCAGGAACAACCATCGCCGTATACACTGCCAAAGTACAAGTAGACGAAGACCTTCCGAAAACGAATACGACACGTGCGAGTACCATTTTAAATTTGACAGAAATGCCAATAAATTCACCTTACTGTCGTGCAATCAAAGTGATACAAACTCGGGAAACGACCCTTTCAGTCACTAGCTGAACCTACTCAATGTAACCTGAACTAAAACAAAAAACAGCGGGTACAGATTTTTAGTGGGTGGTGTTGCCGAAATAAGTGTGTTAACACACATAGCAGAACATAGACTTATTAAACAACACGTGAATAGACAAAACAGTAGATATGTAACAGGGTAGTTAAGTTAGGGTTGAAGTAGTAGTAATCTTGACTTGATTTTATTTGAGTGTTGTTAAAGTAATTGCCTCGTTGCTATATGTATTTGTAGGGTGGGAGGAATCTTTTTCTCTTTTTATATTGAAAACGAAATGAATTAAAACATACAACAATAATATAAAGAATAAAAACTTGAAACACGTGTTGGCATAAATAGCAAGAATTTGCATATTTTTTGTGATGTGAATTACAGAATATTTGTATGGTGTGTGTAAAAATGCTCTCTTTTATTTAAAAGTCAGTGCTTACTTGGTTTGGTTTCGAGAATTCCGTTTGTGAGGATGCCGTTTGACATCGTCTGTTTTCGATCTTCACGGAGTGCTGGCAAAGACGTTAGTTTTTGTACTACTACTACTTGTTTGCTGGTTTATTGCTATAGGGTACTCTATTCTACTCTGCTAACCTTTACTCTACTGACTGTTGTGGTGGAAGGGTCGTTTTTATAATGATGAGGGTAGGATGATGAAATATTTTTCTTTTCTATCATAACTGTTGACAAGGTTATTTTTAGAATGATGAAATATCCTCAATTTTTTTTTTATCCTCACTGATGGCAATGTTATTTTTCGAATGATGAAATATCATTATTCTGGATCATAACAAATCCTTAACACTAAAAATTACGTTACATTGTGATTTCTATCTTTCATTCATACAGGCCCACGTGAAAACACGTCCTGGGAGCAGATTTTTTTGTAGCCCATTATAATCTGTCGGTCAGCAGGTTGAACAGAATAATGATAGACAATCAAACAAACATCCAAATCACAGGAATCAAAACTTGGTACAATTTGACAGTAATAATGGCTGCAACACGTCACAGCACTGACTATATGAGCATCTTGATTCAATATTGCGATATGACGCTACTGTTTCAGTAAACCCTCCCATACCCGGACCAAACACCATATAAGCATGACCGTCCAACTAGTATACTCACCATTCTATGCAGAGTGCGCCCCTAAAATGACAAAGAGATTATCAAACTTCCTGGAATCATAAACCCTTCACCCCAATATGCGTCGATTTCAGGAAATTAAACACGTCAACATTCCCTGACAGCTATTAAGTTCTCGACATCTAAGATTTTGCATTGACTACAAAGTAATCAAATACTTTCCAAAATTCTACTTAACGAAAATCTACTTCCAAGTACCAGTCACGGAGGAAGATATATCCAAAACAATAGTGACGATGCCATTCGGACCGAATGAATTTACAAAGATTCCATTTCAGTTGCGAAACGCAATACAAAAGTTCAAAGACATTCCATACATACCCAGGAAAAATATCTACACAGATACTCACATCTAAGTAAGCGGTCAACAGTCAAACTGATTTCTGAAATTTTATATACCTAAATATACTAATAGACATTCCACTCATACCCACCAAAAAATCTACACAAACTCTCCTATCAAATTAAAAGGTCAACAGTCAAACTGATTCTGAACGTTACCTCCGATCAAATATTACAACAGACATTCCACTCATGCACAGGAAAACATCTACACAGACTCTAAGTAAATTATCAATAGGCAAACTGATTTCTGAACGTTTCGTCTAACCAAATATGACAACAGACATTCCACCCATACCCTGGAAAAACATCTACACAGACTGTCACCTCAAATTAAACGGTCAACAATCAAACTGATTTCTGCATGTTTCGTGATAATTTAGAAGTCATGGTCGAAAATGCAAAATAAATAATACAACTGCCCAACGAACAGAATTAATAAAGTTTACAATAAACAGAAAAAGCAAAAAAAGAAAAATGAAATAGAATCAAGCAAGCAAGTAAACAATACATGTAAAGCAAATTCACAGGTAAGGAAGCAAAAGAGTTTACAAACTATGAGTTGGTGTTTGCACACAAAAGCAAAGTCGGACAAGAGCAAGCACTGGGTCTGTCTGTCTAGTTGATACGGCAGATCTGATAAGTCAAATCAAATTTTAAATCGATCTATTTTATTGACCAAGAAAAATATCCCAGTATGCATTTTGTGGACTTTTATCTATAAAAAGGAGTGGGAAGTTTTGCAGTCATTCCCATTCTAGAATGAAAATCAATATTTCGTCTAATATAACAACAGATTGTTATTATTAATATTATTATTGTTAATAGTATTTCACCCGTTTAAGTTTGTTAGAAAAGATAAGTAATTACTGTTGAAGAAAAAAAAAAAAAAAAGAAAATATAATTCAGTGACGTGATACGGCGTGAGAAAAAAGAACGAAACCAAACCTTTGAGATTCAAACCTTTTATGAGTAAAACAGAAGAATGGGAAGAAAGGAAGAAAAGGAGAATAGAAGGTGGTTTACAATAATAGTGTTGCAAAAAATGATATTTTGCGGACTTATGTTGTCACAGAAAAGAAATGTTCTGTTAACAGTTCATTGAGGTTTTGTGATTTCTTGTTATTGTGTCGGTAGCAGCAATGTCTCGGCGTCCGGATTCCTGTGGATTGAGAAAAGATATTTCTTCATGTGGGATAGGCGCTACCATCCCGGGTTCCAGAGATTTGTTGATGAAGCTTTTCCAAGAGCAGTGTTTTTGTACGTGCTACTCGTTGAAAGCCAACGTGAGAATGGGAGAGAAAGATTCAAATATGGCGCACAGATCGGGACGAAGCAACTTTAGTAATGAGCCTTCTGATTGGTTCCTTTTCAGCCAGTCACAGGGATCGTTGTAACAATGCCAATGAGCCCGTTCAAAGGAGGTTACTCTGAAAGACTCGTAATAATTTCATTATGATATTCCACCCATACCCAGGAAAAAACACCTATATAGACTCTCACATTTAAGTAAACGGTCAACAGTCAAACTGGTCTCTGAACGTTTCATCTGACCAAATATAACAACAAACATTCGAAAATGGATAACAGTACTTTAGTGCGCCAAAGATTAAAAATACTCAGGTACACCTTAATACCGTGACCTCGTTCAGCAATCCAGCTCCAAGATTAACACTCTATATATTGACATAGTAGCACCATTAGTGAATTGCGATGAGATCTTCTGAAACTGAAATGAAAGCCATGCTTAAAAACTGAATCTCCACTTTTAAGAGAATTACCTTACGGTTTATTCATAAATTGACATACATGTAGCATACAAAAATAAACCTGAAAATGAGACACATTTTAAGCAAATCTTCCAAAGTTTATCTTACCTTTGACGCAAAATCATTATGGACACATATATATTTAGCAAATCCAAGGTAAATGTCCTTGAACATGTAATTAATAAATCAAAAGTAATGCTCATTCCTGAAAAAAGTAGAAACAATAAGCAATTTCTCAGCACCGATGTCATTACAACTTAGATATTTAATAAATTTCATCATTCTTTATAGTCATTTCATTTCATACTGTCCATGAATTTTGCAACCATTATTAATTTTTTTTAAATCAAGGCTAAAAATAGCAAATTTAACGCTTCAATGACATCATTTATAAATGCAAAGAACTTCATGGAAGATTAGGCGAAATTTAATCATATGTCAAAACATTCAAACACCAAGTCATTAGTAACCACAGATTATACATTAAGTGCTGTCCTATGTCAGAGAATCAGAAAATGGACAGTGCCAATTTCATATTTTTCCGTCAATCTAAACAAGACACAAAGCAAACGATTTGTTCGTTATTTACCCAGCAGTTAAACAGTTTATCGATGTATTAGAAGGCAGGCATTTAACTGTATTCATAGGCCATAAGCTAACGATCTATCAGCGCTCGTAAGCTTTCACCGGGAGATGTAAGACTTTTAGCTCTGATATCGCATTGTACCTCAGATATACAGCACATACCGGATGAAACAATGTCGTAATACATGCTCTATCATATGCCACACTTGCTAATATGATCACTTCAACATAACAAAAGAAAAAATAGTGACGGCACTTTTGAGGACATATTAAACGACAATCCTGGAATTCAATTCAACACTATTTAATTCAAAATGTCTAAAATTCGATGTGAATCTTCACAGAGACTGTCCAAACTGTATGTACCTCCAAATTTACGAAAACAACTTTTTCATCATTTCCGTAATCTATCTTATCCAAGCAATATCTCAAGTTTAAAATTAATTAACGACATATTTATTTGATCAAAGATGAAAACAGAAATACGGAGATAGAATCAATAGTATCAACAATGCTGGAAGTAGAAGGTTACTCGATACAAACTCTGTCAGGAACATTTGTACCAACCGATGGCATGAACTGTGGCTTGAACTATCCTGTCAGAGTAGATATCAAATTTTGGTGTACCCACAGTTAGAACTACTAACAGAGGTATATTAAGATTCACACCAATATGACGTGATACTATATAACACGAAATGCTAAAAGACTTATACAGTAGCGATTACGCCTTACATTGGAGTTGATTACGACAAAAACCGTTCAGTTCAAATTATACTGGACCTTTTTAAGTTTTACACAAATCAGACAAGTTTTATATAAATCGAAAGCAAAACACAACGGCTACTTCCAAGGCTGAGAAAATGTTGTGAACTGTTGAACTAAGAATATAAAAAATATTGCGACAGAAAATCACTCCGCTCACTATCGCACATAAACATGGCGACCGGAACAAGAGGAAGGTACATTGTCCCAAGTATTCGTCGGCTTTATCTTGTATCCAAGAATTTAATTTCTTCTTTTCTGATTGTCTCCTTTATGATGATGGCGTTGATGACTAAGTAAACCAATTCTTTCACGGAAGAGCCGATGGCATTGACTGCATAGTAAATGTTGGGTGGAGGACGATGTCGATTTTGTCGAACCTTTTCTCTTTTTTATTTGACTTCTTGCTTTTCTCTTCTGGTGGCTTCGAAGATTTTCGTTTTGATGATGATAGGACATCGCCCGTTGTTACGGTCTCTGGTTTGTGTTCCAAACGATTTTGGCTCAAATTCATTGGCTTTCGGTATTTTGATTTGAGTTAGTCCTTGTATATTTTCCCTGAATTAAGCTTTACTGAATAAGACTTGACGTAGAAATGTTGACTCTTCCATTCTTGCCCCAAGTACCATATTACCAAATTATATTACCATCGGTGATACACCTCTAGAATGACCGCAGCATTTCCACTGTCTAGGCAGCCTTTTATCAAACAAGTGCACCCCAGAAAAGGATGTGGAACACAGAGTTGCAGTTGCACACGGAGCATTTGCAAAGCTAAAAGTGTCTTCAATAACAAAGATCTGAACTTAACGACACAAATTATGTTCTATAATGTTGTTATCATTTCAACTTTGTTATATGGTTGCAAAACCTGGACTATCATTGTGACATCCTAAGTATTACAAAACATATATTTCTTATTAACAGCCAAAGAATATTTGTTGATTGATACCTTCCTGGCTCCAGTACGATTTTCTCCAACATTTTATCATATGATTTGTATTTGTATGTTTACTGTGTCGGATGTTAGTTTTTTGATTATCGGAGTACGGCTCTGCGACTGAACAGGATACTGCAACATATCACTGCTATTGTTTTCAAGTAACCTGGCCATGTTTTTCAGGATCGTTATTAGACTGAAAAAACTACGACTTTGGGACAAATGATTTGGGGCGTAAGATAGCATAACTGTACCTTGTATTTATAGATTTCTAGAAAATATTATTCATAATTCGCTTAATTTGGTGCAACAGACAGACATCATCTTCAGACATGAAACCCAAGGTGAACATGAATCGGTGGGACTTTCCTGAAGAAGCTAACCTGAAGTTTACACTTCCACGGCGACAAGTGTAGACTTGTAGGGATGTCATTATCATTATAAATATACCATGCGTTTTCTGTATTGTTTATGTTTATTTTCCTGTTTCACGAGCCAAAATTCCACTACTACAGCGTGAGTGAATATCCCACAGACTTTGCATATTAGTTGCTGAGGTGTTAAAAAAAAAAAATTAAAATAATAGAAAACAATTTTTCTACTAATCACAATCGTGCGTGCTTATAACACCACAGCTGATTCACTCACGATCGGCAGACGTATGAGAGGAACATTTCTAGAGTTTGGTTTCTCTGTTTCAACTAGTCTATTCACGCTGCCTCCCACCAATTAACAAAAATCATTTTCAAGTCGGTTACCACAATCGTAAAGGGATGTATATCTTTTATTACTTCTTGACTTCCCTCTCTGTTTAGTCTCAGTAACCTACTGTTTAGTTTACTGATCGGATACTATTGTTAGAGGAATATACATTGTCACGGTAAAAATATAAGCAAGAAAATAATCCGGCAACACAACCGAATCGCCAAAAAGCATAAGAACTGAGACATAGAACAATGATATAAAGGGAGATAATTAATAGATTGAAATGTAATATTTTTGTGTTTCATGGTTAAAAGTATATATATAAAAATGGTTACCATCTGCACTGTATTTTTAGAAGAAAATGCCCTGGAAACAGAGGTCGATTGTTATATCGAATTAATGCATTATGGATGGGACATTTTATTTAGATTAGGTTATATTATCTTACGTCCTAAATTATAAAGGTCATTCATACAAGATAACAGCGTGAAACACATCGCCAGGTAACACACACATCCTACATTGAAGACAATAACATTGAAGGGCTGCGTTGTGTAGCCTAATCGCATGGCCTAATCCAACATCGAAAACTTAAACATAAAACATCCAGCACCATAAAAATATAAATGCGAATGATCTAGACAATGATAAAATGTTGGGGAAAAATTCCATTAGCTTTCAATTAAAGCTAAAATGAAATCTTCAAGAATGTTTTTTTTTCAATTTTAAAAATTCAGGTATCGAAAATTTATGCCGAAATAGTGGAGGTACCTATAATCATTAGCAGCATTAATTATCTTTAGATGCCATCAAAAATCTGTTATTCTGTTTCACATTTTTAGTGTTTGTTCTTTTATTTATTCCTTCTATTTGCTTGTGCGTACTTGCCATTTAATAAAAATGTTAGTGTCCTTAATCATATTTGACTAACAATATTTTGAGGAAATTAACTTTATATCGTTGTGCTTCAATCATTCCCGCTAAAACAGATATCAATTAAAAGAATTAAAATGTATTTAAATTGTTCAGCTGATGTATAGATTAGATATGACGAAACAAATTTTTTGTTGGTATTCTCACTACTCATGTACTCCTATTACTTATTTGAAAGCCTCGTTCTGGAACAGACGTCAAAACAGGTCGTAAACAAACACGCGTAAAAGACGCAACTTGTTTGGGTACACGTCGTAAATTATATTGTTATGGCCTTTAAGGGCGACTTCTCGCATCCACTCACTAGCCAAAAATAAATAAAGAAAATGTCATAAAAATGTCTTTGACAAATCAGAAAAAAAAGAAGCAGCTTCAATCAAGTTTGCTTCCGAGCCAGTACAACACTATATAAACTGCCATCAATTCGACTCCGCAGAGTGAAGGTTTATCCGAGCTACCGCGGTCACTTACCTGTATTGGCAGTCCACTAAGACACCTATCCACTGAAGCCCGACTAAGAAACCATAGAGACTACAGGTGTCCAATGTGAAACAGTCGATGAGAATCTCTACTCCTATGCGATAAAGCTCATACACGAGTATCGTTTCCTCAGATATATGTGGTACAATCCCAAGAATAAACTCTCTAATCATTTTTCTATATTGCTTGAGGTGAAAACATAAATAAACCTGCCCTTTCACTTTAACAACACCTCATCTCTATTGTTGTGTGTTACATCTTTCGTTTTCTGTTAGCGTGAGTTATCTTAACCTTGTCGACACAGTCCTACAAGGCCTTAGTAGTCAGTCCTGTAATTCGAACTTCTTTACTACTTGTTCAGTTCAGTTATGTGCCGTGCGTGATATACGCTTAGGCGATCATGTATCTTTCGATACATGGCTGACGAGGCAGATTTTTTTCTTGCAGTAGGTTGCCATTTCTTTCTGCGGTAGACCAGTTGCTATCCAAGGCCATAGAACTTGGTCTATCCTGTTATTTAGCTGGGGAGAAGAGGAGGATTCATACCTTTCCTAAGGATATTAGCACGTAAGTGAATTTAATGGATTTGTCTGGAATTCTAACTCGGCTCTCTGATTCCTCAATCCGAGCCGCTATCCATTACTTCACTGTGCCTTACTACTTGTTACGAACCCAAAATAAATGTAAATATTACACCTAACCAAAAGGCAACAAAGACATCAGTAGATACAACACTTCAAAACGGCCCAATTGCATACAGCTTTTGATATAGGAAATTCTGTCATACAGGATTTTTTTATATTAAAAATTCAAACGTCCAAATTCCAAATAATATAAAATAAAGACAAAATAGTTATATCTGTGAAATAAATAATTTGTATTTAAAAACATATGTCCATGAATTTAAAAGAAAAGTATTTAGTCTTTAGTTGATTTAAAGTCTTTGTGTAGCTGATACACATACAAAAGTAAAAAGAAACTGTTTCATTGGAATTCGAACATCATTATCCAGTTTCAGATCAGACGATGCTCATAAAGTCAGGAATTTCGATGTTGAAATCTCATTACCAGGGCACTCTAGTATCAACTCACAATATTATAAAACTTTGTTGGTTTTCCATCAAAATGAGAAATTACCAGGTCCACATAAATGTAATCCTTTCCTTGAATCTCTTAGTATATTTCCTCTTTTCTGTTGTTAAGAATCCGAATATAGTCAGGTATACCAAGATTGAGTGTGAAATATACACTAAACATTTGGCTGCAGTAGGAAATACATTGGTCTTCCAGACATGATTCTTCTCACAGATCATCGTATTTAGCTAGCTTACATTGATATAACAAATTTACATTCTTCTCAAACTGAATCGTTAATTTAACTTTATGGCATACATATATATATATAAAATATATTTTAATGTATGGATGTCTGTAATTTTGTATAACATTGTACATATTTAATAAGCAAATATTTGATAAGCATTGTTTGAATTTTCTCTTTTTACTTGCATTTTATATTTGAAAATAGAGTGAAGGCTTCCTTTCTATATATTTCCTCCAATAAATAAACAACAAATTATGTCTGTCAGTCCATGTGTCTGAAAACCCTCTGACTCGGGCCACACTTGCTCTACATAGATATATTATACCTTTTTGGAATCAAGTTGATCCCAGGATTGAAAATCTGCCCCTTTATTTCGTGCTTGAACATCCAGCATTGGGATTTGTGTCCGGATGAGGAGGGAACAGTTAAAAATTCAAATTTTAAAACAACTGAAAAAAAATTAGTGATTTTAAAAGTTTTTAATTTATATTGAGTTTAAAGTAACGCAAAAACTTTGTAAATTAAAAAATATGTTTTAAATTCATTTGAAAATATCTCCGAAACTTTATGGACTGAAGAAATCAATTTTATTTCTTCAAAATGCCAAAGAATCGGAGTTAAAGTTAGAGGTTTCGTGACGTGAGGTTTTGAAGTTCTGCAAAGTTTGTGATTTGAAGAACTCAACACAATTGAAGTTCCACGTAGAACTCAATTTTCAATCTGAATTGGAATTTCGGCCCAAATCGATTTTTTGGTCGGAATTAGACTTACAGCCCGAATTAAAGTTGAAGTCGATGGAAGAATTCATAGCTATTTCTTCAAAATTATCATTGCTTTTTTCTAAGCAGGACCAGAGGTCGCTTTAGTTTTAGTTCGGAAGCCCAAGTAGCTCTGTGCAGGAGCTAGCTTAAAAGTCCGCAACAACTGCGCCTTTTAAGCGAGTTTTTAATAAAACTTTTTTGTACCAAACATAAATGTCGTTTGAAATAGCCATGCTACTGGGAATTTTTCAAATTTATAAAATTATAGGAATTTTTATACATACGATTATACATATAATCGTGACACGGAGAGAATTATTTTCGAAAAAAAACAAAAAACAATACTCATTCCATATGAAATAAGCACCGTATCGAGGTGGAGGAATTGAAGGATATTAGTTAATCGTGCCGGCACTTGTATTTCATACACAAGAGTACATGATAATAGATATTTGTGTAATTTGTGTTATTGACAAATAAAATTAAATATTGAAAGTAGCAAAGATTTTATTGTCATTGTTTTCAATTAAAAAGGATTCAATCATAAAATTTCGCAAATTAAATGATATTCTAGCAATCATGTTTTCAGTAATTGAATGAATATGACTTAATACAATGCAGTCAGATATCAATTGCAAAGAGACAGATGAAAGATTAACGCCTAACTTTGTGGCGTGCATTTTTTAAAATACGGCATTGTCATTTACTTAACAATTTGAATCATTCATTCTTTAATGAAGAGTAATCCAACATCATATTCATTTTTATTATGTATAATGATGAAGAAGTTTATCGTTTATTTGCTAACAAATTTATTATTTATCTTATAGAAATCACTTTTAGTTTTACTTGTAGATTTTGCAAGAAAATATTTTTGTTTTATCCATTATTATAGACAAGCAAATTAAATGATGGATGTTCTCTTCTTATCAATCACTATTAACAAAACGTTTTTTTTTTCGATTTATTCGAACTGTTATTCTTATCTTGATTATTATAGACGTTATATTTCAACCAAGAACCGTCGAGCCATCTTCAGATGTCTAATATTTTGGCTCATTATGAAAATATCTTAGGTACGAACATTACGAACCCAGCATAATAACCAAATGTTGAAACTATCTGACATTGGATTTAAAGGCACACTACATATATCTTTCGGGACGATGGATATATAGTAGTTAATCAAATGTTCCGTCATACAGCGTTGTGAGTTCAATCCTTGGATCAAGAGGTCAAATAAAGCAGGATAGTACAAGAAATCGGCTTTACATGGACAAAAAAAAAGAAAAAAAAAGAAGCAAAACAACAAGAAAAAACAACACAATATACATATGATATCCCATAACACCTGTGGACGACCAAAGAATTTAATCTGCCTTGAGTCATGGCCGACTGCAAGTATGTTTTTATAAGCTGTAGTTTTGAAAGATCCCAAACACATCACATAGCGGCATGATGGCGACCTCGATCTTGATAGTGCCCCGGGAGACTGCTCAAGTTGCCAGTACCTTGAGCCGGCCCTGATTATTATTATTATTATTATTATTATTATTATTATTATTATTATTATTATTATTATGTGCTGATGCAGTGAAATTGCAACCAATAAAAACAATTTCTCCTTAATCACGAGTGAATAAAAATTTACTCATACTCATAAGGTTTTCATTCTTCGGGATTTCTAAAAAAAAGAAATGATGCGTGATTTTGATCAAATCTTTTCAGGTATTCATAGAATAGGTTACATAAGATGAGTCAGTTCATCTTCAAAAATGAAAAAAACTAACAATATATTTTTAATTAGACGATTTATTCGAACTATTTTCTCGTTTTTATTATTACAGAAGTTATTATACACACAACATTTCGGTGAAGTACATCGATTGAAAATGATACATACAAAATTCAAAATTTCAGAACAAAATTCAATTAATACTACGTCTCAATCTATGAAGTTATCGATGTGATAGATAGATAGATAGATAATGAAGAGACTGAGATAGATAGATAGATAGATAGATAGATAGATAGATAGATAGATATGAACAGACTTAGATAAATAGGTATATGAACATATTGTAAGACAAGATAATGGAGTTGATTTGATTTTAATTCTTCTTGTGGATGCTGATATCACATTTGCAAGGGTGTATTTGAAAAGGTATGAATATAATCCTTCCTGTATCTCATATTGCCGATAGATTAATAAACATTTTTAATAAATGCCTGTTAAGGAAAGGATATCTTTCCATTTTTGAATGATAATTGTAGTTCAATTTTTTAATTTGTGTTTTTTAGAAGTAATAAAGTTACTCAATCACTTTTTTTAATTTTCTAAATTGCAAGCAACTGAAAATTATTATAAATGCATTTACTTGTAAGTCCAACATACGTCATACAAGCTGCAACTACAAATGTTTTATTTCTGGCATTTCTTTAATCTAAAAATGACAACATTATTACCACATTTTGGTAGTTAAAGATTAACGTTTATTGCTGTTGAAAATACCAAGCGTCCATTATTCAGTATCCCTTCACGGGAGATTAATTAATAAATTAGTATTCATAATAAACAATATGGTGGGAAATGATAGAATGCCAACAATGGTCGGATGGTCAATGGTGGTTGCTACGTTATCTTGTAAACAGCCTGGGTGATAAGACCTGCTGTTAGCGCATACTTCGTCTGGAGAAGAACCTTGCCTCAGGTAAACGCCTTGAACATATTCATCATTATTGCTCACCATCCAAGTGGCGCCCGCAAACACTAGGTGATACTTCTGCACAAAAGCTTTTAATCGGAACAGACATCTGTAATAAAAGTCAGAATTAATTATAAATGGAGTTATTTTGTCTTCGAACAAAAGTAAAAATTGAACCAGATTATTTATCTTTCTGTATGAAAATTTTAATTCACAAAATTGTTTTTTTATTTTAAAACATAAGAATATAGAAAGTGAAATTGCTATATTTAGAGAAAGCAAACTGTGGGTGAAAATAATGAATTAAAAATATACAATATGTATTGAAATCTACTTGAATTGTTCCAATTATCGACATAGGAAAATATTTACAAGAGTATCATGCGAGGCATGTAAAGAGAGAATATTTAAGGGGTATCATATAAGGCGAGCAGAGAGAGAGAGAGAGAGAGAGAGAGAGAGAGAGAGAGAGAGAAGAAAGAAAGAAAGAAAGAGTAAGGTGTACCATAATGAGAAAATATTTAAGGAGTATCATGCATGTTTTTTTTTTTTTTTCTTCTTTTTGCAGTGACGTTCACCCTATAAAAGGCCCGGGGCCACTGGAGATAAGTAGCATATTTTATACGGGTAGCTGGAGAGGATAATGGTTAACACTAGACTTGGACAAGGTAAGATTGTAGTGATCGGGGAAATATCCTCTTGGGAGTCGGTTCCATAGAGCAGTCTGGTTATTTATATTCACATGCGCAAATACTCTCGTGTCCCCATCAATGTTCCTAGGCAATATCGCCTTTTCTCCAACAGATTCTCAGGAAACTAAGAAGTGGTTTGAGTAAAGCTGGCTTGCCGCATTTGATGATCTCTGGCGGTATACTGTCTTCACACGGTGTTTACCACAAGCTAAAGCATAAATAGATTTGCCAATTCTTCCTTTGTAGGATCAGACTCCAGCTCTTCTAGGACTGGCAGACCCCTAAGCACTTCCAGGACTGGCAGATCCCCAAGCACGTCCAGGATTAGTAGGCCCTCAATAACATCAAGTGCTTCTTTAGTGGCGGAATTTTATCTTGAGTAATTAATTTCCCTATCTTTGATTTCAGGGGCGCAGACTTCTTTGTTGGTTTGCCAGTTGCTTGTTTAATGCCCTTATACATGTTCCGGATGTTGCCGTTGATCCAAACATGTTGGACGTTATCTGTAGTCTTTTTGCGCAGTGACGTGCGGTTTGGCGGGTTTTGCTACGAGCAGCTTTTAGAGCCTCTGTAGATTTTGATGGCTAGGGTCACGTTTAAGTCTAACCAGCGCGCTGCTTCTTAGTGTTGATGATCAGCTCTAATGTGGAGACGTTAACTTTAAACCAGTCTTTGTTCTTGTGTATCTTCTTTCCATTGGTCGATATTCCAGCATTGTATATTTACAATGCTGGAATCCATCTATCTTCTACGCAATGGGAAGGTTCTCCATAAGCCTCTCTAAGAACTTCTGGTTTTTGTCTGAATAGGCGGTTAATTCTCAATTGGCATTTCTTTTTTAAATGGTTGAGATTCTTAGGTTTTAACTTTATCTTTGAGGAGATCAGGGAATGGTCAATGTCGCAGTTCACGCTGTGGTAAGCACTGTTGTTGCAGATATTGTTTAAGGAGTTGCGTTTGGTTTGTCTGGTAATTGAAAAAGCGTGAAACCCAGGGTAAAAAAAAAACTCATATCCATACGACTGAATAGTGAACTTACCATAGTTCTTGTGCGTAAAGTGGGGAATACATTCTTTTCTGCTATTTTCTTTTTAAAAACAAATGTTATTTTTCTCAGAGTAATTTTTTTTTATTTTGAAGCAAACGTTTAGTGTGTAGATGAAAAATCTGAAAACTTAAATGATGAAAATCAACAATGACGACTCATTTTGTTCGACGAAGCGACAAATCAGAGAAAAGACTCTAACGGGTCAGAAATAACTTCTTTGCCTATCTTGAAGCTCTGCATTAGAAATCCGAGATTTTGTTTTGCTTCAACAATGACCCACAAACGACAGTGATACACACGCAATCACTACCCAGGAAGCAGGCCCAACACATAAAAATGACGTTGTCACGCGAATTGATTTTTTTTTTACCGAAGGAAAGTACGAATTAAAATACAGTAATATAACTTCAGTTTCAAATAACTCAGCAGTATAGTTCATTTTATACAATATCCAATGACTTGTACACTTTATCCACTTGAATGTTGTACGAAGTGTTTTCACATGGTTCCAGTTTCTCGTCTCGTGAAGCAGTAAATAAATTCTTTTTATCTTGCTCAGTTATTTTTTAAATTTAGTATTTCATATTATTAATATTTAATAAGAATAATATTATCTTACATCATTATTCATTTTTTAGTTTACCAATGTTTATTTATATACTCTTTTTTTTAATCGTTTAACCTCAAGCAAGGCGATAATGCTACTAAGACAGGAGTGAAAGGAATGGTAAGTCTTTAGTGAGGAGAAAGGACAATAAAAGAAAAGGTCCCGGGAACATAAAGAAAGAAAAAAAAAATGGAAGCTCGTTCTTAAGACAGAAGATGGCGATTGGCGTTGCGTTTGAATTTTTGAAGATTGTCAGGGGAGTAAGAAACGGGAAAATAGTTCTCCAGGCAAGAAGTGCGAGAAAAGAAACTATTAGAAGAGAACTTACGTTTCTAATCTAGTCGTATACTTAAATCATGCAGTCGAAGTAGCAAGGGGGAAACCTCATCAAAACAACTACCATAAAAATATTTATAGAAAAGACAGAGAGACGCCACGTCACGTCGGTGGGAGAGTGAGTGCAACCGAGATGCCAGGTCAGGATCGATTACATTACAGACCCTTCCTTGTATTTTATCAAGGATCTTGAGATTATATATCTCGAGATTCAGGAGCACCAGATCAGATATGGCAGTAATATTCAATGCACAGAATAATGGTAGATTTATAAATGTCGAACTTATTGAACTTGCTATTAAGAACGGGAGTAAATAATAGTTTAATTTGTATAGACACCTAGTTGGGAACAAGGGGAGGCCGTTGATGAAGATAAGAAACAAAGTGGGTTAAAGGATAGAGACCAGTGGGGACCCCCGCATTAATATGAAATGATCTAGAAGCGTGTCCTTTCAATATGACCTTCATTACACGATTTGTTGAGAACGATTGGATTAAAACCAAATATTCCTTCAGAGACACAGCCATTGAGTTTGTGAAGAAGGTCATCATATCAAACCTTGTCGAACGCTTTCGAGTTATCTAAAGCCACAGTGCAAGCGTCGCCGTTCTTATCCAAAGCTTGGTAGAAAAAATTCAGTAACAACTATTAATATATCTGCGGTAGACCTAGAGAAACAAAAATCATAGTTTTTCACATATGAGTCTTTAAATATATTTTTGAAGCTATTATTGTTGCACTGTACTCTTTTACAGAGTCGATATTTTCATCCCTCAGCTTTGCAGTATGCCATTGTCATAAGAAAGTCACTGTCAACCGGTGCCGTCAGTGAAAAGATAAATCTAACACAGTAAAATATTGCAGACATTACAGACAAAAAATTACAAATTCATTTGGTGATTAGATTATTTTCTTGACTTATTCTATCATTCTTTTGAATTTATCTATTTTTATCTCCAAAACTAATTCCAAACCAAAAAGGAAAAACAAAACATTGGTTAAAAAAATATTATCATTTTAGATTAGCAGACGATAAGAAAAGCCACTGAAAATTTAGAAAAAACAAAAACAAAAACAAAAACAAAACAAAAACAAAAACAAAAAACAAAAAACAAAAAACAAAAAACAAAAACAAAAAACAACATACCTTCCTTTTAATGTTTCCCCACAGTCAGAATAAAAACCTTCTGTGTTACTGAGACTAAGTTTCCATGGTTGCAAGAAAAGAAAGTAGTAGTAATAATGTGGATTGTCATCTGGTGGAAGTGGGCCCATGTAAGAGTGGAGCTCTTCACCAAGTGAAACGTTACCATCAAGAATATTCACTACCATCCAGTGGACTAATGGCTGGTTTGAGTTTCCGAGGTTGCTGAAGATGGCAGGTATATCTGGATCAACCATTAACAAAGTGTATAAATTACCTGAAATATTGGAAGCACATAAAAAAATAGATGCCTCAACAATAATAAGAAATCGAACATTTGAATAAAGGGTTTATTATGAAATTCCTGGAAGATTACGTACTACGACAGGCACTTGAAGAATGCCGGAAGGTAAAAAAACTGAAATGTTGTAATCATAATAACCAAATAAAAATTAATAGAGAAACGAACATTGAAGATGAGATATGGATACAGCTCAATGATAATAGATTATGGGAAAATAAAATCAATAAATAAAAGAATAAAAAAAGAGAATAAAAGAAATACATTTTTACATGATGCTAGTAATAAAGGAACCGGAAACGATTTTGATCATCTGCGCAATTTTATGATTCCCCCCCGCCCCAACCTACTTCCGAAAAGGACAGAACTGTGCGCTCTTTCCACTTTCCAATTCGTAGCGTTCGGATGGCATTTCTATCAACCTTTACTTTGGTCATTCCAACTCAGCGCAAAGTTAACTTGAGCTCGAACATTCTTATCCTTATTTACCCTAACTTACTTCTGGACTAGAAAAGAAAACAGATATACCCAAGAGACATTGAGAACTATGTTTCAATACAGTTTTTATATATAAAAAAAAGTCTGTAGTAGAAAACAGAGTTTTTGTTGCTTCTACTTTAATTGTTTATATGTGAACATACACACACCAACACGCAACCTGAAACCCCATAATACCTAAATTGTAACCTTTAATATTCAGTCGATGATACTAATTCACCGACTCGACGAAAATACAATTTTAAACAGGGATAAGTCTTCTTATAGGGAGCGCAGCCAGTTTAGATTTTGTATAATTTGAAATGATCAACATTAACCATTTTTGGACAAGTGTAAATTAAATTTCCTATGCATTATAAGGGAAAAGGGTCCTAGTTGCTCGTAGTAAGTTGCTTTCCAATAAAGATCAAATTTACTAATATTATTATTATTTTTTTTTACTAGCAACATTTGGTATTCTCTTAGCGTTAGGAATAAGAAAAATAATGGATCTTTTCAATTTAGGATATTTTTGATCTTCCAAGATATAAAACAATGTAAAAATTAGCCTTTCAATTAGATTTTCAAACCTTAACAGCTACATATCTGGTTTTTTTTTCCATTTTTATAAATAAAGAGAAAACTCCAGTAGGCAGAACCATTTTTAACCACTACAGACACTTATTCTTGCTTATATTTTTTCATTAAATTCGACACTAACATTAAGCACGCTCAAGCCCTCGGCCACGATGACTAAGGTTCTAAATGACATGATTCTAAGGTTCTAAAGGACATGTGTGAAAAACTCTTTCAAGAAAGTAAGGAAAAAAGAAAAAGTAAATTGTTTAAATTTCATAAGTTTTGTACAAGTAATTCAGTCAAAGGATTCGCAGTGATGTAGTGGGTAGCGGCTCGGAATGAGATGGAGAACCAAGTTCGAATTGCAATAGAGTTCGTTACGTTCACTTATGCACATATAGTCTTAAGAAAGGTATGAATCTATGTCTCCCCACCCCAGCTACGAGGAGGAAATAGCAGGTACATACCACTGCTGATATATATGCAGTACATGTGGTGTACCTATGATTCTAATGGTTAAGGGAGTCGGGAATTCATTAAGGTTATTTTTTTACGTATAGAAAAGTAAAATGCCGTTCACTTTCATCAAATATGAATGGAAACATCGCAGAAAATATTGTAGCCAGTGTTTATGTTTAAATTTGTTAAGTTTGTTTTGTAATTAGCGAATAAAACCCTCTGAAATATTTTCTTTACGAACGTTCATTACAACTGAATATAGAAGAATCTTATATTCAACCAGAGGAAATTCTATATTCTAATCTGTGTATTTTAAATTTATTAAACTATACATTTAAAATACACAACCTAAATGTCGAACCAAGGCTAGATGGCATAAAAGCATATCAAAATGTCTTACAATGATCAAATTTATTTTCAACTAACAGAATTAACCTTGTGGCACTATGAACCATGCTTACTGCCCTCTGCTGGGAGAAACGATAATAAATATGAGACTACAGGATGAAGAATCTCGCACGCAATTGCAAATGACACACTATCTTCACTCGCACCATCTACAAGTCGACGACTTTAAGGATAATCTGATGAACTCGGAAAATCGCTGTTGGTCACTTCAGTGAAGTCAAATCATTAATATAATTTTTTTTACAAGGCTTTCTCTGTTCACAGATGTCTCTCAAAGACACACCCATTTTTGCCCTAGTCTATTTTTTGTTTTGAAAATTTCCTGCCAAAAATCATTTCTTGAGAAAAATATTTCTCAAAAATTAACGTACATTTGGGTAGTTGGTAACTACACACCCCAAAATACGTTAAGTGTCCCAAGCAAAAAGTTGTTTCCATAAACTTGTTTGGTTGTTGTAATCTGTGGCAAATGTGTTCACATCAGAAGGTTACCAGTGTGGATTGGTGGTAGGATAATTATTTAATCGGAATCTTTTGGAATAAAATGAACTGAAGGGCTAAAAATAAATAATATATTTTTATTTATTTTCTTTAGAGTGAGTCCTTTGAAATTTAATCTATGAAAAAGTCCGTTAATAAGCCAGATATTAGTAGCAGTCTAGGGAAATGCCCGTTTCGGTGTTTTGAAGTAAAACCATGGTAGGGATAGTAGTAATCTTAGAAATTAGGCCGATGTCAATCTGTTCTGTTTTCTTGGCTCTGAACAGGGCGGAAATATCAGTAGCAGATGATCTCTTAACTGATGCTTCACGCGCCACGTATCGCTGCGTTTTTTTTTTTTTTTTTTTGGTCCGTTTTTCTCTGCCGTCCTTCTTATCTCAACTAGCCCAGAGGTGTCAGTTTTTATCCTTTTGATCAAGCTCCAGAATTTGGCACGAACATTGTTTCGGTTAATATCAAAGTCTCTTTGTGTCAATTCTTTTGATTGGCCAAATTATTTTATTTTCTAGAGTTCCTTTCTTTTTCATTTTTTTTTATAACGGAAGTTATGCGTGGAGCCTCCCTGATTTTAGGTATTTTCAGTTACAAATAAATCAGCTCTGCTCCTACAAACTTCCGGTGTTTTGGGCCGGGTTCAGTCTTTTCTTCTTCTTACTCTTTTTATTTGATGGTTGCCTTTTCGTAGGTTGAGAGAAGTATAGAAAGAGAGAGAGAGAGAGAGAGAGAGAGAAAGAGAGAGAGAGAGAAAGAGAGAGAGAGAGAAAGAAAGAGAGAGAGAAAGAAAAAGTGAGAGAGATAAAGAAAGAAAGGGAGAGGAAGAAAGAAAAAGGGAAGGGTTTTAAAGGAAAGTTCAAATGCCATATTTTAATTTGAATTCATTTTATTATTATCGGGACTCACTACAAATCCATATTATTGGATTTCTACAAATTAAATTCAGGTGCATTTTCCCGAGAATCTTGAATCCAAGTTAACCTCTTAACTAATTAGTATTTTTCCCCGACTCACTTTGTTACTTTATAAGAGTAGCGAAAACTTTTTCCATCAAAACAGGCAAATGATATCTGACCACCAAAAACATTCATTACGCGATTTGATTTAAAATTGAATCAAATTAAAACCCCGACAGAAAGAAGACAAAACTCTCTGTCAAACGTCTTCGAGATATATCTCAAACAACATCTCGAGTTTCACAACTTCTTATCTAAAGCTAGACAGACACTTTCAGCAAAAACTGTCAATACATCGGTAGCTTACCTACAGAAGAGAAAGCCATATTGTCTGTTTGAAAGAAAACCCTGCGGTGTGAGCCTCTAGTACTTTTGCCCAAAAGAAGTAGAAGATACTTCCAACTATTGACCTATTGGTCGTTAGTTCGAAGGATCAGACAGTTCGCCAGAGTTCTTATAAAAACATCATCTATAGAAGAGGATTTCCAATAATCTGGAAAGCAAAAAGCAGCATAGCATCTATTATAGACCTTGGGGAAAACAGAGGCCAATACAGGAGCACATTTCTTAAGGACAATTACAGGGATGCCATCAAGTCCACATGCATTGCGAAGATAAAGTTTGGTGGCACAAAGAAATGATGTGAATAGATTTTGTGGCTAACAGACGAGTCTAAGGAAATGCCAGCCTTCACAGCAGCGTGATTCGAATTGCAAAAGGGAAACGAGTCAGAAGCCTACAATTTGACTGAAAGTTTGAGCAACTGAAAAATTGAACTACCAATACCGTTAACATCAGTGTCAAGTTGAGCCTCATCCTCCATGATGCACACATAGGAGGCATACAAGTAACCAATCACTGACTTTATAGCAATAGATTACCATTGCAACATAAAAGATTCTATGGAAATCATTAAAAGTAAAGACAATTTTGATTATACTTACGAGAAGATTGTTTCTTTTGGTCTTTGTAAAATGCTGAAAATGTTAGTGTGACGTGAGGGGTGGAGTCTGTCCGTGTCTCGACAGCCTTTACTGTTCCGTCACCCAGCGGATTCAGTTTGATAGTTGTTGCTCTGAAATTTGAATTTATACAATATCATGTTCTGTAATGTTCAAATCCAGGTTAATATCACATTTGGAATACTGAAACACACTTTGCATTATATTATATTTATTTCTTCGTAATAATTTAATAGGAAATTTGTCATTAATATCACATGGATGCAGGAAAATTAATTCTGTGGTGTGTAGAATAACATAAATTATTCAAGGAGGCGCTCGGCTTTGATAATAGTATTTCAATTTATCTTTAACAGCATTGTCAAATAGCAAATTATCTCGTCTTAACTTCAGTCAGTAACAGGGTGTTGAAAGTTTAACAAACGTCCACGAATAATTGTATCTTGTGTTGTCAAAAGTCAGAATATTCTTTTCAAAGATTAGATTTTTAAAATTATTTTTCTCTGATTGGTTAAGAAGTTTTTAATGGATAATATTAACATTAAGATAATGGAATTGATGAGACATAATATTAATATTAACATTATGATTAACGAAAAATGATAGCAACTATTAATATTAACGTGTTAATGGAATAAATGAAAGAATATTCATTTTTCTCCTTTTAAATTGAAGAGAATCAAGAAAACTAATTCATTCATTGAAAAGTCAAATAAAAGTTTACTTGGCTTTGTGCTTCCTGCAACAAGAATGATACACAAGACTGTTGCTGCTGAAGGAAATATAAACGCCAATTGTGAGAGACAGATTTGGTGGGACAAACGGACGCCGGTGTTGTTGAATAGCTGAAGCATAAAACAAAATGAAAATCAAGTGATTTCTAAATAAATAAATACAATCACCTCTCCAAATAAAAGATGTATTAATCAAATTTTCTGTGAGGTTGTTTAGAGTAAAACGGGCATATAATTTGAACCCAAATCTTCAATTCTGGGTTCAGATGAATTTCTTATGTGAGATCGCAGATCAATAACTCACCTCCTTAAACTAGCGGATTAAATATATCAAATGCTATTTTAAAAGTTTTCCGTATAATCAAATCCGGTCGTAACTGAAATTCATGTCACTCAGCTATTTTAAATGTCCTCGTCTTTGCTGAAATCTTTTTGAAAAAGGAAGTGGTAAAATAGAAAATGCAGTGTCTATATGAATATTGACAAACGCTGTTTTTAATGTTTCAAACTTTCTGAAAGAAAAAGGGAATTTTTCTAAAAATGATGTCATTCCCAGTAAATGATTTATTCTGAAAAAAACTAACCGATTTTTTTTACCTGACCAACCCAAAAAGGTAGAATGTGACACATTTTTATGTAGGTAACCCAGACGCGTACGTAAGGCCAAAGACAAATATTGCTCAGTCCTCGTGACCACTGTTACACCGTCTCACTTCTCATAGTGCAGTGAGGAATATGCTGTAGCAGGGCGCCTTCTCCCTTCCAAAATGAGAAGAACAGATACCACGCTTTGATCCCAGCCAAAAAACAAAAAAAACAAAAAAACAAAAAACAAAAAACAAAAAACAAAAAAACTATCAGATAAAAATAAAGTTCATGGAACAGCTATCACTAAGTGAGTTTTATTGCCATTCATATTACCCAAGGTGTACTTGGAAGGTATATTTGACATATTTGTGTAAATGGTAAGCGAGGGTTGTAATGCATACTAAGGAAAAGAGTGACGATCGTGCAATCTTGAATCGGGTTCTTAAAAAACAGGAAATTAACTCAATCTAAGATAATTTTCAGCTTGAACCTATCATATAATATCTGCAGTAGGGTTTTGCTGTTCATTTGAAGTTATATGACGGTAAGCAACCCCAAATAGACTGCGTTTACAGCCACTCACTAAGACATATATCAGTTTGTGACAAAGTACCGTAAATTGCGGTACACAAGTCGAATTTTCAAGCTTAAAAATCCTTCCAAAACTTGGTGTCGACTTATAAAATGCAAATCTTTACCAACGAGTTGTAAGCAAGTGGGACACCACACCTAACAATTACTGTACACCACTTACCGTAGCTCCAGCAGGCTTCCGTAAATAAAGAGTGCGATGGGTAAAATGTCGTCATTTTATATCTTTAATTTCGCGCATGCGCATTGTTTTGATTTTGTCGACTGCACAGTATAGTAAGATCAGTTGCGCGCGGCTGTGAGAAAAAAGAGTAACATGACGCAATTCATTCCGTCAGAAATTTGGAAACGGCATGCTGTACAGCTTGGCATTCGCGCCAGATGCTCTAATATGAACATTTCAGAGTGCTTGGGTGTCAATCTAGATACAGTGCAGAAGGAGGAATCATATAAGAATGAATAAGGTCCGAATAAAGACGCAGACTACGTATAATACACAGGTATTTCGTCTGTCGCGTATGTAGGAAAGCGTACAGAAATAAAGCAGGCATTTTGAGTGACTTATATAATCACCACAGTCGCTTAATCCAAAACTGAAAAGATGGCATGCTCCTCCGACAAATATCAATCACTACATATAACAGCTGGCCACTCGTATTCGAGGATACCTGTCTACTAGGGCGGATAACCAATCCCTGTTGTAGGCACTTTCTCATTTGTGTTTGTTCAACACCCACAGAGCCCACCTGTTGTTTATACTGCAGCTACGCAGCTTGGTTACAGTTTCTGGGAGAGAGCGTGTTATCTAGAGCGATCAACAATTTGAACAAGGCCAGCACGCTCAAGCCACGATGACATTCACAGATATCTTATGATATATATATATATATATATATATATATATATATATATATATATATATATATATATATATATGAGAATTGACATTTGTCGGTGGAGGAGCATGACATTTTTTCACTTTTCAATATCTACATAATAAATGCGAATGCCAGTGTGTCACAATCATACCATTTGGGAATCAGCTCGACCCCGGGAGCAGATCCGGACCCGCAACCCTGAAATTTCCAACTTTTCATTAATGCGATTGTTTTCGTGATTTTTTGCGATTGATGTTTTTTGTACGATGACAATCTTTATAATTTGGAAATAATTTTGGGAATAATCGAAATTAATTGCTAAATCCAGCAAAAGTCACCCATGAAATAAAAATAATTGTTTGTACGGTAAGTAAGGACATAGGTAAATAAAATTTTGTCTATATTTCTGAGATGAGGTATTATGTACAGTATTTACATTATGCGGACCATTGTCCTCATCTTTGTCGCCATATTTGTCACAACGTTTCGGCCGTTGTACGCTCCGGCCTTCTTCTTCCTCAAGGTCACATGGCACAGTGGATAAAGGCGTTGGTTAGATCCAGTGACAAACCCAAAGAGTGTGAGTTCAATACCCGGTTAAGGCAGTGGAGAACTTTCAGAGGGAAAATTAGCAGGAGATAACTGATAACTGACATCCATCAAACATGGCATGTGGAACTAGAACTACCCCAGGGATCGAAATAAAGGGTTCAGTTCGAAATTCCAACCACCTGAAGAAGGCCGGAGCGTACAACGGCCGAAACGTTGTGACAAATATGGCGACAAAGATGAGGACAATGGTGCGCATAATGTAAATACTGTAAATAAAATTGTTTTTAAATTAAAGAATTATCGTTGAACTTAAAAGGTAAGCATAAATATTAATGCAAATACTTAAATGCAGAGATTAATTTTGAGTTCTTCTGTAGTTTATTGCTTCCTATTGAATCTACTCCCCACTACCTATTGTGATGAAGGCCCAACCAAGAGCCCTCCACAGATAGGGGGGGAGCTTTTAAGCTAGTACGCACACATACATATACATATATATATATATATACATATATATATATATATATATATATATATATATATATATACATATATATATATATATATATATATATATATATATATATATATATATATATACATATATATATATATATATATATATATTCTAAAAGTATATATTTTTAGAAATTCTGTTTTTCACTGAAAATACACAAATATAGATAGAAGTTATGATAATATCAGCATTTTGATATTAGGTTGGTGCAAAAATAATGACGTAATAATGTCGTTTTTTGACGTATTTTTTAACATCAAAAAACGACATTATTACGTCATTATTTTTGCACCAACCTAATACTTAATCAACATTTACGTCTTTGAGTTTCGAGTTTAATAAATAATGAATCGTTTTTTACGATAAAAAAAAGTTATAAAAAAGCTTTCCACAAATTTACCGTTAGCAATATAGTGTGGACAGTTGTCAAACCATCCAGATATCCGGTTTTTTTCTGTGGCGTAAAGATCCGAAGAGACTAGGACCCAAGTCACGGCTACCGGACCTGAAATGCAGTGATATTGAATAACTATAAGAGTTCCTTAAAACTTTTCCAGAATAATACGTTTTTATTATTTTATTTACATTAACATATTTTAACATTTCTGTTGGTATACGACGTTATGAGTATGACTTATTGACAAGTTTAAATATGTCATAGCTTATAAAATTTTGGGAATACAAATTCCGAAATTATAAATTTTGGGAAGCCCAAGCCGAAAGAAGTTACTCTTTATAAAGTTTGACAAACATAAGTTGAATAAAGTTACGCCTCATAAAAATGGGTGGAAAACACAAGCCGAAATAGGTTACACCTTATAAAGGTGAGGAAACAGAAGCTGAAATAAGTTATGCGTTCTAAATTTAAGAAGCTCAAGTTAAATTAAGTCATGCTTTATAAAGTTTGGGGAAAACACGGGCCAAAATAAGTCATACTTCATGAAGGTTGGAGAATGCATAGGCCGAAATGGTGTTGTGCAAATTGATAAAATTAAGACCCGAAAATGATTAAACAGGAATTATATCCCTATTCTTTTTTAAATCTTTAAAATAATATAAGCCAATAAAATCAATTGTAATAGTTCTTGTGTATATTAACGTGAACGTATTGTTATAATCTGAAGTATTTAATTCTTAATGCTCTATGTCAATTTATATTTGTGTGTGTGCGTTTGTTTGGAAAATAGCCTTTGGATTCAATCGCTTTCTAAGATTATAGAAACGGAACAAAGTCCATCATTGTATTTAATTGATTATCTACTTATTTCGTATCACTTGACTAACGATTCTTGTTTGCTTAGAGTCACTGACATATTTATTAGTTTTATTCTTAAGGATTAAAGTAATAACTGAAAGTTATTGGTTACAAGAATCGTTATGTATTTTTTCTAGAAACATATGGATCAACAAAATATGGATAAACAAAAAGGCACTATTAATGAAGGATAGGAATTTGTTTTCGTTTTTATCGAAAATATATAATGCTTTTTAGATCAAGGCAAAATGTATTCTTGTATTATTTCATACTATTGTTCTCTTTTGGTTGATATAGAATTTATTATAGACACAATCTTTCAACTAAGTACACCCAGTTCATCATCATCTGTCCATTAATTGGCTGATATGGGATATCTGTTGATTATTGTGATAATTTTATCCAAAGTGAAATGTATTTTAAGAAACGAAGTATTTATATCAAGAAATATCTATTGAAAAAATGTATTTAAAAAAATATTTCTTTCGTTTTTTGTTTTTTCATTTCTTGCTGTCTCACCTATAAAAAATCTGTAAAAGTAAGAAGAATATTTTTCAAGAATACTAATTTTCAAGTCAAACATACATAAGTATACATTAATCACCTTTGAGATTGTGGTCACTAGTAAAATCTTGCACGAAGCGGTACAATGGCCACTTAAATGTCTCCTGCCATCTTCTTGAAATTTTGATGTCTAATTCGGTCTGTTCGAATAACATAAAGACATACGGATTCGGTATGGAACGGAAGTTCACAGGACTTTGGTATGGAATCACCTCCTGTAATAGAAATAAATCTGTCAGTTTTTAAACTGATATTTAAGATAGAGAAACAGCTTACATTTTCGAATAAAAATGATTTCATTATCATTTTTTTGATTCAGTAATTTGTTTTCCCAAGAGTATTCTTCCAAGAATATTTTCCAAGAGTATTTTCCCAAGAGTATTTTCCCAAGAGTAATGAATTTTTATCAAAGTATTATTTTTTCAAAAGAGAATTTTTCCCAAGAGTAATGAATTTTTTCCCAAAGAATTTTTTCCCAAGAGAATTTTTCGCAAGAGAATGTTTCCCAAGATAATTTTTCCAAGATTAATAATATTTTCCGAAAAATCATTTTTTCCTAAGAGAATGTTTCCCAAGAGTAATGAATTTTTATCAAAGAATTATTTTTTCCCAAAAGTAATTAATTTTCCCATAACTAATAGTCATAACGAAACCAGCGTACATTCGAAACTACCAATAAAAGTAAAGATAAGTATACATTAGTCACCTTTGAAACATTCTCTGTTAGATATAAGTCGTAAGGTTACATTAAATTATTTAAAATAAATTATTTGCGGATAACATTCTACAAATCTGGGCATTACTAATTTGTAATTTTACGATTAAGCTTGATTTGGAGAATTGATTATTTATTTGGTCGCGTTAGCTCTGACATTCATGAGTCTGTCACGCCAACCATCATGATCCTGGTATCAAGGTCGGAAGGTCATTAGGGTGGCATTTTGTGTCATAACATAACTAGTTATATGTAGGTGGTTGCTGAGCGACCAACCCGTCTTGCTCCATGACTAGTTGTCCAGAGCAGTAGATCAAAATACTACAAAGCGCATTCTGTGTTACATTAATCTTAGACTCCAGGGTTTTAAGCAGTGGCACCGTATGTTAACACCAAAAGAATCTCCGCTTGAGTTTGTTTGGTAGATCAGATTTCCAGATTGCAGCCATTTTATTCAAAGCGGGCATTAACTATGCGAATTTTCATATCCTTTTCAGTAGAATTAATTTCGCTTCCAAGATATATAAAAAAATCAACAAATTTTATTGATTCACCTCACACAGTTTGCATTGAGTCTTGCTTGTTGAAGTTTATGAATTCAGTTTTAGAGGCATTCAACATAAAGTTCAACATCATTGGCATAATTTTCTAAATGATGTAGGAGACATTGCTAATGGCGTCTGCAATGATAGCTAGGTTATCTGCATAGTCAATATCGGTCAACGTTTTTGTAGGATATCGACTTGAGACTCTTGGTGATAAAGTAAAACCTAAATGATGATGTTTGTCGAATTGCCATAATGATGCTATACAAAAATACCAAATCTTTGGTTAGATCTCCAGACGGAGACATCATCATCGAAATCAGAAACGATTAAATGAACCGAAATTGATCAGCACCCAAACGAAAAGTGTATTCGTATTTAGAATGTGTTCTTCACGCTAGTATTGTAATTTCAGATTCTACGATACACAACATACCGTCATATTCCCGAGTTCACTTCTTTGAATGTTCGTAAAAAGAGCAAGGACTTTACCAAGTCCTGCGTCGACAAACATGAGTGTGTATGAAGTTTGGCTCAGTTTATCTGGCAATACCCAGTTAATAAGGGGTCGCTTTCGGGTCTGCCAAGGTGTTAAGATGTTGTCAGTTGTCGGGTCAAGGGTAAAACTGACATTATCTTCAACTTGCACAAAATCACCGCAAGCCTCGTAAGTTCCTGAAAGTAAATGGTAAATAATGAATTATTATAGTACAGTGCCCAAGAATGATTATTTTTCTTATAATATAGAAAAGACTTTTAATAGCCTTTTATGAATTTGTTTTTTTTCTTTTTTTAATCTAGGTCACTCCATGAAAGACAATAAAGAAACTAAAACACAAGAAGTTACTGGGTGTGAAAGAATTGGAAACAAAAATCAAGGCGGAATTTGACAAGCCTATCGTAGAAAAGGAGAGTGTTCGAACGAACTACATTCCTTGATTCTGTCAGATCTAACTCTCACGGCTAGCGCCCGCCATGCCACTTATATTATAGCAAACCACCCGCATTCCATCCGTATTCCATCGGTGAGAAGTAAGTTTTATTCGAACAGCGTCTTCCCGCGAACCTCTGCCCTGTGGAACAAACTCCCAAGATGATTTTTCTCCGATCACTACAATTTAACCTGTTCAAGTCTAGAGTTAACCATTACAACGTAACCTTCTACCTCGAGTGGTACCAGGATTAATCTTACTGTAAAAAAATTACTAATGAGCGTTTGACGTTGGATTTAATTTTTGAAGATTAAAGTTGGGTGAGAAGCATGGAACCGGAAGGACGTTCCACAAGCGTGAAGTGCGAGAAGAGAAAATGTATAGAATTTACGGCTATATCTAGCCGCCATCTTAATTGTAAATTGATGAGACCTCGTCGCCAGTCTAGTATCGCGCTTAAATTTAAAAAGCTTAGGTGCCATAGCAAAGAGCTCAACCGAATGAAAGTTATTTATAGAAACATTACGGTTCTCTTCTTGGGAGTGGGGGGGGGGATAATTTGTAAGATCCTCTGCTTAAAATCATAAATCGCTTCATTCTTTTTATGTTCATCAAATGAGTAGAATGCAGGATACCAAAGAAAATTTAGACAAATATACACGCTACATTGTGACTGATAAACGAAATCTTCTGTTTGAATAACTGGGTTGAAGAGTTATCGTTAATATATTATTTACACTCAGAAAATTGTTCTCGTCTTTGTTGGAATGGTCACAACATTTCGACCATTGAGCCTTCATCCGGTTCTGTCGATCTGGGTAATCATCAAGCAAATTAAAAATGAATCATTTATTGTAATAGAATGTTCTCATTCCGGCGATCACGTCTAGGGGAGATAACTCATCTAGATCTTATTTTGTATTGCTCAGTTATTGCTCTAGACAGAGAAGAACACTGCAGAGCAAGACGTCTTTAAGAATCAGCTCATGTGCTAGACAATGAGGATTTCTTTAGTAGACCTATTAAAAAAATAATTACAATATGGAAGCCGGTAGTAAATAAATAAAGAGATCTGAGAGCAATACTTCAACAGCAGCAGCAAAATCAGAGAAACCTCGATGAATGCAACAGAAGTAGTCTCAGCAACAACGGATTGATTAGGCTTAAGATTCCATGTTCTACAATCAGGATTCTCCTACAGAATAATAGGCTAATGGATTAAAAAGTTGTTTTGTGAATTTGTGGCATAGGAACTGTGAGGTCAATCCCTTCAATTCGGTGGAATCAGAGAGAGAGAGAGAGAGAGAAAGAGAGAGAGAGAGAGAAAGAGAGAGAGAGAGAGAGAAAGAGAGAGAGAGAGAAAGAGAGAGAGAGAGAGAAAGAGAGAGAGAGAGAAAGAAAAAGAGAGAGAAAGAAAAAGAGAGAGAAAGAAAAAGAGAGAAAGAAAAAGAGAGAAAACATTTTTTTTTCGGTAACTTACCAGGAGGTGAAAAATACTGGACTTTAATATATCCGTGCAATTGCGTGCTGTTGAACTTTCCCGGTTCAAAAAGGCGAGTGGTCAGACTGTCTGTATTGTTGCTTAGTGGGTTGTAACAAGTGATCTGTGTCCTAGCTGTATCATCCGGGCATTTTATTCTGTAATCTTGGCCAAACCAGAATCGATGGTCGTCCTGAAATATCGTGCGCACGGCCTTAATGCACGCATGCGTACCAGTGTCGACGAAATCGCGTTCAGAGCATGGAGAACACGTGACCTGTGGCAAAATATCTGCAATCGAAATTGAGTTACACGATACACACAGCCGATCACGGCCATAAAAAACAAACAAAAACAAAAAACAAAAAAAAACAATATTTACTTAAGATGAATGTTTTTCTTTAATGCGCCTTTGTTCTTGGAAATCAAACCGATAACAAACAATTTTTAATAATTTTAAAATTTAGTTAACTTTTTCAATAATTAACAATCCTAAATCACACGCACTGAGAAACAGATACACATTGATTATGTCAATCAAACAGATTGGTTTGACAGCAACATTGCTATAAGATTAGAGAGCTCAATCCCCAATGGTCATTCGCTTTAATCAAATTACGTACACACACGCACAGACACAATTCATCATTTTCTGACTTTGAAATGTTCAAGACTGAAATTACTTTTTAAAAATTTTCCTTCTTAATTTTTGATGTCATTCATTTCGTTTTCTCGTATCAATCATATTTCTCTTTAGATCATTCTCACTTTTTTCTAGTCTCTCTCTCCTATGTTTTTCATTTTAATCTTCCTCGTCTCTCTCTCCTATCTTTTTCATTTTAATCTTCCTCGTCTCTCTCTCCTATCTTTTTCATTTTAATCTTCCTCGTCTCTCTCTCTCCTATGTTTTTCATTTTAATCTTCCTCGTTTGGTTCAAGTGTTAGAGATTAAAACTGATGACTAACAGGTTTGAACTGCAGCCTAGTTTTCTTACTTTTCATTGATTTAGCAAAGTGAAAGAAATCCCCAAGAGAATCTCATCTTTTCTTTGCAGCTGTCAACTGATGCAATTTCCAAATTGACACAATGACACGTTCCCATTATTGACCCTTTCCTCTTTAAAATTCCCCTTTTTTTCCCCCTTTGTTTTGTTCAGAATTTGGACTTTTCGTTATTACCTTTTGCCATTAGTTCCGGCGTGGCCTTACGGCCACATCACGTCGAAACACCACTTTCTGTACGATTACCGAAGTTGAGCAACGTCGAGCCTAATCTGTATTTAGATGGGTAGCTGCTTGGGGATACCAGGTGCTGTAAGTTTGGATGTGCGGGTGGTGGAATGGATACTCTCTCAGAGAGCCGAGTTCTAATTCCAGTTGGGTTCGTTATATTCCCTTACGTACAAATAATATTGGGAAAAGTATGAATCTACTTCTTCTCTCCTAGCTACGGGTTAATTAGTAAAACTTGTATCACTAAATCATTATTATCAAAAAAAAAAAAAATTCTTATAATATAAAAATATTTTTCTGGCTTTAAATAATCTGCAAAGGGTTGATAAGCTGTAAAAAAAACAATTAATTATTTTTCGATGTCTTTTCAATGTTTCTTTTTTTTTCGTTAACTTCCAATTTTTACTTCTTGTAATATTAATGAAATTATTATTAACTCAACTTCTAACCATATTGATTGTTGTAATCGACATATTTCGAATATTATTATTAAATCGATGCTGAAACAAGCTGCATTTGACTGTATTTAGAAGGTAAGCTAACCTTTATGAGCTTCGAATTACCTGGATTCGCTTTCCGTAATATACCAGGAACAATTTTTTTACAGTTTATATCGGGAGAAGCAAAACTGTGTTAATGTCGTCGTTGGTAGATGACCAGCAATCAATTATTTCTCGTGAATGTATTTAAATAACCAAATAAAATGTTAATTTTTCTCAGTTAATACAAAATATCTAAATTATAATTTTTTGAAATCGAAATGATAATTTTTAAGCAAATAATTTTTTCATGTAGTATTATTACTCTAAACGTTATATTTAGGGGTTACACGTGTTTGAGTAGACATCTCTGTTTTTAAATAGTAAAATTATTGTTTACCGTAAGCCTTAATAAAAAAAGATGTCTTTTTAGAATAATCAAAATTCGAATCTGGGAAACCGCTTTCAAGCCAAACCAGATTTAAAAATGAATACAGGTTTGATTCCTGTAAAGAGGTTATATTTTCTTTCGACCGGTAGGCATTAATTTCACTGTTTAATAAACAAAAATGTTTACTCAAATTCGTGTAGTCATTAAATATGATGTTTATAGTAATAAGAAACAAGTCATAATGTAAAAGTTAAAGTAGCTGGTTAAACTGATAGAAAATCCAATGAAGCGGTCGGCCACCTTGGAGTTTTTGATTAATAACATAAAAAAGAGACTAAAATCTAGCCTTCCCTTCTTTAATGGTGAGGTCTGACTCTTATAAGACGCGAGGAACTGGATAATCTTTCCTTCAGAGAGAAATTCTTTCTCTAAAATTAAACTCTTCATTCCTGGTTTAATTTTCAGCAATTCAATCTTTTCTATTATTTTATATTTAGGCATTCATAACTCATTTTAAGAGTGAAGAAAATATTTTCTGTTTAAACATGAGTTTGAATTTAAACAGAGGCTTTTTTTTTACTTGCGATCAGCGATGTTAATTCATTTGTCATGACCACCATTGGTCGCTCCTTAAGATTAATAAAGACGACCTTGATCTTCGCAACCTTTCTATTCGCAGAACTGAAATCAGCAGTAAGCGAGTAAATAAGTCATTAACCGAATATGTTTGAAGCCTAAACGATACCTTAAGCATATCGGACAAAGGGAGTGTTGACCAAACATTCAAACAGCATTCTGAGTAATTTTATATTTAGCGTTTTCTACTCCCATTATGTCAATTTGTTTGAACAAGCTGATATAAACTTAGCCCTTTTTTTTCCGACGAAAACCAAGTTGCTTGGCCCGGCGTCGATACAGGCGACGCACTTTATTTGAGACGTCGATACTCGTGTGCTGTTTAGCGACTTCGTCGTTTATTCAGCATACGGGGACCGACAGGCCAGAGATGTTTCCTTGTTAGTCAAACGTTCCCTGGGGCGGGGGTAGACTTGTTCATGAGGGCGCGGAGGGCCTGTTGATCGTGGCTGAGATTGCTGTGTGGTTAGTTTCGGTGTATGCGCCAACGATCAGGAGGAGCGTGTCGAATTTTTCCGTCGGGTGGGGCCGTTCTTGGTGGATTCGTCGCGCTTAGGTCTTAATAGGCGACTGGAATGCTGTTTGAACCCCAAGACAGATAGGGGGCGGTGAGCTACCGGAAAGGCATCGGGCGATCGGAGCTTGGTTAATTTGATCTGCGAGTTTGGGCTCGTCGATAGATACCGGGTCGATCATCGGGAGATGTGGACGTGGGCTCATAGTTTGACCTCTCTCCAGGTAGCCAGAATGTTAGGGAGAAGGGTCGAGCTAGATTTACAAGATTGTCTAGTAATGAATGGTGTTAGGTCCAAGGTCTAGAATGGCTGGACATTGGAAGTTCAATCTGTCATTACCTGAGAGACACAATTAGATTAGTACAGCGGGAATTTGTGGACCGTTTATTTGGAATAGGTGGTGGGAAAGGCTTAAAGATATGATTAGGTTCTTCACCACTTAATATAGCCAATGACTCGCTAAAAATGTGAAGGCTCTAGAGGGCAGTCTGTCCCAGGTGGTGGCAGGGGGGATTCCATAGAGATAGCTGTAGCTAATCAGGCCCTGAAGCGCGAGGCTAGCAAACGCTACCGGGGTCAGATAGACATAGGTTAAACAAGATATCTAACAAGGCTGCGAATACGCGCGCAGAATTGCGCAATGAAGAGATCCGTCGAGGTTCCGACACATTTGGGACGTCATTAACCCGGACGAGCGTACTCTGGGGTCGGCCTAGGATATGTGCGGGGCGTTTCGACGGCATTTTTAGAGCTGTTTTACCAAGGAGCCTGGTACCAGTGGCGATGAGTTTCGCAGCTATATGGCTGTCTTTCCTCGGCTTTCGCCGACTGAAGCATGTAGGGTGAGAAAACAGAGGGCGAATTTCATGTGGCATTGAAGAAGGTCGGCAGTGGCAGGTCTCCATGACTTGATGATCTGCCCTATGAAATGTACTTGAAGCTGTCGCACATCTTTGTTCTGATTTCGACAGTAGTGTAAAACAATTAGTTCTGGCAGGGATCCAGGCAAGGGTGCTGGGCGTTATTTAGACGATTGTACGTCAATAACACTGCTAAACACAGAATTAAAGATTTTGGCAAAGATCTTGACGTTGTGTTTGCAGTCAGTTGTCGCGAGCTTGTTGGGAACTGAACAGACTTGTGCTGAGAGTAGACGAACAATTCGAAGCAACATGAATCTGGTCCGCACGATCAAAGTGGGTTTTAAAGTCGAAGAGCAAACCGCATTGATCAATTTAGATCAGTCCAAAGCATTCGATAGGGTCGACCATCGGTACCTAGCAGCCATCCGTCAGGCCGCAGGATTCGAACCTAGCTTCTGCAAGTGGATTAGCCTCCTGTATCACTCCCCAGTGCGGTGGTACAGGTGAATGGAAGGCGGTCGAACGCAAAAGTTTCCTGTCGCCCTTTGAGAGTCTCCAACGCCAAAGCGCTGGAGCCTCTCCTTCGCCAGCTGATGGACGTGGCGTGGAGACCAGCTCTACTCGGAATCGTGGTTCTCCATGGTGAAGCTCGAGCCAGGGTTTCTGCATACGCTGATGACGTACCCATTTTCGTGTCGTGCCGCAGCGACATTGAGGTGGTGCAGAAGGCGCTTGAACGGTACGAGAAGGTGACGTGACCTAAGATTAACCGCAACACGTCTTGCGGCTAGGTGCCTGGAAAAGGGTCGCACTTCCGGGGCCCTTTAGTTTAACTGATGGATACGCAGTGCGATACGGGCCCGGACTCCAGCTGAAGAAGAATTGGTTAGAGATGCAGGCAAAGGTCGGAGCGTCGGCCCGGACTTGGTCCCGAATGAGTTTGTCTTTGAAGGGTAGAGCTGAGGCGTCTGTCACATACGCCTTAACTCTCATCCTTTATCCTTTGGCTGTACCCCTTTGCAGGCGCCGTTGGGAGGCGATCGAGAGTTTGTTGAACAACCTCTTGTGGGGGGTTGCGATCATTGGGTCTGTAAGGAAGCATGTTACCAGCGTCAGTGTCATGGGGGGCTGGGATTGCTTTACTTGACAAGACATCGCCACGCCTCTAGGTTGGCATTCCTACGTCGCGTTTTGACGGAGGACTTGATTTTGACGCTGAGTTTTAGGGGCGTCTTCCCTAGCCTTACCATCACTCTTCCCATTTCTTGGGGGTAAGCGCCGTGGCGCTCGTAGAAGGTTGTCGAGTTTCCTTAGCGAGTGTCGGTCGATCTTGAAGGTCTTTCCTCGCTCCGGTGACCTTTCTCGGCCTCGGAGACTATTGTATAATGAATTAGTGGAGGGGTTCGTGAAGGATCCTCTGTGTGACCGGCTCGGCTTTTCGGCATCAGAGTTGTGCTCTTCCTGGTTTTGGATGCCAGCAGCGAATTATCTCAGTAACCCTGAGTTTTCGCTCAGCTACTGATTGATTCGGAACGTGCTCTCAATGACGTACTCTTCAGATGGCAGATTTCCGAGAATGTCATCGCTATGACCTTGGCTTAGAGGAAACGGCTTTGCACCGACTTTTATCATTGTCTCAGGTGCGTCCTTTCTGGGATTATGTCGGCAATTTGACAGATCTCGCGTACGTAGGTGACAATGTGTCGCCCCCGTTCTCCGGGGCAAAGCGGATGGTGTTTTTCACGTTGCTAGCCGTGGCAAGAATGGTGATGTGGATGACACGAGAGGAGGGAATCTTGCAAGATGACCGTTATTCGTATCAGGATCTGGTTCTTTTCTTTAAGCATCAGCTTAGGGTAAAAATCAGGTTTGATCGAAAGCGTTTGATTTCGACAGCTTTTAGCGAAACGCGGATAGCTGAGACGTGCCTGGTTCGTGAGGACAAGGCTAGACTTGATTTTCTCTTTTAAGTCCCCTTAATGCAACGGAGCGGTTCCCTGTGAACCCCCTCCCCCCGCCTCGGTTAAGTTAGACACCATTTTGTTTTTCTAGTTAATTCAATTAAGTGTTGTTCCCGGCCTGTTCCCGGCGTTCTCTTTTGTTATGATCCATGTCGAGATTCCCAACCTCCCCAGTTTGTTTTTGTTCCCTTTTTCCATCTCGACTGGGTCTGATTTTTCCTACTCTGTCATTTATTTTTACCCTCCCCATTCCATTAGCGAGCGTGTTTCTTGATTCTGTCTGTCGGCAGAATACAGCAGCCTCTCTTACCATTTTGAGCGGTGGACGGGTCATACTAACATTTGTTTCGATTTTGATTTTATTTCTTTGTTTTCGGGTTTTATCCCCTCCCCATCATTTCATTTATCAAGGAATTTTTATATATTATATATGGATTCTCATTAAATATTTATCTCATGGGGGGGGGGGTTGTAGCCCCCTCCCATCCTGGTGTCTGCAGGATTAAGGGACGGTGCATAAGTTCTTGTGGTGAGTAAATTGTATAGTATGAATGGGTTGTGAATGTGATTAACTAGTCAGTTATGTGCCATGCGTAATACATGCTTAGGCGATCATGTATCTTTCGATACATAACTGACGAGGCAGATTTTTCCAGCAGTAGGTTGCCATTTCTTTCTGCGGTAGATCAGTTGCCATCCAAGGCTATAGAACCCGGTCTGTTCTGTTATTTACCCATAGCTAGTGGTGGGTTGGGGGGCTAGAAGAAGAGAATTCATACCTTTCCCAAGGGTATAAGCACGTAGGTGAATGTAATGGATTCGACTGGAATTCGAATTCGGCTCTCCGATTTCTCAATCCGAGCCATTATCCATTACTCCACTAGGATAGCTAATGAAGATCAGCACCCCTTCTCCCCCTCGGCCTTGTGCCACAATTTCTGTATAATCGGAAATAAATAATATGATCAAAGTGTAGTATCCGAGCACTGCCATTTCGATCTTTCCGGCGCTCCTTCGAGAGATACCCTTCGGCGTGATCCCGTTTCCGCGGCTGATCCGCCCTAGAAGTCGTATCGTCTCACCGTCTATTTAGGGAAGGAGGTTTCTAACCTTCAGTTGGGACATCTCCGACGATTCGCCCGAATCGTTGAAGAAGACGGCAAGGCGGCAACCAATTCAGCTTCTGTTCGATACCACGCTCTGTCCGGCAACCGACAAGCTACCGTCGCCGATAACGCTCCTGCTCGGCCCTGACCAGCCATCGTCTTCGATATCACTCTTGTTTCGGTACTGACCAGCTTTCCGTTGCCAACTCGTTCTGCCCGGCAACCTGACTTCGAAGCCCTACCTGCCATCCTCCAAGACGACCAACCTAACAACGACTTCTCAAAGTATCAAAACAGTCATCCCGGACCCGACATTCTTAGTTAAACAAAGCTGTCATCTTTACCTCTTCATTGTCTCGGTTATACACTTTTCTTCGAACACGCAAATTAGCTTGCAGGGTCGACGTACTTATCGGCCCCGCAACACATTGCCGTAGAATTATCAGTTTGAGCGATGTTGTGGTTTCAAAGCAACTAAGATGACAATAAAAATAATAATTGTTGGCTGACCTTAATCTAACTAAAATGTAAAACGAATACTGCTGCTACTAAAATTCTATCACTCCTTCTGTCTACATCCACTGCACCCACTCCTGCAGGATAAATCCTATCAAATGTGGTCATTTACCAACGACTGATATTTACCTATAGACTGAAGTATAAATGACCAATGTTTATCTATCACCGAATCAACTAAGTGCATATAAATACGAATATAATAATAGCAAAACTGATTTTGACATTAAATCACCCAACAATGATTGAAATTATATTATATGATATATCCAATAACCTGAAGGTCGGAGCATACAAAGGCTGAAACGTTGTGAATATATGGCAATGAAAATGAGGACAACAGTTCGAATAATGTAAATAATGTAAGTAATCATAATACCTCATCTCAGAGATATAGACAAATGGTTGAAATATAAAAAACAACCAAAACACACACACACACACACACTCCCTCTCCCAACCTCTTCTTTATATATGCAATATCCTTTTAGGATGTGAATAACCATGACACTGCGTAACTTCTTGAATGTTGTTGCTCGAAGTAATACTTACCTCTTTTCTACCCACCTCTTCTTACCCATGTTTATTTTTGTAGTTTTCTTCTGTTATCCAAACATGTTACTTGTTTTTATCTTACTTCTCTTGACGTCATTATATCCTTTGAGTGTTAAAGTCTTCAAAAATTTTCCTTGGCATCTCCAAGATTTCAGTGGTTTCGTATTGTTAGCAGCCGTTTCTTTGTAGCCTTTATTCTTAAAGTTTCCTCTCTCAGATACTCTATCGATGCCATTAACAACATCTTTTCTTCATCTCTGGAAATTGTCTAGCATTTACTGCCATATAGAAGATTACATATTACATAGTCCATCACTCATTTTTTGTTTGTTTCTAGCAACATTTAATTATTTGCTAATGGTAACTTCCGTTCTTTCTATGTGGTTTCGTACTCTACTGTGTCCAGCATATTTACTACCCTTATATTTAAATTTCTGCACCCTTCTCATTCTAACGTCTCTGATATGGAACACGCACTCATATTTTGTTCGTTAATAGTTAGTCTTTCCTTCTTGCTTTCTTAAACCACCTTGTCTAATAGTTCTTTCAGTTCTCTCTTTTGATGTTATTATCAACACTGTATCATTTGCGTGGCGGAGGTTGTTAGGGTTACGTCCAGCGATAATAAATCCCAGTAGATCTTCCAATTCTATTAGAATCAATTCGCTTTTCAGGTTAAAGATACAAGGTGGGAAAACACATCATTGTCACATTCCTCTTTCTATTTTTATGGATTAACTGATCCCATTTGTTATCCTCAGGCAGGAAGTTTGTTCCCATTTCCCTCCTGATTTGCCACCTGTCCAAATCCATGCTTATCCATTATTTCATGATTTCGTAAATGTTTCTGGTTATTTAAATATTCTTTTCCGTGTAATTCAAACTTCATTTCATATTTTATCAAATGCTTTATATCAAATAGCTATATATCTTTTTGTACTTCTATTGTTCGCACTAATAGCAAATATTAATCATATAAATTGCATTTCTTGTTTCAGTGTCATTTATAGTCTTTATTCATAGTATTTTTTGCAATGAGCTCTAATTATTAGAATTCTAATTAATATGTAGCTCATCGAGCTGATTAATAGATGGATTTCGCATTCTTTTGCGCCTAGTTTCTTTGGTAAAGCTACGAAGACACATCTGCTGAGTCCTTCCAGCATTTCACCGCTGTCATATAGTACATTTATCACTTCGGTAACCTCATCTAACCATAAACCATCAAAAACTCTCAGCAATTCTATTACAATTTCGTCTAGTTCTGCTACTTTGTTCTTATTCATCTTTGCCAATATTGACCTAACCTTAAATTTTAATTTTATTAACACTTCTACTGTTTGTAGTCTTCTCTCCTTTGAACGAAATCTCCGATATATTCATTCCATCGCTGTAACACAATTTTCATTATGATTACTTCCTCTTAGATTTTTAAAAAATCGGTATCGCCACATGCAAGACAGTAAAGCCACTAAGATAGAAAGAGTTACAGGGTGTGAAAGAAATAGGAACAGAAACATTAATAATGAGCGGGAAGAGAAAAGAATAATCAGGAAGACAGTAGATAGCGATTGTCATTGCATTTAAACTTTAGTAGATTAAAGTTGGCTGGAAAGCACGGAGACGGAAGGGAGTTCCACAAGCAAGAAGTGTGAGAAAAGAAACTGTTAGCATAAAATTTACTGCGCTTAAATTCATAAAGTCTAGGTACCATAGCGAAGAATCTTCCGAACGATTACCATGAAAGTATTTATAGAAAAGACCCAAGGAGGCAACTTTTCAGTGGTGGTAAATTAATGGAAGCCGAGCCGCCAAATCAGATATTGCTGATTCTTCTTTGGAATTTATCAAGGAGCTCCAGACAAATATCAAGGGAATCGAACCGTATGTGGCAGCAATATTCTAAGCATGGACGAATGGTAAATCCTATTTTATACTCGTTTTATGCCTTGATATTTCTTTAATATTTTGTGCATGGTTGCTACATCGATGTTCTGCAATGTTTCTATCTCTAAACACTTCTCATTAGGTCATTCTCCATTTGTTTGCATGCTATTAATTCTGATTATTTTGTTGAATTCCATGCATTCTATACCGTTTCTTGATGTTAGCTACCGTCTTTCTTTTATGAATTTTGCCGGTCATCTATGTATATTTTTTCTTGTAATGGGATGACTTCTTTTGTAGTTGCCTTTAGTACTTCCGATAAAGGTACTCAACATTGCTTTCTGGACCTATTCTAATGTTTCATATCTTTTTTTTTTCAGTTGACAACCGTTCAAAACCGGTGACGACTGATCTGACTGAAAAATTCAGGAAGAATTTCTACACATTTCGTCCATCCCCAGGTCGGATGTACTTCTTTATACTTGACGTTCAAAATCAGTGAGTTGTTTAGCCATACGAGAAGGGCAGAACGAAATAACCTTTAAATGATGAGTCACAGGCAACAATTAATCAAGCACAAGAAAACAAAATCCAAAGTTATGTAATTACGCGAGAGTAGCATGATTCTTGAAGGTCATGAATATTCAAGAAATTTACTCAAGGTTATTCAAGGTCAATTATTCTTGAAAGATAAAACAATGCTAATGAATTTTCTCCCTCTTTACTGGGCACCGTGTACGTTTGAAAGACTTATCAGGAAGAAAAAAATCATGTATAATGAGACATTTCCCTATGTAGCAATATGTTACTTATATTCTATACCTGTGCGCGCCAAACATAATTAACGTTAGACGAGTCAATGAAAACTACATATATATATAGAGAGAAAGGCTCTTGAGAAAATAAAGTTTGCTTATTTTAATATTTTTCAATTTGTGATACTTTTAAAGTTTTCTTTCATCCTAAACTTTTATTGTTTAAGCCTGCATTATTTGTAAATGTTCCCTTCTTCTAAATTTCTTTTCTCCGTCTACTTTTTTTTTATCGCTATTTCAACTCTTCTCTCTGTATCACCTTGATAATCGACTTTCTAGCGGACAAATACCTACAATTTATGGCGTGACATGAAACTAAAATATTTCGGTTAGCTTGATACCAGCTCAATTAGTTTTGAAATCAATATAAACTACCTGCGACATATTTCATACAGACTACACGCAACAGACGGCCTTTAAAAATACTCGATCGCAAATAAATACAGGCGCCACGACGACAACATTATCTAAAAAGTAAATTCTTGTCGTTAATAAATTAAGCAGTTCATTTTATCAGAGAAAGCGGACGCAGAAAAAATGTGAAATATGTAAGATTCGTTCTTGGAACGCTTGGCATTCTTTGATAACTAGAATCATAGCCCAATGTCTTCTTTGTTTTCTATTGTGAATGATTATGGGCATTGATTAGGTCTTATTTGATCAAGACTGGTTGGTCGGGCTTGTGTCAGAAAAGAGATCGAAAACTTTGACGAAGATTTCTTTGTATTTCAATATTTGAACAATGATCCTTTTCCTAAAGAGAATAAAAACCAAAAATAACCAAATTTTTTCATGACAACCAAAGTGTATTATCAGTTGGAACAAAATAAATGACCGTTTTGTAGCACAAACGTTTTGATGTCATAGTTTGATAAAAAAAACAGGGTTTTATTTATCAAGGTAAGCATTATTAGACTCAACACAACACAACCAATAACAAGCTTTTGATAAATTTTCACTCCGTAATTTATTTTGCCTCTTCCTTCTCATGTGCGAGTAACCTGCTTGATTCTGCTTAGCAGCAGAATACAGAGGTCACTCTTATTTTTCTGCGCGGTGGACAGGTCGAACTAACACATTTCGTTATAGGGTACATCCCCACCACCCCACATTTCATCTCAAAATTATATGCCACATGAAATATTAAAAGACAAATACAAAAAAAACATTATCAACAATCCGGCAGGGTATTTATTTCATCATGATAAAAAGAAAAAAAAAACTGTTTGTTCATTTAGGATGAAAATGAGTCACTGGAGCCGACAAATTACCAGAAAATATTTTCCATTTGGTTCGTAATGGTGAAAACACACACACACACATATATATATATATATATATATATATATGGCGTGATCACTCCCACCAAGCAAGGTAGTAAAGCCACAAAAACACAAGGGGGTTTTAACTGGATGTGAAAGAAAACAGAAAACAGAAAACAGAAAAATGTGACTAAGGTGTGTGTGTGGGGGGGGGCGGTAATAAAGTAAGACTACTCGGGAGGACAGCAGATAGTGATTGACATTGGATTTACAGTTTCGAAGACTAAAGTTGATTGGAAAGCATGACGCCAAAAGGGAGTTTCACAAGCGGAAAGTGCGAGAAAAGAAACAGCATAGAACTTACGGCTACATTTAGACAGCACAAACTGCAAATCCCGACGTCAGTCTCGTATTCCGCTTAAATTCATAAAGTCTAGGTGGTACCATGGCGATGACCTCATCTGAACAATTAACATGAAAGTATTTATAGAAAAGTTACAGGGAGGCAACTTTACGGTGGTGAGAAAGTGACTGAAGCAGGGATGCCAGATCAAGGCCAATAATATTGCTGATTCTTATTGGGATTTTATCAAGGATCCCTAGATATATAACAGGACATCCGGACCATATGTGGTAACAATATTCCAAGCATAGTCGAATGGTAGACTTACAGATATGCAAAATGCATCAAAGATCCGGAAAAAATGATAATTTATTGTGGACAAGTTCAATCAATAGGAAGAAAAGGATTGTAATTTTTTATGCAAAAGTTGAAATCATGTGCATAACCTGCTGTCATAATTTGATCCTATAACAGCACCGAGCAATCATTAGCCATGAGGATTTTTTTTGGGCGGGGGTTAAGATTTGGTTTTGACATTGTTCATTGCGTAGCATGTTTGTCAGCGCAAATAAATCCACATTTCCAGTTATCATACGTAAACCATTTTTCATCAACAAACATGACACGATGAAGAAAAGGATATTTTAAAAAAACAAAAAACAAAAAAAACAAAAAACAAAAACGAATAAGTAAATTGCAGTGTCAAAATGTTCAAGTTGATGAACATTTGATTAAATCGAAAGAATACCTATTACTGTATTTCTTCACTTCTTACAAATGTCTTCTGACTCTTGTATAAACTAACCACAGTTTTGTCTCTAACACCTTGATGTTTCTTTCTAGATGAATCACCACAGCTGCTTTCAGCTTTTCATTGTCTTGTGACGATTTGTTAGCAACAAGCAGGGTACCGTTCTTTCTGAAGCTGATTTCATCACCCCCACCCATAAATGCTGTTGATGTTTTGGTAGACTTTTAACCGAATTTAAACCTGAAGACTAATGATAACAAATTGGTGTTTATTTATCTTTGTTTCTACCCGATAAAAATACCCCAATAAAATCAGACAACACTCGATAGACGACACGCTATTGATATGTAGACGTATGTATAAACTGAAGAGATCGATGTGATAAAAAAGGCAATAACGATCGCCCTAATTCATAAACGACCATTTATTTTGTTCCAGTTATTTTGAATATATCGGTAATTAAAACATGGCACTGAAAAGACTTTTAGCACAAGACGAAAAAAATAAATCACGTGTAAAGAGACTTTTCCTTGTATGTCAATTTCATACATGTAAAAGTCTCTACAATTAACAGGTAAACACATCTCAGAATTTTATCAAAACATTCAGTGCCGAACTAATATTTTATAAAAAAGAATTCAAAAATCTTTTGTTGTTTGTAACTAATAACAGATAATTCTTGTCATTGTAGAAAATATTGTACCCAGAAAATAATTTTGAGAAGTGGACCAATTATGTGCGTGCGAGAATAAACAAATAATTAAACACACAGAGGAAAATAATGACTTATTTTTGAAGCGGAAATAATATCCTGTTCAACTATAGTCAGTCAATTATATGCCATCTTTCGATACATGACTGACGAAGCAAATTTGCCATTTCTTTCTGCTGCAGACCAGTTGCCATCCAAGTCTGTCCTGCTATTTACCCATATCTAGGGGGAGAAGAAGAGAATTCATA
>OZ010610.1:62413254-62435754 GCA_963932145.1 Acanthosepion lycidas | reverse complement strand
AAATATTTATGGGATACTGGTAGAAATTTTGTGATAAATAGAATTCTTTTTTTAAAGATTATATTTTTATTTGTCATACAAGATTTAAAATGAATCGAATATTCAATCGTTGTTGAAAGACGGATAAAGTATGTTTCAAATGATATCAAGAAATTGTATATGGTCTTTCTTAATTTCGCCATGATAGAAGAAAATCTATTATAGCAACGAAAGTTTTTGCTGAATACATTTGTTATATTAAAGAAGCAATTCTTTTAATAGTGTCGAGATTCCTTATGTAGCTAAGTCGGACAAAACTGAAATGTTTACCAAATGTTTTAGTTCAATTGGGAGAAATGAAACGGCACAGACGAGCTGGTGCACTAATTCACAGATTTACAAATACAATGCGCATTGCGCACACATACAATAATTGTTATAAAAATCTTACCTTTAAAGTAACAGCATACGACATATAAGAAAAGATTCTGAGAAATAAACTTAATATTCCTTCGTTTCTTTTTACGGCTTTTGCACAAACTGGAAAATCGAATCGTACCTATTTGAATGTTTGCAGACGACATGTTTAACTACTTGATTCCACAGATTTTCGTTAACAGCGACATTAAAATGTACGAACGTCTCTTGGCTGTTGCATAACAATAATTCACAGATCTGTAATGTTTGTCGCAATTTAGATTCGCAATAAGTGACAAAATGTTTGGAGCGACGACGTCCTGTTGTTTTATGTTCGTTCTGATTTGTTTGCTTTTTTCTTAATCCCCCCCCCCCCGTCTCTTGTAAACCTTCATTTAATCCACTTCCTTCTCAATCCCTCTTGACCAACACCGGCTTGATTCTCACTCCGCTGCTTCTTGTTTGTCCAGTTTTTAAGAATTGCTTTCATTTTCGTTCATGTTGTTCTTTCTTCCTTTTATAATTTCTGTTTATTTAACTCAAGCAGTTCTTTTTTAGATAATTGCTAATTTTCTTTTTACTCTCCTCCTCTATCTATTCCTCTTTCTTAACCTTCAATTCTTTTTCTTTTTTACTTCATTTCTTTACTAACTCATTTTTGTTTTCTTTCGTTTGTTTTTCCTTCATTCTTTCCTTTATTTTTACTTCAGGCTTTTTACTTTTTCTTGCATTTTTTAAACCTCTATAATATTTTTGCTTGTTATTTTTTTTCATCCATCATTCTTTCTTAATTTATGTCCCACCCTATTTCCTTCCTCTTTTCTTTTATTCTCCGTATTTCTTTAAAATTTATTCTTACTTAATCACCTTTCTTTTTCTAATTTTTCTGTTTCTCCTACATTTTCTTTTTCTCATTCTCCTTTTATGTTTCATTTATTCGACATTTTCTATTCAGTCTTTCGACTTGCATATTTCCAATTCTTCACCTCGCTTATTCTTTTTTTCATGCGGATTTTCAACTTACTCTTTAAATAAATTCATCTCAGATTCTTTTTGTTCCAATTTATTTTATCACCGTTTTTATAAATCAATAAAAAATATCTCTTGATTCTTTTAAGCATTTCCAGTTACTTCATTTTATATTTTATAAAATATTTTAATCAAATCTACCCTCTATTTCTCACCTTGTCGTCTGTACTTCATACACTTTTCGCTCTTCTCAATTATGATGTTCTTCATCAACATAATCGCATTACAAATTCATGTTATCATCGCTTTCCATTGCACATTTTCCCACTAACTTTCTTACCCAGATTTTCTTCATCCTGTTTCTCTTTGTATCGTTTATATTTTTTCTTCTTTTCAAGTAAATACTTGCTTTTCATCTTAAACGATTATCATTGTAACTCTAGTTATAACCCGACGCAACCACACCCAATCATATACATGCTAGATCCTGTCCACACATATGTGTATATTTATACAATGATTGCTGGTCCTCAGTGAAAAGAAACAGGTTTAAACGGGAGTTTATTCAAAGTGAAATCTGCAACTTTGATAAAGACATTTAACACCTAAGGCAGTTTGAAGAAAAAAAAATATTAGGGTATTCCACCTACTCTTCCTGGGAAAGAAATCTGCCTTCAAAGGGCATCTATTGTCGAAAGCATTTAATGATAGATATTTACTAAATATTGCTTAGTTGAGTCACATGCCCACACGATTTCCTGTCATATCTCCGATATCAATAACAAGTCAGTTTTTCGTTAGATTCAATGTTAGTTAATTTACTTAGCTTTTCAGTAGGGCTTTACTTTTCAGTAATAGACTTTGAATAAAGTTTAAATAGACAATATGGCCAGTAAAAGTTTAAGTTTTAATGTTTAGGCGATTCAGAAAGCTGTAGATGATAATAGCATTTGACAATAGAAAATGATAGTTCACATTTTTCACTTGTAAATGGCAAATCATAACCAATCACATGGACACCTCGATGTGGTGTAACGCTTAACAAGCGTATCTCGCTAGAACAATCGCGACTGAATAGTGAGTTCAATCCTCACCGTGTTCCTTATACTTTCAGCCTATAGCCACATCTAAGCTACGCTTAAAAAATCGCCATCATAACCAGTCTTATAAATAAATATTATATTACACAATCAATATCAAATTATTTTGTTTCATGATGCAAACATTATTAAATCAAGGAACATTTATTGTATTCATAAGGGTCTATAATTTAAGTCTTCATTAAAGAATAAAAATATTACTTAAATGAATTTGTGGTTGGATACCAGATGAATAATAATAATAATAATTAGCAGCATGGCCCGGCGTTGCCCGTGCTTGATTCAAAAATCTTACGACTCATACAGCAATCGCTATCACTTGAGTTAAAATATTTTTGCCCTTCCTTGCCTTTAAAGGAGTGCTCTTTGCCGTGCTGATGTTGCTACATGCCTTACTTCTTGCCTATTTTTTTCGAAGCTCTATACTAAACATTAAATCTGTTACGAAAAAAGAACTAAACAAAATGAACACAAAACGATCAGCTTTAAAAAAGGACTCGTAACTGGAAAAACCGAATGAAAAACGAATGTTAAAAACAAATACTTTTTCACACCCAACACAGTTCTGCGGAATCAGAATCAACGTTGAGTTTAAGCAAGCGAATGAGCCAATTGGAGTAAAGTGCCATGCAGATTTAAATTTTTCCCACTTGTGACGAATGCAGCTATCGATTTTCTTTTGCATGCTAGTATGTTAGTTAACATTCGTGTCAGCCAGCTGTTGGCTCTCACGCTGGCCAATAGAATCTTCCTGCCTATTCGTGGTAGCCAGTTATATACTCTTACTCTGGCCTGTAGAAAATGGCCGCAAACTACATGAAAACTACCGTAGAAGCATGAAAAAATCGATTATTTCCACTATCGATGGGAGGTGGGAAATGCAAAGTCGGTCTTGGCCTTCCCGCTAACTTGAAGCATGTGAATGTAAATTTTGGTGCAAATCCGTCGAAAATTGCGGCCATGCATTCGTTACACATATACACACATCCAGCCTTTTATAGATAGAGATAATAACAATAGTGACATTATCTCAGAATGATCAATGTTCACATTCAATAAATAGAAAAGCCGCCATGACAGGGAGGGTCTAATATCTGCATTGGAAGATCTCTCATCACTACAGGCGACTTTAGAGTTACATCTAAATACTTGGTAACCCTCACAATCATAGACGGTCTCAGTGAATTTGTGTCAACCAACCTGAAGGTACTTGTAACGGGGGGCGGGGGGGTCCCGCTTGCAAGGTCATGCGATGGTTTTCTAAAAAACCTTTCGCCATATCGCACATATTTGGCTGTGATGCATATGGCAGATATACTCTTATCATTTTGAGTACCATGATGGGGGGGGCGGGTATATTAGGCCACGTCACTTTTTCGGTACATTGCTCTATCACTTAGTATTAATAGTAGGTGTCCAAATTAATTTAAATATGGACATGACGGAGTAAAGAAATATTTGCAATTCAACACCACTGTTGTAAGGTGAAAATATCACCTATCAATATAAACTTTGGGACTTCAGGATACAAATCGATAACCGCACTATACAATAGACCAAGAGCTTTCAAAAGTATAAGTGCTGTCCAATGTTTTTCAAATATAAGGGCATAGAAATAGGAATTGCAAGAATGCGGCATTTAAATCAAACCAAAACAAAATTTCTGTAGTAATAAGAGTACTAGGAACCATTAAAAAGAATACTAATATGTACATTAAGAAACCCCAGAAAACCCCCTCACTATCTGAAATGTAGATGGAGCTCATAAGTATTGCTCATTTACCCAGAAACCCCACCCCTCACCAAAAAAAAAAAAAAATTAATGGATTTTATCAAACAGAAAATGATGAAAACTTATCAGAGAATATGAAAGAAATGGGAAAAAGTAACGCGACTTTTTAAAAGGATTATTTAAGGGGAATGAGTGCGAGAAAAGAGAACGTCACCTCTCTTATCCCGAATAAAGGACACTCTGATGTGAAACGTGAAAGGAACAAGCATTTATTAAAAAAAAAAACATAAAAAATGAACACAATATAAATTTTACAAAAAACTTGCATAAAAATTCCTTTTGTGCGCCTAATTATTAACAAGGCAAGATAACCAGTTCAAAATATAGAATTATTGTTGCTTAAAAAGATTTACACGATTCAAATTTTCAAAAATCGTAAAAGCCTTGAGAAGGTACAATAATTCTACGTTTTAAAAAAGTTAAAATATTTTTAAAAAACAGTGAACGTGCTTGGCAGAATTCCCCAGCGTCATTAAGACTTTTAACAAAATTGTTCTTTTTTTAGATTCACTTTGGTTCTGCTTCTATTTGTGTTTATTTCTTTTTTATTTTATATATGTTTTATAACCCCCCCCAAGAGAAAGACCAATAAACAAACTTAGTGTATTGTATTATTTTTAATTATTTTATATTACTTTCTAATAAAAAGAAAAAAATATTTTGTCAGAAAGCCGAAGAAAACGACAAAGACAGAAAGAACTGGCATCAGAATACTTGGAATGATGTTGAAGAACCTGGGAAAAAGACGAGAGACTCTGGAGAAGAGACGAAACTATCCAGACAGCAGTATTATTGAAAAGAGCGACAAGGAGAGTGCTGGAATATTAAAGAGACTCGATGATACTTAATTTTTAAAATAGGCCACCATTTTTCAGTACAATCTTCTCTTTAGGATTGAACATCAAACTTCTTGCTCACTAATTAATTCCGACTCAATATTTTTTGTTTAAAAATGGTATGTTTATCGCAAGAAGTTCTCTTAGCAACAGGGTTTCTGTGATAAATAAAAAAAAAAAAAATTACTCTTGATATATTCTGTCAAGTATGCACCACAAAAGAAATATTAAAATATTTTAGTATATATCTTTCTATGTATATTCAATCATCTACTTACATTATTTTAAAAGTTTTCAGATTCGAATTTTTAAAAATACGAAAATAAAAATAAAAATAAAAAAAAACCCCGAAAAGTGTTGAAAAAATTAAGAATGGGAATATTTATCCATTTCTTAGAAATTTTTCTATTGATGTTTTTATTTTTCGCAGTCGAAATCGTAATTGATATGTGTTTATCTTTATGAATTGACCTCAAATATTATCAATCTAAATCATCCTCGAAACAATTACGTTTACGAGTGAGTAACCCAGTTCAGTTTTCTGCCGATTTTAATAGAATATTGTTAATTTGGATTCCGAAATTTTAGCTTATGCACTTTTATGCGTTAGATAAGGAAGAATTGGTCAACTTTTCTTTTTTTTTTTTTTTAAAATCTTGCTCTCATACTATTGACCTCTTCAGCCGAAGGTCAAATTTCAGATTTTACAGCCAATGATTACTGCTGATTTTTAAATATCTGAATTCTGTATTACAGATCTCAATGAAATATTTCTAAAATTGATCTTAGTTTCGAATTTACAAGGATAATTCTAGCAATCTGATCATTTCCTATTACACCATTTATTTGTGAATTTGATGCCAACTTAAATAGTTTGAAGATTGAACTTTACTGATCTATTTAATTATTTGAAATTGTCTCTCCATCTCTCCTCTCTCTTTCTAGTAAATGACAGTGTCAAGATTGTATTATTAGGCATCATCCAAGTAAGTAACAGAATTGATTCGATGATCATTTTTATGTGGAGCCACTACGTCAAATTTCAAAGATTAAACAAACACATGAATCCATTTGGAAATTCCCACGCTTTGTTTCGGGAATTTTCGATGAGAACACAATGTAATTTTTTTTAAATAAAAATCAAATATTATTTACAGGTGTAAATCGTCAATTTTCAATTTTTAAGAAATTCCAATAGTGTTTTGTAAGAGTGTTTTGCGCACGCGCGCTCCTATGAATTGACCTTTAAGTTAGATAGCTCCAGTAAGAACTTGCAGCGTTCTCACGTATCTGGAGGGCGTGGGGGCTCCCTACTATGCCACACCAACACCTCCAGCAAGGATCCTGAGAATTTCGCAGAATATATAAAAATATTCCTCGTATTGGTGGTAATAAAATAAGCACATCCCATCTCTCCTCTAGCTTTTAACCATTCAGCACAAAATAAACGTTTTTCAGCACTAAAGCAGAATGAGTCAAATAAAGCTTCGACTTAGAATTGTTATTATATTGCAATCTTCCTCGTTTGTATTTAATTCAACTTTTAGGTTATGTTATCATTATGTTCTTATTCGGCCATATACAAAATGTGGCTCGATAATCATTGTGACTTCTTGTGTAATAGCAACTTTGTCGACAGATTGGAAATTGGGCATTATAATCACCGTTGAATGGTAATGATATATGTCGTAGACATTCATTAGTATAATTTGAAGTGTGCCAGAGAGTTTCTAGACACTATTTGTAGATAGAAGCAAGTGTTATCTACTGTGACCTATTATCAATAATGTTAACAACAACAACGGAAATAATACACAACATGAAAGCTTCGGTTGCTACAGAGGTTATCTTGACATATGTCAACGTAGTCACTATAGTACAAATGTCTGAGTCTTTATTTTCAGTGAATTAGGGACAAAATATTTAACGTAAGTCTTATGCTTGCGGAAGGAAGCGACGTCCACGTGAATCCTTGAATCCGAAAGGAATTGATAGGTCACATGACTGGTGCACAATTTATGCATATGGCACGTTTTTTGCTATGTTTTGCGTGATGGCGATTGTGTGGAAGTAATTTACAAGAAAAAGAAGAATTTTAAACTCAGAGGAATATTTGATTACTTATCGCAAATCTAAAATAAAACTAGATTTGCTAAAAAGTAATAAGATAAAAAACAGTACTTTAATTTATTCTTCAATTTCAAATGTTTATATTAACAGCATTATTTAAACCTGTAGGGACATTATTATTTATAAAATAAATGCGAATGTCAGTGTGTCACTGTGTCACTTTTTCAAATAAAGGGACACATCTCTCTAACTTTCAGTAGCTCATGTTACAGAAATTTCGGGTACCCAATTTTCATTATTGCGATGGTTTTCGGCGATTTTTACGTGATTTTTGCGACGAATTTTTTTGTACGATAACAATTTTTATAATTTGGAAATAAATGTGGGAATAATCGAAATTAATTGCGAAATTCAGCGTAAGTCACCCATGAAATAAAAATAATTGTACGGAAAGTAAGGATCTACGCAATTGTCTTTAAATTAATGGTAGCAGAAGAATTATCATTGAACTTTAAAAGATAAGCTTAAATATTAATGCAATACTTAAATGCAGTGATCAATTTTGAGTTCTTCTGTAGTTTATTGTTGCCTATCGCATACGGCAGCGATATGCCTCACAAAAAGAAATCTCCGCCAACAGAGGACCAGATTAAAAGAGCCAAGGCTGCAGCCAGGAAAAGTAAGTCCCGTGAAAATGAAAAACCTGATCAAACGGCAGCCAGGATAGCTTCCAATGTTGAGAATATGCTTAGGGACTCTCAAACTCCTGAAGAAGCCGAGGCCCAATCAATTAGCTAGCTTAAATGCCGACCGATAAACTAGTTAATAATAATAATAATAATAATAATAATAATAATAATAATAATAAAATAAAATAAAACAAATAACATTAAAACTTTGTTTAAAATAAAATGAATAGAACGAAAATAATAACAACAATTGCAACGAAAACTTTCAAAACGGCGAACTCACTTTCTTCGTTACTGACCCTCAAAGTGTCAAGACGTCTATTCCCTCTCTTTGCACAAAACGGAGGTGCAAAGAGAGGGAATGATCAGAGATTGTCAGTTTTCCTCTGTTCCGATCTAGCACTAATTTAATGCCTCGAAAACCAAAGTGGTTACATTCCATTTCCGCCAATCGGACCCCGAACTACCGCCATTCAAGATGAAGGATGTCTCCTCGCGGAAGCACCCTGCCTTGAGAGAATATTGGTCCCCAAACTCACACCTGACCTCGGGTAAAACTCTTAGATACAATACATCGCTAAAAATGCGAGTAAAATGGTCGGCTCCCTGTACCGTTCCAGTAAGTACCTGACTCCTCGTGTTATCCTCTACCTTAACAAGAGTCAGATCAGGCTGAAAATGGAATACTGCTGTCATATTTGGGCGGGAGCTACCCAGTCGTGACTTTCCAGTCTCGATAGAGTTCAAAAGCGTCACCGAGTCCTAGTGGGTGGCGAATTATTTCCCACTCTCATAGGCGGGACGTGGCGAGTCCCTTACTGTTCTATCGCTACTTCCATAGAAAGTGCTCGGACCAACTACATCCCAGTTTTAACCTTCACGTCTAGTGCCCTTCATGCCGTTTATATAATAACAAACCACCCCAATTCCATCCATATTCCATCTGCGAGGAGTTCCACTCGAACAGCTTCTTACCGTGAACCACTGCTCTGTGAAACCGACTCCCAAGAGGATGTTTCTCCGATTACAACAATGTTCATTGTTCAAGTCTAGTTAAGCGTTATCTTCCCCTACTATCCATATAAACTACCCCATAATATAACCCTGTATCTCGAGTTGCCCTCGGACCTTGTACAGGGTGAACCTTACTGTACCAAAAAACAAACAAAAAACAAAACAAAAAAAACACATCTTTAAACTTACCACTTAGTTTATATCCTACACTTAATATCTGATTTAGACTTCCACCCATCGCCCATTTTATTTTTTGGCATTGTTTCTGTAAACCTGAATTGACTCTCAACTTTTCGACTTCGAAAATTCTTTCTTTTTTTTTTTTTTTTTTTTTTTTGAGAACAATTGATCAAATTATTTTAACGAGATCTTGTCAAAATGAGAGACGTTGACACGGTATATCAATTTCTGCTCGAAAATTCGTTCAGTATAGTAGTTGTTGCTGTTATTATTAAATTTAGTTTAGTTTGGCACAAGCTAATAATAATTGTGGCCTCATACTCAACTCAGTCAAAAGAGGATCGAACCCTGTAATCAATAGTAATGGTTAACCAGCCAAACCTGTTAACCGAGACTCCCTTCGTTCGTTACAGCGCCGGTGGAATTCTGTACCAGGATTACTTTCTATTAAAGCAGTTATTTGTTTTATCATTAGCGGTATTCATTTATCTATACTGAACGAAAAGGGCAAATTGAGAGTGAGAGCATGGGATGTGGATGGAAGAAGAAAGAGATGAAAAAGAAGGAGGAAGGGGGAAGGGAAGAGTTGAGGGTAGACAAGAAGGATAAACTTTACTCTTTTGCCCTTTATCTCTTACTAGCAAAATTATTCAAATATTTACAGATCCAAAGAACAAAGAATTTAATTTAAAGAAATTGAGCCCAGTCAACACAATTGTTTTAACTGCATTTTTGCAAGGACAACTGAGCCACATTTTTCTTAGTTCTTTCGATAATCTCCAGATAACCCGATAAGACGACCTCAAATATTTTGCCTAAAATATTTGGTCTTAAAAACCAAAGGCATGTGTATTTCACGTTATTGTTATTACATGTTAATAAATTAGAATATAAAAGGTAAGAGAGAGAGAGAGAGAGAGAGAGAGAGAGAGAGAGAGAGAGAGAGAGAGAGAGAGAGAGAGAGAGAGGTCATTTTTACGGTGTATCAACCCTTATTGTGTTATTTACAGACGAAACATATTTCGGCTTTTTGAAGGTTGCTTACAGAACCCGATGTTCCCAATCGGTCCTCCATCTAAGTACTTACCAGGTTCGACGTTGTTTAACTCCAATGATCGAACGGGGACCGGTGTTTTCAGTTAATATATAGATAGAGACAGAGACAGACTAGCAAATAGAAATAAAAATTAATAAAAGCCCTATATTAAGAAATGTTTAATTTCGTTTATTGTAGCTATGGGATTACCCCACTTGTCTGAATTTCCCCTAACGTCATCTCGGTGGCTTTGCCAAAAAAAGTATAAAAGCAAAAGAAGGCAAAAATTCTCATTCTCTTTCTTAGTCCTCGGCGAACCACGTGTCACATAAAGCACAATGCTATCTTGTGTTCGAAAAAATCTTACTTGAACACCAAATTACAGTCTATCACATGATTATGTACTCTCTGTTCAAAAAACTGGTAACCTAATGCTTTTGCACTCCTCTTTTCATTCCAATTCAGCTCTTCGTAGAATGAAAGCACTTTCATTTTAAGAACCATTTGCTAAATGTATTTAATCACTAGTTGGTTGTGAATTTAATTCCTGCTTCAACCAGTGAAATCATATATTAAGGCACATTGGAATAGCGAAAATGACTTCCAAAAGTAATGCAAAGTATTAAGAAAAAAGGAAAAGTTCGTTAGAAACACAGAAAAGAGTACTGAACTGTTATGTAATATCACTCTTCCTATATAGCAATGAAGAAAATGAAGAAGAGACTTCAGCAGAAATGTGGTTCTACAGACGGATGCAGAGAATAATATTGGACTGATATGTGAGTAACGAGAACATTTTAGGGAAAACAGAAAAAAAAAGGAAACAATTGACATTTCTAGGCTATTTAATGAGGAAAACGAGCTTGAATAATTTGACATATTGAAGGACAATAGTAAATCAGTGAATATATAATGTAAACACTATCTTCCACAAGGATGTGCAGCCATACAGTTCGGACCCTATCTCTCGTAGATATCTTCAGCTTGTGATAGTTGTGGGGGTCAGGTTGGTTACATACAGTTTTAAACTGGCCAAGGAGTTAGGGCCAGATAGGTCGTCGATCGTCTAGTTGCTGGTGCGTGTTGTGCTTCTTACTGACAAGAAAAGGTGGGGGGGGGGTTGCCCTTCCTTTTGATTCAATAAGTCGTGGTATTTTTTTTTTTTGACGACTGGGCTGAAGAAAAGAAAGTCTTGTCGGAACAAGGAGAAGGTCTGATCTTGTTTGAAAATGATAGTTTTAATAATAGTAAATAAAGAGAATATTTATAAAAGTTTAATATAGTATAACACCACTGGATGGGGTAGTGACTTGGAACCAAAGTGTGTATTCTCAACTTTTATCAGAAAATTGATCATTGAGTTAAGTTCAGGCAGGTGTGACTTGCCAATTTTCGATGTGTCTCACCTCTGTCGTTCTCTCGGCTGTCTTCCCTCTGCCGTTAGCCAAGATGCTGTATGTATAAGGACCCATCCGCCCACGAGTTTTCTCATCCTCCTTTGATCACAAGAGGGGTCAAAAAGGATAATTTCCTCTGGTTTGTTTTTAACTTATCTAGACTTTAAATATCGCTAACTTTCAAGGCCATTTGCATTCAAAATAGCAAACTTACATATTCATCTGATAAGCCTTTAGGCGAACAAAGACAAAACAAATGTTGCCATCTGTCCTTTAAACAACATATGTTTTCACATTTAAATTTCCTGGGAAAATTTGAATTCAGTAAAAGATTCAAATTTGTAATTTTTTCTGTTCCATTCGCCCCAACCAAAAACCAGAAATATAAAATACACTTCTCTAACAAACAAGTTACCTTGTTAAAAATAACCTACCTGATAAGTTTGTGTAATTGGAAATAAAAAAGGTTATATTTTTTTAGACTGGACACACAAAAAAAATCTACACTTAATATTTATTTAAAAAAAAATTACGTGCGATTTTGAAATTCGTTCCGTTGCAGTTCATTAGAAGAGTTTTTTATTAAATCGAAAAATGTAAAGTTTAATGTCATTTCTGCGTGTGAACATTTTTTTTTTTAAATTTTACTTTTTTCCATTTTAGCAACTGTTAGATTATTTTTTGTATGGATGTTCAAAAAGGAAATAATTATAAATTACCGCATTTAATTACTTTTCCCTACCTGAATTGCACTATGATATATAATAATTAAATAACTCTTATATTCAGAAAAATTCCCAAAACACATTGGGTGCAATTAAATATTTTATGACATCAAGCAAAAAAAAAAAAATAAATAAATAAATAAATAAAAAAGATGACTAATTTTCTGAAATGTGCTAGTGTAATTATTTACACTATTTACTTTGTTCGGACTGTTGTACTCATCTTTGTTGCTATATTCACGGCGCTTCGGCGGTTGAAAGCCCCGTCCTTATTCAGGAATTTCGAACTGAAATAAAGAATTCAGTTTGAAATTCCAATCATCTGAAGAAGGCCGGAGCGTACAACGACCGAAACGTCGTGAATATGGCCACAAAGATGAGGACAATAGTCTGAACAATGTAAATAGTGTAAATAAGAAAATAATAATAAAAAATAAAGTATTAAACCCCAAAATATAATTTAACTAAAAACAAGCACGCAACTGTTTCTAATGTAGTATAAAAATAAAATTATTCATGCCATTAAATTTCATAAAGTCATATGAAATCAAAATTATATTCTTAAATTATTGGTTATATAAAATTAAAGATAATTTACTTTTAAACATAAATACCAATTTATCGATATATACCTGTGTTCCGTATTTCTTTCAATTTAATTTTTTAAAATACCTTCTAATTCTCTCGGAATCACCTTACTGGAAAGTCCGGTGGGAAGACACACCCTTGTCTTACGCCCGTTATATTTTTGGATATTTACTGAATTTTCTATCTGTATGCAGGTGTTTTTTTTGCTAGTATAAGTTCTGGATTATTATAATATCCTTCCAAAATCTGTTAAGATTATTTCGTAGTTCCAACAGTTCTTTGTGACGTAATTTATCAAAGACTTTTGCATAATCTATAAAACATAGGTATATATCATTTTTTTGCATTTGTATTGCATCTTGGTGGTACCTAGTTGTTTAACGGCAGCCTTTAAGGTAGGTAACTACATGAAAATCGATAGTATGACAAGAACAGTCTGAAAATTAATGAAAAAAAATTTCCTCGTGTTAAATGTATATTTCATTATTGAGAAGAAACACTAAAGTATTTTTTGAATATTTTTTGAAATTTTTTACTCATACTTAACATGTCCAAAATTTTAATTACAAATCTTGTTTACCAAATAACGAAAAAAAACTCGATTTAAGCCATTTTTAAAATTTTTAAAAATAAGTTAAATTCTTCGTTTAAAAGTCGTTTAAAAATTAAGTATTTCAAAATTTATTCGAAAAAATTTAGAAAATTTGAAGTTTATTTAAAATAATTTAAAAGAAACTTTTACTTACTTTCTTCGTAGAAAAATGTTTTTTTAAAATAAAAGAGAGCCGATTTGAACCACGCGTGAATTGACAAGTGCGAATTGATGCCGTCTATCAATTATTGACAGCTGACGTGAGATTCGAGTTACCCTACGGACGGACAGAATGGACATATTTTTTTAAGCGGACCTGCTTAAGTACTACCTTGTAATAATTAAAGTAAAAAAACTTTCGCCATTCCGTTTTTTGGGGGGATTTTTGTTTTTTTAAGTACTGTACCATAAGTTTGTTGATACTATCTGGAGAAATTATAAATACTATAAAAAAAAAAAAAAAAAGATACAAGTGCTCCACTGCTGACGTTTTTTATTTATTGCACGCACGATACTTCCGGCTTCCGTAGATTTCATTTGGTAAAAATTATTGACACAAATTAATTTTTTTAAAATATGAGGGGTCGTCAGTTTGTAATAAGCTTTGGAAATTATAATCTGTAAATATATATCTACTTAAAAACAGCATTCGTTAAGTTCTACAAGCTTTTCCATAATTTTAGAAGAATTAACAACAGAATGTAAAAATAAAAATAAATATTACAGAAATAACAAATAATTGTAGGTAATTGTTTTAAAAATTCATTTTTCATCGAAATATCTTTTTGCTTTCAGACAATATTGTCCATGTTTATTGGAATAAATAAAAGCAATTAAAAGCTTTTGAAATTAAATAATATTTTTGTTTTATTGAGTTTTGTATGTTACACTTCAGAGACGATTTTCAGGTACCGGGGTTCCAACTAAAAAAAAACAAAAACATGATTTGGTTTCCTCAAACATTGTGCTTTTAACTAATATAATCACTAATCTCCTCAAAATTGAAATTATAGAGTTTTCTTACAATTAGTTAGATGGGGTAATACATATGAAAAATTACTAAAAATAAAAGATATTTATAATAAGTTCCATCATTTATGAATAGTTTCTGAAAGTTTCGCTAAAATCCGACAATTATTTTTATTTTTGCAAGATTTTCCAAATTAATGTGTGTCAAACAGGAAAAAAACGCGCTAAAATTTTATGTTATTTTATCAGCCCAGTTCATAAAAAGAGAATCAAGGTTTTTTTAATCAAAATTTACAATGTTCTAAAATGAAGGAAAATTTTTTAAAAATAAGTAAAAAATATTTTGATCTTTCCTCTCAATAATAACATAAGCATTTAGACGCTAAAATTTTGTTTTCATCAACTTTGGCGTCTTTTTCATCATGCTATGCACTGTTTTTAGCGATCTCAAGGTGACTTTTAAATGAATGGAAAGGTTTGTAAGAACAATCACTTGCAAAAAAATATAACCGATAAAATCTTTAGTTATATGTAAACTGGTGCTGACAATAAAAATTCACTAGAGTCAAAATGTAAAGACGTTGCATTAAACATGAAATCAAATTATGAATACATTCAGGCCAATGCCTAAATTTATGAGCAGGAAAATCTTGGCAAAAAAAGTTTTTAATCATCAAAGGGAAGTAACAAAATAATTAATGGGAAACAACAAAATGCATCGAAGGGAAGTAACAAAATTCTTTAAGGGAAGTGACAAAAATATTTTTAACAGAATTATTTCCCTTGAATTCATCAAAATTTATTGTTTTATTTTTATTTTTTTACGAAGATATAAGATTAAGAATTACTGGTTATGTGGACGAAAACAATTTTATCCGATATTAAATTTTGAATAATTATGAATATCAAGTAAAAATTAAGGAGAGGTCTTTAGTTAAAGCGTTATTCAACCAAAATAATTCGTTGGCGTCTGTTTAACAAATACAAAACTGCTATTTAACAATGTGGCATATGCCATTCTAGTCCACAGTGGTAGGAGTGAAAAGGCGTATCACCACATTCACCTCCTCCTTAAAATATTTCCAATCCAAAACTGTAGAGTTTTTGTGGCTTGATACTGGTGATCCGGAGAGGTTTTTCTAGAGAAATTGGATAATCCCTGATAGTATCTACAGGTCTCGCTTAAGCTTTTCCAACTTCATCTCCATGTATCTCTTGGCGTCCCTCATTAATAGGGTTCTCAACTGGAATTAAATGTCATTTTTGTATCGAACGTGAGCGTAATGTGGATTTGCTTCCACTTCGTCAACTAAAGGATCTGACTTGTTCACTCGAATATGACACAGAGAACAGATCCAGGGTTACATGACCACGAGGGCAGTGAATCTCCGGTTGGGGAATGACTGAAGTAATTAAAAAGCCTCTCATGTTGTGTCATATTAATATCTGTTTACAGCAATTAACAAATTGAATGCAAGGCCTTGTAGCGATGGGGTTACCATTGTTGTTGTAAACGTCGAACGACAAACGTTGCGGTCATCATTATTGTAGTGATTGAGTTACCAATATTTAAATTTGGCTAGGAAATGTGGGATTAAGGACAATACGTGGACGCAATGCAATTTAAATTTGACGTAAATAGCACATAGTATAAAATACAAAACTGAACCGAATGATTTCAAAACATGACAATTGAATTTATTAATGTTTGATATACATGCATGCGAACTGAAAAGGTAGGACAGAGTCGTATCCCTTTGATTAGGTAATAGTTGTACCTGAGTTCATATTAAAAAGAAGTAATATTAAACTGTAATTTAGAAGAATAAAGTTTGGAATTGTGAGTTGTAAAGTTGGTAAAAGTTCAGAAGTGATTTCAGAGTTCGTACTTGCTTGAATGTTGGTAATGGTCTTTAACGTCTGATCGCAATAGCTAAGACGAGAGTTCTTGAAGATTACATTTTGGCACATGGTAGCAAGGAATGAGACGTGAGAGAGAGATGAATAGAAAGAAAACTCGAGGTAGTTTACACGTGTTGGGTTTATATAATGGTCGTGTACCACGCATATGAGCGGGAAAACAGATTGGTCGCATGCAGGCGGTTTGATTGGTCGGAACTGACCAATCAGCAAGCTAGATTGAAGGTGATTGACCAATGAATAGTTATAATTTTGTAAGATTGTAATGGTGAAAATTATAAGAGGAATAGTGCATTTCCTAGCAGGGGTTAACTAGCTTGTTGTGTAAGAGTCCACAGCCTCATTTAATTTTTTTTTCCCCACATTGAATAGAGAGCACGTGATTTCAGTGCCATTGTAAGTGACCTCCATATTATTCCATTGAATCACTCCACCTGGACATTGCCTTAAGCATTATAACTTGTGCTTCTGCTACAGAAAATTCCCTTATCAATTAAAAACTTCTGCAATTCCTTGCTCATAAAAGGTGGGCACCTGTATAATATATATATATATATATATATATATATATATATATAGAGAGAGAGAGAGAGAGAGAGAGGGATAGATATATATATATAAATTGGACCGATGTTATATGCCAATTAAGTTTAAGCGTCTAATGACTTTTTTCTTTTTCTTTCAGATTTGGCGGACATTTGGGCGATATTATTTTTCACACATAATTGCTATGACTTAAATAATATGATCCAGTAGAGAAATAAATAAATTTTCACCAATAACACTGATTTATTTACTACTGACTTTGGTCAGTCTTAATGAAACACCCTTATACATAACCCGTAAAACCTTAAAGAAAGGATCGTCTGCTGCTTACAACACCGAGCAAAAGTCATAAGTAGCGACCCAGAGACAGTAGACAAAGAACTGGTCAGTATAAGTAGTAACCTACAACGTAGCAACTAGCCTGGATACAAGGCAGCAGCCCCAGTAAACTGGGATAGACGAGAGGATGACTACAACACCCAGAAAACAGTCTGCCGGCTTTATGTGAAGCGGTTATCAGAGAAAATACAAAGGATCTGCAGTCCATATAACATCAGGACAAACTTCAAAAGCTGGACGATACTTCGCAGATATCTCTCCCGAGTAAGACCCCCATAGAGGAGAATATGACTAAAGACTGCGTGTACGCTATCCCGTGCAGCTGCGGAAATAAATATAAAGAGGAGACAAGCTGCCCTCTTAAGGTAAGGCTTCAAGAACACCAGAAAGCTGTAACACAAGGGGAAGTGGAAAAATCAGGCGTGGCTGACCACATATGGAGAGAGAAGGGAGATCACCGCCCTCTGTGGGATCAGTTTGAGATCATAGACAAAGAAAATCATTGGAAAATTCGTAAACTTAAGGAATCAGCACATATGCTAGGCAACAAAAATCTCCTGAGCCGACCAAGCATAGAAATGGATACAAAATGGGAACCAGTAATAAGGAGTGCCAGAGAAAATCAATAATAACAACAAAAATTGCAATATGAGCTCCGGTAAAAATATGTAATGATAACAGCAAAAATTGCAATATGAGCACTGGTAAAAAATAGTAGCTGAAGACATTAGGTTTATGATATCATGAAATACACAGGTGTCCTCAAGTACACATGGCACAGTGAATAAAGGCGTTAGTTAGATCCAGTAACAGGACCCAAAGAGTGTGGGTTCAATAACTGATTAAGGGGGTGGAGAACTTGAAGAGGGGAATTAACAGGAGATAACGGTTAACTGACATCCATTAGACAGGCACATGGAACTAGAAAAGTCTACCTCAGTGATCGAAATAAAGGGTTCAGTTCGACATTCCAACCACCTGAAGAAGGCCGGAGCATACAACGGCCGAAACGTTGTAATAAATATGGTGACAAAGATGAGGACAATAGTCCGAATAATGTTAGTATTATATATATATATTTTTTTTTTACAATAAACACTTTTTAAGTCGCCTCTCGTGTTTGAGTTGAGTTCCCTGTTTTTATTTTAAGCCGTGAAATTAATAACAGGCCTAGATTCAGAAATCCTTACTAAAGAAAAATTGTTCTTTCGACATGAGTTTTTCCAAATACATGTACCCGCTAAAAATTACGTTTATAGAAATAAAAATCCATTCGTATATATATATATATATATATATATATATATATATATATATATACAGTGGGGGGGGGAATAAATACACCATGAAACTTTTCAATTAACATAGTTATAACTTATGAAAAAACTTAAAATCCATACAATATTTCGACACCATTGCATAATGTTGCAATATGCAAAAACAACTAGAAAACTTTATTATAAACGAAATTATCTAAAATTTCGAGGCGTAAAAAGTATTCGTACAAAATATCTCTTTAATATTACCTCAAATTACCTTTATTTACATAATTCTTTGTAAGATTTTGCTAGATACTTCCAATTATCTTATCAGAATAATCTAGAACATTCCGCAATTCATTTTTATATAAGGTTATCTCCACACACAAATATCCAATAATTATAAGCAATCAGTCTCTTTGTGTAGCTTTTAATCAATGATTTGCAAGTTCCTTCTTTGCATATTCTTTTTAGGTCCAGCATGTTTTTCGGAGCTCTTTTATTACTTGGATTTCTAATAAACGTAACAAATTCTCTATTGGATTCAAATCTGGAGACTGTAATGGCCATTCGAGTGTATTGACATTGGGAGTCCAAACTTTACCAATGGCCCAAACAAATTAGAGTCCAAAACTTCTTGATACATTTTTTAATTCATTCTACCATCTAATTATCTGTAATTTGCCTGTACCATTAGAAGAAAAAAAAAAAAAAAAACTACCCCTAAATCATGATATTGCCACCACCAAATTTCACCGTTCATATCGTTTTCTTCGGGTGCCATTTTTTCTCCAAACGCGAATCCTTGAATATTGTATGTGTTATAAAATTCTTTTATATAATCTAACTATATTAAATACAAATCATGGTATACGAATATTTCTTTTCCGCCCCTCTCTCTCTCTATATATATATATATATAGAGAGAGAGAAAGAGAGAAAATAAGATTAGGAAAAACACCTTATATTTATATGTATTTATATGTAATATTTATAATACATATATTTTTACAGAGAAATATTAAAATTAAAATTGTTTTGCTTACATGTTGGTTTTCAGAATTTTTTTTTAACTTTAACCGGTTTCGCTTTTTAAAATGCTTGTAAAAATTTATATTCCCACGTGTTGACGCTTATGTCTTGAGCAAATGAAAAATCAAAGGGCGTAACTGGTTTTATCTGTCGCTTATGGCTAAGAAAATATGATAAAATCTATGTGGAGGGACGTGCCTCTGATTTATGCAATGAACTGAGTATTGGTTTAAAGTTGCTGATGAAAAATATTTCTTTATTAATTCGCTTTTGTTTGGTGGTTTTGTAGTCGCATTGTTAGAATGGAAAGATATTAAAATTTGGCAGATGATATAATATCGGATAAAAAAGATGATGCATATAAATATATATAAATATTAGGTATTTTTTCAGATCTTATTTTCTCTAAGCAGCAAGTAGATAGATAGATAGATAGATAGATAGATAGATAAGATTATTTTATAAGACCTTATTAGTTCATTTTTAAACAGGCTGTTTGAATGAAATTTTTTTACTAAATTTCGCCCAATACAATGCTCGGGAGTCATCCAAGCTAGAGGGTTAGAATTGAAATGAATGATGGTGTATGATATGAATGTAAGAAGAGATGATATGAAGTGACAATTATCAGAATAAGGAACACACACAATGACTGACCCTTGACTTGAAGAGGACAAGATTGAAATTTTCTGGGAAGAACCCACGCGGCAGTTTGTTTCAGAAAATGTATTTTCCTGGGAGCGTTATATATATATGTATGTGTGTGTGTGTGTGTGTGTGTATGCACACACTCAATTTTGAAAATCTTATGTGGCAAAGATGAGTGATGATCGCATACCAAAAGTTCTTTTCTACAGTGAACTCTATGGTGGTCATAGAAATCTTGGTCGATCTTGGTTCAGGTATAAAGATAAACTGTAAAGCAATCTTTCTTGCGTCAACATTCCATTCAAGAATTTTGAAGAGGTAGCTATGAAGAGATCAGAGTATTGTTCTAGCTGCCATGCAGGAATAAAGCACCATCAAATAGTAAGCATCATTCGACTACGTGAAACACGAAAGCGAAATAAAACACCTAACAGTGTTTCTGCTGCACTCGCGTGCAATACTTTATCCTGTACTGTTTGTGGTCTTTTGTGCAATTCTCGAGCCGGCCTCAAAAGTCATGCCCGTCACAGGCATGCAGATAATTAGTAGGTGGTCATCGGTACCTCATGCGTTGAACACGATGGGAGAGTTCCCCACCCCCCACACTGTCGCCATTTGGTGTTGATCCTGTTCTATCACTGGTATTGTTGACAAAATTGTACCCTCACCGACAGGGTTCAAAACTTCATCCTCCTTTGTAGGAAAAACTATCGTCTGATCAAGCGTGCTTTTGGCTGCTCGGACACGGAGAGCGTCCCAGTCCAAGCAAGTTTCTATATTAACGAATGCGCATCCAATCGTTCGCATTTTCTCGAAAGTCCATATCTGCTCAGTTTCCGAAACGTAATGAATTAATGGATTTATTTTTAATCCAAACTTTTTATTACATCAAATGTTATTTTTAGTGAATTCCCGTATTTGATGGTGAGTATATAAAAGGTTTTCATTTAAGCTCACTTCCCAAAATCTAACCAAATGTAGAAACATGAGAATTTATTTTGGTAGCCCTTTCTTGGTTGGGCCAAGGTTTCACTTTTAATACCCTTTCATATGTAATAATCATTAATCATTTTTTGTCCATTGCAAAAACTCATTCGATGACGACTGCCAAGTCTTACCAGCAAACACTTCGATTTCGTCTCTTCATCTTCTATCTTGTCTTTTTCCTCTACTAATGAGCTCCACCAACCAAGAAACCTTTTGCTTCATTTCTTACCTTGTATTTTTCTTGCTATGAGTCCTGCCCACTTTTATTTTTTGTCTTTTAACCACTTCTCTCATATCTCCTATCTTAGTCGGTTCCTTGAGCAATATCGACCTCTTTTTTTTCGTAACCAGCCATTGTAGCTGATAACATAGATTATTATACACTTTAAGTTTTAAGCATAACGAAGAATTACTTTTCGTTTTTTCTCTATTTTTGCTAAATTGCCCTTCATGTCGTTTTATTTAATAATCGTGCTCTTCCTTTAATATTATTATACTTCCTAAGTATTGGAATGTATATACACTAATGGACCTCTTCGAGTGCCTCATCATCTATTCTTATGGCTTTTCGGAACGTTACATTATTTTTTTATTCCTTTTTAGGTTTAACATGAGATTTTTCCCTTATTAAATCATTAAACATTTCTTTTCATCTAATGATTCCGCAGTTAGTGTCGTCGCCAAATCAGGGTTGGGATAAATACCTCGTGTTTATGATTACTTCTAACTTTTCCTTGTTCGCGTTCTGGGCAGACAGTTTCAAGACCTCCATTAAGTAGTTAAGATATTGTCATATACGCTTGCTTCACTTGTTTTCCGATAGTTATTATGTGTTTTGTGTAGTCGAATTATTGCAGTAATGTTATTGTATATATTCTCAATGGATTTTCTATAATATCCGTTAATACCTCCCTCTCGCGTGTTAAACTGAATCAAAAGGTTTTTCATTGTCATCTAATTGTTATGGTGTTGGATCATAGAAAGATAACACGGGCTCGGATATAAGGTTAAAGGGTATATTCACGGAAAAAAATAGTACAACGGTAAACGTGGAGAGGAGAGTACTTTCTCTCACTGGTGTCTTGATTCACTCACTCGGTGATACACTCTTGGTGACTCACACCTGGTGACTTCAATATTTAATATCCCACCCACGAGGAATATATGTGACACTAGGCCGAGTTTAAAGTGGGTTTCTCCGAGCCCGTAGGCTCGGCCAAAAATATACCCTTTGAACCCGCCTAGACGGGTTCAGGGCCTGTCTACCTCCCCGGACGAAACCTTGCCCTTCGGCAAAGCTTCGTCCGGTTTCCTCTCTGCCAAAGCAGAGAGTTCGACAGACGTCACCTGGTGACTTCACACCTGGTGACTTCTCCCTACTCATAGTTGGTAGCCACATTATATAAGTGTGGAAGA
>OZ010610.1:62348254-62408254 GCA_963932145.1 Acanthosepion lycidas | reverse complement strand
ATCAATAAATTGTTTGAGATTTAGTGTTGAAAGTGCAGCATTCTTTTACGAGGTTGGTTGTCTTTTACACCCTAGCACTATGCGGTCGTGTAGCAAAGAATCGTGTAAACATTCACAAAAATTGCAAGATTTTGCTAGGTTACGAAGCGTAGTTAAATATGAATCAATGTTCTTACATTGTTCCTGGTCTCTTTTGTTGAAGACATATCGTTCATACCTCTTGTTGGTCTGTCCGACAAAATGTTGATCAAACTTAGCTATTAATGTGTCCAAGTCATCTTTGTTTTCTGTTGAAGCGAATTGAAAACTGTTGTAAACTATTAACGCGTCTGGTCCGATAACATAAAATAAATAGTTCTATTTGATATTCCTTATTTTATTCGCGCAGCTTGGACACGATGTTGTAGTTATTCCACATCTGTTTTCAGAGCTTACATCCGTCTTAGCGTCCAGCTTACCCCGGTGGCGATATGTTTGGCTGGAATCCTTCCGCCATTTTCACGCACGCGGTTACTTTTTTTTTCGCTGTGTTATCGTCACTCCAAATATCGGACACCACTGAAACAGCTTACGTGGGACTGTCTTTTTTGTTGGTATCAGTCCTCATTTACAAGGATGTAAGGCGTGAATTACTTTCCGCTGCCGCCATGTTGCATTAGCATCACACTTGAATTTCTTCTCTAGACCTTCAGTCCAGAGATTTTCCCCAAATGTCTTAACTTTCGTGCTACTTCTTTCTGGATAAAAAGAATATCCGTAATCTTCACTCTGTTCAGATGATTTATATTTTGGCGTATCAAATGGACTTGGATCGTTAGTGTGTGTGTGTGTGAGAGAGAGAGAGAGAGTGAGTCGACACTAAACGTGACCGGCGTTTATTAGATAATTGAAGAAAGAGAATGAGAAAAAACTTAGGGTGAAAAGGGACCGTATCAGGGGAGCGAAAATCACGTTCATTAACGTCGATTAGGGAGCATACATTAAGCGTTAATGCAAAGCGTGTATACATTAAACAATAATGTAACAGATACCCTTTTCCTATATATTGTGGTTATCCTGTTTAAATTTTTTATTTTCTTTCAGATGAAAACTTGAATATTCTTCGATATGTTTTATTGAAATTTTCACTTTCCAAAAGTATAGTTTAGTTAGATATATGGAAAAAAAATAAGGCGCTAGTTTAAACTGACTCCAGGAGAATGTGGGTTGATGGTACACACGTGAAATCCTAATAAGTGTAACGATTTAAAATTGATCATTTTGACAGTATTAATGATAGAGTTGGGCATAAAGTGGGAGGACAGTTTTCTATTGCTAATAAATAATGAATTGATCCTCCATAATTACTATACACTCATATAATAATTCAAAATAAATATATTTAACCCATATCATTCTCACCTCAGTTTAAAGTGACACTTTTTCCACATAGCGTGAACATTTTGTTGGTATTTTCTTAATTTCAAATTAAAACTTGGAATATTTTCAACATATTTCAATAAAATTTCACTTTGGAAAATCATAGATAATTTACATAATGACAAAAAAAAAAGTTAATTTAAACCCTAACCAGGAGGCTATATGCAAAAATATGCTATAAATTAAGCCAGTATGTCGTGAAATATAGTCAGGAAATTGTGAAAAAACACTAAGGACAAAATTAAAAAAACAAAAACACCAGGTACTAAATAAACTTCACAAATAGTTGAATAGAAACATTGAAATAAAATAAGCTCATATGTGTGTGTTTATTTTTAAAAAAAAATCTATGGTTTTATTTCATAACATGTAAATATATATCCAGTTAAAAACTTTGCTAAGTGTGCCGTGATATTTTCATTTGCTCCCAGGTATGACGCTATTTAAAATGTTAAGAAACACTCCATTAAGCAGTTACAAATTTAAATATCATCAGGCAACACTATACTTTTTCCATTTCAAAGATTCTAATGTCGAGTTCGAATGAAAAATGAAGCCATGATTACATAATCTCTAATATTGAATGAAAAGGAAATCTGTAATTGCAAAAGGATTGCAATTGCTTTTGCCGAGAATTCAATAAATTTCAAACTAAAATATGCACACTGACAAAAGTTTCTATTATTGAAGATGGAAGTTCAGTTCATATTCAGCGGAAAGATTTTGTCATCGCTAAAGAGATTTACTTCGTGTAATTCTTTTATTCTGTTAGCATAAATCGGGATCATTGTTCTTTCTTTCTTTCTTCGTTAAAATGTTTGTTTCAATTTCCATCTGTCATAACAAAAGCATGCCAAACGAACGGTATAATAGACAATGTCTGGTGAATGACGTTTTGTGAAAAATATTTGCTCATGTTACATAAAACAACTTTGTAATCTAACCTCAGATGTGCGCCGATTTTATTAAATACTACTTTGAAACCTTATGACGCTACTAATTAGGACTGAATTTTACTATTTTGTTTTAATTTTCAAAGATAAAAATGTGATTTTGAAACAGATGTTCTCCCATCAAAACTGAGCTTTGATGTCATCGTTCATTTATTAAAGCCGGTCGCATATAGTCTCAGATTTAATCTACACAACTGAGTAATTGAGACTTGTGGGTTTCAAGTTATTTTAGAGTCTAAAACTTGGTATCGGAAAATGCGTTTCTCACAATACATTCAGTACTGAAGCAGGATTTAAATTCCTTTAGGCGAGGTGTTAAATTTGACTAAAGAAACAAAGCATAGATAAGATGACCAAAGTTCTAATGATCAATGTTAATTTATTGAAGAATAAAGACACGTTGTCACCAAATATCCTTACAATATAGGAACGGACAAATATATTTTTCCTAGGAACGAGTTTAGTTCATTTTAATGCTGTAGTTTCAACTTGAACTGTTATCAACGCCATCTTGCGTTTGATTGTTTGGGATTTAATGGTAAGATCGAGAAAAATACGGAAAAAAACATGTTTTCTTTCTATCTCGGATCTTTTTCTGGTTGTCATTTTCAACTTCGTTGTTAGTCATTTTGCTGCCTTTTCAGAGTGAAATGTGTAACGCAGGTAACATAGCAACAAAGCATACTTAGAATATTACTGCCACATATGGTCCGGTGCCTATGCTATTTATCTTGAACTCCTCGGTTAAATCCAAAGAAGAATCAGCAATATTATTGATCCTGATCTGGCAGCTCGGCTTCGGACATTTTTCCATCGCTGTAAGGTTGCCTCTCTCTGTCTTTTCTATAAATACTTCCTTTGTTCGGATGAGCTCTTCGCTATGGTACTCAAACTTTTTGAATTTAAGCGCAGTACTAGACTGTCGTCGAGATCTCATTAATTTACAGAATGTATGCTAACAGAGTTTCTTTTCTCGTAATTTTCGCTTGTGGAATTTCTTTCCGGTTCTATGCATTTCAGGCAACTTTAATCTTCAAAAACTTAAATGCAATGTTTTCCCTCTTCCCGCTCATTATTAATGTTTCTGTTCCTAATTCTTTCACACCTTGTAACCCCTTGTGTCTTACTGGATTTACTGTCTTGCATAGAGTGAAGCGATCTGAAAAAAAACAAAAAAACAAAACAAAAACCAACAAAAACAGACTTGACACCGGAGAAAAATTTAATTTGAAGATGGTTAGAGAACATATCGGTCAGAATTTTGCACAAAAAGAAAATAGAAATGAAAAAGGAAGAAAGGTAGATAGTCTAAAGGTACATTGAATATTTACATTTTCTCATGACTTTCAGTTCTACAAGCAGTTTTTGATGAGGGAACATTTCGGAATGAGGATAGAGCTGCTACCAAAATAAAGTGGAAAAGGAATGTTCGTTCATACTCTTATTCACTTGTAGAGAGAGAGAGAGAGAGAGAGAGAGAGAGAGAGAGAGAGAGAGAGGGAGAGAGACAGAATGATAGAGACATAAAAGAGAGAAATAGAGAGAGGGCGATAGAATGAGTGTCACTTAAAAACTTACAAAGATAGATGAAAATGTAGATTTTATGTGTGTGAGAGAGAGAGAGCGATAGAGCGAGAAAAGGAAAATAGAAAGAGGTTTAATGATAATATGAAGAAACTATTTGATAGGAAAAGTACAAAAAATGTGTAAGTATGTGTATTTGAGAATACTGAAATATGTATGTGTAGATATGAGGTTGTGTGTTGGTAAAGGGCATAGCCTTAGGGAAATTGCCTGATGAAGAGCGGACTACTCATTTTTTTTTAACGGTGGAGTACCACTACAACAGTGAGTGCAAACTCGAGGCGTAGGAAAATTAGAGAGAAAAATATTAATGAACAACATACACACAAAAAAATAAATAAAAATAAAATAAAATAATGCACATAGTGACGAAGCAAGTTCATTATCCACGCGAAATCACAAGAGGAAAACGAGTGGACTGAAAAAAAAATGATATGAATAAAATAAATAAAATAAATAAGAAGAAAAATAAAGCGATAAAGAGGTTGACAAACAACAACAACAACAAATGTCCCGAGGCCAGCTTTTGGCCCGAGTCCCTCAGAATAATCGTCTGTTTCCCATAAGAAACAAACCATTTAAAAAGTAACGTCTTTTTCATGCATTCGTTTTTATTTTCGCATCCTATTTTTAATAAGTCATTTATTTTTCTATAAGTTTTCGTATTCGTCTTTGCATCAGTCCTTTTTTTTTTCCTTCATGTTTTCTCTCTCTAATTTCTACTTCAGCTTCTTCACTTTATCATCTGACCTTCGTTACTATCATAATCATCGTGTTAATTTCCACCATGTAGCCCCGTCCACCTCTTCAATTTTCAACCCCACACAAAATCCCATTGACCCTGTCTTCAGCTTGTCAGCAATAATGATATTTGTCATTTGATTTAGATGTTCTATACATTATATTAGAGCAGAATATTATTCTCCTGGGTGGGAGACATATTTGAAAACAGTGGTGTGCATATATATATATATATATATATATATATATATATATATATATATATATATATATATATATATATATATATGAACATACACACACATGCACACACGCACACACACACATATAAACCAAAACACGAAATTGTAATTGGTAGTGCGTTCAATGTTGAACAAAAAGAAAAGAGGAAAGATAGGAAGTAGAAAACTATGACAGAAAATAGGTTTAGTGAGGCTGACTATCATGAATGTAATTATAATAAAAAAAAAGAAGTTACTAGGCACGCATGAACCAGTGTTTAGAATGTTAGAGCATTTCGATCATGAACCCCGAGTTCAAATCTCATCAGAGTCTCTTTGTCAAAGCGATGATTTCTTGGTTAAACGATCCCAGCGTGCGCACCATTGGGAAATGCCTTAAAACCATAACACATGTTGACCCAAGCCTTGTGAGTAGAACTAAGCTGTCGATGGTTGTGTTAGCATAAAGTCACCAGTCATCGTAACTGAGGGTTTGAGTGTACTGTCTTTATTCAACTATTGATCACACATAATTATGCGATCCCTCCGAGAAACTGTAACTAAAGTAGGTTCAGTATTTCAATATTGCAGTATAATCCACAGATTGGCCCTGTGGGTGATGAAGAAACAGAGATGTGCCTATTTTCTAATGTTTCTTTTTTTTTTTTCTTTTACTAAAGTTCACCCAATACAAGGTCAAAGTGTCCCTAAAAGTAAAAAGAGAGCCATTAAATGAAGCGGGTTATAAGGATATGGCGGATAGATAACATGGAATTAGCTAGCAACCATCAGGATAATGAACTCGGAAACGAATAGCCAGGCACTAATTATGAAAACTAACGGTGGTGTTGCTGGATGCTACTAATCTCGAGGTGGATGCCATTAGCACTCAGTGAGATGATAACAATGAGGGCGAAGTGCTAGCATTGTTAAAAGGTGGTAAGAATTTGAGTGATAATGAAAATTTGTGTAGTTTAACTGCGGTTATAATCGTGATGCTATTGTAGGTGATAGTATTGCGTTTGATGGAGAAATGATGATAATAAATATTGGTGAAAGTATTATGCGTGATACTAATGGTTTTAGCATTGCAGGTCGTAAATTTTGGTATTGTAGGTGATGGAATTGTTACTAATAGTTGATAATAAATATTGGTGAAAGTATGATGCCTGATGCTACTATTGGTTATTATATTGTAGGTGGTAGTATTGGATATAATGTTACTAATAATGATAATAGCATTGGTGGAGTTATTATGCGTGGTGCTACTAATGGTTATGTTATGATATTGTAGGTGATAGAATTGGATATAGTGTTGATAATTTTGATAATTGTATTGGTGAAAGTATTATGCATGTTGCTAACAATAGCTATGATATTGTAAGTGGCAGAATTGGATATAATCATAATAGTTTTGATGAAACTGTTACGTGTGATGCTACTAATGTTCATTATATTGTTGGTGGTAGGATCAAATATAATGTTACTCATAACGATAATAGTATTGCTGAAAGACTTATGCGTAATGCTACTTATGATTATGATAATGTAGCAGGTAGAATTAGATGTAATTGTAATAATAGTTATAATAATCTTATTGTTTTTTTATAATACTTATGAGGCTGAAGTGTTGTGAACTTATTGAATATTATGCTATTAATTTCCATATTATTGTGAATAGTAATATTGTTATGGTATTTTGATTGTCCTGGGTTTGACGTTAAACTACATCCGCAGCATGGCTTCCGATCGTGAGGTTTTCAGGACCGTGGAACGACCTCTTAATTTCTGTTGTTCCCGGGTCCACCATGACTAGGGGTGGTAGCACCAGTTAGGGTTCCAGCTATGGATAAGTTGTTAAACCCCAAAATTGTGTGAAAACACTATGAAAGTATAGAAATAGATTTTTATAGTAAAAATACCAGCTATGCATTTTTGGTAAAAAAATATATTACCAAGAATTTTTTTGAAAGAAAAAGATATTACCAGCAATTTACTTTCGTAAAAGAAAAAAATTACCAGCAATACATTTTTGTAAAAGAAATTACTAATGCTTCCAAGAAAATTAAATTTCGGCTTTAAATGACCCGAAGGGAATTGATATGCCACTGAAAAAACAAACGAATCTATTTTAAAAATCTTGTCGGCATTAAAAAAAACCCATTGAAGTTGACATGCCGTAAAACAAAATATATGCAACCCACTAATTAATGTAAGTAATGATGCCAATTTTGATTATAGTGTTGATGGTAGTTTTAAGTTTGATGGCGGTAATTGTTATAGTCTTGATGTTAATATTTAGTTTAATGGTAATTATATTATTGGTGGTTTTATTAGTTTCAATGTTGTTGTTAGTGTTGGTAGTAGTAGTATTGTATATAATGGTAGGAATTTTGTTATTATTGCTCGTTAATATTGGCTTTGATTGTATTAATGATGGTGATAGAATTTTAGTGGCTATATTGGGTGGTTATTTGTAATAAAGTGGCTGATGTTATTAATGAGATTTCTGCGCTAGTATTGAGTCACATGGGATTAAGAAGGTTGATAATTCTTGTCATAGTTGGTAATGACGATGCTGTTGTTAATGATAGAATTGTAGGGGTGACCATACTAGTAATAATAGTGATGTTATATTTAGGCTTTGATAATTCCAATATATGTAATGCTAGAATAACCTACGTTTCTACTTATGACGGTAACAGTAAGTTTGCTGGTATTGTAAGGGATAGTGTTAATGATGATTAATTTTTAGTTGCGATGCTACAAATCCTGATACTATTACTAATGCTAGTATTAGGTGTCATACTGTTAATGATGTTAATATTGTTGGTGCCAATATTGAACGCAATGATCACTAATGATGATAATATTAAATAAATAATTGTGTCTTCTGGTGCTAATGGCATTGCTATTGTTTCCGTTAGCATTGCGGATAATGTTACCAATGAAGACACTATTGTTTATTTTATAATTGTGTTAATGAAGCTAATTATGATGATGTAATTGGTGCTAGTGTCCGTTGCCATGGTGTAAATGAAAATGACAGTTTTGCGTTATAATTGCTTGTGATTTTACGGATGATATTTTTGGTGCTACGCTTGAGTGTGATACAATTGATAATCAATGACAGCCTTAGGGTTGCTGGCAACCCGGACAAGCTAAAACATTTTTCTAGACTTTAGGTCTGAAAATCTTTTAATGGGACTTTCTGTACATATCTTTTTTACAAGATCATTTTCTATTGACTAAATATCCTAAGAATTTAAAAGAAAGAATTTAATCTGTCCTGAGTCATGGACGACAGCAAGTATGTTTTTAGAAATTTTTGTTTTCGAAGATCCCAAACAGATGACATGGCAGCATGATGGCGACCTCAGCCTTGATGATGCCGGCCCTTGTGATGAAGTAGAATATATTCAATAATACTAAGAAGTTTACTTTTCATGTTAACTACGTTGGTTTTAATTTAATGATGGTAGCAGTAAATTTAGTAGTGACGTCAGTGGTTATATTAATTATAATCTTATAATTGTTGATACTAATGATCATACTTTTGTTGTTGGTGGTGATGATTGGGAAGTTTTGTCTGTTTATAATCGTTTATAAAATGTTACTATATTAGTTATAGTCGTTTCTCTTATCGGTGATGTTTTTCTCATAATGATTCTTTTTCATTGCACAAAATTAAGTTAATGAAGTGTCATAATATCAATAATAATTTTCTCAGGTTTTGTTCGTCATATTTCTTCTCACTGGGTCACATGACCTGAAAGAAACATTTAAATATTTGTCTATTTATATTACTAGTACTATAAATAATAAGAACCACATTTATTTCTTGTGAACAAATTTTGTCAGTGGATGTTTTTCTTTCAATATATTATAGAATAAAAATGAAAGTGAAAAATTTGAGCGGAAAAACTGGAAAAAATTGTAGTGGTCGAAAGTAGAAAATATAATCACCGTTGTTGAAGCATTTGGGATCAAGCACTTGGGATGGTTTGTATCAAGCATTTGGGATGGTATGTATTAAGCATTTGGGATGGTATGTCTTAAGCACTTGGGATGTTTTGTATCAAGTACTTTGGATGGTTTGTATCAAGTACTTTGGATGGTTTGTATCAATCATTTGGGATGGTATGTATCAAGCACATGGGATGGTATGTATCAAGTACTTGGGATAGTTTCTATTACGTACTTGTGATGGTTTGGATTAAGACCGGAAAAAAAAACAAAAAAAAAATATAAATCTGGGATAAAATCGGGAACATCGATACGAGAGCACTATTGAAAACTGACAGAGCTGCGGTTCCAAAACTAATGATCTCAACCCAAATGAAGGTCGCAAGGATGCTTTTGGAGGCCGCAGTAGAATTTAGGGAAAAAATTTAAATTATAAAATAATGTAAATAAAATCCCAATTTTGGTCTTCATAGCATCATTGAGACTTTAAGATAAGAAAATATTTGGGAATAATGAAACCTCGACATAAGAAATAAGCGAGATTGATTTATTAAACTTAAAATTTATTGGATAAAGTTAAACGAAGATGAATTATTTTTCTCCACAGGGTTGCCAGATCAAGAAATTCTGTGTTCAGGAAGGTTTGGGAAACATTGAACAAAAATACTAAGGTGAATGCTGGAATATTAAGAAGACTGTATATTATATAACAAATTTTAGTATCAGAGATAAAGACATTAAATATAGAATAGGCTCCACTAAAGGTAGTTTTGCCCTACACCGGAAGATGTCAAAAGATCAAAAGATTAACCTAAGAACTTGAGCCTAGTCAGATCAAAATTCTTATACTATTGATTTGAACACTCAATGAGGAAATAACAACAACAAAAACAACAACTATCTGTACAGTTGTTTATACAGTTTGAATTTTAAGAAATAAAACGAGATACATCGATATAGTTACTAGTAGTAGTTGTAGTAGTAGTAATAATAGTAGTAGTAGTAATAATAATAATAATAATAATAATAATAATAATAATAAACGACGAAAGATAAGCCTCTTCATGCTCAATACTTTGTCTGTACTAGTCAAGCTAATATAAACAAACTTCGTGGTTAAGTAGTGTAGGGTTAAAAGCTGAAACCGAAGGTTTTAATTCTTGCTGCACAATACCAATGCTTGCTAACTAGAAATTACCAAGCACACATACTAAAAAATTGTGTTAATCCGAAATGCAGATTCTGTGATAAATATCCAGAAACAAGTGACCATCTGGTATCAGTTTGAACGGTATTAGCACCCACTTTATATAAAACTCGGCATGATAGATTCGGCCGATATATGCACTGGAAAATATGAAACTTTTATGGGAAGGAAACTGCGAGAAACTGGTATTAACACCACCCAGACCCGGTTATATAGATGGGACAATACAATACACAGAACAATCAAGCTAACCGCCCAGACATCGTGATCAAAGACCACAAAAACAAAACGTGCTTTCTTATTGACATGGCAGTCCCTGCAGATTGTAATGTGTTTTTGAAGATCTTTAAAAAAAAAAAACTATCAAAATACAAGGATCTTGAAATGGAAATCTCAAAAATGTGACACATGAGGACATCAATAATTCCAATTGTAGTTGGAGCCCTCGGATTGATTGGAAAAGATTTCAATAGACTCATTGAAGGGATTCCTGCAGCCCATCACTTAAAGAAATACGAAAAATGGTACTCACAAGTACAGTTGAAACATTACGAAGAGCTTTATTTATGGAAAATGTATGAGGCCGTTTTTTTTTTTTTTTTTTTTAAATGATCAAATTCCATGAAGCCATTTCTGACCTTAGGCTTCTGGTTGGAACCCAGAAAGAAATTTGTATACAACAGAAATCAAAATAAATAAATAAATAAATAAATAAATAAATAATAATAATAATAAAAGCTTCTCACTTGCTATCGCATGCATCATCCCAAAGCTGATGTTGATCGTCTGTATGTGCCCAGATCCGAAGGAGGCAGAGGATTAGTTCAACTAGAACTGTCCTACAAAACTACAACAATTGGCCTCCAAAGATACTTGGAAACTACAGAAGGCTGGATGGTGGTATGCGTCAAGGAACATGAAAGTAGTCAGCGTCTTTACTCCGTAATGAAAGAAGCCAACAAATTCAAAATGGAGCTTCAAATGGGCGTAGAGATGCAACTACAGCACAATACATCGGCTGAAACTGCAAAATACTTAAAAAAGACAGCAAAGACGAATGCAACCGACCAGATACAGAAGCGATGGCAAGATAAACCGCTTCATGGCCAATACTCTGCCCGTATCAAACAAGCTGATGTAGACAAGACCCGTACCCATCAGTGGCTACGCAGTTCAGGGTTGAAAGCGGAAACTGAAGGTTTTATCCTTGCTGCGCAGGACCAATGCTTGCTAACTAGGAATTATCAAGCACATATACTAAAATATTGTGTCAGCCCAAAATGCAGATTCTGTGATAAATATCCAGAAACGATTGATCATCTTGTATCAGGTTGCACGATGTTGGCACCCACTGAATATAAAACCCGACATGACAGAGTGGGCCAATATCTGCACTGGAAAATCTGCAACTTCTACGGGAAGGAAACTGAAAGAAACTAGTATGAACACCACCCAGACCCGGTTACGGAGATAGGACCTGTTACAATTCTATGGGACTACACAATTCACACTGACAGAACAATCAAGGCCAACCGCCCAGATATTGTTATTAAAGACCACAAACAAAAACGGTGCCTCCTTATTGATATGGCAGTTCCTGCTGACTGCAATGTATCTTTGAAGATATTCAAAAAGCTGTCAAAATATAAGGACCTTGAAATAGAAATCTCGAAAATGTGGCATATGGGAACATCAACAATCCCTGTTGTAGTTTGAGCCCTACGACTGGTTGGAAAAGATTGCAGTAGACTAATTGCAGGGATTCCTGGAAGCCCATGCCTCAAGGAGATACAAAAAATTGTTCTGACAAGTACAGCCCACACTTTACGAAGGGCTTTATCTATGTAATTTTTGTTTTATTTTATTTCATTTTATTTTTTTATTTTTTTTTTTTTGTCAGTGAAAAGTGTCATGATGCCATTTCTAACCTTAGGTCCCTGGGTGGGACCCGGAAAGAAATGTGTAAACGCCAGAAAGCAAAGAAAATAATAATAATAATAATAATAATAATAATAATAATAATAATAATAATAATAATGCAACGAAAATCATTTTCCAGTAATGTTACTTGTAAAGTTAATAAAGAGACTTTAAGAAATGGCTAATGAAAAATATAGAGGGGCTCCACCCCGAGATCTTTTCTTCTTTCATTCGACACTAAATGCACCTAAAATGTAAATCTGTGAATGAAAGGCATTTTATCAGCCTAGAAATTATTAATGCAAATCTTTTAAAATGCAAATCTTCAATTTAGTGTCACAATTTCTTAATTATGTTTTTCAACATTCATGTTGGCACTTATATATTTTATCCTTAGCAAAAAAAGTTGTAAAATGCAAAGACTATATGAAATGCTAAATTTCATTTTGTTTAGTTTACACATTATTTAACTGCATTAGAATATTTAGACCAGTACATTATTCTAGATCACTCTCTTTGAAGTTTGTACTTAGTTACTCCCGACTGTTATGAAGATTACTTTATCTTCATAACAGTTGGGAGTAACTAAGAACAACCAGTCTATTAGGTTGAATCATAAATAATTCAGTTCTAACCATTATTAGATTGAGTCATAGGTAATTTTCGTTTTCTAATGACGAATATACTATCTTTATTAATCATCCATGGCAGTTAAGGATAAATTTGATGTACACTCACATATCTTAGTTATTGCACGGCAATGGCAGCGTACACAGTGGATTAAAAAGAAAATCTTCTCCTTCATGATAACTCAAGACCGCATACAAGAAGATTAACACAGGAAAATATTTTTGAACTCGTTTGGTCTCTTCTACGACCACCTATCATATATCACATGAGAGCCCCCTGCGGAAAGTTTTGATGAGGGGGTGGGGAATTTTCCTCTAATAAAAAAAAAAACGATTAAAGAGTTCGATGCAAACTTTTTCACATGAAAATCTGCAGAATTTTATTCAAAAGTTATCAAGTAACTATCAAATGTCATTGTAAATAATGGTGAATAGAAAATTTGAATAAAATGTAACTGTTATTTTATTCTTTGAAGAATAAAGTTGAAAAACAAAAATGGAAATTATTTATGACTCAGCCTAATTGAAGAAATAGAAAAGCGGTTGTCCAAGGAACTCTCCTGTTTCAAAGGAAAAAAAAAACAACTTCATTCTTTATTTTTTTCATGATGCAGATGTTGCTACTTTGAAGAAACAACTCTGTGTATATTAGACAAAAATTATAAAGTTTATCTGTCAGACCTGACCAGTAAGAAGAATGTTTGCATTTTTATTTATTGATTTTTTATCATATCAAATTTTAAAGGATCAATGTCATGAAGCCAATAAATTTTCCTCGTCCTGAGAATAAAACGACTTTCGTCATCGAATTGATATTAATACTTGATATGAAGTTCAGGTTTTACAAGTTGGGTAACACTATCAGTTTTTTTTTTTTTTTGTTAAATGGGAAGTACTTTCTTCTTTGAACCGGAATATCGGATTAAAAGAATTAAAATGACAGCAACAACAAAGAAAATTAATAAGAAATGAAAGGAAAAAGAAAACTGACAAAAATTAAACAAAATAGAAACGAATAAATATTTTTTTTAATTCTTGGAAGTATCTGTGGGAGGTTTTTCTGCCGCACTCTATATTTTTTTTTTACTATTTTTATGGCTTTATTTATTTATTTATTTCCCAATTTCGATTTAACTTTTATTTTATTTTTATATCTTATTTCTATTTTCTATTTTATTATTTATTATTTTTATACTTCTTTTTAATTTTTAATTTTAATACTTTATTTTAAATTGAAATTATTTATATATATATATAGAGAGAGAGAGAGAAAGAGAGAGAGAGAGAGAGAGAGAGAGAGAGAGCGATGGTTAAATTGCCGCCATTTTATATTTTTACTTTCGCACATGCGCGTTGTTTGTTTTTGATTTTGTTGACTGTACAGTATAGTAGAGTCGGTTGGGTACCGTCCGCGAGGAAAAGGGTACCATAACTCAATTCACACCACCATAAATTTGGAAACGGCATGCTGTACTCTTTGGCACTCGCGTTGGAAGCTCTAGTACAACCATTTCAGAGTATAGTGCAGAGGATTTGGAAAGAGTTGGAGGAATCTAATGGTGATTGCAAAGTTACGGTAGCTTGGAAAACTCATTCTGATCGTTCTGATAAGAAAAGAACTCCCGAATTTGTTGGTGTGGGCCTATATCCATTGCCTTGAGGAGGTAGTGCTGCCTTTGGTCAAGAGGGTGGCTGCTGGAAGATCCTACATCTGGCAACAAGACTCTGAACCATGCCACACAAACAGAAGAACACAGTCATGGCTGTCAGACAATGTCAGCAATTAGATCACCCTTTACATCTGGTCACCTAACTCTTCAGACTGCAACCCCTTGATTATTATGTGGGGTGTAATTGAGCGAGAGACCAAGAAAATTCCTTGTAACACCAAAGATGAAGGTAAGTATTATCGCAACAGTCACCAATTTAAACAAGGAGACCGCCCTGAAGAGTTTCGAGGAGATTCCGAAGTGGTCTGCAGGTCGTGATTTAAGCCAATGGCGATTTATTGAATAAATTTACTCTTTAGCCTTTCAAGTTTTGTGTAATTTTGGTATCTGTTAAAATGAAATGTCAGTGTTATATATATATATATATATATATATATATATATATATATATATATATTGTTACTTTTTTAAAATGGCGTGGTCCACTGTCTTATTTTAATTTTACAACGTTCAATTTTCAATCCGTACCCGAATATTGGTGTGTGCTTCTCTCTCTCTCTCTCTCTCTCTCTCTCTCTCTCTCTCTCTCTCTCTCTCTCTCTCATATATATATATATATATATATATATATATATATATATAGGGTGTGATGAAATGGGTTCATACATTTCCCAAGTGTATTTGATCGAAAGTAAGCACAAGCGACGAGCGTGGAATCTGAACTCCGCTCAATGAATATTTTATTCAAATAAATTTTTCCGTAAATCCTACTTTCTGTTGACATATTTTGAGTGTTTATGCTTTTCAAATAGACAAAAGAATCTATAAGAAGAATATTAGGTAATTTACAGACGAAATTAGTGATAAAAAATGTCAGTCTAAGAAAAAGGAGGATTAATTGACCTTTTTCTTCGAGGAACTTGTGTCAGGTGAAGAATTAGCGAGGCTAGTGAACAAATTATTCTGTTTTGCTTAGCAGCTGGATTTGCGAGTTTAGTTATTTAATGTATTTGCTATCAACTAAAATAGGCAGGTGAACGCATACAGACAGACAGATATACATACACAAAACACGCACGCACAGACACAGGCACACAAAACATATATAATATTGTATGCAACTAGATGTGTATATATGCGCACATACGCACGCATTTATACGCAGGCACAAAATATGCACACATATATACGAGTGCATGTAATTACATATATACGTACACACACACATATATAAACACACAAAATATTAAGCCCATGTATGTAGATATATACGTATATATACATAAATACTCAGCACTCACATATATGTCCGTTTTTGTAAACATATATGTATATGTGCATACACAGACTCATGTGTATATAAATAGATATGCATGCATAACCACATGCATAGGTACACACACACAAAGAACGCACATATTGAATGTACATGTAAACAGTTACACTCACACTCGTATAGCAATACACAAAACAGTTAAGTATATGCACGTGTATATAAATAAATATGTATTTTAGTGTGGATATATATATATATATATATATATATATATATATATATATATATATATATATATATATTGTAATGAAAAACAAATCACTTTAATGTACCATTACGATAATTTATTTATTTATTGAAATAAATTATCGTAATGGTACATTAAAGTGATTTGTTTTTCATTACATATTAGCTCTGTCCTAACATTGAGCTCTCAGGATTTCATCCTCTTTGGATTTACCAATTCGGTTTACCAAGTTCCTTATAACTTAAATATATATATATATATATATATATATATATATATATATATATATATATATATATATATATATTTGGTTGGATTGATGTGAGTTTGTGACCGTGGGTTTCACGCTTTGACGATCGCAAAAGCGTGAAACCAACGGGTCACAAACTCACATCAATCCAATCAAATATGTTAGCTCTATCTCTGATATTGAGCGCTTTCTAATAAGTACCGCGTATATCATATATAAATAATTATATATATATATATATATATATATATATATATATACCGTACACACACACACATATATATATACATATAACACTAACACATATATGCGTACATGTTTAGACGTGATGTGCCTTTTCTCTGTCTTTTCTACCAATATTTCCATGGCTACTGTTCTGTCTAGCTTTTTTCCCCTAGTGGCATCTAGGTTCCACCCTTTCTAGTTAAATCTAACCATCACTTCTACTCCAACAGTTTCTTTTCTCACACTTCCCACCTGTGCAATTCCCTTCCGTTTATTTGCTTCCCTGATAATGACAATCTTCAAAAATTTAAATGCAACGTCAATTGCCTTCGTCTGATATCTTGAACCAGGTTCATCTTTTATCCTTTCTTCATTCCCCGCCATACACAGTTTTTCTCTCATCTTCACTCTATGTAACCCCCTGCGATCCTGTGGCATTCCCGCCTTGCTTGGGGTGAAATGCTGAAAAAAAATGTATACACTACTGCTAGTGAATTTGATTTTCACTTTTACATCACAATCTTGTATTCTGAAAATCGCAGATGTTACTTGGCTGAAAATTATTTCCGACTGTTTTGGCACAAGCTTTTATAATATATATTTACATAGACATATACATAGATAATCATGCAATGCATGCACGCATGCACACACACACACATACACACACACACAATTATATCCCATCTGAAATACTTATTTTATTTTGTTTCTATACAAAAATCGAATACAGTTTAAATTATTTGTAATTTTCCAATGCGTCTGTTTCTATTCTAATAAATATAAATATTTGAATAAAAGATTAAAGTAAATTTTTGTTGATAACATAAAATACATTCTTCCCAAGTGGTAAAGTAGTTTTTGTTTTTTTACACTGTCTTCAACACAGGAGCAAACTATCGTATATACTTATGTAACGAGCAATGTTTATTTTAAATACAGCTGTACTTTTTACATACAGTAAGTGGGTATATAGTTTGGTCAACGGCGTAGCCAGGGCCAGCAGTACATATGCTAGTTTTATTTTATTTCTATATTTATATAGATTTGCGAACCCCTTAAAATTAGCTTCAAAATCAGGTTTTCAAAAGTCGTATAATACGCGAGTACATGCGGTGTGTATTAAGAAATTTAACAGATTAATTCGTGCCTACCAAAACGCCTATTGAAAAGTATTTGATGATGACTTTAAATTTTCGAATGTGTTATGATACAGCAGAGATCTTCTTTTATAGATTCAAAAGATCGTTATTCAAATATTTCAGTTTTTAACGTAAATATGTACAATGAAATTTCTCAAGTAAACGTTTATATTCAATCGATCTCGACAAACTAAAAAAAAAATTGATTTATTATTGAGAATTAACGTAGATATATATCTTTCTGATTTGACTGTTGTATTTAAAATTCATATTTGGGAAGATAAACTTGGTTGACATTGTAAATGATACAATTCTTTGTTAAAGTATATATTTACTTATTTCTTTCTCGAAAAACATACAACCGAAAAAAATGAATTTAACACAAATCAATCAATTTTTTGTAATCTTTTCTCGATACAAAAATTTCCCAGTTGATATCAATTAAGTTTAATATCGAAAAACATAATAGCGGATAATTGCATATCGAACCCACGCGTAACGACAGACGAGACTTGAACATTAAACACGAGAAGTCGCTTAAACGTCTGACCATAAAATTCTAATATGAACATTTTCTAATCTTCACTGAAACTATTGGTTATGTAAGGATATTCACAAATTATTAAGTGACTAAGAAATCTAAAAAAAAATATCCAAAAAAAAAACAATGATTGTGAATTGTCTAACATTGAACTATAATTGAAAAATGATTTTAAAAAATGAAATGAAACGTCATAGTTCGCGAAATAAACATGTCAATCAGTTAAACTTTCAATGAATGTTCAATGAGTTAACTTGATTCGTGTGTGTATGTATGTCTGTGTATATCTGTGTGTGTATGTCTGTGTATATCTGTGTGTGTATGTCTGTGTGTGTAAAAACTAAAAGAAAATATATTATAAATTCTAGTTACTGTTAAAAAGAAAACATTATATTCGTTTATATATCGTGAATTGGGCACAAATAAGATTTTATATACAATGGCTATTATTATAAATATTTATTTAGTTAGCTTACCTTAGTCTGGTACAAGGCTTCAATTCTGGGGAGAACACACACAGACATGCACACACGAAAGGTGCATACATGATTCAGTGCAGTAATAATTCTCAGAGAGATTTGTTAACCAGAGTTACGAGCCGAAAATTATGTGATATAAATTATTATTTAGCTTAAACGTTAAACGTTTTAATGAAGTTTTTGGCCCACGTAAAAACCAGTATTCTCTTAAAGTAACAATGTTTGAAGGATGAATTATAATAAAAAAACGGTGTTTTTGTGAATTAAGAAAATGGACGTTAAATGGTCGAAAGGTAGAAATAAGAAAATGAAGATAAAATGTTCCACATTGGAGCAGAGGGGATAAAATTTTCCAGCTGTAAGAGTAAAAGTGAGCTGAGCATAAAGTGTAAAGTCCTTGAGGCAGATATCGTTCAAGTCCCAATTGTTTGAATTATTGTCGTTATAGTATCAGCATATTACAGTAAATGTGTTAGTGTAGATAGATATGAGTTCTGTCATCCGCGGAAATATATATCTGCGTCAGGCCATAAGTACTGATAGATAGATAGATAGATAGATAGATAGATAGATAGATAGATAGATAGATAGATAAAGACTGAAATAGATAGAAATGAACATATTATATATCATATACATATGAACAGACTGAGATAGATAAATATATAGGCAGAGATTTTCAAATAAACATAAAAGCAACAAGATCATTAAAAAGCAACAATAATCAATTAATTAAAATCATTAAATTTTATATTTTATGCTGTTTTCGTTTTTGCTTGATTTTTTTCTAATTTTTTAAAGTCTCACATTGATTTCTGAATTCGTATGTTTTGATTGTCCGACCATTTACTTTGAGACGTTCAATAACCATGCTATTATTAGCTATGAACTTACGGAAAACAAACGGGTATAATGAATACAAAAAAGCACATTGGATTTTCCTTGGTCGCCGAGGAACCGCCATACGCTCCAACTTATGCCAGTAATAATTACTCTCACACCATTCGTATTCGGAAAATGTCTCCTGAATTGTTGTCATCATGTCGCACGGGGTTAGCAGAAGGAGTCCTTCAAACGGCCTTACTACTAGGGGGAATATTTCATTTTTAATATATGACTGTCTATCTTCGGTCATTGTATCCTCTGTGGTGTTATCCCAGATATGGGTACTGTTCTCCGCAAAAAAAAATATATCTATGAATGGCCATCTGTGCGGAAAAATTAAAAGGGTTTTGTAAAATTTTGGATAAAATTTCCACTGATAGTTTTCAATGTGAGATAATTCGAACCCGGGAACATTACCAAGGTTAAGGACTACACTTCTTTTTTCAGTTTCGTTCATAAAAACATCGATATCGTCGTCCCAGGGTATCATTCCATGGTGTCTGTAAGAGCCAAGTAGGCTACCATAAGCAAGAAAATAAGTCAATTTATAGTGCCGGCATGAGTTTATAAAAACCTGAAATGTGAATAGGAGCAGGCTGCGTTCCTGTGCTGTCAGTATCGGTTGGAAATGGTAGGCAATGAGCTTCTGGAAATCAGTCTTGGAGTTAGGGTACTGAATGCCTATGTTTTCCGGATTAATTCCAATGTTATTTGAGTTAATGGTAACTAAATCCTTTATAGCAGGAAATTGTAGGTCACCAGTGTACTTTTTGTAGCGGTGGCTAAATAGTAAATGTTTACCTTCCATCAGCCGGTATTCAATAAAAACCTCATTTCGCATTTCGCTCCAGGATTTTTTTCGGTTGAAGATAAAGGATAGAATTACGATTGTTTGAATGCAGCTAGAAATTATGAGCAATTTAATGAAAGCTGCTGATTTCGTTTTTAGACAAAATCGAACCATTGCATAACTGAGCAGGCGTTTTGTTGATTGATGAATTGCGGTGAATTAAGACGAAGGTGTAGAAAGGATTGATAGAATCTTCAGACTGGCTCCGTAAGGAACAAGCAAAGATCAGACTGGCTATCTTGAAGCTGAACTGCCAGTCTGTTTCTTTAGCTACAAACGGCGTTTTTATATCATCATTATGGACACAGTCATCGTCATCATCTTTAAAATCCTTCTTCTATTATCATGGCCATCATTGCAACTGCCACCATCAGTACTACTATAAATAATAATAATAATAATAATAATAATAATAATAATAATAATAATAATAATAAAAGCTTTTAAACTCGACCTACGTTTGTGCTTCTCGTTCGGCTGTTTACAGATTTTGAGCCACGTTACATGACTGATCAATAAAGCGAAATCTGGGTGATATTGTTATATCCGTATATATGCAAACTGCAATCGATTGGTGACCATTTGAATTTCTTCCGCGTAGATGATGTATACATGAATAATACTGAGTAAGAAGAAATAGAAAGATAAAAAGGCAGATGGTAAACAAAATGGCAGCAGTGGCAAGATAGAAAGAGAAAAGAGTAAAAAAATTGTGCAACGACCTCCTCCTAAAAATTCGTATTTGTTTAGCATAGACAACATGTCATTCTAAAGTGAATTTATATTATTTTTGTCCGGATTGTTCATAACAAATTAATCCTTGAATACAACGACTTAAATTGAATTTTTTTCTCACGCATACACTCACATACGCACGTGTATGTATAAACATATATACATACTATTTTTATGACTTCAAACGTCATTTTTATTTTAAACATTATTTATTTTGTCTGTCGGCTTTAACTGTCCGACGTGCTTTGACCACTCAGATACGAAGAGCTTCACCTTGAAACAAGTTTCTATTTTGCCTTTGAAGCACATTTACTCGTTCAGATTTTTCTTGAACTGCATATCTGCTCAGTTTCGTATTTGAAACGTAAAGAAAAAACAAGTTCCAAAGATTTAATGAATTTTATTTTTTAATCCATGACATTTTCATTAATTCAATCTTTATTTTTAGTGGCTACCCGTATTTGAGTAGACTCTCCGTGTATTTTGAACAGAATGTATTACGTCTACCGGCCTGTTCCGTATACGAAACTGAGCAGATAAGGGTTTCGAAAAAAATATGAACGAATGAATTTGCTTTTAAGGAAAAATAAAACACGAGAAGCACCCACCAAACACATACATTCATCAATATGTTGATAGCTGCAGAGAAGAGTGAGACAAATGTGTGGCTAATCGGGAAAATTGAATTTGCTGTCGCTCGTATACCATTATTTATGCCAGGCTGGTGAAGCTCCATTTCATACCAATTTAACCTCAGTTATTGGACTTCCAATAATAATAATAATAATAATAATAATAATAATAACAATAATAATCACAATAATGATATTGGAGCATAAGTAACCACAGTTTTCAAGAAAAACTGTGATAGTTTTAAATGGGAAGTGTACAAATTGTGGCCAATGAAGAGTGTGGAAATTTCACTTCCATTGTTTCTTATATATATATATATATATATATATAAACAATATTTATCGACAACTATCAAAAATTTACTAATATATGCATATATATATATATATATATATATATATATATATATATATATATATATATATATTAAGAAATATACATAATACCTTACATTAATTGCACAAGTCCGAGTTTCATGCCGAGGCAATTGTCAGGTGCTGGAATTATTATTTTTATTTTGGGTTGACACCAGCTTTTTTAAAAAAAATTCTGTTTCTCACGAGATGCTGTTGGGGGTGAAGTGTTATTGTTGTTAAAATATTTAAGTGAATTGTAGTTTAATTTTGAATTTAGGCCCAGATTACCATTTAAGATTGAAAATAAGGTTGGAAATATGAAATATAAAATCTTATTTAGAGAGACGCTGATGTTAAAAAAAGTAAATAAACAAATAGGAAGTTTGGAAAATGAAGAAGGGACGGTTAAACCATAAGATGTTTTTCTTTCGAGAATGTTTTTACCATTTTGTGCAGCGGTCGAAAAATGTTAGAATCGGTTGATGCAAGGTCACGTGAACATAGCAGGAGGGATAGAACAGACCAAACGAGATCTAAATATTTTCCTGTGTTATTCTTGCTCTGTGCTGCCTTGCGTTGTCATGGAGGAGAATATCATGTTTTTTAATCTACGTTGTACGCTGCCACTGCCGTACAAAAGCTAAACTATGTCAGTGTACTCCAAATTTATTGTTAAGTGTCACGTATGATTAGTAGTTAATACGATACATTCTTTATTACAATTGGTTTCCCCCAAAAGGAAATTACTTTTGACTCAATTTAATAATATTTTAAATGAAACTGATTGTAATTTTGCGTGTCATTGTATATCCATGACGTGTATTCATAAGAAACAAAGTATGCATTGCTTACCCTATAAGTAGAATGTGTATTCATTCAATCCACCACTTTTGGGAGATTCATTGATTGTATAGATAGTGTAATGAACACTTGAAACTTATTAGTGGACATTATCCTTTTAATGTCGGTACCTCTGATACATAAAATTAAATTTGAACTAATTTATTTCCAGAATAAAATCATATGCCACTTCAAAACGAAATATAGAATAAACTTGAGGAAGCAAACACTACACATAGGGTCTAGCGGTCATTAACACCTGTTGCTGATTCGGTGAAAGCCAGATTTTTTACAGCAAAGTTACTGATCATTTTGCTCATAAGCCAAGATAGATTCAATTCTATTTAAAACGTTAGGTTAAGATTATATTTTATGTTACTAATTCTTATTTATATGTAAAAAATTAAATAAAAATTATTTATTTTGGTCTAAGATCATAACAGTGTTATTTTCTAACCATTGCGTATTTTTCAGGGCACACTACTAGTAATTATTGGTCCGCATTCATATTAAACCCAATTATAAGAAGAATAGAGAATATGGGGAAGGGCGGGGGAGAATTGTAGATGGTAATGTTGTATCAGTACGCACTTGACCTTTTGCTTATAATCAGTCTGTGGCACGGCAAACATGGTATTGGGTCAGAAGTATGCTATGATGCTTGCAGTAAAAAAAAAACGGTCTGTTACTGCTATCACAAGAATTACTTTTAGGAAATGCGTTTGCATAAAAGTGAAAAAGATCAAGGCTTATCCAATTGTTTGTCGTATGTTTTTGTTGGATATTTGCCAATGATTAGAATAATAGACTTCGAATAACTAGTCAGAAATTCCATCACAGGTTCAATGATGTTGCTCCTTGCCAAAATTAGTCATGAAAAATTAATTTTAAATTAAGTGAAAAAAATTCTAACTGCGCGTTTAATATCGGAATACCAAACTTGGTATAAATTTCCAATTCAGTTCTTGCCAAAGATAATCAATGGGTGTTTGTAGGATGAACAAACGTCGAGATGATGACAAAGTGGAAAATCTATTCAGCTACCCGTTTCATCCTTTCTAGTAAGCATTCTCAGGCTGAAATGAACAAACCAGTGTGTGAGAAAATGGTGTTGGGATATGAGGAAAGGTTAATTAAGATCCTTATCAAACGTTACAGCCATAGAATTGGTGCTTTTCCTACTGAAGCAGCTGGATTTTAAGTTTATTCCACTACGAGTAAATCTCTGTTTGCTTTTTCTATATAAGTTCGTACGCCGCATTGTGTTACTAATATTTTTGCGATTATATTGTATATAAGTTTGGTCTAAGGTTGTTTATAGAGAATTGTGAGATTAGTGCACTTTCAATGGATTTTCTTCTTAGTAAATTCTTTTCTCTTTTAATCAGCCTGACATTTTTTAAATCGAAAATATGGTCTCACCGTAATACAAGTGACCACGATTTCGATTAAAACCTCCCCAGTCAGATTAAATGAGGACGTTCACTATCAGAAGCAAAACGCTTAGTTGAATAGCTTTCCTTCTTTGTTTCATAATTTCTAAAGCTATCAATTAAATACTTGTAAAATATATCTTACCCCTTATCTATTGTTAAGAAACCAATAAATATATAAATAAATATATTTCTTTTTTTTTTTTTGAGGTATTCACCTTGGAAATAAAGATGGCCGAAAAATTGAATCACTAATGTTGAAAAATTTGAAGAAACTAAGAAAAAAAAGTTAACCTTAAATATCTGAGTTTCAATTAAAATTCACAATTACTGTCTTTGAATCAGTTTAGTACCTGTGACCACGAAATGTAAATGTCAAGGACAAACCTCTTAGATGCTACTGTCAACACAGGTTGAAGATATTATCACGTATCAGTTGACAGAGACGACAGCCATTTTATCCTTAGGCATTAACAAACAGGCTGACGCTTGACGTTTGCTGATAACATTAAAAACATAATCTATTCTAATAGTAGGTAAACAAAGCAAACTTTAGTTTACTTTTGTTATTTTATTTACTATCCTTGTGTTAATTTCCGTTTTAGAAACAGACTTGGAATTAATGTGCAAATATTGTACGCAAAGATTAAACTGATAAAAACAATTTAAATAGCACAACATTTCTTTGTAAATAGATTAAATAAAAACGACGATAGAAGTTTCGTTTAGGACGGACAATGTTTTATATTTTAACCAGTAAATTATCTAAATGATTTTTTAAACGACTGTTTAAAATGGGAAATGTTCTTTTTTGCAAAAGTAGAAACTGAATGTACAGTAGAAATAAAAAAAAATAATTTTATTTATTTTAATTAAATTTTTAAACTATTTACATTTTTAAATTATTAAGCTTTTAAAATAACATATCAGAATTCTCGTTTTGAAAAACTAAATAGAGTAGAAAATTAAAAAAAATATTTTTAAATTATTAAATTTTTAATTATTTCAATTAGTTAAAGTGTTAATGTACAGCTAAAAAATTATTTTAATTATTTAGATTTGTAAATGATTAAATTTGAAAGACATAACACGAGTAAGACTTTTGCCCCAGAAGATTGTACAGTTCCAATTTTGCGAGAAGAAATGTGTTTGCAATACATTTCAATATTATATTAGTTTGGATAGTGACAGACAACACCAGATATAAAATCTCAAACGAAAATTTTGAAACGATATTCTTTCTTTTCTATAATGTCCAGGTGTCAACCAAGAAAATATTCAAAAATCAACAGATTTCATGAATTAGTTGTCAAATTCCCAGGCTTAGATTAAAAAAAAATACAAAATAAAAAAAAAAACAAACAAAAAGTGAATCCATTTTCCTTTCACCAGATGGCGATAGAAAGCAAAAATCGAATGTATAAAAGAAGAAATCTACATATTAATACTTACCTAACAGCCTTCTACTCATTGCATCCGATGGGTATAATGTTTCCTATTTCACCTAAAATGCACTGACACCAAATTTACCATTATATACAAAAATCTATTAATTGTAAAGAACTCTTAGTTAGTGACGGATTAATTACTTAAAAAAAAAAAAATACTGCATGCCATCAATTTTAGATGAGAGTCTTGCTATCAAGTTCATAATAATTTTCATTCTTCTATCTATCTATCTATCTATCTATCTGCGGTTTCTTTAAACTATTTGAGTTTTGGTTACTGCGTAATTTAGGACATGAGATTTGCCTTTTGTCTTTTTGAGTGGAATAGGAGGTAGACTTACTTCTGATTTTATTAATCTGAGTCACATCTGATTCCTCGATAGTGTTTGAGTCACGCTTTACAGATATTACTCTTTGACAGTCCTCTGCCAGTTTTTGGAGAGTCAATCCTTGTTCGTTCTCAAGCTTAGTCAGTACCCGTCGTCTGACTTCGGCGTCTTCTGCAGATACTAGACCTTGTGCGAAAATTAAGCACTTAAAATCATCGGCAGTCAGTTCGGCTAGTTTAAAATCATTACATAGCTTGTTCACCGATGCTGCAAACGTTAGAAAATGTTGCTGGTTGTCTTTGACTGTGTTCAGGCATTTCCAACGTTTGTGGAACAAGGTTGTGTTAGGCCCGAATAATTCCGATAGGAGCTTAATCGTCTCTGAAAAACCCAAGTCAGTCGTTTTCTTGGGTAGTAGGAAGTCTACGAACCTACTATGTTCTGTAGTTCCCAGTTTTCTCAATAGAAGACGTACTTTTTTTTTTTACTGGGCCATTGTTCACAGTCTACGTTGAAAATATCTTCGTAGCGCCTGTAAAATCCTGGAACGTTTTGTCTTTTTCTGGTACGTATTCAAAGGTTTCCATTGAATTGTAGATTATACTCTGGGAGAATATTGTATCTTTTTCAGAGTTTGAGCCTTTTAATGCATTTACGAGTAATTCTTTAAGTTGTTTCTGTTGTAGTTCAGCATTCTGAAGCGTAATTTTTTGGAATTCCATTTGCTGTTTATGTAAATCCAAAAATAGTTGTTGTCTTTCTTCTGATTTTTGTTGCTGGTCCAAATTTAGTTTTAACATTTGGGCAACTACTTTTTGCAAATCTTCCATATTTAAAAATGACAGCGCTTTTTTGTTGCTTTGAAACACGTGTACTAAGAGGAGGTACACAAAAAAAATCTTGATAGATTTTTGTTCCTTTTTTTTTCTTTTACAGAAAAAAATATGGACAGACAATAATTAAACTAAACTAATTATGTGTGTTTAGCTTTTTTTCCCCGTGGTTCCGTTAATTTTAACGTAATTGAATAATTTTTTCATCACACATGCATTTTTTTTTTATAGAGGTACAAAAAGAAGAAAACTCACCTCAGTGAATTTGAGGGGAGAATAATTTTATGCCCGAGTTCAACTCAGTTACATAAAAATTTTTCGATAGTTTTTTCCGAAAACTTGAGTACAATGGTAATACTTGATCTTGTGTTGTTAGTTTTTTTACGAACAACTGTTTTTTCTGTGTGTGTGGGTGTGTAGAAATCGTTCTCGTATTGGACAGACTTTAATATTCCGTAGATGTCGAATCGCTAGTTTGTCAATGGAGTTTGGTATTGGAATATATGTAGACACTGGGTGTTTAGCTTTTAAATCGCTAATGTATTAATACCAGCTTAATTTCACGTTCAACACTGCTGTGGGAACGCGTGGAGTTTGTGTGTATTTTTCGAGTACTGTCGCTATTGATACGGTGAGAACGAAATTCTCGAATCTTCTCTGTCGCTAGTGTTGTGGGACTGGCAAGGTGTTGCGGTTTTTCGACGTGAATGCATTTCTAGAATTCTTTGTCGACCCAGACGTGGGATTGGTAAGGTATTTAGGTTTCGCCGTGAGTGCGTTTCTAGAATCCTCGTCGCCACTGATGTGGGTGCCAAAGTTGGGCCCACAGAAGTAAAACACGGAACACGGATTAGATGTAAGAAAGATATATTAACAACAGGTTACAGAGATAGTGTAAGCAGAGCTTACTATAAGTTAGTGTCCAACACTGGTAGTCGTACTAGACTCTCTGTCACTCTCCTGTAGAGTGCTATGTCGCCTACTTAATATAGGCCTGGAAGAGTCTATTGTGTAGGTAGTTTCCGCTCTCACAATACTATCTATAATTGATTTTCATTTTAATCTGACATTTTTATTCCACCAAAAATAACGTTTAAAATAATATATACACACACACATATATATATATATTTATGTGTGTGTGTGTGTGTGCATGTGTGTGTGTGTGTGTATATATATATATATATATATATATACGCACATACACACATACACACACACACACATATATATAAGAGAGCTTAAAGATATTTATTTCATCTATGTGTGTGTGAGCGTTTGTGTCTGTGTAGAAAAAAATCTACATAAAATATATTTCCCTTTCTCCTTCATTAGGCCCAACTTGTAAATTACTTTGTTGTCATATCGAAAAGAAAGTAACCAAGGAAAAAACAGACACAGTTCAGAAAAGAACGGCGCTCAAAGAGTGGATGACAACAAATCAAGAGACTGCATTTATGTCAGATGTCTATATTGAAGTTTGTTTCTCTTTATAATGAACGAAACTTCCACTGTAATAAAGATTCTCGCATATTTTCTGATTGAACTCAATGGAAAGTTGTGAAGTGATACAAACAAATACAAGAGAGTTTTTTTTATGTTAAAATTCTTAAGCCCCATTAAATGAACTGATGTTGATAAGAGATTAATGAACCGATAAACTGTGAATTGCTATCAATTGTTGAAATTAAACTCTTTTCTCTGCAAGTCCATCTGTCAGTTTTCGTTGTTCTGTTTATGACGTCTATTAAAAAAACAAATCATGTACATCTAACTAACAAAGAGTTAATACAACTGCGAAACCTATTTATCTTTACTAAACTTAGTATATTTTATACTTACTAAATTTTGTCTGATACATTAGTGAGACATCAAGTAATGAATAAACTCACACCATCAAAAATGGTCTAAAAATAAATTGGTGGATTTTAAAAAATATCATTGTTGGGTTTTTAAATATCGAAATCCGTTTTTTATTATACTTCAATTCTCAGGTAAACATCCGTATATATATTTCAGCTCACAGGTATTGATTGCTTGATTAGTTTTTTTACGGACTATTAAGGTTTTGTGAGTTATTGAAAGCCGAAATTAAATTTGGATTGTAAGAATAATACATTTTGCGTTTAATAACAATTGTTTTTGAACTAACAATGATTTTCCAGATAGACGTATTACTATTTAACCCATAGCTGCGAGAGAAGAAATGGCTTTATACTTTCCCAAGGCTATTTGCGCGTTAGTGAAGGCAATGAACTCGACTGGAACTCAAACTCGGCTGTCCGATTTTTCATTCCGAGCATTACACCATCCGTACATTTGAGCCCACAGGTAAACATTGATTATGTTTATGCTTAAGTCCACAGGTAAATATTGATCACTTATACCCGAATCCGCAAGGTTCATTCATTTCTTGCAGATGTGTAAGAACCCAGAAAAAGATACTTTTTTCTGGGTTGTTACACATCTGCAAGAAATTCACTAAACATGTTCTACGCCCGTTCGACAGAGCGCGTTAACACCTTTTTGTAGACAATTTATATTTGCAATCTTTCTCTCACAGGTGGCGAGTCTCTCACTCCTTTATCGCTACTTCCATAAAAAGTGACCAGACAGTTCTTTGTTCCTCTAGGTCTAACCTTCACGGCCGTATTCCATCGATCAGTTTCTTCCCGCGAACCTGCTCTGTGAAAAAAAAAAAAAACAAACTCGCAAGGGGTGTTTCGCCGGTTAATGGGCTAAAACTGTAGTTTTAGCCCATTAAAGTCTAGACTAGTTAACCGTTATTTTCCACTCCTATCTATATAAACTACCCCTTAACACAGTGGTTTCCAGACGGTGCGGTGGAAGAGGATAGCAGGTGAGGCTGAATGATTGAAGGACAATCAAAGATTTAGAAACAATTTCAAAAAATTCATATCCAAAAAATAAATATGATTTCAATATTTTAAATATTATTATGGATTACTTGCAATTGCATGCATGAGCCCCAGTATAAATAGTTATAAATAATTATTAATCGATTTTATCATTGTGATATTTTTGCATTATATCAAGTATTAAGAATATAGTAACTAGGGTCTGCAAATTGGAGGAGAGAGTTATCAATGATAATGTTCTGACTTGGAATCCGCGGTTATCTCCCTTTAACCCTATCTCTTTTTTTTAAAAATATTTTTAAATGTACTTTTTATCACATAAAATTTGGTGAGGAGTGAGCAAATTTTCATTACAAAAAATTCGGCCCCGAGAAAAAAGTTTGGGAACAACTGCAACGTAACCTTCTTCCTCGAGTGGCCCCAGGCCTTGGACAGTGCCTCAAACCTTACTGTAAAAAAAAAAAAAGGAAAAAAAAAGAAGAAGAAGGTGCGTAATCAAACGCACTTTCTTTTTTTTTTGTTAATATTTCGACGTTAAAGCGTAACATCCTCAGCACGTAACAATGATGGCAGCGGAACAAGGAGAGTCATTTTTGTTTCCAAAAGAGAAGACATATTTAATGCTTTTATTTGGGAAAACATGTATATTTCGGTGGATAATAAAACGATAACTAAATATCAAAATCGTGCACAAATAAAATTTCAAATAAACGGTGGTCATATGTCTTTCTTACATCAATTCTTTCTTTTCAAATATTTTATGATTTTCATTGTTTCCTGACGTGAACTGTTTAGAAAAAGTCTATGTTAGTGTTTGTTTCTGTTACCTCCCATCATTAAAAACGATTTGCTTACAGCAATACATAGAATAAACGTTCATTTGATACGGAAATTCTCTCTCTCTCTCTCTCTCTCTCTCTCTTGAAATGACTGAAATAGCAGGCGAGACACGGAAAACCCTGGGTACATTAACAGTTGAACGGTTTGTTCAAATATTAAACTTTTTGAGTAACACCTCTTTCTTTCTCTTTCTCTCTCTCTCTCTCTCTCACACACGCACACACACACACACACACACACACACACACATATATATATATATATATATATATATAGAGAGAGAGAGAGAGAGAGATAAATAGTGTGAGACTTGATGATTGCTTAAAGCGTGAAACTCCCAGTCGCATGCAGTGTTGATTCTATGTTGTCACTGTTTCTATTTACAAACGCACTATCTCTGATATGATGTACTCTTTCCAAAATAATTTTAAGCTATATATATATATATATATATATATATATATATATATATATATTGTTGTGGATTCCGGTTTGAAATCTGGTACCAATAAATAGCAAATGCCAGGAATTAATATATGAAAATAATATATTAACGTAATAATACAAACTGGTAAAGCAGGTTAGTAGTTCCAGGAATACGGGTTAGTAGCAAAATATCTTTACAGTCTTTGGTATTGAAGTATCGCTGTATGACTTCTTACTGAGTCTACGTGCTCGCTCATTGTGACTCCTACAACACTGTTACCTCATCCTTACTCTTCCGGTTACCTACAACCTTTTACTCTGTCACTCTGGACTCGACTCTACGGCCTTGCTCTCTCTCGCGCTTGCAGTAGTATATGTATATACTGGGTGAGTTCATTTGTGTAAAAAGGGGAGAACCCCTCAACATATATATATATATATATATATATATATATATATGACGTCATACATTAAGAAATGGACAAAGTCCGACAATTTATTTATTAAAGACATTTTTTATGTTTAACGTTCTTTTTATAGATACAAGTATTTAAGTAAATGCTGTGTTTATAATAAACAGTATTAATTACATTTACCGGCTTGAAGTTCCGAGAAATATCATAGAATATGTGTTCTTCGACAGGAATCGAACCTCTATCCTACACGGAACCGTCATATAGCCTGACATGCTATACTATTTAGTTACAGAGGAAGCGTCTGCTTTGCAGAGTCAAATTACTGTTTTTAAACAACAAATTCCCCGTATTTTTTCTCTAACTCTCATATCTGCTCGAAGCGCAACGTTTAACGTAAACAAATGACATCATATATTATAAAATGGACTAAGTCCGACAATAATTTCAGTCCGGTAGATGTTGTTAATACTGTTTATTATAAACAGAGCATTTACTTAAATAATTGTATCTTTAAAAATAACGTATAAACAGAAAATATATTAAAATAATTGTCGGACTTAGTCCATTTCATAATATATATATATATATATATATATATATATATATATATATATATATATATATATGTTTCAATAAAAATGACAATAATAAGAAAACTAGTAATTGCTGACGCGTTTCACCCAATGTAGACTTTATCAAAGCAAAATACGAAATGAATTTAATTGAACAAGGTAACCAATAAAAACAAAAACAGAATGTTCGTAGCAACTGGAATGTAGAGAAACGCTATTTTCATATTGTTAACTGAAAATAACGTCAGGATTGTCACGTGTGGAGAATATTGTCATTATATCTGTATTGATGTATTCAACCGTTTTCTTTTGATTTTATGAATCTGTTGTGTACATTTGTTTGTGAGAGCAGAAATTTTGTTAAGAAAGGTGAAATGGGGAAAAAACCTGGGCGTCAGCAATTACTAGTTTTCCTATTATTGTCATTTTTATTCATAAATATTGTCTTCTCTCCTGGGTAAATCGGAGAAATTTTCATATATATATATATATATATATATATATATATATATATATATATATATATATATATATATATATATATATATATATATTTAAAGACATTTCTATGTTTAACATTCTTTTTATAGATACAAGTATTTAAGTAAATGCTCTGTTTATAATAAACAGTATTTACTTTACTTGTATCTATAAAAAGAATGTTAAACATAAAATGCTTTTAAATAATTGTCGGACTTTGTCCATTTCATAATATATATATATATATATATATATATATATATATATATATATATATATATATATATATATGTACAAAGAGAAAGAAATGAAAGATTAAAAATCCACAGTTCTTAGCATTTACATTTTTTTTAAAAGTGCTCAATACAACGTAGAGCAAAATTATATTATAATATTTTTATTATAATATTTACATCTATTTTATTATTATGATATTTTTATTATAATATTTTATTTTAAAATATTATAATAAAGATATTATATATATATATATATATATTTGTGTGTGTGTGTGTGTGTGTACGTACATGTATGCCATTTAACCAAATAACGAAACATCAGATTTTAAAAAATCTCTTCCTGGTGAGGCCGAGAACCTTTCAGAACGCCATCATACGTACGGATGTATATATAGAATTAAAGCACATAATTCGTTATCTGTAGGGAAAGAAATGAAAAAGCGTTTCTTCTTGAATAAACCTACACGTATTGGGTTCTGTGCTGAATGCACATGTTAACACCTCCAATCAGTTAAGATCATAAGCGATGATGTCTACACCCGCTGTGTTATTATTGTTTCGTCTTTCGCACGGTTTTTCGTTTTCAACAGTAGATCTTGCATTATATATGGACTCCAAGACCTCACATTGAAAGCATCTTTCGCAGAATATTTGCAAGTTTCTGAAGCGACGAGATACTAGGATTTATTCCGATTTCAATAATGTAGGTCTTTAAGTTCAGTGGTAACCCCCCCCCCCCCAACACCCCAATGATATTTATAGTGGGGCCTGAACGTCTCACGTTCTGATAACAGCATTCCGAAGTTCGGGTACTTTTTTTTAAGTTTTTCCATTTCTTTCACATTGATATTATGGTCACGAAGAAAAAACAAAACAAAAATACATCTCCATGAGGAGGCATTTGTTTTTTTGCTTTTTATTGTTTTTTTTTCTCAACGATTGTAATGCATATGAGAGAGACCACTTTATTTATTTATTTATTTATTATTATTATTATTATATGAATGAAAAGAAAATCTACTCTTACAAGACACGTTAACACAAATGATACCAAGAAGAGATTGATATCTAAGTAAATACAATATTTTAAATTGTTGAATTACATGGCATATCTGCTTCTGCTCCAGAAGGTTGGCGCTATCAGGTCTTTTTCCAAAGTTTTGTCGCTAGAATTTATAAAGATGAAATATTTTGTAAGGAAATTTTTAGCCTTAATCCAAATGATGGTGTTGGAATCCGGTGAAAGGTAATATCATATATCATATCATATATCATATATCATATCATATCATCTACTAAATCATTACAGTGCTGAATGAATAATATTCAGGATATCACCTATTCTATCCTCTAAAACCTTTAGTCTAATATAACGTTCCGAAAATTTTGGTATGTCAAAATCTACAACCAATCCATGCGTGATATTTATCTATCAAGCTCGGAAGAAGATTGGCGCTATAGAATCTTTTAAAATATGATACTTTACAAGCTAGAGACAGAATTTACTATGCATGAGAGACAAATGTTGATAGAGTGTCATATTTTCATGTCTAGGAATTCAGTATCCGGGCAAAAACAGTTGCAGGAAATATTACTTCCCATCGAACTGTAGATTTGCGTTGATTAAAGAAATACTGATGGATGTTTTTTTTTTTTTTATCGAAGCATTCACCGAAGACATTTCCAGCGTTTGATTCTATTTCATTTTTTATCTTACATATTGGTCAAGAAAAACTCTTATTGTAAAAAAAAAAATTTTTTTGCTCTTTTTTACGTATGAATTTTGCCAGTCGTTACTGTTGCCTCAAATTGAGCGCTAGAATTCGCATAAATACATTAGCATAAGACATTGTTATTCACGGCCCTCAGATTTAAAGGTTGAAACTTGAAACACTCTGGCGTCAGGTTTGAATATAAAACTCGACTTAATATGCATACGTATTTTGAGATATATACACCCAATGAATCTTGAGTAAATTACGATCAGATGCATAATAGCTATGAATATTTTCTTGACCGACCGGGCACACATAATATCAAGTATATATAGGCACAACATTACTCGACTGAAGTCTATTGCTACTATAAAGCATATATTGCCATATGAGAACATTTGTTTACGGTAGAAATTTTATTATAACCCTGTAATGTGCATGGGATTTTACAATAATCAAAATAAGCATATTTGAATTGCAAGTTGAGACAAATAAATCTTTCTTTCTTGAACTGTGTAACTGAAACATTCGTCATTTTAACTTCGTACGGCTTCTGACACTTAAGTGATTCATTTAAAATCTTTATTATTCGTAAGTTAATGTAAGAAAAACGAGACTGTATTTCCAGAAATATGGTCATTAACGTACAGTATGACTGTATCTTCTAATATTATTCACTTCTTGCTTACTTACTTTTGCTTATTTACAATTATGATAAATATTGTTATTTTTCCGAACTTCGTTTTCAGATAAATGAACAAAAAAACCTGTTTTTCAGCGATCTACGAGATCCTGACATCCGCTAAAAATATTTTTATGCAATAAATGATGATTTGAAAGAAAGGGGTAATTGTATCGATGTGGAGAGAAGAAACGAAAGTAAATCTTTCATATTTAAAATTAATGTTTAGTTAACTAACAGCCAAATTAAAATTCCACTTTTAGCGAAGATGTGCAAAACTCACTGTCCTTTACCACTTGGCTGTGGGTGGCAGGGGGTGCTTATATAACTATCCGAGTGTCCTATCTATGAACATTCTAAGTGTCGACCGCCTATTTACATGTCGAGGACAGTCACTGAGATCTTTTGTGGTGCAAATATGCACCTGGCAGGTATGGATACTCCTCTCGGGAAAACCCTCTGATTCACCTGATTCCTTTGATAGCATGATAATTTATATAAATCATATACTACAGTCGTTTTCAGTTGCATCAGAATAGCAGAAAGGTTAACTACTTAGACAAATATTTCAGTCTTTTAGATGTAAACGAATACTAAAAATATAATTACGTTGAGGAAAGCGTGTCTCAATTTTACTAGCTTTAATAACTTTGTAAAGGATTTCACACCTGCAGGAATGATTTTATTGACATAACAATTGAACTGTTTGGTTTGAATTATATATATGATCATGTTTACAGAAAGATATATCTTAAAAAAAAAAAATATACGGTATAGTTTGTTAAAGAACAACGATCTCGGATCAATCAAGTGTATTTTAAGGTCTTTCAATGCAAGGGAATTGGCGAGAAACAAAGAAAAAATGTTCTTTTACTACCTCAGAATTCTAAAAAGAGAAATGGTGGACTTAAAAACACACACACACACAAATTGGCCTGAATTCAATTCATCATCTCTTAAAACTATAATCTTTTATTTCTCATATCTTCACATACTGGATATTATTATTCTCAAAGTTACCTTTTCCCAATGAAATTATTTCTTTTTATGTGTTTTATTAAAAGTGGTTTAATCTGGGCGTGTGCTGAAGGGAGTGCCGATTTAAGCATGTAGCAAGAAGAAAAGGGTGGAGCGATGATAAAGATAATCTCTATATATATTAATTTGTAGCTTCTGTCTGTCTGTTTGTTATCGAACTCCTCCCTTCATAACCATATATATTCTGAAACTACATTACCCACACAACTTGGATAAGAATATTTCATTTTGATCAAAGGGGAGCCACGGAAAGCTCGAGCACTACACTAAAATTTTTGTTCCCTTTGATTTAAATTAAATTTAAATTTGAACAAGGGAATGACTCCTAGAGTACTTTGATAAGTATATATCATTTTGATCAAAGGGATCCCCAGGCTGCAGGGAACACCCCCACTGAAAATTTTTTGCCATTTGATTTGAATTAAATTTAAATTTCAACAAGGGAATAACTCCTATCCACAATATAGAACGAGAATGTCAGAAGATAAGGATCACATCGGCCAGATCAAAATGAGACAATATGGGCGTCAAGTTGAGCAAGAAAACACCAATCAGTGTCTTACAATACATATTTGTTGAGACATTTCAACTGTTATATCAATCTGCTAATCAATTTATTCAATGAAGTATTGCATCAAATACATATAAATGGGGTCATATCAAGCTGATTTGGCACCCCCGCTGATTTGGCACCCTCGCTGATTTTTCTCTATGATTTAAATTACATTTAAATTTGAACAAGGGAATGACTCCTGTCCAAAATATAGAAGGAAAAAACCAGAACATGGATGTCACATCAGCAAGATCATTTGAGTAATATTGAAATGCATCATTTTTATCCACAAATTATAACAATGATTTAAAATCAATCATTTTCTTAAAAAAAAGTATGATACGCAACAAGGCGCGGGTAATTCGGCTAGTGTTTATATAAAACTAACATTGACCACCAATTAATTTGAATGGTGAGGATATACTGGTTAGATTGAACCAACTTTGCCATAAAGTAATATATACATATATATATATATATATATATATATATATATATATATGTGTGTGTGTGTGTGTGTGTGTGTGTGTGTGTGTATTAGGTTGGTGCAAAAATAATGTCGTTTTCTCACATATGTTACTATATTAGAAAACGACATTATTTTTGCACCAAACTAATATATATATGTGTGTGTGTACTTGCGAGCGGGCAATCCGCTGTAAATCCTGTCAATGAAGGAAACTGGGACAGCCAAATAACATGGTTTTATGGCCTTTACAGCTACCAACTCGATCTCATATATTTTCCATCTTGGCGGTTCGTGGTTAATGAAAATGATTTTCTGACAACTTCAGCTTTAAAAATTAAATTTAAAAAAATAACAGTAACTTTTCAAATCCTTTCTAATGTGTGTATTTTTGCTTTTATTAGAACAACTTCGTTACTATAATTTACGGATTTACGGTACAGGCAAATCAATTCCAACTGCTTAACGTAGTGGAATAAAAGAAACTTGACCCGCGTAAAAGACGTCTGCTAGTATATATATATATATATATATATATATATATATATATATATATATATATATATATATATATATATATATATATATACCCAAACTTTCGTGAAATTTGCTTGTAATCTTGAAAAACTGTGGCTGTTGCCGTAAACAACCGAGCAGGCTACTCGGTAGAAAACGATAAAAGGAAGTTCTATTTTTTAAATGAGTGTTTTAGGTTGCATTTCATATCTATCTATCTATCTATCTATCTATCTATCTATCCTTTAGACAATTTATCTTTAAGAATACAGATTTTATAGAATATGGATAAATACACACGCACAGGCGCGCGCATATTTGCAAAAAATAAGTAAATTTAATTATTAAGATAAAAAATCGGCTATGCCATCTGCCTTGAGTCCGAATTTTGTATTGAGTGCTTAATATTTTCAGCAAAAAAATGAAGCTGAAGTTTCGATAGGTTTTTGTCTATTATATAAAAAATCTAAGACGCCTAGAGTCGGACATTATCACAACTTAACTGTCCACTCGAATAATCGAAAAATTATTCGCCCAAAGTCTGATCAAGATTTCATGCAATTTTATCCGGAACACTTAGTACTGGTAAAGAAGAATAGAATAAATAAATAAAACAAAAACATTGTTAGCCAAATATAATGGGATAGAAGCTGAGAGAAAGAAAACTTTACAGTGATGGTGACATTGGTGAAAAGTGTGACAAGTATGTAACATTATTCGTCTGTTCCGTAACGCTGCAGGGTCGAAGTTTCAAACTCTTTTCTATCTTCTCTTCTTCCTACTTGAATTTGTTATTTGCTCGTTGCTCGCTATGCGTGTGCGAATTCTATTCGATCCATTCTGTCCCTGATCCGAATATTACATTTTTTACTCTTAGCTTTCCATCGTTTACCATTACTTCTTTCCTTCAATTTTTTTCTTCACTCCTGTTTACATCCATTTATTTCATGAAACACTTCTACTTCTTCAACGGACTTCTTTCTTTCTTTCTTTCACTAAATAAAATGGAGATGATTTTGATGACGAAGATGAACGGTCGGGCTGATGGGCAGTGAGTGTGAATAGTTGAAAGGTCGCAAGAGACGACTGTGGATGCTGGGGCATATTTGTAAGTCTGCCGTCTGTCACGCTTACGTAATCAAGTGTTTCTATTGACAACCTTGGATGGTTGGTCGTCTAGGTAGAGATGCCCTCCAGCAAAAGTAGGGAGTAGCTGTGAGAAGAGGAAGACCGCAAAAGGATTTGTGAAGGTTGGAGGAGTGAAATCATGGGGAAATAAATAGAGGGAAACTATCAAGAGGAGAGTAAGAGGTTAAGCAGAAGGCATGAGAAAGAAAGAAAGAAAGAAAGAAAGAAAGAAAGAAAGAAAGGTAAATAAGGAAAGTTATATTGTACTGGATAGCAAGGTTGTAGTAGAAATATATCAAGATTATAATCGATAACTGTCTCACTTACATTTTATCCTGAGTATAAAATATATAATGTATAAAATAAGAATTTTGATACGGACACAACCAGATAGGCAGTTTATTCAGCGTCGAAATAAGAAAGAAAGAGAAGAATAAATGGAAGAAACGATATAAAGTCAAAGAAATAGAAAAAGGGAGAGAGGGGGAAAACAAGAATAGAGAAAGATGGAGAGAAAGAGAGAGAGAGAGAGAAAGAGAGAGAGAAAAAGAGAGAAAAAGAGAGAATTAAAGAGAAAGAGAGAGACGAAGTGTAAGAAAATGAAGCCGAGAAAGGTTTGTCAATTGGAAAAGCAATTTTTCCCACACTTAAATTGTTTGTTTGGTTCAGTAATATTGATAATAGACACACTCACACATACGTACACACATATACAAATGCTCGTATATTATATATATATATATATATATATATGTGTGTGTGCGTGTAAAATTTGTTTTTCTTTTATACAAAGAATAAATATTCGGCAGTTACTGTATATGTCGTTGAAAAGGAAACTTGACTCGTGTGCATAATGACAATAACAAAGATATTGTAAAACAGACATTTCTTAGCTATTTAATTTCTTTTTGTATTTTGTATTAGAGGTTATGGGAACCACTTTTTAGGACATTATATATCCATCAATGATTACATAACATGACTAGTCTTAACAGCTCATCATTACAATACTAAGGAATTGTTAAGGTGTTGTTATAAGCAGTTGTGGATCTAAATCTTAATCTCTTACCCAGCTCGCATATATATATATATATATATATATATATATATATATATATATATGTATATATATATATATATATATATATATATATATATATATATATATATATATATATATATATTTCAATATAAGAATGAAAAATTGAAAAAATATACTGAAATAGATTTCTTAACTGTTTCTTTGTTAATTTTTCATTGATAATTTCGCACCAACTGATAAAATGGGATAATGAAATTAGGCAAAAGTGATTTTGAAAAGCAAAATATAACTGAATTCTAATAGAAGAGAATATATCCAGAATCAATTAGCACAATAAACAATCCAAAGTATAAAACAAAGGCAGTTAAGTTTTGTAGTTGAGAGTGGTGGAATGGTTTGGGGTTGGAATGGTTTGGAGTTGGAATGGTTTGCGGTTGAAATAGTTTGGGGTTGGAATGGTTTGGGGCTACATCAAAAGCAATAGTTCAAAAAAGTTGATTAAAATCGATGGGACATTGAACAACGAAAATTATATTGCTCTGCTAAAGTTACACCTCTTATCAGATATAGCAGAAGGTGGACTATTCCAACATGATGGATCATCTTTGCTATACATCGCATGTTAAAAAAGAAGAAAAGTCTTACTGATGAAGACATCGTCGTATCGATCTGATCTGCCGAAAGTATGAGCTGAACATAACCGAGCCTCTATGGAGAGAGGTAGAAACTTGTGTTTATAACAGAAAGTCTAAGAACTTTTAAGAGCTTTGGATTTACTGCTAAGACGAATGGCAGAACTTTCCTGGTGAAATAATATTTAAACTCTCTTCTTCCTAAATATCGATTACGACTTTTAATTTCCGTAAATATATAAATAAATTTATTTTGTGAAGTTTGACTTTTTCTCCCATCAATAAAAGTAGTAAATTCTATGTTTCCTTTTGTGGCTCATAATTTTTACAAGTCATATTTTCAGTATCATGAGGCGATCAAGGTTTGTATCTCCATTCGTACAAGTAGCATTCACAAGGATTGGTCCTTATGAATGCTACAACTTACATTAAATTCCTAAATGAGCAATAGAAGAGACTCCTGGAATCCCATTGTCAAGTATTTCAAATTTTCAGTAAAGCTTGGTGGATCATTTTTTTTGATCACCTCTCTCTCTCTCTCTCTCTCTCTCTATATATATATATATATATATATATATATATATATACGCCGTATATGTACCATCTGTAATTAGGAAATTTCATTATCGCTTCAAGAGTTGTTTTGACTGTTGTTCTAAATACTTTTGTTGTTTTTATAGTTACCACAACATTTCGGCTGATCTATTCTACTACCTTCTTCAGATGCATATAGAAAAAGGTCTTTCTCTTTTTTTTCCTTACGAGTACAAATTAGATAATATTAGCAAACAAAAGAAATAATGTAAAAAATACCAAATTATATTTATAGAAATAACTACATTTTCGGTGGGAATTGAAGCTGCATTCTTTTTTTTTTCTTTCTATGAATTATCTTAGCTAAGTGCGCCTCATCATTAAACTACGGAGGTCCTTACAGTTTCGCTTTTTGACAAGAGATACACTTTCTCTAATAATACTTTTGAATATCTAAATCGATAGACGATAATTTAATTGTTGTGAATGAACAGAGATCTCTACTCAAACACATATACCTACTAAAATGAAGTTTTATAGTAATAAGAAATTATGCTTTTCATTGATCTTTTTGGCACTTTCAAGTTTATTTTCAAACAATTTTGTCAGTTTCTGTCCGTTATATTTGGCGCTAGACATTCATTATACGCTTTATGTTTTAAACATGTTGGCAAGTGCTTTTTATTATATCTGTATTTTACTAAATTCTCCCCACTCTATCGTTATATGTTGTTTTATTTGATTTTTACGGTTCTACTTTACTTTCTGCTCCAGTAGATGTATTCCTGCTCTTCATCCTTAGTAGATGTATTTCCAGCTCTTCATCTTTTATACTTTTTTTTTCAAAACGTTACAACTGAATATTATTTTTCTTTTATTTCTGTTTATTTAGCAGATTTGCAATTCGGCCAGTGATTGTGATATTCGTAAAATATCGTCTGTAAATAGTAGTTGGTTCTTTATTTATGTAGTTTACTCTCATCCCTTCTCAGTTCGAAAGATACTTTCAAAGCATGTTGTACATCGTATCCCCTTATCTCACTTCTTAACCAATATTTATCTTAGCTCTGTCTCTCTATAAGCAAACATTAATTTATTTTAGATTAACTTGGGGCAGGGTCATAATAGTGAGGGTGGGGACACGCAGTGTGACTTAAGCAAAGGTCAGTGATACTATCTTGATCTACGTTGTTTAATTAACAGTTTAATATAAACATAACAAAATGCTGTCAAGTCTAAATTTGAGAAAAAAATTAACCAAATGCAAACAGAAAGAAAAGAAGTGTTTCATGATTGTATATATATATATATATATATATATATATATATATATGTGTGTGTGTGTGTGTGTACTCTATGTGGGTATACTCTATGCTAAGGGCGTAGAGAGGAAGACTGTAATGCAAAGATATTTCAGTCATTAAGTTGGCGCCTTTTGTTTGTTTGTACGAGTGTATTTCATGTCTTTTCCCTGTAGTCAAAGCAAAAGAGGAAGTAAAAACAGAATTAGGATGAGTAGAACATAGAAAGAGATAACTAGAGAAAAAGAGAGGGAAATAATAATAATAATAATAATAGTAATAATAATAATAATAATAATAATAATAATAATAATGAGCCTAATATATTTAGAAACTAAAATCAATAACACAATTAAGTAATGAGGATCAAAATATTAAAATATAAATTGTTTAATTAATATTTAATATATAATGAATGGAATACAAAAAGCAATCAAAAATATTCTTAAGAAAAGTAAAGAGAAAAAGAAATAGATATAGAAAGAAAAAAAATCGGTATATACTATATATATCAAGAACAATCAATATTGGGGAAAATGTATGACAAAGTAAAAAAAAAAAAATACATGTGACGCCTTTTGTCCTTTAGGACCTCATCGGACTAAATTTGTTATGTTGGTGCAACTACACATGACCACGAACTTGGATGCTTGGATTTTTTTAATTTTAACTTCTTTCTTTTTTTTTTTTTAATCTAGCCGATTTCATGAAGTCTTAAATGACGAAACGCGACACAAGAAAACTTTTCCCCGCATTTCCCCATAAATATATATATATATATATATATATATATATATATATATATATATATATATATATATATATATATATATATATATCTGTGCGTATGTGTGTGTGTGTGTATGTATATATGTATGTGTGTGCGTGAGGAGAGGAGAGGGGGTATCAAATTATTTATTTATTATATATTTGTTAATTTATTTAATTATTAATTAAGTTGTATTTATTTGTTTTAGTCATTCATTCAATTTTACACACACACACACACACACACACACACACACACACACATATATATATATATATATATATATATATATATGAGCTATAAAATAAATTGAATGAATGATTAAAACATAAATTAACTTATCTGTCTTCACCTGGGGTTAAAATTCTTAAAAGATTTTAAAATATGTTAAAAAACTCAAATATAAAAAGAAAAAATCGATCTAACAAAACTGAAAATAAAAACTCCAATAAATCCATAAAAGTAAAAAATAACAAAATCAATCTTATCGAAAAAACGTTTGTAGATTTGGAGAGGAAAGAGGAGAAGGAATTTCGTGAAGTCAGGAAAAGAAGAGAAAATAATTTCTCCATTTATTCACTGAATCATTTTTTCTTCCTTGAAGAAGTCTATCTGGGGCAATTCTTCCATTTTGTTTCTTATCAGGAAATTGATTTCACGGTGGTTAATCGGACTGTATTCTTTGGAGCGCAACTTTAAAACGAGCAAAAAAAAACCAAACAATTTATACAAATAAATCATTGAAAAATTCTTGCAGGGAAAATGCTGCATGAAAAGGAAAGTAAACTAATGAATTTTCGAATTGCCTTAAAAAAATTTAACGTAATTTTTTTTACTTTTATTTTGTGCCCTTCTTCACAAAGAAAGTGTCTTTCAATGTATGCACAATTTATTTTGATATTTAGGTTAAGACGCCAGCGTTTGCGCACGCACAAACGCGCTGATCGCGGGGTAGGGTCTGCACAATGTTACATTTTACACTATAAAAAAACATAATTATATACAGTCCAATCATATAAATGGTAAATATAAACGAATCCATACATTCCCTCCAGTACATAATCACAGACAAATTTACATAACATAGGTACAGATATGTACACATTTTTAAGCATTTATTCAACCAGTACTAAAAGAGGCAAAGAATGATTTTGCTTACGTTATCTGTATGGTCAATAAATAATACATTTGCGCATGCGCGCAAAACCATTTAATTTCTTCTTTTCTATCATATATTAAGAAATCCATAGTATGAAATTTTAAAACATAAAAGATTATGAAATAATGTTCATAATGGGAGTATAAATTAGATAAGGTTTTTAAGTAAATAATTTCATCTCAAGCAAGGCAATAAAAACTAATAGGATGCAAGGGGTTACTGAGTAAAATAAACATAGAGGACAATAAAAGAACAGGGTTCAAGGAGACAGATGACAACAACTGACATTGCATTTAAATCTTTGAAGATCGTAGTTTACAGGAAAGCAGGAAGCAAAAAGAGAATTCCACAAGCGCAAAGTGTGGGAGAAAAAAAACAAAAAACAAACTATTAGTATAGAATTCTTACGGTTACAGATAGCAATTTCAACAGTGAAATTATGATACCTAGCCGCAAATCTAGTACTGCGATTAAATTCGTAAAGTTAAGATACCAAAATGAAGGTTTCATCAGAACAATTACCATAAAAATATTTATAAGAAAAGCACAAATCACGCTAAAAGCACCAGTTCTCGTTTAATTTAAAAATTAAGCAACGTCGATCCTGGTCATTACTTAGGAAGCGTTAGGGAATACTGTGTACTTAACGTTATTAGAAAGCAAAGACTGAAACAAAAATGCTCTCTTAGGGATAAGGGGGAGGGGGTAAAAGATGGTGGTGCATACAAAGGCATATTGTTATTTCGAATAACATCTAACATTAGTTTGGCAGAGACAAGGAGATAACGACTCTAAAAATGAGACATAGTAGAAATTGCGACCTTTGATTGTATAAAGTTACTTGGAATGCAACGGAAAACATCATGATTATTAAGTTCAGTCATTTGTTTGATGAATAATTAGAAAAACATTTATCTGCAATTATTAATTCAGTTCCGATTAGTGTGTTATTCGTATTATTTTTGTGGGTGTATGTGTGTGTTTGTGTATGTATATGTGTGTGTTTGTGTATGTACATGTGTGTGCGTTTGTGTATGTACATGTGTCTATGTGTTTGTGTATTTATATATGCGTGTGTGTATATGCGTGTGTGTATGTGTCCTTTAAAAATCTAAACATATTTCACCGGTGTCACTGGATTGCGTATATGTATGTGCTTTTCTAAAAAAGAACTTTAGTATAGAATTCTATTGTTCGCGCATAAGAATAGGCTTTTCAGCTGATTGACTGATAGTGTATATACACATTTTGGATCTCTCCCTCATGACTCTCTTCTCTCGATATATATATATATATATATATATATATATATACAGAGAGAGAGAGAAATGATATGAGTTTTTTTAAACATTATTTTAGAAACAGATACTCATATATGAGTAGACGCTCTGTTTTTATTTATTTATTTACATCGACCGGCCTGAATATTCGATAAATATTGTTAGAGTAATGCTCCAGTAGAATTTGAACCTGTCTCCCCTAGGGGAAACTGTCATTAGTTCTGACGTACTTCAGACCAACTTGGCCACGTAGGACCGCCTAATCAGGCAAAGCCCGAATAGTACTTTTGAACACATACTTCCCAATTCTCGAAATATACATATCTGATCTGTTTTGTATCCTAACGTAAGCAAAGACAATTGTTTAGGAAATGGATTAAATTAAACAGATTTGTTTAAACGTTATATTTATAAATGGATACTCATCCGGGCTTTGTTTAATCAAGTGGTCCTAGTGTGACCGAATATCTACTCAAATATGAGTAGATACATTATATGCATTGTAACGTTCTATATATGCAGTGTAAGATTCACATTTATTTTTATATTTATATATTAGTTATATACAAAAATTCCCAGCACTATCTTTCTTCTAACCCATATCTACCTGTTATCAGTTTAAACTTATACCATCTTTCCAATTATGAAAGCTATAATTGCGAAGAACCATTTTGGAAGTGAAATTTTAAATGAAACATGTTGGAAATGTTTCAAGTTTTCACCCGATGTCAAGAAAATATGAATTTTAACAAAATAGTTACAATATATGGGAAAAAAAGTTGTCACGGTTAAGACTAAAAATGAAATGTTCAATACATAATAATAATAATAATAATAATAATAATAATAATAATAATAATAACCGTAAACTTTTGTATGTACTTAAAACATAAAGATACAAGTGTACAGATTTACATAGATATGCACCGAATGTTGACTTTCAACGAAATCTTTAACATAGAAATTATATAACGTTGAAAAAAGTAAAAGAGTAGAAAACAGAAAAGTAAAAAGTTTTAGCGGCGAGAAAATTAATAGCAAAAGACTAATAAAAAAAAGAAAGAAAAGTTACAAAGATAAAGAAAAAAATGATTAAAATGTCTGAAAAAATTGGTTGGATAGAATGAAGACACTATAAACTAAAACTCAAGTATAGTTTACTGAATAGATTAATATGAATGGATTTAAAAGAAAAAAGAAAGGAACTGAAATATCCGTTAAAAAAAATAAATGATATAAAATATTGGGTATGATGGACAGAATGTAAAAAATGGCTTCTCCCCTTAATCCTTTTTATTCATACATCTCTGTCCATCGCCATTAATGTGTATTTAAACTTAATTACTTGTATGGCATCCTTGCGTTGACAGTGACTTTATAAAACGTCAGCGTTACGTCGATAAATAAATATAGCTGAAGTGTTCAGCCACCATTATGTCTTTAGGCAGACGACATGCTCTGCAAAGATGTTTTTTTTAATGTTATCGTGAAAATGGTTCGAGGCATTGACCGAATAATTTAAGAATCCGTTTTACAGTTTTATTTCATTTTCAAATGTTTACTTTAATAGAGAATTGACCGTATATATGTTGATACGTATTTATATCTACACATATTTCCGATGCTGCATGCATTTAAATAGTTTCCTAGTTTGTGTTCATACGTTGGGATTTCATTATAAGAAAAATGGATGTGGATCTTTTGCACGTTTATTAATAATTATCACAATAAAGTCCGAAGAAATGCCACCTAGGGTCAAAATGGTTACTTAGTGGTGCTCAACTCTTCTTGAAATAACATGCAGCAGATTGTATTGGGTTACATTGTAATAATAATAGTGTGTAATCTATTACTTGAACTAATGATTATATAATATGATTATACACATATCAAACAATGATCCTATTAAATTATAATAATCATAATTGTAAAAAACGGGCAAAAACGAAATGAATTTATTGAAAACAAAGTAACTATTATTAGGTTGGTGCCAAAATAATGTCGGCATTATTTTGGCACCAACCTAATAACAACTATTAGCAACTAGAAGAATTTAGAAAACGCTATTGTATTCATATTCACTTAATTTTCAGTTGACAATATGAATACAATAGCGTTTTCTAAATTCTTCTAGTTGCTAAGGACATTTTGTTTGTTGTTAATAATTACATTGTTTCCAATAAATTTATTTCGTTTGTGTCTTGAAAAAGTTCACATTGGACGAAACGCTTCGGCTAATAATACAGTTTTCCTATTGACTTTTACCTTTATTCACACACACACACACACACACACATACATCTTTCATTAAATACAGCAGACAAGAAAGATTTAATTAATTTTTTATTTAGTTATTCTACAAAACGGAAAAACATAAGGACGCTGGAAAAACTAAATAAAAAATTAATTAAATTTTCCTTGTCTGCTGTATTTAATGAAAGATATTTAAAAGAAAGGTTTCTGCTCAAATTTGCATTTACACACACACACACACACACACACACACACACACACATATATATATATATATATATATATATATATATATATATATATATATATATATATGTCTGACGCTCAACTTCTCGAGAGCAACTCTCTGCGGCTTCTAGGTCTCACGTTGACTGCTGACCTGAGATGGAATAAATACATTGAGTCAATTGCCTCGTCCACTGCAAGGAATGTTGGCTCCCTGAGTCGCGCCAGGAAGTTTTTCTCCTCGGAGTCGATCCTCCAGATCTACAAAACAACAATTCGCCCCTGCATGGAGTATTGCTGCCATATATGGTCTGGTACCCCTTCTGTTTGCCTCGGGGTTCTTGATGGGCTCCAGAGGCGGATATGCAGTGTAATTGGCCCTTCCCTGGCGTCTCGTCTACAGTCACTTTCTCACAGACGCGCCGTCGCCTCCCTCTGTCTGTTCTACAAATACTTCCATGGAAATTGCACCGAGGAGCTGTATTCGCTAGTTCCCAGACGTCATGAGTTCAAGCCCCATACGAGGCTGGCATCCCGCTCTCACCCCTTCACTGTCGAAACTCCTAAATGTAGCCGTCTCTTCTACTCTAATAGCTTCATGTCTCGCACCTCTCGCCTGTGGAACTCTCTTCCCTATTACTGTTTCCCTGTGAGCTATAATCTCCAGCTATTCAAGTTTCATATCCAGTTGCCTTGATCTATCCACTACCCTCATCCTTTCTTCTATCACTCCTATCTGACCTTGCTCTAAACTTTCTGTAATCCCTTGCGTCCTAGTGCCTTCCCGCCTTGCTTGGGGGGAAATGCTTAAAAAAAAAAAAAATATACCTCATTGGGACAACAGAAGAAAAGTGAAATGTTGTAGTGATCTTGACGCGAATTTACAGTAGATGAATTTATTTTTTTTTTAATTTCAGGTATATAAGATTATCACGTGTCGTATGAAAGCTATAACTTCAAAATAGAAACAAGATATTGTACATTTAATAACTTATGCACCAGATACCCACGGACATTTTGGTATGACACCGAAGATAAATTACATGCTACAGCCGTTTTGAGTCGCATCGATATTTGATTGAATAAATAGCAGAAAGGACAAGTGCTGGAATAAATATTCCAGTGTTTAGGATGCAAAAGAATACTGCAAATATAATGTGTGTCTCACTTTTATATGCTTTAATATCTTGGTAAAGAACTTCACACCTGCAGGAACAATTTTATTGACATAACAATTGATCTGTTTGGTTTGAATAATATATATATAATCATATTTACAATAAGATATAGTATATCTTTTTAAAATAAATAATATACGGTATAGTCTGTTAAAGAACAACGATCTAGGATCAATCAAGTGTATTTTAAGGTCTTTAACTGTGAGGTAATTGGAGGAAAGTAGCAGAAATATTCACTGTCAAAAAATATAAAAAAAATCATGAAAAATATTGCGCTTAATGAGAATAGGACTTTTACCACCTCAGCGAATGAAATTTGCCAAAAGACCTAGAGAAACATTTCTAATAAAAAAGATGGTGAACTTAAAAAGAACTCATACAGACAGAAATTGGAGTGAGTTTAAATCATATTCGTACAAAACCATAATCTTTCATTTCTAATATCTTCATTGATTGGATAAAATGAATCTAAAATCTGCATTTTCCCAATTAAACTTTTTCTTTTGATTTGTTTTTATTAAAATGGAGCAAAATAAAGCCATGTGATAGTTTTCAGCTACAAAACACTATTTTTCCACGCAGTTCCTTAACATTGGCTACGCATTTTCGTCAGCGATGAGCAAGACTTTGTGCTGAGCGGAGCTTAGATTGGCTAAAAGGCATTACTGAATTGTGCAATTTAACTTTTATATCAGAAAACATTCTGCCAGACTACCTGGTATTTATTACAAGGTAAAAAATTGTTCTTCAACTTCTACAACCATACTAACATACACCACCGACGTTGTCGGCTAACAAAATAAAATTAGAAGCATTACTTTCAGAGCTACCTTCGTATACTAAAAATAGATCCTTATTAGCAAACAGTGATATTTTCTTTGGAAATATATATTTTTGTTTATATACCTGCCTCACTATATTGTGGGAGGCCTGCGGAATTTTATCAGTCAACGATACTCTGATAAAAAAACTTCTCTTTAAGATTCTTTGAAGATTGCAAAATGTCTCTCAAACGAAAGATATTATGATAAGTTACTATTTGTGCGGCGCTAGGCCCACATAAAAAGTAAAACATAAAAAAAGAATAAAAAAAATGGTAACTTCTTGTGAACCTTGGTTGTATTTTACATATGATCTCGACTTCTTTACACGTTCCATTGATGATGATTTATCGTTGATAAAATATTCAGGCGTAATAAGAAATGACTTTTTCTTCGCCATTACACAGTTTTAAAGCTTTTATAAAATGTTCAGTCAGCATATGCATATTCATAATATATCTAAAAAGAAACAAAAAAAAAAAAACAACAAAAACATTTTCTACCTTTTTTTTAAATTATTTACGTCAGAACATAAATTTCATGGTCGAGTATAAAAAACATAATTCTTTACCATTCTTGGACATCATAATCACTAAAAATGAAAGTTCATTTAAAAATAGTAAGTTTTGGAAAATAACTAATTTCGCATGTTTTATTCCGGAAATTTATAAAATCATTTTTTTTTTATAGCACATACATATCATCTATTGAAAATAAACAACATTGCATATGACAAAAACAATGTTTTAAACGATGTAAAAAAAACATATTACAAATTTTTTCCATTAACAATTCTACAGGTTATAAAGAAGCCAATATTTTATTATACTGGCACTAAAAGACCACAAAGAACTTCAACCAAATAACAAAAAGATCGTAATTTGAAGCTATCACAACAGTTAAATGGGTAGCACATATAATTAGAAGGAAAATAATGATATAATGAACATGTTTTTTTCCATAGTGTCATAAACAAAAGGTTAGGAAAGAAACTTTTATAAAGAACAATAACAGTTGGTCGACTTGAGAAACTTATTTTTCAATTTTCTCTTTGATAGTTTCTATTCTTAAAGTAGTACAACATAAATTGTCTTTTCCGTAATGAAACATTTGTATTATTCCGTAAATAATAAAACTCATTCAGCACAGAGGTGAATTAAACATCTTTATTTTGACACTAGATTTGACAGATCACAAATCCAACAGCAATTCTTTCGTATATAAAAAGATGATAAATTAGGCTTAAAGTTCACGTTTATTGAAAAGTTTCAATTGACAATCGTGAGTCTTTTGATTGAAATGAAATCATTCGCTGGATTCAATATAAATTAGGAAGTGACGAGAAACAGAAAAGAGAAAAATTGATTTTCAATAAAACAATAACATTTGGGTTTATTTCTTTCGTACGTTGATAAATAGTAGATACTTGTCATTTTAATTAGAGAATTTTCAGTTTAGATATCTAATTCAAGGTCCTTTACGTTTATGGGACGCATAAGAATTTGTCAATAAGTGTTTATTGCTTGAACTTAGTAAATTGCTCATTAAGTTCAAGTGACTTCTTGCTGACTTGATGAATGTTCGTTGTGTGAATAATAATAGTTAAATGCGACCTCCATTTGCCGTTTCATGCGTGCGTGTGTGTGAGAAGGTGTGTGTGTGTGTGGGGGGGTACCCTTTTGTACCAAATACAAGTGTCATGTAGAATAGTCATTACAGTGGGAATTTTTAACTTATAAAATAACCGTTTCGACAGAAATCTTTGTTTAATAAATACAGAACAAAATAATCGTGTCGCAGAGATTATTTGAAAAATAATAAATTTCCTGTACCAAATAGGCACCGAGTTGTTTGGTTTTAGGGTGTTGCATTGACGAAAATAATTTAATTGTGCCGGCACTTCTATTTGCTACACAATATAGCGCTGATTTTAGTAATGGCGGTATTGAACTGCACAGAAAGTTTTTTTCCTCTACGAAAAAAACTTTCTATGCAGTTCAATATGACTGATAAAGTGAGGGCGACACATGTCATCTTGGAAAGAATACCTTCAAAAATAATGTTTTTAAAACAGTCTCAGTAATCTTTTTGATGCAAAAATGAATAACAGAATTTTTAGTTGGCACCAAAAGAGATCTTTTCAATTTCATACGAACAACAAAACTATCTGCGTCATTCAATTTCCAAAGGCCATGATGTGAAAATGGTTGTTACAGTTAGCCGCCTGGTAATTTGCCATATATTTTATATATATATATATATATACATATACACACACACACACATATATATATATATATATATATATATATTAATCCTCTTCTTCTCTCTCCAGCTATGGGTAAATAGCAGTACAGACCAGGTTTTATAGCCTTGGATGGCAGCTCGATTGGGGACCTTGCAGCACGTAGTGCAACAGGTCTCTGTATTCGACCCTTCAAAAAGCCTTCACCACTATAATCAAATCATATGTGCTGGTATCTGGGCTGTCAGTTCCTAGGAACTGAGCTGCTCGACCCATATATATATATATATATGAGGGTTGAGCATATATATATATATATATGTACTTTATTTTAGAATAATTACATCAACATGAGAATAAATATTGCATAAGGATTATGTAGCGTTCATCCTCTTGTTCATGTAATTATCCTGAAATAAAGAATACTGCTCTACTTTTGTATTGAGCTTTCTTTTAAATATTACGAACGTTGTAATTTATAATCGATTTGTTGTCATATATATATATATATATATATATATATATATATATATATATATTCGACTGAATATTTTTTTTAATTCCCAGTACCCCTCTGTCGTGACCATGTGAAGTCCTACCAACATAACAAAAATTAGTCTGATTAAGTTCTGAAGAATGAAACGCGTTACAAGTAAACTTTTTCCAAAAAAAAAATTTGGAAAAGTTTACTTGTAACGCGTTTCATTCTTCAGAACTTAATCAGACTAATTTTTGTTATGTTGGTAGGACTTCACATGGTCACGACAGAGGGGTACTGGGAGTTAAAAAAAATATTCAGTCGAATTCATTCTTTTTCTTTCTAACACTTTTGTAAGTAGGTATTCAACACTGATATTAGAAGATCTGCCAAGAATGGTGAAATGTTGTAAGTGCTAGGGAGCAAATTTACTGCAGATGACCTTGCCATTAAAGCACTCTGTAGACATTTACGTTGTAGTGGATTATTTTCTTCTTTGATAAGAGTAGTATTTTTTATGTCAAAATTTTGGTCAGTCTCGTTACAGTGGGCAACCAACGCATTTGATGTATTATTTTGTAAAATGACTTTTTTGAATTCATATAACCTTTTGTTTAGATTCCTTGAGGTTTCTCCTATGTATTTTTAAGAGGCGATGGAGTAAACTCCTTCTTCAGGTTTTAGCTTATTGTTTCGTTTATTATTGACTAAGTCTTTTATTGTTTTGGATGTAGTAGTACCACTTTTATGTTGAGTTTAGATTCTTTTCGATTGTAGATGTAACAGGAATAGTAAACAAGATAATATATTTTTTGATTCATTGAGTTTCTCAGGAGGAACTGTTATTTCTTTTGTTTTGGAATATTTTGTAGGCCTTTTGCTTCGAATTTAATATAAAATAATTATGGTACTGGAGAAGTCTGAAAGTGTTTTCAATATGTTTCGTGTAAATTATTCGAGCTGCATATTCTTAGAGCTCGTAGGTAGAATCCAATGATGATGCCGGATTTTCTTTTGTTGTCAATAGAAACTTATTATGTCATTTTTGTTGGTTGATTTCCAGTGGACAACGAGTTTTAAACTTTTGTTAATGCTGTGTAGCTTGATATCTAGGAAGAGTAAGGAATTATGTTCTTCCATTTCATACGTAAATTCCATTATGTGTTCGACTTTGTTTAGTTGATCTACTAGGTCAGGTAAATCACTATAACTAGCATATACAAGTAGAACATCATCAATATAACGAAAGTATGATGATTGATTGGGTAAATGTTTTGGAAAGGACCAGATTCGAGAAATTCTAAGAAGATACATTTTATCACTCGACTGAGAGACGATACTATTGGTAATCCAAATTTGTGTTTGTAACAATCATTATTGAATGTGAAGTAGCATTGATTAGTGATGAAACAGAAGATTTTTATTATTTTACCTGTTGATAGAGCTTCATCATTGATTGTGTTAGACGCTTTTTTAGGAGATTTAAGCATTTTTCGACTGGGACATTTGTGTAGAGGGATTTTATATCTAGGCAGGTCATGCTTTTGTTGGGCATGTTCCTTTTCCCTTAGTTTTTCAACTAGGCTGCATGTTTTTTTATGTGAGATGAAATGATTATTCTAAGGCGAGGGGTTAGAAAGGAATGGTTTGTCATAAAATTTCCCCAATACTGTTCTTGATATATAAAATATATATATATCGTTATCTCATACCGTCGACATAAAATATCCATATAAACACATGTCCAAAAGACCATTGTTGTACCTCAACACATCAACTCATAAATGTTCAAAATGTCCCCTGCTTGCTTCTATTCATTCATGCTCATTGACTGGCGGACCTTTTCAAATTCGGTGTCGTATGGTTTCGCAGGCCCCCAAGATACGTTGAGAAAGCTTCTCTGCATTATTAATGTCTGCTGAATAAACTAATTGTTTTAGGGGGTCCACAGATAAAAATCTAAATGGTTGAATTCGGGGGAACATACAGGCCATGGAACTAGTCCTCCCCAACTTATTATCCATCTTTCATGGTTGATCTCAACCAGTGTATCACAAACAACGTGACTAAAATATACATGCGTCTTTGTATTAGCAATTCTGGAAGTGTGCTTGAAATAAAGTCCCTGTAGACAACACATGCAAGACGTTCACCTATAATTCTTGGTGTCTAGCCTATATTGTACCATGGGGATTGCGATCCGCGCACAAATATTGATTGTATAAATTTGTTATTCCATCTCTTCCAAATATTGCCTCATGCGTAAACAAGTCCGAAGAGACAAACAACGGATCGGAAGTTTGTCTAATAAACCATCGACAAAAGTTCTTCCGTGAGAAGTGATCAGAGGGTGAACAGCTTTGTACACGTTGTAATAGAAGCAGACACAGGAGCTGGTCTTGAAATACTCTCCATGCTATACTATGAGATGTACGACGTGCTCAGCCACTGACGTGTGCTGATACTTGGATCGTTACTGACAGCCTATAGAATGCATTCTTCATGGTCAGGTGTACGAGCGGATCTCGGTCTTCTTCGATCCATATTTTATGGTGTCACGGATCGTCTCTTAGCAACGTGACGATGGACTTCAGTAAAGGCTGGATGACTCGACGGACTTCGGTCTGAAAACGCACTCTGTTGCAGCCGTGCAGCCTCGCAGCCTCGCGTCTATTACCATTTGCAGAACCGTATGTAAAAATCATATCTACCTGCTCACGATATGAATATCCCGCCATTATTTAACGGAACACTTCTCAGTTAACTCACTACTACACACGTTAAACGTTGAAGACAGAATATACAAATGTACACGAATAACAAATGTAACCTAGTCTCTATTGCAACACAACACCACCCGCCGCAAATGTTCATTAAGCTTATTAGTTCAAAAACAAAGGATTTTCGGACATATGTTTATATGGACATTTGTTATTGATTTGGTATGAGAAACCCGTCCCAAAGTTTGTAAAAGTATTTTTAATAAATCCTGTATATATATTTGCAGAGAGAGTGAAATTAAATTTAGATATAAATCTGTAAAAATACTAAAGAATCGTCGATAATTGAAAAAGCATACACACTAATGAAACTATTTAAAATGCAGTGAGGCACAAAGCCTACATCAGTAAGTGGTGTGCGACTAGTGTGACGGTTAAAAGCGCTGAAAGTGAAATCGACGAACAGAGTTCAAATTCCCGGCTTAACTGTTACACTCACTTTTCCCATTTTTTTAGGAAACATACGAATCTGTCTCTTCTCCTACAAGGTATGGGTCAAATAGCAAGGTAGACGGAGCTCTCATGTATCTAAAATAAACAGTCGATGTCCAAAGAAACATAGAAACGTTTATGCAACAATAACTAGAGAAAAATATATGTTGAGTTCGTCAAGTACACTGTCTCCATTAACCATATTCTTTCGACATCTGTCAATAATAAGAAGTCACAATGAACAGCGAACACAAGACAGGATGCTACGACGGCCATATTCACTTTACTGTCGTCTGGACACCTCGGAGCATTGTGTTTAACAGAAACCAAGAAGGTGGGGACGCCACAAAAGAGTTAATAGTGGGATTTGATGAAGTATGTGTGTCGGGGTAGGAGGGTTAAGGGTCTGGGATTCTAGTGTTCGGACGGCGAAGCCTGAAGAATTGTGGACAAATAAAGATGAGACTGTGGGACCTTTTGTTTTCGAGCTGCACTTACGACCCCTGTCTGAGATTTTGGGCATCAGAGGTGGGATGCGGGTGATAATGTCGGGTGTGTTACTAGACAGAACAATTTGCAACTCAAGTAGTTCGAAAATCGGAAAAAGTCTCAGAGAGAAGAAATAGAAGTAAAGGAAGAAAACAGAACAGAACAAAATAATAATAATAATAATAATAATAATAATAATAATAATAATAATAATTTCGGCAAACTGAATGCATATATTTACTAGCTTCCTTAAGCTTAGGTCTTGAATAACCCAGTAAGAGATTGTACCAAACAGAAAGCAAATGTAAATAATAATAAGAAGAAGAAGAAGAAGAAGAAGAAGAGAAGGAGGAGGAGGAGGAGGAAGAAGAAGAAGAGGAGGAGGAAGAAGAAGAAGAAGAAGAAGAAGAAGAAAGAAGGTGAGCCAGAGAAAAAGAATAGTAATAATTACATTATATGAAGTAAAGGAGAAATAAAGAATTATTTTTTTCTCTTTTCCTTCATATAATAATAATAAATAAATAAATAAATAAAGAAAGAAAGAAATAAAAAAAAGAAAGAAAGTATAGAAAAATGGTAAAAGTAGTAATAATAATCAAATAATTAAATGATCAAATGCAAGACGTAACGAGTCGAGTCAGATGTGACTGGGTAAAGTGAACAGAAGAGAAAATAATAATGATAATGTTGGTATAATTTTGACAGTAGCAATAACAATGATAATAAAGAAATATATAATGACAAATTTAGTATTGGGAAGAAGGGATAAATGAATAGAAATGGCGAATAGAAATGAAACAAAAAGAAGGAAAAAAAAAGAAAAGGGGTTAAGAGGGAATTGTAAGTGATCATCGACTGTCTTGAAAGTAACAGAAACAAAGAAATGTTAATGCAAATAAGGAATAAGAAGTTGATATCGTAAGAAAGAAGGCACCAAAGAAGAAGAAAATAAGAAGAAATAATCTAACAAGAGTATCATTATATTCCTCATTTTGCTATGATGATTTCGATATTTTTGTCTGCTGTTAAGAATAATCTCCCTTGTTTTCAGTTACGTAACGACGAATTGAAAGAAAAAAGATAATTTAATAAGAGATTAAAGAAAGAAAGAAAGAGAGAGGTGGGTGGAAAGCAACGGTAGTTGGTGGTACTGATGCGGGGTAAGAAGAGATAAAGGGAGAGAAAGCAAGGTTAGGTAGTTTAATAAGCGAGTAGGAAGAGAAAGAGAGAGAGAGAGAGAGAGAGGATTAGGTAATTAATTAAGGGAGTGTGGGCTACGATGTGAAAAACAGAGAAAAGAGAAAATTAGTTTATTGAGATGGATAGGAAGAAATATAGGAGGTGAAAAGAATGTTAGCTTAAAAAGTGTGTGGAATGTAATTTAAGAAGGTAAGAAAAGAGAAGGAAAAAAGAAGGTAGGTAAATAAATGGGGGAGGGGAATAAAGCTAGTTTAATTAGAGGGTAAGAAGTACGAGAGGGGAAAGAAATCCATTTCAATAAGAAGAGAAAGTGAAAAGAAAGGTAAGAAAGGTAAAAAAGAGAAGATGAGAAAGGAAAAAAGGTAGTTTGATGGGAGGTTAAGAAGGGAAAGGGGAAAAAGGTATTAGGTTGGTGCAAAAATAATGACGTAATCCTGTCGTTTTTTGACGTTAAAAAATAGGTCAAAAAACGACATTATTACGTCATTATTTTTGCACCAACCTAATAGTTCAGTAAGAGAGCGAGAAGAAAGAAAGGAAAAAGAAAAGTAGTTTCATTAGAGGTTAAGAAGAGAGAAGGGGAAAGAACGGTAGTTTAATAAGAGGGTAATAAGAGAGAAGGGGAAAGAACGGTACTTGAATAAGTGGGTAATAAGAGAGTTCAATACGAGGGTTAGAAGAGAGAAGGGGAAAAGAAATAAAAAAATAAAATTAATTTTTAATAAAAATTAATTTTAATAAAAAGCTATTATCATTGTTTCAATTCAATTCTGAGAGTGATAATTTCTATTATTAAATCAGTAGCCTTTCTGTTATCACCTTTTACCACAAATTCATCTAAGTGAAACGGAATACAGCGTGAAGATTCGGAGGAGTGTTCGTTGAGAGAAGGTATTAGGTTGGTGCAAAAATAATGACGTAATAATGTCGTTTTTTGACGTATTTTTTAACGTCAAAAAACGACATTATTACGTCATTATTTTTGCACCAACCTAATAGCAACAGCAGTATGACACTAGATGCATACCTTGTACAGGTTTAAGAGGTCATTGTTGGTTAAGACGCCGTCCATAAAAGACAAGGCTCCTGAGACAGGGAATACGAGTTCAGGTCTTGTCGGAGGCTACCTCTTGATTTTGATTTCACGCTGATACTTCTTCAATACGTAGTGTCCATTCAAGACAAGACATAAGAGATCATGGCCATTCATTCTATTTCCATCCTTTGTAGTTCTTAGCGATGTTTGTCTTTTTATTATCACTCACCGCCACCGGTCCTTCCATACATGTACATATTCTTGCCCGGAAGCTTACTTGTTCTTTCACTCTTTCGCTCTGGTCTTCAGTATGTTTTGTGAGTGTCAGATTTTCCCAGCCTTATTTCCTCATTGTGTTCCGTAATTTTCAACTGTGAATCGATGGACAAGTGTCTCTTTAGTTTTTTGTTTCTATTTTACTTAAAACTTTCTCCTTTCTCTTTGCTTACATGCTGCACCCACGTTATTCACAGCATCCTTCTGTATAACCACATCTATATACACATACGTACAGTCACACACACACACACACACACACACACACACATATATATATATATAATTTATTCGAAAATTATAATATATATTATAAAATCACTACAAAAATAGCCATTTTGTTTCAACACTTCTGGTGTCTTAACACCATAACTTGATAAGACACCAGAAGTGTTGAAACAAAATGGCTATTTTTGTAGTGATTTTATAACATGTTTATGTTTTAATTTTCGAATAAACAATATTTGCACTACTCTGTATTGAGCACTCTTTTAAGAATAGTATTTTTGGTTTATTGGAATTTATTCCTTATACACCAATCCTATACTTGCATATATATATATATATATATATATATATATATATATATATATATATATATATATAGTTTATGCAAAACTAGGTAATCCGTATGGGTAGACCCAAGCAGAATAAAATACAGAGAGCTCAATCTAAATCCAGAGCAAATAATTAAAAAAAATAAAACAGACCACTTTAAGGTTCCATGTAATAAATTATTTCACCACAGACCTTTTAAAGGATTGCGGATCTTCAGACTTTACTTCCAAAGGTTTAAACGGAAAATGAAAAGAAATTTACATATTTTTTGACGGGCATATTTTTACATATTTTTGACGGGCATATGTAAATTGACGAAGTGAGGAAGTGAGGTGGGAAGGGAGAAGACATGAGTGAGTTAGATGTAATTTAAAATTTCTATTCTTTCATACTTAAAATTACTTGAGGAGGTCCAGACATTGACAGATTTAAACGGTTAACTTAACGGAAGTTATATATTGATATAGAAGGGGTAGAGGAGAAAAAAGACATAAAAAGAAAAAGAGAGAAGGAAGTCATGAGAGAAGGTCTCACTAATATTCTTTGGCAA
>OZ010610.1:62298254-62338254 GCA_963932145.1 Acanthosepion lycidas | reverse complement strand
TTGTAAAAAAATTATTACCAGCAATAAATTTTTGAAGAAAAATTATTACCAGCAATACATTATTAACAGCAATCTATTTTTGAAAAAAATATTACTAGCAATACATTTTCGAAGAAAAATATTACCAGAAATAGAGTTTTGAAAAAAAAAATGTTACCAGAAATAAAAATTGTCGGCATTAAATAACCCATTGAGGTTGATATGCCATAAAACAAAAAGCAAACCAAAAATCACTGTCTGTTCTGTCACAATGTAAGCAAGCAAGATCTATGAAAATGGAACTTTTTAATATACGTCCTACTTGTCGACATACAAAGATGGATCAATAAGTTCATATGTATTTATTAATGGAATTTTGATCTGAAATTTTCACTGTAAAATGTTCGATCTATATAATAAAATAATCAACACTGAATTAAGTGTACTGAAAAAGAAAGAGGTTGTGTGAAAATAAATATTTCTAGCGTAAGATATTTTTGTAATTAGGTGACGAACATACTAGGGCATTAATTGTACAGATTTACCTTAAATATCACCCCCACATTGAATGCCGAGACGCATGCATGCACGAGTCAACATGCATCTTCCAGTCAACCATTTTTCTTGCTAAGTTGAAATGCTAGCAGATCAAATATAAATATGAATGGCGTTTCTTACGGATGTCGGGGTTAATTGAAGGTGTCTTTCTCCTCTCTAATATGTGACAAAATGTACAGCGTTATTAGAATAGTATGGGACTTAGATGATGCTGGAATAGACTACACTCCTTGTGATGTTGAAGAAGCCAGGTGCATCAACGAGTTGACTCGGAGATTGACCTTCTAGCCATCAAGTGCAGATCTGTGCTTTACGGGTTGTCAGTAGTTAACCCCGACAGGTGAATATGCGATCGACTCAGCAACGTCAAGTATATGCATATGTGTTGAAAAACACCGATGACAAGCAGATAAAAGGAAGAGAGAATCTCATACACGATAATGTCCACGTTCGGAGAAGGTCCCAAAGCTATATACCCATTGGTCGACGGTGACTGACGAACTCCTGAGCTGAATAGAATGTAATATTACGTTTGAAAGATTTAAATTTCGTTAAACCCTACGAGACAATCCCATTACACTAGTGGCATGGTTTGATCTACATGGAAAGATAGTTTTATGCGATTCCATAGCGTTAAGTCAATAAAAACGATTTCAGTTAGAATTTGAAATCTGTTTGTTGATTCTGATTTTTTTTCTCTTAAGCGAACATAAATACAGATAAACGTTTCAAATCGAGATTACGGGGGAATGTTGCAATTGGCAGAATTCTTGAAAGTGTTATGAAAAATAAAATAAAATTTTAAACAATAATATTAGAAACGTTAAAGAAATGAATTGAATTATATAAAAACGTTTACCTAAAATATATATGAACATAAATATATATTTAAGATCAGAAGTCGACCTGTTTTTTTTTAAATTTAATTTAAAAAACAGTTGTCATAACGTAAAATCATGCTTCAAGATCGAATTATAACGAAGCGTTATGAATTCAGTCTGAAAATATTTGAACTGAGGTCATAATGGCTAACTTCCAAATTTCCGTGATTGTTGAAAAATCAGCTTTAAAAGGTAAATGTATTAGAATGAGAGTAGAGAAAGTAATCAAATGAGAGAGAGAGAGAGAGAGAGAGGGGGAGAGAGAGAGAGAAAGAGAGACAGACAGACGGACAGACAGACAGACTATATATGTATGAAGGTTGCTGAAAAGTTCTCGGCTCGACCAGGCTCTTCCCCCAAAATCAGATGTTTGGTCGTTTGGTCGACTATTGAAAAATGGGTCAGGATGATCATTTTTTCAGCACCCCTTGTATATGGGAAACGGGAAGAGAGCTTTTCAGTTGCTATTGATTTCCTGTTTAGAATTTCGTGATAGGATATTTGGCCTGAGGTCATAATGCCTAATTTCAAAATTTTCGTTCAGTTTCTGCCACCAATATGAAAATAAACAATTTTGAATTAGTTGAATGCTGTAAACAAATTGGGTATGAATCAGTGTTAATGAGAGGAACAAACAGGAGAATTAACATAAAACCATGAAGAGGTAATAATATCGTTATTTTAATTGTAAATTACATTATTCACTCTTTCTTATTCTAATAAAAATGCAGGTTGTTACATTCTCGTAATAATCATTGTAATTAATGTGGAATGGGAATAATTAATGGAGAATAATCGAAGTTCATGAAGGTAAAGTTCAATTCAAATCAGTAAAATGTGAAAAAATTAATATTCTAGTTGATTTATGGTGGTCTGTCAGAGAAGAATAAGTACGAATTGGATGATTTTAAATCTCAAATCTCGAAACTAATAAATCATATTTTTTCAACGGTACAATAGAAGAGTACGAAATATAGGAAGGACAAAAGCAAGTATCTGTGTGTGTGTTTATGTGTGTGTGTGTTTGCGTGTATTTGTGTGTGGCCAGGGTAGTATAGTATCTGAGGTCATCATTTGCGGAGAATTTGACCGTTCGCTTATAAGCTGTTTATCGTGTGGACACGCATGGTTGAACAAGTAAATTTAGAGTTTCATAATTACCCATTTTATTATGTCGGTTGATTCATCCATTGGACTCATTTATTTGTGTTCCGATTCCAGTCTGACGAGTTATTTGCATTTGAGGCAGGACTCAGCAGTTTGGATAACGAATTAGGCAACTCGAAATCTGAAGTGAATCTCAAGTGTCACTTCTGAACACAGTCATACAAAGACATGGGAAAAAGTATATAAAAAAAAGAAAATCTGTTCTTAAATTGCTATGATGAACATTTTAACTACTCTATTTTAAAGATGTCGTCAAATGATTTGGTCTCTGAATATAACAGGAATAATATGATGAATTTCAAACCAAGACGTTTGTACTTCTGTTCACGAGAAAAAGAAAAAGATTCTATAATTTCAAGCAATAAACTTTTTTTGTCATTTTAAAAAACGCAGGAGACACGTTATGTATTGCTGTATATAATTTTCCATATTGCTAAAATATTTTTGTCTGACATTCGTTTGGAAAACTGACGCCGAATTCAGAAACCAGATTTATATTCATATCGATTGTGTATCACTTTTCACAGATCGCCCCGATACTACACATTGATCCTCGCTAGAAATGCCGATCCATGCGTAAATAATCTCGTCAGTTTTTGTATTACATATAATTCCTGGTGTTATATATTAATGCATTTTATATTATAAAAAAATGCATCAATATAGTAATATGTTATCAAATCTATTATTAACTCGAAGCAATTTGTCGAAGCAATGGTTTTATGGTTTTATAAGTATCTAATCATCATTCCACCATGTAGCACATGTTTTTCTTTTAACGTTGGACTCGACGCATACACCGGGAAGATCAAAAATTGTCTGGTTTCACCAATTGCATACACCATAACCTTTTAGCTCAATGGGAAAACCATGCTTGGATGGCGGATCCCCAATATGTCATACACATGGTTAATGATTAAACATTCTATGTATATGCATTTTCCAAGATAGAAACTCCCCCTCCAAACTAAATAAGCAAAATAACAAAGTACTGAATTGTTGCCTACGAATTTCTACTGAAAATTTCTCGGTATACTCAATAAAAGAATGAAGTCATGAAGCGAACATGTTATTCCACATATTTACTTTGCGATTGACAAGATTCTTTCATTGTTAAATAAAAGGCTTTGATGTTTGTTCATTGAAATGCTTCCCAGTTGCTGCTTCGGAAACTCTTTAAATAAAGGTTTGGAAACAAGAAATAGTCAGACGGACCAAGATCAAGTAAGTAGGGTCGTTGGTCTGTGCCCTTAAACTCTAAATTACCAGACCTGTAAAGTTGGTGTATTGATCTGCAAAAAAAAAAAAAAAAAATGGATTTGCGTAGATTCCCTTGTCCTTTCTCTTCCAACGTTTATTTTAACTGGAACGCTTACTTAGTTGATCTTTCTGTATTAACATCTTCTCCCATCTGAAGACAGTAAAATATGTTCCATATATCAAAAGATTGTGGTCATGCCATTTCCTGCTGACGATTTTATCGATGAATCCTTTCGTTCGCAGAGACCGGAATGCTAACATTGCATGGCCTGTTTTTCTGGTCTCCTGATCGTTTTCTTCTTTATGTATCGTGTCCCCTCGGGACGTAGGTGATCATGCCTCTCCACAACTTCCTGTCCGTTGTAGTTCTTAATACGCTTTATCTTTCTATTATTTCCCATCAACCCTGTTCTGCCATTCATTTACACAAACTATGCGTTGTCTTCCTCTGTCCCTCTCGCTCTATAACTGTCCCGTGAGTATCAGATTTTCCAAGCTTTCTTTCCTCATTAAACGTTAGCTGTGTCTGTTAAGTATTAGTTTCCTTTTTGTTTCCATTTTCTCCAAAACTTTGTCGGTTCACAGTATCGTCAGCATCCTTCTGCATAACCACATTTCTGTTGCTTCAAGTCGCCTCTTCATCTTTCAGGAGAATGTCCAGCACTCACTGCCATACAGGAGGACAGATACCACATAGCAGTTTAGTACTCTTTTCCTTGATTCTAGGGAAATTTTACCATTTCTCTGTTTAGCTTTTGGGATGCATCTATCCCAAAAGGCCTTCGGATTTCATTGTCGCTCTTTACGTCCTTTGTTAAAACACATCCCAGATATTTAAATTTCCGCACTTCTTTGATTTGGGTACATCAGATTTGCATTTAGGACTTTGAACTCATCCTTTTTCTAAGAACCATGTATTCTGTCATCTTGCAGTTGATGTTAAATTCTTTCTTCTTGCTTTTCTTCACTAACTTCTGTAGGAGTTTTTTTGTAGATTTCTTTCTGTATCTGCTATCAACATATGTTCTTAAGATTGTGGCCGCCAACAATGAATGGTAGGACATCCAGTTTTCTTAAAATAGTCTCGCTGTATAGGGTGAATAAGTCTGTTGTGAAGACATTCCTGTCTTACAACCTTTTCTATTTTTGTATATTTACTGAATCATTTCCTATTCGTGTGCAGGCGGTTTGCTGCCAGTACGGGTTCTTGATTATTCTTATATATTTCCGAAATATATCAAAGGTCGCTGAACAGTTCCAACAGATCTTTGTGATGCAAATTATCGAATGCCTTTGCATCATTTCTAAAACACAGTTACATACCGGTCGACATTTCTGATAACGTTTGGAGCTTAAGTGTCGCCTTTCTTCTTCCAGTATTTTGACGAACTCTCACTGTATCGCTGAAAATACTGAAAAATCAACATGGAAGGATTCATTCATTTCTAGTTGACTTTTAAACATTTTGGATTCACATGATTGACAGTTTCTGTATATCCAACTGTCCATGAATTATAAATACAACTCATTTCTTTGATATCTTATATAGATTTTTTTTTGTCGAGATCTGTTGATCGGCTAAAATGAAGTCATGAATATGATTGACTATTTCAAGTGTTCACACCCTATTGAATATTCTCCGAAACCATGTTGCATCATTACTATCAAAATCCTAACTTTTTTACAATTGAATACGATGGGCTCTTTCACTCAATGTTTGCATCATGCACTCAAGGATTTAATTTGGAGTTTTGCAGGAACAGAAATACCATGATAGTTGACATGTAGTAGAAATAAATAGCCTCGTCAGATCAGATGAAATGTGATGCATGACATCCCAGTCGTTTATCTATGTACAGGCGTTTTCTCAGAACGATAATTAGAAATGGCCTCAAGTGAATAAATCCTTTGGGCTTTTAGGTTTTCAAGTGAATGAATCCTTTCAGCACTACCTAAAACAAAAGTTTTAGCATAAAATTCACATCACTACTGGAAGGAGATACAATTGGGCATATGGAAAGTTTGATTTCATGAAAAATTCTTTTAATAAAAAACATTTTATGAATTTGATTAGACGGTAATATTAACTGTTCGGTCAATGAAATTCCGAACATTTCATATATGGAAGCGGTTAATTTCACTAGTTCATTTACTATCTTCTAACTTGGTCGAAAGATCATGAAAAATATTGCTTGTCACAAAAATGAAGTGTGAGAATATCGATAAGCTATGTGCGATTTGTTACATTCCTTTTACACACTTGTATTTGAACACAATTTTTGCTAAAGAAAAAGGGAGTCGCATTAATTTAAGCAGAATGGACCGTTCGTTAATTCCTATTTAGATTTTGTGCGAAAAATGGGGAAAAAGTGCACAAGTACCGAGGAAAATCGTTGCCGACTTGACGTTGTGAATGGAAAAAGTTATCGCTTAGTAAAATCACACCAGAAGAAAAAAAAAAAACTGGCTTGTAGGAAAAGCGACGAATGTATATCAATGAAAATCAGCCTTGAGGTTAACGTGGGAAACACACACACACACATACACACACACATACACACAGATGGAGAAAAAGCCATGGAAATAATCATATACACGAATTCACATATCGACATTTATTTATTTAAAAAATGTAGATGCAGGAGAAATACTGAATAAGAATAATTGAAGAAAAAATGTCTTCTGTACTCCCCGACCGGAAATATAAGTAAATAAATTCTGAATTTATATTTATTATCGAAAAAATATATACAAATTCATTCTACACACAAAGAAAAAACATTTATTTACAAACCTTAAATATATATATATGGATAGATAGATATATACACGCACATTTTTTATCTCACACGGACACACCCAAATTGGTTCTCTCCAGGCCTTCAATGTACTTACAACCTTCCCTTGTCTTTTCTGAAGACTTTCTCTCTGTCAATTTCTATATGAAACGCACACATATTCAGACAATCTCTTCGCACACACATGTACTGAAAAGTGTATCCACTCAGAGACACATTAATTAAAAAAATATCATTTTCTTTCCGTCCGCGTCTCACCTACAAAAACGTGCACACACACACACACACACATACATATATAAATATTATGGAGAAACAAAGTAGAAAAATTTTACTTGTCCCACTTTTCGTCCTTCAGTACGTTATCGGACTAAATTTGTTAGAAAATTTAGACCGATGAACTCGTAGAGGACGAAACGCGTCATTTTTTCATTGATGCATGTTTCATTAAATAATATAGACAAGTTTTGCCTATTTATTTTATGCAAATTCTTTTCATATCGTCTGATAAGCTTAATAACATTATCATTAAAAGAAGAAAGAAAATCAATATTGATACATATTTTTTTTTAATCCTATCTAAGCTTTCGGCTTACATAAACCATTATCAAAGATGACAATTACATTACAATATATTAACCAATACACGGACAAAACATAATGATAGTCTGTTTATGTTTACATGGCAGATTTCCAAGCAACAACAAATTCGTGCATACGAGACGCTGGAAACGAAAATCGTACCGCAGCTCATGACGTCACACATGACGACGTGAGAGTGAAAACATACACACATATATATATATATATATATATATATATATATATATATATATATATATTATGGGTAAATTGTATGACAAAGTGGAAAAATTATATATATATATATATACACATATATATATATATATATATTTATATATATATATATATTTATATATATATATATATGCATATATATATATATATATATATATATATATATATATGTATGTATGTATGTATGTATGTATGTATGTCTAAGATGTCGCACATAGAGTGCTGGTGTTAATAAAATAAATCCCCGATTATTTTAAATATAAAATAAAATTTCCGTCTATTTTAAATGCAATATACATTAAAAAAAACAAATCTCGGTAAAATATAAGGACTACTTCACCATTGCGTTAATCAGTTATTTTTATTAAAATTTAATTTATGCAACGGCCAGTCTCTATCCAGCATCTGAAGATTTCGTTGTGCATGAAACTCCGAGCGAGTCGTGCTACCGGTGAGGGATAATATATATATATATATATATATATATATATATATATATATATATATATATATATATATATATATATATATATATATATATATATATATGCACGCGTGTGTATGTATATACGTGTGTGGTTAATATGCACAGAAAGTTGAATCGGAGAACTGAATCCACATTCGGGTCCATATTGTTTCATTCATTTCGCGCCAATGCTTTTGGAAACGCATGAATCTATCTTCATTAAGTTAAGTTGCAGACCCAAATCAAATCAAATCAAATCATCTCTATGAGTAGACCAACTGTTCAGTTAAAACTGAACTATTGGGCAGTCATTGGTCGAAATATCCAGTAGAGGCCACTGCCACCACGATCATATATATTGTATGTTATTACCGAGAAGTAAAAAACAAAAAACAAATCTATTTCCATACCTGATGATGTCTGTATGAAGAGACGAAAGCTCGTAAAAAACTAAAAAAGATCTTATGCAACTGGAATTTATAAACAGGGATCATAACATTCATCTACAGGTTCGGGGTTAATGTACTTTATTAAATTTGTTTGCGAAGATGTATTCTCGCCATTTAATTCATTAACTTCTATATCTGTTTTTTGTATGAATGATTCATGTAATGTAAATTGAACTGCACCACATACTTGATATTAAAATAACTGATCCGACGTGCGACTTTCGGATAATAACTGTGACATTCCTGTATTTATTGAACAATTTAGTTCATGACACATTGTCTGAAAAACCTAGCACTACAAAAGAATTCTCCTATTACCATATTAGTACAAAAATGCACAATCTTAAAATTTAAAAATTCAACCTCAGCGTTGCGACCGCACGCTCCAAAAAATTTCTTACAATTAACAATAACACATTTCTAAAAACATTTTTTCTGATTACATCTATATTTTCGTTGTCCTGTTATTACCGAGAAGTAAAAAACAAATCTATTTCCATTCCTGAAGATGTCTGTAGGAACAGGCGAAATCTTGTAAAAAACTAAAAAAGACCTTTGCAACTGGAATTTATAAACAGGGATCATAACATTCATATACAGGTTCGGGGTTAATGTACTTTATTAAATTTTGTTTGCGAAGATGTATTCTCGCCATTTAAATTATTAACTTCAATATTTGTTTTTTGTATGAATGATTCATGTAATGTAAATTGAACTGCACCACATACTTGATATATGTATATATATATATAGATAGATAGATAGACAGACAGACAGACACAGATAGATAGATAGATTACTTTCATGAAATATACAAACTCTTTTCCTATCAATTTCTGTCGGATTCACATATTCCCACGAAGTACGAGAATTTTATACAGATAAAATTAAGTCTGTCTTTTTTTCTCATTTTTTTTAAAGATAGATAAATAAAATTTTATTAATGAAACTTAAATCCAACTACATTTAGCAATTCAGGATATCAATCAGAAGTGATGATCTGAATCCCGCCGTCTTCACAATTAGCAACTTTCTTCAAATACTGCAAACGAAATCATTCTGTATTTTACACAATCTTAAAAATCTTCCTTGAAGAAATTGTTTTTCAACCTTTAACCCCAGAGCCATGACACACCCTCGGAAGAACAACTTTTACTGCTATTTAGAAATACGACGAAATCTTTGTGAAACATTTCTTTAGTTCTTTCTCAATAGAGTCCTATTCTGGTTGACGACATTTAACATTAAGAAAAGATGTAGATTTTGCGACATGATGGAAAAATCTGTAGCAACCTGATTATTGATTTAATGCCGACAAATATGGTTAGAGTACAGTGGGAAGTGATGGGTAGTTAAACACATATTTATTTGAAGCTGAACCTTATTTTACAACTTTTAACATTGTGCCAATTTTAAGAGATTCTAATCATTAATGTTTGAGCATTGAATTTTTTTTGAAAATGGAAAAGGAAGAAATTGCACGCGTTTTTATAAAGTGTGAGTAAGTGTGAAACCAGTGTGCCCAAGGCTCCATGAATATATTCGACCGTGTGAATATATTGCCATTTTGACTGTTAACTTATGTATACGTGAGTGTGTCTGTGTGTGTTTATTGATTTCTGTTAGTGTGACATTTATTTATGTTTGTTAATACGAATGATGGTGCAATTTAAATCGTGTCTGAGGAAACAAATAAATGTACGATGTAGGTGTGCTCACATGCTCGTGTATGTGTGTGTCAAAATTAGTTTTAATCACACACACGCACACACAATCTGTATATGGTACAGCCATAGCGCCACAAAATAAAAAGTAGTGGATTAAATCACATGTTAAAAGTACGTAAGTGGTGAGTTTAAATCGGATGATAAGTTTTTAAGGATTCTTGATTCTGTATTTTCTTTATCTGATTCTTTCGTAAAATGTATAAGAAAATTCATAAAATGTATTGAGTAAACTAATTAAAACCTTGATTATAACCCTGATTCTAACCCAGATCTTAATCCTGATCCTAACACTGATCCTAACCATGATTCTTGTCCTGATCTTAACCCTGATCCTAACCTTGTCCTAACTCTGATTCTAACACTGATCCTAACATTGATCATTTCGTAAAATCAATATTTTTAGATCTATTTTCCTATTTTGAATAGTTTTTGTTTTGATCGTAAATATGTTTTTGCTCTTTGTACTTATTTTCTGGAATGAGACCTAAAGACTTTTTCCATATAGAAGATTTATATTAGAAGTTTAGTAGCATAATTCGAAAAAAAAAAAAAAACAGAATAGGCAAATGAGTTTTTATGATTTATTTTTAAAAATGATGTCAGTAACTATTCTAAAGAAATGATAAAATCCGTTTGAAGTTATGCTAATAACATAGACCCTAAATAACTCGAATTTGCTTTGAACATTTTTTGTCAAATTTCAAGTGATTAAGTTAAGTTTAATTGAGTTAAATTTGTAGGTAGTATTAACATGTTTTGTTAGTACTTTAATAATTTTTTCTTTTTTATTTTCTTTTACACTTAGTAAGCATCTGCGTCTTAGTAACTTTATTGCCTTGCTTGAGGAGAAATGATTAAAAAGAACATCACGAATGGAACATATGAGCAACAAGGAAGTTTTAATGAAAATACGAACAAAAATTTGTATTTAAAGTCAGAAAGAGAGAGTTGAAATTTTTGGGACATGATTAGGAAAGAGGGTCAAATTTGACTGTTCGGTGTGAAATTGAGGTCAAGTCTATTCTGATAACTTGTTACCACACTATGGTCGCCCACGCACATGAAAATAGTACATGAAAGGGGAAGATGTTATTCAACTTGTAGCTGGTCATTTAAGTTATTTCATTGAGGAGGCCTAAGAATGCAGACATATGGAGACATTCTCAATGCCCGCCATTTTCTTATTAGTCACACTCATTAATATAGGATGAAAAATGTGAGGCCGATACTGTGTAAGTCTCTCTCACTATAGACTAATCTGACTGTGAAACAAAGAGAATGAACTGTTGACTACATTGCATGAAGTCTAAGACATTCAAAAGTAGACAGTCGCCCGAGTAAATTGCATTATGATTCATCTTCATTTCCAAAGCGAAGCTGGGGATCGTTTTCCTTCGACAGATGTGATAACTGAGATATGCAGTTTGAAAAATTCTTAGAGAGAAGAAGCCTAAAAGGTTTGCATTACTTTGATTGTGTGGGTGAAAGATTAAACAACCAACCAACCATATCCACACCTCATCAACTATACCCCAATTTATCACATTCCTTGATTCTTTTGTTCAACATTCTGTCAGGCTCATCCATCAACGGATTCTCTTCAGTTTCGCTGTCGTATCGCTTGGAAATATTTCGAGTATATGATTCTTGGCGCGTATCTCCTTCTATTTCTCATCAACAAACATTTATCATACACCTTACATTCAGATACATACTTTCAGATACAGATTAATATATATTTTATATATACCTCACTCACACACATAGTAAATATATAAGACACACACACACTATAAATATATAGTACACTTTTGAAAAAATACTTTAACATGTTTTTTTTTATATATATGTGTGTGTGTTTGTGTAAAAGTGGACACTGAAGTTAACAACCAGAGGCAACAGTACTTTTCATGCTAAACGCAATTGTACGGACAATGCCGATAGCGTTTAGCATAAAACAAACTGTTAATCCTGGGTGTTGACTTCAATGTCCACATTTATATTTACGTATGCTCTGTCTCTGATATTGAGCGCTTTAACTCATAAATATAGCATATCTTAAAACTATACTTTATTCTCTCTCTCTCTCTCTCTCTCTCTCTCTATATATATATATATATATATATATATATATTAACAAATATACATGATATCTTACATTAATTGCGCAACTCTGAGTTTCATGGCGAAGCAATTTTCAAGTGTTGTAATTACCTACCTATATTTTCTCATTCGGTTATATATATATATATATATATATATATATATATATATATATATATATATATATATATAATGGGCGCGTAGCCAAGTGGTAACTCCTGAATAATATTGGCCTAGAGTGCGGCACATTTGGGAATTGTCTGAAAACATACGACTGGTTAATAAAAAACCTTGTGATTGAAATTAGGCAAGCGAAGAAAATTGGAAGGTGTCGATAGTTGTGCTAACACAAAGTCAATTGTCATAAAAATCGAAGATACGCATCATTATTGGCCTTGTTCAGTTATTGATCCTTTTCGAAAATGTCCTCTCAGAATAGTTGCAGTATAAACCACAGTTTGGTTCTATGAGAAACAAAAAATATGTCTGCACGGGCGTTTGCAACAGGGCTCCTAGTTGATGGGTATAATGAGAAACGAGTAGCCAGCCCCTGATGTTATATACGTATAAATGATAGATGATGCATGCTCGTATTGCCTTAGCACAATCTAAAGCTGGGATCGGCAACCTTTTAGAGAGAGCCGACCAGACAGCAATGCAATGTCTTGGAAGAGGGCCATGATATCAAATGTACTATAATAAATTGTCTAAACATCAGACCGCTCTGTCCAGAAGGCTGCCTTGGTCTGGAGGTTTAAAGAAAAACAACGGAGTTAATGTCGTATTATTTAAACAAGGTTTCCTATTTTACTGAAGCAATTACAGGATAACAACTAATACAATCAACAAAAAAATGCAAATTCCTTACTACGATTAATTTGGCAGGGTGAACAAAAATCCTTTGTGGGCTGGATGTGGCCCGGGGGCCCGGTGTTTCCGAACCTTGGTCTAGAGAGTAAAGGGTTTTTATAATTTTTTAAAGGTATTTTTTCTGTAGTTGGATAGCCAATATTACAGAAACTCTTCCCCTATGTCCTTATAAAACAAGTTACAGAAGAAAAATCAAATCTGTAATAAATTGGTGTCCATCAGTATATGCTTAGAAAAAAACCAACCAAAACCAAAACCAAAAAACAACAGCAAACGACTTTAGGTTTCCATATCCCTTTGAGTGAATTCGTGTTTGTAAATAAACAGCTAATAGTGACGAAAGAATAGAGGGGTTTAATTATGAATCATTTAAAAGAAGTAGTTGATTATTTGGTTGTGTAAATATTTTCAGAAGACATGAAAACCGTGCATATATCTGAAGTCTGGGACATTGAGCAGGGCACTTAATTTAATATCCACTCACTGTTTATTATGCATATGCTTTCGTGACAATGCAAAATGTCTTAACTGTTTCCAGCGCTGTTCAAATAATAATAAGTATTCAAAAATATAAAGAGAACGTAAAGGTCACAAAAAAGAGAGACAAGGAAAAAGGAAGAGGTCAGTTGAAGCTTTCTTTGAATTACTTTCAAAACACATATTTTCTTGCTATTTTTATAAGTAGGAATAACATATATGAATTATATCCAATGTCCACAAACAACCAGACATACACAGAGATACCGTAATTGTTACAATTCAAATGCTTGCTGATATAGAAGGGTACAATTTTGTTTTACAGTTTCATCATTTACAAGGCGCAGGGGCTAATCGAGGTAGAGTGTTACGTTAGAAGGCCATTTGTGTGTATAGGAATGGAAGATAACGGTTAACCCTAGCTTTGAACAGGTTAAAATTGTAGTAACGGGGAAAATATCCTCCTGGGAGTCGGTTCCACAGGGCAGTGGTTCGTTGAAAGAAGCTGCTCGAGTGGAACTTACTTCTTACCGATGGAATACAGAGGTAATGTAGGTGGTTTGCTAAGTAAGTGGCAGGGCGTGTTCTTGCCAGGTGGAGTCAGGTACTTACTGGAGCGGTACGGATAACCGACCACTTTTACCTGCATTCTAAGCAATGGATCGTATGTACGAGTTCCATGTTTGATTTTGCAGCTCAACAGTCTTTCAAGGCACGGCGCTTCCTCAAGAGGACCTCCGTTCATCCGAACGTAACTAGCTTGGTTTCCGAGTCATTGAATGTAACCAGCCAGTTTTTACCCTATTGAGTAGTTTCTGTGTGATCGGGAGAGAGATTAGTTGCCACTCTAACCATCGAGAGATTTAGTGGTGTACCTGTATATAGTCTTATAGATGTTCACAAATGACCTGAGTATATTATTACGTAGATCATTTATGTAAATCCAAAAGAGTGCTGGTCCGAGGATTGACCCCTGGGGGGACGCCTATGTTGACCCCTAGGACACCGAAGGACTGTCGATTCAGGGATCTACCTGTTAGAAAGTATTTTATATTTATTAGAAAGAATGTTATTTTAGTGAAATGCGTAACGTATAGACTTAGAAGTCCTCTTTCATATAATTCAACATGTTCTGTCAGGAAATTTATATTATTTTAACCCGGATAGATTACAGGGAATTTAATACTCTGTCAGTATACAGAACCTATATATATATATATATATATATATATATATATATATATATATATATATATATATGTGTGTGTGTGTGTGTGTGTGTGTGTGCGTGCGCGCTTGTGTACGTGGTTACGCCGTGTGAGAGAGAGAGAGAGAGGAATCTTTGTCACGGCATCTTATTTCTTAAAAGGAAAAGAGCCTTATATCCGGTGTTGTGTTTTTTCTTATCTTTTTTATATTTTATTTTTACTATTAGATAGAAAACATGCCTAGACTAAATAACTCCTCTACAAATTAAATGACTTTCAAAAATATGGCCACTTTTCGAAGGAACAAAATAGACTGAAAAATGAACACGCACGTACGTACGTACGTACACACACACACGAACACGCACCCACACACGCACACACGCGCACACACGCACACACGCGCGCACACATATATGAATAAAGACAGAAGGATAAGGTAACTTAGCCAACTCGTTCCGTCCTCTGAAATCAAATGTAAGGATTTTATTTTCGCAGCAAATATTTATACACAGAAGTAAAAATATTGTTAGTTTTTCAGGTTATTTAAATTTAAGAACGCTCATAAATATACGTCAGTTTAATTCAAAGTCCTGTTAAATTATGGAAGATGCTAAGTGATGTAATTTAATGTCTAATATACGGAAGTGAATAAATATTATTGTTGTTGAATATTTACTTCTGTGTATGAATACCTGTTGCAAAATATAATCCTTACATTTGTCTTCATAGTCCATCATAGGACAAAACGTCGGCTAAGATAAGTTTTCCTTTTGTCATTATTCATTATTTGCCCCTTCACAGATATTTTTTAGTTATATATGAATTTATATAAGACGAATTGGAAAAAAAATTGCGACGAGTTCCATTCGTTTCATAGTTTCTTTCAAAACTGCTCTTGATATACAAACATTCATACAAAAATCTATATATCGTTATCACACAAACACACATACATATATATATATATATATATATATATATATATTGTATGTCTTGTATTTCAAATAAGAAAAAAATAATATATATGGTTAAAAAAAATGAGACATAATTCTAAAAAAAAAAAATTTTTATTATGACAAAAAAACAAAAAAAAACACACTTCATGATTAAATTTCGCTCTCGTCAAAATATCCCCCTTTAGCCAATTATTTCAATTTTTATTTCATAGTTATATGGTCTAATAGTTATGCAAATCTTTTAAGGCTTACATGAAAAATAAATCCCGACTGCTTAGTTTAGGAAATTAGTGGTAAACTTCGAGTTTTAAATTATTAAAATAGTTAAACACTGAAAAATATTAATTTGGTTTGTAAAGTATAATTCGTTCGAAGTTGAAATCTAAAATCAATTGTAAATTTTTCCATTTAATGTTAAACTATCATTTGATTTCGTGCCAACATATGTATGTGATGAAAGCAGAGCCGGATTATAAGCTTTTAGAGCGCCTAGGTTACTGAAATTATTAGCCACATCCTCTGAGACGAAGTCACCCTCTAACTCGCCCGCACTCGTCTTGAATAATTTTTTACTAGTCACATATTTTAGCGACATATATACATATATACTAATCACATATTTTAGCTACACATTCATAGCTTGAAGTAATCTTATTGCAAATTCTTTAAATGAAATAGAACAGCTATCTTTTTTGTCAACAATAATATTCTTTAAGTAATACCATTTTTTTTACTATTTATTGCAGACTAAATTAGCAGATATTTCAATACGACAATAGTAAAAAAAAAGATTTTTTTATAATCAGCATTATAGCAATAAAGCAATCAAAATAAATATGAGTTCAATGTATTGATATCATTTCAGTTTATGAAGATATTTAGAAGTTATAACATCTAAAAAATTAAAATCATTGCTTTATAAAAGCTAAAAATAATCTGTCTTTAGGCTGCAGCCTATATCAGCCTAACGGATAATCCGTCCATAGGCTGCAGCCTATATTAGCCTAACGGATAATCCGTCCATAGGCTGCAGCCCATGCTAGCCTAACGGATAATCCGTGCCTAGGTTGCAGCCAATATTAGCCTAACGGATAATCCGACCTTGGATGGAAATCTAAGAAGTACTAATCTCTGTATATTGTATATCTATAACATTAATATAATTACGTATTGTCATCTTTCAAATCTGTTAAATCAAAATGGCTGTATGACGCACTTTGTTGTCAGGATGAAGGACATCATTTAAAGATTTTCTAGCTTTATTTATTTTAAATGTATTTTATTTCAAGTCACGAATTTGGTTCATAATCTTTATTAATGTCTACGGACACAAATGCATTTTCACATTTCCGTATCACTTCAATACAAATATCTGTTGTTCAAATGTAAGTATTAAGAGGTTAGTTTTATCTGAAAAAGTAAAGACAATACACTAATGGACTGATAAAGTGTATATATATATATATATATATATATATATATATATATATATATATGATTTTTCGGCTTACTAATAACGCATTTCTATAATCTGTTTTTGTAATAGTTAACAGAAATCAGATAACCGCTCCTGAGTCGTTCTTTGGGATATCCTACTTCTCGATCGCCAATGAAAGTTACACTTATATACAGAACCGCATGCAATTGGATCTCACACTTCATTGTTAGATCATTACAATAAAGATAGAAAGAAGACCCACATTGAATGGAATGTCCTACCTCTCGATCACCAGATCATTTACGAAACTGTAAAACAACTGCCTTTAGCGTGGAATGTCACTTTCTTCAGCACTTTGGACATTAAGGTATCCTTTGAAACCAAACAAACTTGGAATGGATTCTCACTCTTTGTTACACAATGTTAGTTGTTTTCATGAAATCATGTCTATTTTTGACTGAAAAATCCGATTTAATGCACATTCAACATTTAGTACGTTGATTTTTAAAATTATCGACATAGAATCAAGAGTCGCTATTTGAGTCGCTTAACCACTTTTCCTCTCATCGATCCATAGATTATACACGCTTTTGTATACTGTTATATCCTTTCTTGATTCACATAAATGTAGATATCGAAAAAAGTTTGTTTGTATTGATTATAATCTGACAAACATTCTTGATTTCAGTATCAAGTCTTAAATACCTTTTCATTTACAAACACTGACCTTGTCATTCGCAACGTTGAAAAATAGTTAATTGAATTTTTATGTAAAAAGGATTCATTCTTTAGTAAACAAAATGGCTTCTCTAACGCTGCTGTGTAATTAGTTATAATTAAATGGGGAATTGCACAGATGTTTTGTAATTTTTCATATTGTCGGATTGATAACACTCGATAGCTTATGTAGCCAGAAAAGAAAACATACATTTTAGTCAATGGATAAGATCTGAATATAATTTACATTTCTTCTTATAAAATATATAAAAATATGTCTAAATTTCTGAAAGAAGTTATCAATATCCAAATTATTTACATTTGAACTAATATCCTCATCTTTGGTACTAATACGACATTTCAGGTAATATCAGGGGTAGATTATTCTCGTTCCGCTGCCCATGTTTAGGAGAGATAACTCGTGTTGTTCTTATTTAGTACGGGTTAGCTATTGCTCACCCTGTTTCTGTTGAGTGTATTTCCAGGGATTAAAAGGGGATTAAACAAGGGTTCGTGAATTTGATCATATAGTAATTGAGGGCAAACCAAGTGGAACAGAAGCACTAATCTACTCTCGTAGATTAAATGAAGGTTGCAGTTCAAAGATTCCCTGAAGGTTTTTTTTTAGTAATGCTCACCCAAGAGCCACTCAAGGTAGATAGTTACTTTGCGGTGTTGTTTGAGTTTAAGAAAGGACAAGAAGTGAAGTTCTTGAAGGCTATGAAGGAAAGATAACAGCTAACTCTAGAATTAAAGAGGTCAAGATTGATAACAGCTAACTAGACTTAAAGAGGTCAAGATTGATAACAGCTAACTCTAGACTTAAAGAGGTAAAGATTGATACCAGCTAACTCTAGACTTAAAGAGGTCAAGATTGATAACAGCTAACTAGACTTAAAGAGGTCAAGATTGATAACAGCTAACCCTAGACTTAAAGAGGTCAAGATTGATACCAGCCAACTCTAGACTTAAAGAGGTCAAGATTGATACCAGCTAACTCTAGACTTAAAGAGGTCAAGATTGATAACAGCTAACTAGACTTAAAGAGGTCAAGATTGATACCAGTTAACTCTAGACTTGAAGAGGTCAAGATTGATAACAGCTAACTGGACTTAAAGAGGTCAAGATTGATAACGGCTAACTCTAGACTTGAAGAGGTCAAGATTGATTACAACTAACTAGACTTAAAGAGGTCAAGATTCATAACAGCTAACTCTAGACTTGAAGAGGTCAAGATTGATAACAGCTAACTCTAGACTTAAAGAGGTCAAGATTGATACCAGTTAACTCTAGACTTGAAGAGGTCAAGATTGATAACAGCTAACTAAAGAGGTCAAGATTGATAACAGCTAACTAGACTTAAAGAGGTCAAGATTGATAACAGCTAACCCTAGACTTAAAGAGGTCAAGATTGATACCAGCTAACTCTAGACTTAAAGAGGTCAAGATTGATAACAGCTAACTAGACTTAAAGAGGTCAAGATTGATACCAGTTAACTCTAGACTTGAAGACGTCAAGATTGATTTACAGCTAACTAGACTTAAAGAGGTCAAGCTTGATAAAAGCTAACTCTAGACTTGAAGAGGTCAAGATTGATAACAGCTAACTCTAGACATAAAGAGGTCAAGATTGATACCAGTTAACTCTAGACTTGAAGAGGTCAAGATTGATTTACAGCTAACTAGACTTAAAGAGGTCAAGCTTGATAACAGCTAACTCTAGACTTGAAGAGGTCAAGATTGATAACAGCTAACTCTAGACTTAAAGAGGTCAAGATTGATACCAGTTAACTCTAGACTTGAAGAGGTCAAGATTGATAACAGCTAACTCTAGACTTGAAGAGGTCAAGATTGATTACAGCTAACTAGACTTAAAGAGGACAAGATTGATAACAGCTAACTAGACTTAAAGAGGTCAAGATTGATAACGGCTAACTCTAGACTTAAAGAGGTCAAGATTGATACCAGTTAACTCTAGACTTGAAGAGGTCAAGATTGATTACAGCTAACTAGACTTAAAGAGGTCAAGATTGATAACAGCTAACTCTAGACTTAAAGAGGTCAAGATTGATACCAGTTAACTCTAGACTTGAAGAGGTCAAGATTGATAACAGCTAACTAAAGAGGTCAAGATTGATAACAGCTAACTGTAGACTAAAAGACGTCAAGATTGATAACAGCTAACTGTAGACTTAAAGAGGTCAAGATTGATACCAGTTAACTCTAGACTTGAAGAGGTCAAGATTGATAACAGCTAACTAAAGAGGTCAAGATTGATAACAGCTAACTCTAGACTTAAAGAGGTCAAGATTGATACCAGCTAACTCTAGACTTAAAGAGGTCAAGATTGATAACAGCTAACTAGACTTAAAGAGGTCAAGATTGATAACAGCTAACCCTAGACTTAAAGAGGTCAAGATTGATACCAGCTAACTCTAGACTTAAAGAGGTCAAGATTGATAACAGCTAACTAGACTTAAAGAGGTCAAGATTGATACCAGTTAACTCTAGACTTGAAGAGGTCAAGATTGATAACAGCTAACTGGACTTAAAGAGGTCAAGATTGATAACGGCTAACTCTAGACTTGAAGAGGTCAAGATTGATTACAACTAACTAGACTTAAAGAGGTCAAGATTCATAACAGCTAACTCTAGACTTGAAGAGGTCAAGATTGATAACAGCTAACTCTAGACTTAAAGAGGTCAAGATTGATACCAGTTAACTCTAGACTTGAAGAGGTCAAGATTGATAACAGCTAACTAAAGAGGTCAAGATTGATAACAGCTAACCCTAGACTTAAAGAGGTCAAGATTGATACCAGCTAACTCTAGACTTAAAGAGGTCAAGATTGATAACAGCTAACTAGACTTAAAGAGGTCAAGATTGATACCAGTTAACTCTAGACTTGAAGACGTCAAGATTGATTTACAGCTAACTAGACTTAAAGAGGTCAAGCTTGATAACAGCTAACTCTAGACTTGAAGAGGTCAAGATTGATAACAGCTAACTCTAGACATAAAGAGGTCAAGATTGATACCAGTTAACTCTAGACTTGAAGAGGTCAAGATTGATTTACAGCTAACTAGACTTAAAGAGGTCAAGCTTGATAACAGCTAACTCTAGACTTGAAGAGGTCAAGATTGATAACAGCTAACTCTAGACTTAAAGAGGTCAAGATTGATACCAGTTAACTCTAGACTTGAAGAGGTCAAGATTGATAACAGCTAACTCTAGACTTGAAGAGGTCAAGATTGATTACAGCTAACTAGACTTAAAGAGGTCAAGATTGATAACAGCTAACTAGACTTAAAGAGGTCAAGATTGATAACGGCTAACTCTAGACTTAAAGAGGTCAAGATTGATACCAGTTAACTCTAGACTTGAAGAAATCAAGATTGATTACAGCTAACTAGACTTAAAGAGGTCAAGATTGATAACAGCTAACTCTAGACTTAAAGAGGTCAAGATTGATACCAGTTAACTCTAGACTTGAAGAGGTCAAGATTGATAACAGCTAACTAAAGAGGTCAAGATTGATAACAGCTAACTGTAGACTAAAAGACGTCAAGATTGATAACAGCTAACTGTAGACTTAAAGAGGTCAAGATTGATAACAGCAAACTCTAGACTTGAATTGGTCAAGATTGATAACAGCTAACTGTAGACTTGAAGAGGTCAAGATTGATAACAGCTAACTGTAGACTTGAAGAGGTCAAGATTGATAACAGCTAACTGTAGACTTAAAGAGTCCAAGATTGATAACAGCTAACTCTAGACTTGAAGAGGTCAAGAGTGAATAACACTTCAGTCGAACAGGTTAGAAGTATAGTGCGGAAGTTGACTTCATAAGGAATCAAAATCCCACTCTTAAACAGGAAACTGTAGACTTAAAGAGGTCAAGATTGATAACAGCAAACTCTAGACTTGAATTGGTCAAGATTGATAACAGCTAAATCTAGACTTAAAGAGGTCAAGATTTATAACAGCTAACTAGACTTAAAGAGGTCAAGATTGATAACGGCTAACTCTAGACTTGAAGAGGTCAAGATTGATAACAGCTAACTAGACTTAAAGAGGTCAATATTGATAACAGCTAACTCTAGACTTAAAGAGGTCAAGATTGATACCAGTTAACTCTAGACTTGAAGATGTCAAGATTGATACCAGTTAACTCTAGACTTGAAGAGGTCAAGATTGATTACAGCTAACTAGACTTAAAGAGGTCAAGATTGATAACAGCTAACTCTAGACTTAAAGAGGTCAAGATTGATACCAGTTAACTCTAGACTTGAAGAGGTCAAGATTGATAACAGCTAACTAAAGAGGTCAAGATTGATAACAGCTAACTGTAGACTAAAAGACGTCAAGATTGATAACAGCTAACTGTAGACTTAAAGAGGTCAAGATTGATACCAGTTAACTCTAGACTTGAAGAGGTCAAGATTGATAACAGCTAACTAAAGAGGTCAAGATTGATAACAGCTAACTCTAGACTTAAAGAGGTCAAGATTGATACCAGCTAACTCTAGACTTAAAGAGGTCAAGATTGATAACAGCTAACTAGACTTAAAGAGGTCAAGATTGATAACAGCTAACCCTAGACTTAAAGAGGTCAAGATTGATACCAGCTAACTCTAGACTTAAAGAGGTCAAGATTGATAACAGCTAACTAGACTTAAAGAGGTCAAGATTGATACCAGTTAACTCTAGACTTGAAGAGGTCAAGATTGATAACAGCTAACTGGACTTAAAGAGGTCAAGATTGATAACGGCTAACTCTAGACTTGAAGAGGTCAAGATTGATTACAACTAACTAGACTTAAAGAGGTCAAGATTCATAACAGCTAACTCTAGACTTGAAGAGGTCAAGATTGATAACAGCTAACTCTAGACTTAAAGAGGTCAAGATTGATACCAGTTAACTCTAGACTTGAAGAGGTCAAGATTGATAACAGCTAACTAAAGAGGTCAAGATTGATAACAGCTAACCCTAGACTTAAAGAGGTCAAGATTGATACCAGCTAACTCTAGACTTAAAGAGGTCAAGATTGATAACAGCTAACTAGACTTAAAGAGGTCAAGATTGATACCAGTTAACTCTAGACTTGAAGACGTCAAGATTGATTTACAGCTAACTAGACTTAAAGAGGTCAAGCTTGATAACAGCTAACTCTAGACTTGAAGAGGTCAAGATTGATAACAGCTAACTCTAGACATAAAGAGGTCAAGATTGATACCAGTTAACTCTAGACTTGAAGAGGTCAAGATTGATTTACAGCTAACTAGACTTAAAGAGGTCAAGCTTGATAACAGCTAACTCTAGACTTGAAGAGGTCAAGATTGATAACAGCTAACTCTAGACTTAAAGAGGTCAAGATTGATACCAGTTAACTCTAGACTTGAAGAGGTCAAGATTGATAACAGCTAACTCTAGACTTGAAGAGGTCAAGATTGATTACAGCTAACTAGACTTAAAGAGGTCAAGATTGATAACAGCTAACTAGACTTAAAGAGGTCAAGATTGATAACGGCTAACTCTAGACTTAAAGAGGTCAAGATTGATACCAGTTAACTCTAGACTTGAAGAAATCAAGATTGATTACAGCTAACTAGACTTAAAGAGGTCAAGATTGATAACAGCTAACTCTAGACTTAAAGAGGTCAAGATTGATACCAGTTAACTCTAGACTTGAAGAGGTCAAGATTGATAACAGCTAACTAAAGAGGTCAAGATTGATAACAGCTAACTGTAGACTAAAAGACGTCAAGATTGATAACAGCTAACTGTAGACTTAAAGAGGTCAAGATTGATAACAGCAAACTCTAGACTTGAATTGGTCAAGATTGATAACAGCTAACTGTAGACTTGAAGAGGTCAAGATTGATAACAGCTAACTGTAGACTTGAAGAGGTCAAGATTGATAACAGCTAACTGTAGACTTAAAGAGTCCAAGATTGATAACAGCTAACTCTAGACTTGAAGAGGTCAAGAGTGAATAACACTTCAGTCGAACAGGTTAGAAGTATAGTGCGGAAGTTGACTTCATAAGGAATCAAAATCCCACTCTTAAACAGGAAACTGTAGACTTAAAGAGGTCAAGATTGATAACAGCAAACTCTAGACTTGAATTGGTCAAGATTGATAACAGCTAAATCTAGACTTAAAGAGGTCAAGATTTATAACAGCTAACTAGACTTAAAGAGGTCAAGATTGATAACGGCTAACTCTAGACTTGAAGAGGTCAAGATTGATAACAGCTAACTAGACTTAAAGAGGTCAATATTGATAACAGCTAACTCTAGACTTAAAGAGGTCAAGATTGATACCAGTTAACTCTAGACTTGAAGATGTCAAGATTGATGACAGCTAACTAAAGACGTCAAGATTGATAACAGCTAACTGTAGACTTAAAGAGGTCAAGATTGATAACAGCAAACTCTAGACTTGAATTGGTCAAGATTGATAACAGCTAACTCTAGACTTAAAGAGGTAAGATTTATAACAGCTAACTCTAGACTTGAAGAGGTCAAGATTGATAACAGCTAACTGTAGACTTGAAGAGGTCAAGATTGATAACAGCTAACTGTAGACTTAAAGAGTCCAAGATTGATAACAGCTAACTCTAGACTTGAAGAGGTCAAGAGTTAATAACACTTCAGTCGGACAGGTTAGAAGTATAGTGCGGAAGTTGACTTTATAAGGAATCAAAATCCCACTCTTAAACAGGAAACAAGCGATAAACCTGTAATCCTGTTCAAAAGACCGGGGAGATGTGTAAACCGGACAGCAGCCAATAGGATGCGATAACAACAAAGAAGAGGATATTAGTCCGAATGTAAGTAAAATCTATAATGTTCGCCGGGAAAATATCATGGTTTAAAATCTACCTTTTGCATCTGTTTCAAATAAGTTTAATTTTTTTTAAAATCTGTGATGTAATAATGTCTAGCCACTCGTATTCGAGTATGACCGTCTAATAGGGTGGTTAATTAAATCCCTTTTGTAGACGCCTGCTCAGGAACATTTGTGTTTTTCAACACATACAGAGTTCCCCTGTGGTTTATACTGCAACTATGCTGAGCGGTCCTTATTTACAGTTTCAGGGAAAGAGCACATTATCTTGCGTGATCATGACTCTAAACAAGGCCATTATGCTCAAACTCTCGGTCACGATGATTTGTTTCTTCGCGCAAGCATAATCATCAATGGCTCCCAAAGAGTTCCCTCTACCCAATTTCACTTAGAAGGCTTGGGTATAGTTTTCAGGCACTTTCCAAAAGTGGGACCGACTACTCCAGAGCGATAGCATCAAAAAGTCATTTTCCTGACAAATCGACCATGGCGAGATTCGAACTCTGATCGAATGCTCAGAGAGCGTACGTTCTAACCACTCGGCCACGTGATGATATAAATCTATTGCTGTATGTCAATATTTTCATTGCGAAAATAAATTTCTTTGTGAAAAGTGACTCGTTATCAGTGAAAGAAAAAGACTATTAACATTTATAGATATAAACCGCTATCAGAAAATTGTATAATTTATTTTATATCGTTTTGTTACTGGCACTGAAGCCTTTCAGCCAACCGTCCTCTGCGCTTACCACTGAACAAGAATCACCTATTTTGCTGATATGTTGGATAGTAAGAGGTAGGTAAGCTTTCCTAATTGGATAATCTTTTCTCCTTGCTGTTAGTTTATATTGGTAGAAAGTTAATTATGCGTCAAGACCTACAAATATTGTTTCTAAGCAAACAATCAGTTGGTTAAGGGATATTTTGGTTGTAGCATGTGCACAATGCCAGCTGTTGTCATTTCACAGAAGATCTTGTTAATATCTAATGGCTAAATATATGATAGAATTTTGTTCAATCAGTAAAACCTATCATAGAAGCAGTATAGATTATAGAATAATCAGTTATTAGCTTTATATTATTACATCATAAAACATTTTTATATCTTTTTATTTTATTCTTACGGACGGAGAAAAGGGTCTTTTACAGAAAGAAACATATTTTGCTTAATATTGGTAGATTTTATATTAAGGATATCAGTGAAATGCTTTAGTCTGTTGTATTTGTACATTTTATTTTGGGTATTAATTTTAATATAAATGCTATTATTTTATATTGAAATTACTTGAAGAATGCAGAACTTCTATGGTAAGAAGGCATGAACCAGCTCATCCATTTATCTCCACTTAGATTAATTTTATTTTGCCATTCTTTTAATGCGTTGTTCTTTCAGGACATAAACAATTATGGTTATCAACACTTTGCTTTTTTCTTAATATCTATGAATTACCATGTATTTTTGAGAAAAAATAATGGAGTGGTTTCCCGTTGTCTTTTTCACACTTTTGAATTCCGAGTTGTTCTTCCACGGCTAGATATCCCAGTCTATTCGATTATTTAATCCATAGCTGGTGATAGAGAATATGGATCCATACTTTTGTCAGTGGTATGAGTGTGAAGTGGGTGCAACAGACTAGGCTAGAGCTTGAACTCAGCTGGCCGATAACCGATGAATCTGGAGAACATTTTGATGGAATAACGAATGTGTAACATCATTTAAAATGAATATCTATGTTACGGGTATATAAAGAGAGAATTTTGACTGGAAAATGACCATGTAATGAGTCTTGGCTTGAGTAACTTGTAAAATCTCTAAAGATGAGAAGGATTATTTGAAAGAAAGGATTTAAGCAAGGGAAGCGAGAAACTTAATTAAATAATATTATTAAGAGTATTAGGAGCATGTACAAGAAAAACGGAATCGGCGAGGCATGTTCAAATTCCGGCCTAGCGCATTGCATTCACTTCTCACTATTGCACTCCTCCTAGCAATAGTTTAAATATCAGGACAGACTAAGATCCCTAGCTTTTAATGGCAGCTAGTCTAAGAGAAGGGAATGTGTGAATTTCAAAGGTAATAGGAAATCACTCCATTATCTTTCCTAATGATTCATGGTAATTCACAGATAACAAAGAAAATGAGCAGAGAAAGATATAAACAATAAGCGCCTACGCCGTGAAAGGACATATCAGATATAGAAATATTAACATAAATCAACAATATAATACTTCCTCAAATAACCCTTAACATATCATTAACATTACTATACCGTAATGCATTCTAGCTATAAACAAGATGAAAACGTCCTAAAATATCTCATGTACTAATATATTTCTCACTGATCCCAGTAAAAACATAAAACTAATTATATATTACACTAAATTTAGTAGAACCAACTTCATCATACGCAATAACTCTTCTCCGTCATGTAATGTTTTGAAAATGACCAACATTGTATATCAGTTGACAAAAAAGTAAATACATTTGTTGGCTTGACGACCACAACATTATCAAGACGTCTTACACTAAAAACACATTCCTGTTCACCTTCGCAATATAGGAAAATACTTGTTTACAACACCAACATACTACACCACAAAAATAATAAACAACATTTCTCGAGGCCCTCTATATCAAAATCAACCAACCAACCAACACTCAACAAAGTTTATTACAAATAGAGCAACATATTAAAATACATTTATTACTATTTTAAATTATCTACCATTTTTTTCGGTCAGATCATTTATACTGAAACACACACACACAGTGCGATGGATAAATTGTCGTTTAAATTACGCAATAATTTTAACAGTTATATTTACCAAAATTACACAAAAATATCTTGAAATACAAAAGAGTAAATCCATTCCGTAAAATCACCATTAGCTTCAATCACGGCCTCCAGACCACTTCGGAATCTCTTGTAACTCTTCTGGACGGTCTCCCTAATAAAGTTGTTGAATGCTACCATAATCTTTGCCATCTTTGTTCATCTTTGGTGTTACAAGAAGTTTTGTTGATCTCTCGCTAAACTGCGACCCACACATAAAAATGGGGGTGCAGTCCGGGGAGATGTCAGCGGTGATGTGATTGCAGAAATTGTCTGACAGCCATGACAGGGTTCTCCTGCATATGTGGCATGGTTCAGATTCTTGATGCCAGACACAGAGTCTTCCAGCAGCCATTCTTTTATCCAGAGCAACACTATCCCCTCAAGGCATGATGTAGGCCTCCGTGTCGAGACTGAGGCCCTGTGGAAAGATGAATGGAGGCATAACGTCGTCATCAAATAGTGATCACTCCAAACACCATGATGTTGATTGAATATATCATCCAACTATTTCAGAATCCTCTGAATAACCCTCAGATTGACACCCAAACACACTGAAATGTTCATATTGGAGCTTCTGACGCGAATGTCAAGGAGTACAGCATGCCGTCTGCAAATTTTTGACGGAGTGAATTGCGTCATGGAACTCTTTTTTTTTTCTCACAGACGGTGTCCAACTGAGCCTATTATAATTTACAGTTGATAAAATAAAGAAAGAAACAACGCACATTCGCGAAATTTAAAACAAAATGGCGACAATTTACTCATCACAGCATATATATATATATATATATATATATATATATATATATATATATGTTTTTTAAAGACGACTGACAAGGTACTGCGATTAAACATTTTATTCAGTTTTTCTTGCATTTGTACAAATATTTTATTTTCTAAACATAAAATGTGCAAACACTGTCCAATTGTTTTATATATCCGCGCGCTTTCAATTAGCCATGATGAAGGAATTTTTTCAACTGGATATATATATATATATATATATATATATATATATATATATATATATATATATATATATATATATATATATACATGTGTGTGTGTGTGTGTGTGTGTGTGTGTGTGCGTGTGTGTGTGTGCCTGTAGTGATTTAGCACTTTGAGGCCGTGTTCATAGTATTTAGTGTTGCTTTTTCTTTTTATTATTATTTTTAATGCTTCCATTATTTTTAACAGTTTTTACATGAGAATGAGTCTGTTATGGTCGTATTTCCATAAGTTTGCTGCGGACGGATTTTGGTAAGTTCCCGTGTATATTTAAATGGGTCCTAAATGAGCTATTGTCTAAGAAATGTAATGTGAGTCTTCTTGATAGGAATGTAGTGGTTATTCCAATATAATTATTCATGATTTTGTTTTGACGAAGAATGCTGTTCCTTCAGGAAATGTAAATTTATAAAAATATTGGGCCTCTATAATTTGGATCTTGCAGCTGAGTTTTTATTGCTGACGAGGGTTTTAGTTGTTTATATTTTTACAAGAGATAATTAGCTTCATTTTCTTGTCTTCGTCGACTGGGGCTGTATATTTCTTAATGTTTCTAAGGGCAAATTAATTCTGTTTTATTAAGATATACGCAACCGTACTCTGACTGCCATAATATTTCTATTGTAGTATATTGTCTATCACAACATTTATATTTTATTTTTCTGTCTAACATTATTTCTATTGTACCATGCGGTCTATCACAAATTTTCTATTGTAATATGCTGTATACCACAATAATTGCATTGTATTATGCGATCTACAGTAATATATCTATTGCAATATGTGTCAAGCACAATATTTCTATAGGAGTAAGCGGTCTATCAAAAAGTATATGTTTTCATTATGCTGTCTACTATTTTATTTCTATTGTAGTAGGCTGTTTACCACAATAAATTGGTTGTATGCTGTCTACAAATATATCTGCTAAAAGACAATATGCTTAATGACAAAAGGAAAACTTATCTTACCCGACACGTTTCATCTTCTGCTAGAATTTATCAAGGCAAATGTAAGGAATTGCCAAAAGTATTTATGAACAATAGTAAAAAATATTTTTAGGTTTTCCAAATTTTTACACGAGAAACCAGTCTGACCTTCACATTCAGGCAAAGTTCTGTGTGTGTGTGTGTGTGTGTGTGTGTGTGTGTGTGTGTGTGTGTGTGTGTGTGTGTGTGCATTAATAGTAACATAATGTAAGTTTATTAGTCCTTTCTATTTGAATCTTGGTGACATTGGATATCAGAAAAAGTACGGTACTTTTAATTTATAATCTGTTGTAAGCATTGAGAAGAAAGCCCATTTCAAGATATTGCTACCGTAAAGCGTAAATATGGTTACAAAGATTTTTTAATTAGAGAAATTAAAACAATATTTAATTAAGTCACTTTTAAGTTGATCTTCGGGCTTTCTTAACAAGATGATAATAATCTAACATTTTCTAGCTTTTAAAATCTGTTGCTAAAATCTCTCTAAGCGTTGTTCGATGGAAATGTTATAAATAAATAATAAATAAAAATAATTTCAATAAAATGATCAACAATGGTTCTAAACACGACATAATAAAATTATAGTAAAGTTATTATATTTGTTTCCCTCGGATGTAATTCTACGAATTAATTAGCGTCATCGATTATCGATGAGCTCTCAAGTAGTCAGCAATTTTCAAACTCATAGAATGATTGTCTGATGTTGGCATGTGATAAGTTTTACAACTAATCCCAAATTGTCAATCGGGCAGGCATTTAAGAAGCAGGGAGAGGAAATAAAATCCAAAGAAGCTTCAATTCGAACAACATATTTGCAAAGAAAACAAATTCAAGTCTGATTTTTTTTTTTTTTTTTTTTTTTGTGGATTTGCCAAATTGTTTTTGTTGGCACAAAAGAATGCGACTGCAAAGAAGCAAGGAAAGCGAAGAAAGAAAATAAGAATTGAACAAGAGACAAGAAGAGTTACTCTGAAGACATTTGTAAAGGGTCATAAATCGTTTAGTGACCTGGAATAAGGTTATGTTCTTTTAATATTGGGCGGGGAGACTGAAAGAGAATCAATAAGGGTGGAAGAAATGTAAACAAACCCCGACAGGAAAAACGAAAGTAGAATGAAGTTTCCAAAAAGATTTATAGAAAAAATAGCCTCTTTACTAAATTACATTCACTAAGAAAAACATACAAAGCATATAAAATTTCTAAAAATGATTGAAGCAAAGCTTTAGAACAAGCTTTTTATACTTGGCATGCCATCGACATCCGTTGACTCCGCTTAATAAAAATATAACTGCAAATGTTTGCTTTGAGACATATACACTGTAGATATGACAGAACCCAAAATTATTTAACTAACTGATTTGAATAAAGGTTTTATTTTTCATTATTTTCACTCGACTTTCTAAGTGGATTATTTCAGCTATTTAACATCTGCCTTATCTTAACTTACTATATAGTTCTTAAATGGGAGAAAATTACTATATAGTTCTTAAATGGGAGAAAATTCCACAGATTTTACTCAGAATTAGATAGATAAAAATACATACAATCAAGATTGCAAATGCCATACACACAAATATGCCCGATATTAAGAATGTAAATGAAAATGCGAGATGGGAATGTCTCTAAAAATTAAAAACCAACTTTAACTATGACAGTGTTTTTTGCAAGTAACTATAACTGACTATATCCGAATACAAGGTTGGTGTAGATGGAATAAACATCCACCAACCAAAACACTATTTTTTAAAAAAAAGTGCTCAATACAAAGTAGAGCGAATAATATTTATCTAAAAATTATAACATAAGTATGTGCTGATGAATAAACACTACCATTTGACAAGACACCAGGAGTGTTGAAACAAAATGGCTATTTTTGTAGTGATGTTATAGTTTTAAAATAAATATTATAACTGACTATAATAAAAATATCTAGCAAAAGGTTTGCATTTGTCCAGCCAGACGTGAGGCGCTAGCTGAAAATCTTACCAAACATTTCTACTAACACAAGTGAAATTTTTGTCATAAAATACATCGTATCAATGCTACTATGACTGTTTAAAATAATAAAATATACTATAATGAAATAGATGATTATTTATAAGTCGGTCAAAAATGAGCCAACAGACCATGTATATTGTATTACGCTTCATAGATTTTACTAAACTAATGAGTGTTTTATACGAGCATCTTTGATTCAATATTCACAAGGATGGATATACGTTCTGAACTTTAATTTTACTGCTTAAAGGTGATTATCTACAGAATTGTTACTTATAAAATTAATTTATATTCTGTCATAGATAAAAAAAACAAAAAATATTCTGGTGAATATGTCGATGACCTTCAGTGATTTGTCAAATGAAAAAGTTACCATTAATTATTGTATTATTTAAAGCCCAAGATTATATGGTCTTTTTTTGTTTTCGTACTGAACGGGACTGACAAAACTTCTTAATGTTTTTTTCTTATTCAAACTTATTATATTTTGGAGTGAATCGAGGAATGGCTTCCAACTATCAAAAGTGGCAAGAGATAGTTTTGTCTATTAATTTTAAGTAATTTCCTTTCAAATTGTCTGATAAGCTTAATAACATTTTCATTGAAAGACGAAAGGAAATCACCATATGTTTTAATCCTATCTAAGCATTCGGCTTACATAAGCCATTATCAAAGATGACAATTACATTTCAATATATCAAGCAATACACCGACGAAACAATAATGATAGTCTGTTTTTGTTGCGTGAAAAATTTCAAAGCAACGACAAACTCATGTATACGAGACGCGGAAGCGAAAATCGCATCGCAGCTCGTGACGTCACACATGACCACGCAGAAGCGAAAACGAGAAGTATTAAGCATGGGAAGCCGTTGGTATAAACCAATGGCTTCTGTTATCAATTATAGGCATTTAAGAATATTTGTGGAGATTTCGTAGTTTATTTTGTTCATGTCAGATTCCAAATGTTTTATGTATATAGCTTCAAGAATTTTTAGTTTTTGTTTATTATTTTCATTTTTAAGTATAATTGTGTTTTCAACGAGGATTTTACGGAATTGTGTATGGGGCCAGGCATGTTGTTTTAAATGCCTAAAAAGTTATCATTCGAATATAGAGTCAACCGTCGTGAAAGCGAGTTTGTGGTGTGACAAACATAAATATTAATTAATCCATTGGAGATACAATCTCGCAAAGGGTACTTGAATTTGTAAATTATGTTGGTTTTATGCAAATCAGTAACAGGAATGGGGGGAAGAATTATTGCGAATAATTAAGTTGAATATACTAGATTTAGTGTAGTATATATATATATATATATATATATATATATATATATATATATAAACGAATGTTTATTATGTTTTATCACGAGCCGTTTGAAGCTTCGGATAATGGCTTTAGTTTCGGGAGAAAATAAAGACAAAAGCTGTCCAACATTTGTATATTTCTTTAATATATTGTTCATCGATCTAAACTTTCGGCTAACATGAGCCATCATCAGAGTGGTTATTTGGTCTTTACAACAGAGATATTCACCGTCAACGAAGGCGTATGTTTTGTTTACATAGATGTTTGGTATGCGACGATAGCAATCACGGAATAGCAGATGAAGGATGTAAATTCATAATGCTGTTCTATGACAACTCTGATGATGAAACCCATTATATAAAGCTTGGGACGGCTCATGATAAAAAATAATAGACATTCGTTTTTTGTCATATTTACCAATATATGTCTGAATATATATAAATTACCATTTTTAAATATATATATCAACCTTACCAATTACTATATATATGCCACCAATAATAAGAGTCGAGCCGGTTATGAGATTCAAACCAATAGTTTGTGCGACTGCTTAGATAAACATTGTTTTACGGCAGACTGCCAGATATTTGCTGGTCATTGCCAAGTTTGCCACAAGGCCTGTCATTGAGAATGAGGTTGAGAACGAACTGACTAGGACGCTCCTATTTCTTCTACAGATGTCGCTGTCTTTGTAATGCTGACCTATGATCAAATGTGCGTTTGAATATAAGGAATATGGAATTGGTTAGCGTTTGGATCTTGTAAGCTGACGGAAGCTCCCCACGTCTAAAATATATTCTAAACACTTGCATCTTACCATACATAGCTATTTTTCAGAGTTGGGTTCAGTAGTTCAAACTGAACATATTTTATCTCCAAGAAATGTAACTATCATATCCATAGATGTTTTTTTTTTAAATGAAAAAGAGAATCCAGTAAAAGTCTTTCATTCAACAAACCGTTTAAATTTCCTTGATTGTATCTTTTGTATCATCCAAGAAACGTAACATAAAATTGTACACAGAAATGTCCATAGTTTCATAAGTGTGATAAGGTATCTTAATATAAACGCAAGGAAACACCCAATGAATAAAAAAAAAAAACGCTTCTGTGTCTAACAGTCGATATTGTGTTGGCTATATGGTAAGCAATTTTGCCTTTTAATTTTTGGCCACATAAATATATTTTGTCGGCATCTGACCACAATGTTTTCCACTGTATTCGCTCTGATGAGTAATTTGGCAAAAAACATTCTCACCTAAATGTTTTCAACATCAGGCTTCTTTTAAGAAACCCCCCTCCCCAAGACAAGTTTTATGGAGTATTCTGAAAATTTAATTTTTAATTCCAAATTCACTGCAATTTTTATAGTGACAAATAACATTTTTTGCGAGGACTTATGTAGAGAATATGTTGCATAGTGTTTTCTCGTCTTTACTTTTTGTTTCACACACACACACACACACACACACACACACACACATATATATATATATATATATATATATATATAGATAGATAGATAGATAGATAGATAGATAGAGGAGGCACGGTGGAGTAATGGATTGAGGAATCGGAGAGCCGAGTTCGAATTCCAGTCGAATCCATTATATACACTTACGTGCTAATACCCTTGGGAAAGGTATGAATTCTCTTCTTCTCCCTTCAGCTATGGGTAAATAACAGGACATACTGGGTTCTATAGCCTTGGATGGCAACTGGTCTAGGAGAAGGACAACTCTGAATTCAAAACCTGCGGAGGGTCGTTTGGGTACCTTGTGGCACGTAGTGCACCAGGTCTCTGTATTCGGCCCTTCAAAAAGTGTGAATGGTTCTCCACGCAAGCTTTACCAATATAATCAAATCTCATGTGCTGTTGTCGGGCTGTCGATTTCCTAGGAACTGATCTGCTTGACCCTCATACGTCGAATTCGACAGGAGAGTAGAGTATATAGAAAACCAAATACTAACCCCTTATATATACACCCGGAGTCAAACCACCCTCCATCCATAATCAAACATATACCCTCATCAATAGAAAATAGAATCAGCATTAACTCCGCTAACAAAGAAATATTCCAACAACACAATAGCTTTTATAACGCTGCCCTAAAAAATAGTGGTTACAAGTATGATACATTAACTATAGAAACAATTACACTAGCCAGAAGAAAAAAAAAACAGGAAAAGAAAAATCATTTGGTATACCCCTCCGTTCAACTAAATGGTTAGTATTAAACTAGGACAGAAATTCCTAGCTTTAATTGAAAAACACTTCCCCACCAATAGTAGGCTTAGTAATATATTGAATAAGAACACCCTAACATTGAGTTACAGCTTCACTGAAAATCTAGAAAGTATAATAAAAAACACAATAATATAATCCTGAACAAACCCCCATGCCCGAATAGTATTAATAAAAACCCTACACTTAAATTAGACAATAACAGTGAAAAATTGTGTGATTGTAGAAACCCAGAAGACTGCCCATTAGAAAATAAATGCTGCGTCAAATCTGTGGTATACCAAAGTACTATCTCATCCACTGAGAGTCCTAATACTAATATGATATACATTGGGTCTATGAAGAATGAATTTAAAGCCAGATGGAGGCAGCATAAGTGCTCTTTCCACAATATAAATAAAAGAAATCAGACTTCTCTATCTAAATATTGTTGGCATTTGAAGGAAATAAATAGAACACCTAAAGTAAAATGGAAAATTATAAACAGATCTAGAACTTGTAAAACTTGGAATGACCCATGCCCTTTGTGCCTCCATGAGAAACTGCACATTATTAAGTTTCTAAATAATAAAAATCTATTAAACAATAGACATGAGTTAACGGCTTTTTCCCGACATCATCAAATTTTTGCATTGAATAATTAGCTTAAAAAAAAACATACAATAAAATAATTTTTATAATCCATAGCCCTAATAAATAGTTCAAATACCCTACAAAAAAAGGTAACTCTTTATAAAGTCGTCAAAAAACGAATGTTACGGCAGTTTTTATATACACAAAACCTTAAAGAAATAAAATAAAAAAATAAATAAATCTCCATAGACACATAAAACAGACTAGACGAAAACATCTTCCGTTTTAAATTTAGACACCCCCACCTTACCCTGACTTGACATCTATGAATGTAACTCTATACTGATGCAAATTATTAACACGCAACACCCCTCCATATTTAAACAATCGCCCTGGCTGTTGCCATGGAAATTTTGATTTCAATTATGAATATCCTATTAAAACACGTAAAATTTCAGTAATAAGTTATTCCAAAAAAAATTTCGCTTGAAGATGGAACAAAGCTTACTTTAATTCAATTTAATTCAAATAATTATATTGAAGTTTTCGGCTCTTATTTTGAAACATGAGACCTCTTATGTAGCGTGTTGGAATCATATTTTTAAATAAATTATTATATATATATATATATATATATATATATATATATATATATATATATATATATATATATATATATATATGAATAAAAAACAAGAGGAAAAACCATTTTAAGCCGACTCGTTTCATCCTCTGAGGGACTTTATCAAGGCAAATGTAAGGATTTATTTTATTGCATGTGTTTATATACAAGAGCAAGGATGACATCAAGGCTTTTAAATTTGAGAACGTTCATGAATATTCATCGGGTAGTTGAAAGGTCAGTCAAAAGGAGGACACAAAGTGCCATAATTCAAAGACAAAATAAGCGATTAATATTCAAGAAATATTTTTTTGGTAAATAAATATTATTTAAATTGTCATTAGATTATTATGCTTTGTGATGGATGTATCTGCTGTAAAAAAAGAAATAGTTTTTCCTCCTGTCATTTATTAATTTTGCTCCTTTACAGATACCCTCTATGTCAAAAAAATTTACTTTTAAAATGTTTTACAGATCTTTTATTTTTAAAATATTTTGAAACAGACATTTTACTAGTCTTTTCAGGTAATGACTTTACTCTCTACTCTATTTGAATAAAAGTTTCGACTTTTCGAAAACAATATTGTCGAAGTAAATTCATTTTGGCTAAAATTTTTAAAAAATAAATGGTTAGATTTGTTGCTAAAACAAATCTAACCATTTATTCAACCTGCCACATGTTTTGTTATTACTCATATAAGGTTAATATAGTCAACACATGTCTGTAAACGCATGTTGAATATGAAACCATCTCTCATATATTATATCTTTGTCGGTCTTGGAAAGAACAAAATAAATCACAACCCAGTTTATATATATCAATGTCATCTCTGTATTCTCTAAACATTGTGACTTCGATTTTTTTGCTGTCTCCCTTTTTATCATAAGATAGAATTACCGAATCTGAGTCAGCAGAATCATTAATGTTGAACAGAGATAGAGCATTAGAACAACAACGAAAGGATCTGAGGTTTCAAGACACCAAGTTAATGACATTTGTTATTTCACTGTTTCATAATTGGAGACAATGATTGAAATTACGTTTTTCTTATATCCGGTGTCAAATGGAGCCATTTGTTTCCATGAGGTTAATGAGGCTTGTTAACAAATTCAATGGAAATTGATTATTCTCAAAAAGTATTAATAAGCTCCAAGTGTATCAACAAAGAAAGTGTAGCCTAAGGCTTTGTATGCTTTTCATACTTTGTGTGGTTGAAATTTATACCGAAGACAACTTCGGTATCTATACGTGTTTTATGTATTCAAAGCAAAAACACTAAGTTCACACACACACACACACACACACACACACACACACACACACACATCTATCTATCTATCTATATCTATATATATATATATCAGTTTTTTAAAGACGACTGACAAGGTACTGCGATTAAACATTTTATTCAGCTTTTCTTGCATTCGTACAAATATTTTACTTTCTAAACATAAAATGTGTAAACATTGTCCAAATGTTCTATATACCGGTGTGCGCTTTCGGTTATCCTATAAGCGATGAAGGATTTTTTTTAACTGAATATATATATTTTCAACATTTAAGTTGATAACAAAATTTTTTTCAGACATCGAATTTTCTATCAAACATTGTAAACTATCTTTTACATAATTTTGTTAAAACAAAATTATAACAACTCTATCTCTCTTTCCCCCTCCCCCCTATCTCTCTCTTTACCATAAGACTCACTTGTATACATTTTCTACAATTCATTTCCGTTTTATTAACCATCTAAAGAGGTCAAGGTTCTGTCACTCCTCCTACTCCAATATAAAACATACTTAAGAGAGATATAAAATTAACCCCTCCCTATACTTTATATTGTCTGGTTAACTACCACTCTCAACCCCCTCTATTAAATTACAAAAATTACACTACCCACCAATTTCTAATCCCATTTTTTTTTCTCGATTCGTTGTTGGAAGATTTACCTGATGATCCTGAATCCTTAAAAAAGGATTTAGGTGAAATAAATTATCGTAATGGTACATTAAAGTGGTTTGTTTTTCATTACATATTATATATATATATATATATATATATATATATATATATATATATATATATATATATATATATAGTGATGTAGTGATGGGAATGTTTCCTTTATTTTCCAAAAACGTTCACCACGTTGAGGGCGTGTTCATAGTTCGTATTATTTAGTGTTGCCTTTTCTGTGTTTTTATTAACGCTTTATTAACAGCTTTTACATAAGGATGAGGCTGTTATGGCCCCTTATTTTTCATAAGTTTACTGCGGACGGATTATTTTAGTTTTACGTGCATGATTAAATGGGTCGTAAATGAGCTATTGCCTGAGAAATGTAATGTGAGTCTTCTTGATAGGCATGTAGTGGTTATTCCAATATAATTATTCATGATTTTGTTTTAACGAAGAATACAGTTCCTTCGGGAAATACAAATTTATAAAAATATTACGCCTTTATAATTTGGATCTTGCAGCTGAGTTTTTACTGTTGACGAGGGTTTTAGTTCTATTGCAGTATGCTGTGTGCTACATTATTTTTTATAGGAGTAAGCCGTCTATCAAAAAGTTTCTATTGCAAAATGCTGTCTACCCTAACGTTTCTATCGTAGCATGCGGTTCTTTCACGCTATTTTTTATTGTAACAAGTTGTTTACCTCAATAATTATTTTGTTGTATTCTGTCTACCGCAATATTTCTATTGCATTATGCTGTATACCATAATATTTTTTATTATGCTATATACCATAATATTTTTTATTTTGCTATATACGATAATATTTTTTATTATGCTGTATACCACAATATTTTCAGAGTAGTATGTGGTCTATCACGAAGTTTCTGTTGTAGTATGCAGAATATCACAATGTTCGTTTAGTAGAACACTGTCTAGCACAGTATTTCGATTGTATTAAGCAATTTACCACAATGTTTCTATGGTAGTATGCAGTATACCACAATGCTTCTTTTGTAGTACGACATCTTGCACAATGTCACTATTGTAGTAAGCAGTTTACGTCAATGTTTCTTTTGTATTGCACTTAGAACAATATTTATATTGTTGTATGCTGTCTGAATATGTTGATTGAAAGAATTAAAATGTTGATTGAATTAGAATTAATTGATGGAATTAAAATTTACTTATAACTAAAACGTTATTACCTATATATACCGAGTTATTTATTAAAAATCTTAAAATCAATAAAATACATTTAAAATATTATTTCACGAAAAATGACATCTCATCAAAGATCGACATTCTCTAATATTAGGTTGGTGCAAAAATAATGAAGTAATAATGTCGTTTTTTGACGTTAAAAAGTACGTCAAAAAACGACGTTATTACGTCATTATTTTTGCACCAACCTAATAATTTCAATTATACATACAGGTGACAAAATTCGCCAATGTTATTGTATGACACACGTGTATTTAATTTCGTATTTTTATGTGTCTGGAGTGAATGCGAAGTTGTTATTTACTTTCCTTATCCACTTAAATTCTCGGGGATCGAAAACTTTGTGAAAATAATACGTTTTTCTTACGCATACTGACATTTAGTCTATATTAACCGAACACGTGATTAATATTGATTTCAATTTGCAATGATAATAGAAAATATTCTTATTTCATACTGAATATAAAAATATCTTATCGATCAAAAAGAGAGACACAGAGAGAGA
>OZ010610.1:62198254-62295754 GCA_963932145.1 Acanthosepion lycidas | reverse complement strand
TAATGAGGATTATTCCACGTTTGCCGCAATCGTAAATAAACATTGTGACGACTTCAAACTAGCGGAATTAACCCCGGACAATTTCAAATGTCTCATCTTTGTTCAAAGGTTAGTTTCAACAAAAGATAGCGAAATGTGCAGAATAATGCTTTCAAAATTACAAAATGATCCGGGTCTAACACTACAACAATCATCGGAAGATTGCCAGAGATGTCTAAGTATAAAGAAAGACGCGAAGGACATTGAGGATCAGCTGTATCTCATATCCGTAATTTAAACAAAAGTCTACGTTCTTCACCCTCCCCGGAAAGAAAACAAAAATGCTACAATAATGAAAAAAGATTCTCATCCTCCCCGGAAAGAAAACAAAAATTTTATAATAAGAGAAAAAGTACAACATACAAATTATGACGAAAATCGAAGCAAATATAAGCCCCCCCCCCATCAGCATGTTATCGATGTGGAGGACTACATTGGAACAAGGATTGCCGCTTTAGATATAAAAACTTGGGCCACAAGGCATCCCAATGTAGGAACAGAAAAGATACTAGTAGAATAAGAGCTACTAGGATGCATAACGAAGACAACACCAACATAAGGAAATATGTGGAACTTGAAATTTTAAATAAAAAGATAAAATTGCAACTGGATTCGGGCTCCGACCTCACGATAATCAACCTACAGATATGGAGAAAACTTAACAAACCAACCATGTTACATATACAAAAAATTGCAAAGTCGGTTACAGGCAAACAAATAAAATTCGAAGGAGAAATAATCGTGAATGTTAAATTTCACGGCAAAATAAAAAAAACTTAAGATATACGTCATGAAAGATACTGAAAATTTAATAGGTATCGACTGGATGCAAAAGTTCAACGTTTGGGACCTACCTATCAGCTCTTTTTGCAAAAAGTTAGAGGTTGAACCGTCAGATGCTATAAAGTTAATGAAGTTATTTTCAAGCGGGTTGGGACGATGCAACAAATTTAAGGCCAGAATTGAATTAAAAGAAAAAGTCCAACCAGTTTTTAAAAAGAAGCGGAACGTACCGTTCGCTACTATAGAAAAAATCGACAAAGAATTGGAGAGACTTGAACAAACTGGGATTCTTTCAAAAATAGAGTTTAGTGAGTGGGCGGCGCCGGTAGTTTATGTAAAAAGAAATCAGGAGAAATCCGCGTACGCGCAGATTTTTCGACGGGGCTTAACAAGGCTATAAAAGATCATCATTATTCACTACCGAGCCCAGAGGAGATATTTACAAAGCTCAACGGCGGTAAGATATTTTCAAAAACAGATCTAAGTGAGGCTTATCTACAAATCCCAGTACAAGAAGAGAGTACGAAAATCCTTTGCATTAATACGCACAAAGGGTTGTACAAATTCAACAGACTACCATTCGGAGTAAAAGTTGCACCAGCAATTTTTCAGCAAATGATGGACAAAATGCTCACGGGCCAGAATTTTGCGGCCGCTTATCTGGATGACATTCTAATTAAGAGCGACAATGTTGAAGAGCACACATCACTCATAAGGGAAGTTTTCAGAAGACTTCAGGACGTTGGGTTCAAAGTAAAAGGAGAAAAGTGCGATTTTTTCCTAAATGAAATTAAATATTTAGGTCAGATAATAAATGAAAATGGCAGGAGACCGGACCCAGAGAGGACATCGGCAATTAAAAATATGCCTGAACCAAAAAATGTTGCAGAACTACAAAGTTTCCTGGGCCTAGCTAACTACTATGGCGAATTTATTGATAATATGCATAAACTTGGGCCCCACTAAATGAGTTACTAAAAAAGGAGAATAATTGGAATTGGACAGAGGACTGTAAAAAAGCATTTAAGGAAATAATACAAAAATTAACTTCGGAGTTAGCATTGACACATTTCGATCCCGAACTCGAAATCATTATTGCAAGTGACGCGAGTTCACATGGCGTGTATTCTACACAAAATGCGGAACGGTACAAACAAACCCGTTGCACACGCATCTAGATCATTATTACCGGCGGAGAGAAACTATTCACAGATCGAAAAGGCGGCATTGAGCATAATTTTTGCAGTAACTCGTTTTCACAGATATATTTATGGGAGAGAGTTCACACTCCAAACGGACCACAAACCACTTCTTACGATTTTCGGTTCAAAAAAAGGTCTACCAGTCTATACAGCGAACAGACTTTTAAGATGGGGAACTGTGTTACTAAACTACAATTTCAAACTTTAGTTCTTACCATCAAAGAAAATAGGACACGCTGATGGACTATCGCGATTAATACCTGCGAAAGGCGAACCATTACAAGATTCGGTAATTGCGGCATTACAAGCTGAAGATGAAATCAGTAAGGTACTATGCAATACAATAAAGGAACTACATGTAACGCTGCTAGAGATAAGACGAGAAGCAGAAAGAGACGAGTTTATTCAGGATACCAAGAAAAAAATAGAAGAGAAGGTGAGGAATTTAGCAGACAGTTTTTCAATCTGTGACAACATATTGTATAACGAGAGACTAGTAATACCGAAGTCGCTACGAAGACGGATCTTGAAAGATTTTCACTTAGGATATCCCGGAAAAAACCGGATGAAATCACTTATGAAAAGTTTTGTCTACCGGCCGAACATGGACGATGATGTCACGCAAATGGTGGAAAGTTGCAAAGGTTGTGCTGCTGCGGCGAAAGCACCACCCTCTATACAAAAGCCATGGCCTAAAGTCGACAGACCGTGGTTCAGAATCCACGTGGATTACGCAGGACGCATTGAAGGTTACTACTATTTAATAACAGTAGATAGTTTCAGTAAATAGGCAGATTTAAACACCCGACGACAGAAAATACCATAAACTGTTTCCATGAACTATTCGCGAGATTTGGCGTCGCGGATTGTTTGGTAAGCGATAACGGCACACAATTTACCTCCAGTGACTTCAAAGAATTTTGTGAAACATATCAAGTAAAGCATATCAAGATAGCTCCGTAACACCTGAGATCGAACGGACAAGCTGAAAGATTCGTTGACACACTAAAAAGAGCGTTAAAAATGCCGAGGATGTATCGACGATAAAAGCGATACAACAGTTTCTCCAAGTGTACAGAATAACACCTAACGTGAACACGCCAGCGGAATTGATGTTTGCTCGGAGAATAAGGTCTGTGTTTGACAAATTATTGCCAAACAAGAACAAAAACCAGTATACACTTATTGTACCCAAGAGATCATTTAAACCTGGAGAACGGGTTTACTTTAGGATGTTTAGAAACAATATGGCTTACTGGGAGCCTGGCACAGTAATTAACAGATTAGGAAATCTAATATACACAGTACAAGGCGAGAAGTTTTCACATAGAAGACATATCGACCAATTACAAAAAAGACGGGTTGAGGAGCCAAGCTCATCACCCGCAGAAAACGACGATTCTATGGATGCAATCTTCGAAGCGTTTGAGATCCAAAGACCACAGGAAGACACAGAAATGAGAAGGTCAAACAGGAAGAGAAAATTTACCGAACCTCTGATTATCAACCATAAGAGAAAAAAATACTCACTCCCTCCAAAAGAGATCTAAGGAGGGGGGTGTTAAGTGATCCACCCCTTTTTCATACAAGTGGACTCGACCAGTGTGTACTTGTACTACTGCCGGTGAATATCCGTAAGTTAGACAGTAAGAGAGATACACTGATACAGTGAACAGTGAGAGAGTAAGAGTGTGAGGTAACCACTTTGCGAACAGTTGCGAACACGTAGACTCAGAAGGAAGTCCTACTTCGATACTGAATTTCCCAGACTGCATAGACATTATTATTGCTACTAACTGCATTTCTGGATCTACTAACCGTATTACCAATTGTATTATTACGTCAATACATTTATTTGATATATTTCATTCCTGCGTTTGTCATTCATTTTGAGACCGGATTTCATCCCGGAATCCACAACTATTAATAATATTTCTTACAGCAGCTCATTGTGAGCCTTTTTTCAATTCCTCACTGTTAAAAATCTATGTTTTTTTTTCTGATGAAAACTAAACCCAGTCAATATCTTCCTGATTTTACTGTTTCAAATGATAATTTTTTTGTAAAGTTGGTATGCATGGAAGATGAAGCAAAATTATCCAGTGACTAAATGACATAATTGGTACTTTTTTCTTTTGGGTTTGTCTTGCCAAATGTGGCCATACAATATCATATTGGTGGATGACACTATTTCTAGTACAATGTATCAACGATAGATTCCAATTGTTGATAATAAAAATTTGCAATTAAAATTTCTTCCGAACCCAGTGTTCCATCTTCCAGAATTTGTTGAAAAGCAAAATCTCTTGGTGATGAAGCTTTGTTTTTGGTGTTGTCATTTCATTTAATTAATATATTTTCGTTTATATATTGTTGTGGAAACTTTAGGCTTAAATTTTCGTCCAGTAGATTGTTTTAAATCTTGCGACCAATTCTTTGGTGAGAGATTCCAAATTTTCCTAAATTTATTTCCGAATTTGTAAAAAATAGAAAAGGCGTAAAAATAAGAATGTGCTCTTTCACCAGACATTCTAGCTTTGCAGTGATGCAATCCTGAGAGTATTGAAAGTCCTACCAGGATACATTATTGTCGGCCACATTAGATATGATACAGTATTGAAATCAGACTGAGTAAGGAAAGAGTAGCAAATACCACAGAATGTTGTCAAAGAAAGCGAGAGAAAAAAAAAGGATTAAACATAAATTGTAAGAAAACAGAATGTTTGGTTGTCAGCCCAAGATGCGAACTACAAATTAAAGACGTTAAAATCAAGCAAACAAAAAAAAAAATTAAATATCTAGGAAGTGTTTTAACAGTGGACAGAATATATGACATTGAAGCGTAGCATTTTCCATTCTATGTTAAAACAACAAGATACAGTGTGATAACAAAAGATGTCTTTCAAAAACTGAGCAATATATTAAGAAATAGGAAAACGGTACAGAACTGTTATGTAATATCGGTTCTCCTACATGCGAGTGAATTCTGTACAATCTCCCTACAGATGAAAGAGAGATTTTAGGTAACAGTAATCTGATTTTAGAAAAGGATGCCGTAAATGGTTGGCAGAATAGTGATTAGGAGATTGTAAAATAAAATTTTACTGAAATTTACAGCAGATTGACATGATAACCCAAGGGACACGGCACATAGAAGATGTTTTCAAAGGATCAAAGTGTTTATTTTTCTAAGGAGAAGATCAGAGTCACTTTTTTAAAAATTTTGCTACACCATTGTTCGTATTTATGCACCTGGGCACGCAGAGTCTAAATATACGCCATTGTCTTTGGCACATTATTGTCTTCATGACACATTCCAATAGCATTCAATGGCTATCAGGATGGTATGAAGATCTTTATCTCTCCTGCAGGTTAATATTGACCATAACTTATATATATATATATATAAAGAAATATAGTCTTACGGTGTGCTATATTTATGGAATAAAGTGCTCAATATCAGAGATAGAGCGTGTGTAAATATAAATATAAAAGTGAACATAGAAGTCAACACTTAGAGGCGACAGTCTGTTTCATGCTATATGCAATCATCAGGCCACATATGCTGTTATTTTTCTCGGCTATTTATATATATATATATATACGGGTTAGTGGTGCATTGTGGGTATTCTATTATGGCGGTTATTTTACCGGAAGTTGTTTGTTTATTTATTTGGGTCAAATTATATTGCTTGTTTTTATTTTTTATTTTTTGTTTCTTATTTTATTTATTTATTTATTAACGTAGTAAAAAATTGTTTATATCACTTATTTAACAGTTTTGTTTTGGTTTGAGAATTTAATTAAAGCTATTTGTTCAATTTTGGGGTCGATTGTTGCAGTTCATTCTAAGTATTATCTTTTTCAGCTCCTGGTAAACAGTAGAGCACTTTCGCTACATTTATAACACAGTATGGACATGGAAAAATTTAACCTCGACTACTCCCTAAAAAACATACCCATCCCATCCCCTCCTATATATAAACTAAAATTAATTGAAAAAATAGAAAGTTTCCTAAAAAGAATGACATGGAAAGTCCACTTTTTAAACCGGGACCTTCACAATAACAACACACTTAAGGAAAAATACGGCTTCAAAGCAAAAAAATGCCCCCCACAACAAAAAGAATTAGACGATTTCGAGAAAGACTTAACTGACCTAGTTAGAAACATAAAATTCCACAAAAAACAAGATGCATTCCAAAAAAAAAAAACAAAACTAAAAGCAGATATAACTAAAATAAACAATTCAGCAAGTGTATTTATCGCTGCTGACAAAATGAGAAATTTATACAAACTAAGTCCTCCTACATACAATAAATTACTCAAGAACAACATAATCAAAACATACAAAAAGGCACCCCAAACAACAGAACACGATATCAATAAGGAAGCTAAAACAATCGCCCAAAAATTAGACCTAGATGACCGAATAAGTTGTATTAGCAAGGCACGAGCCTTTATCCCATTAAAAGACCATAAAGAAAATTTCAAAACCAATCCTGCATGTAGACTCATAAACCCAGCCAAAAGCGAACTAGGTAAAATAAGCAAAACAATACTAGAAAGAATTAATTCTGAACTTAGGAAGAAATTAGGAGTAAACCAGTGGAAAAATACGAAAACAACTATTGCCTGGTTTCACAGCATAAATAACAAACAAAACTGCCAATTCCTACAATTAGACATAAAAGAATTTTACCCATCCATAACAGAACGTATGCTAGATAAGGCCATCAACTTAGCTCAGGAACAAATAATAATAAAACCAAGCGAAATCAAGCTCATTAAGCACTCCCGTAAATCATTATTATCCACAATGAAGAAGCATGGATAAAGAAAGATGGGATATTTGACACTACAATGGGAAGCTTTGACGGTGCAAGGCATGCGAAATCATAGGTATTTATTTACTACACAAACTGAGCAAAATAACAGATAGAAATGACACAGGACCCTACAGGGACGACGGTCTCATAATCTTAAGAAACTGTAACAGACAAAACTAGAAAAGCAATAATAAAGATTTAAAAAAATAACGGATTCGACATAGATATAAAAACTAACCTAAACGAAGTAGATTTTCTAGATGTTACCTTCAACCTAAGAGAAGGCACATATAAACCATATAGAAAACCTAATGACAAACCACTCTACATACACGCATCTTCCAACCATCTACCTTCTATAATCAAACAGATACCAAAATCGATTAACCGCAGGCTCTCTGACAATTCCTCCAATGAATCCCTATTTAACAAAGCTAAGAAAGACTATGAAACGGCCCTAAAAGATAGCGGATTCCCAGCAATACTCACATACTCACCACAGAATACAAAAAAGGCCAACAGGAGAAGAAATATCATATGGTTCAACCGACCGTACAGCAAGAACGTAAAAACAAACGTAAGAAAAATATTCTTCAAAGTCTTACACAAACACTTCCCAGAATCAAGTACCTTACACAAGATATTCAACAAAAACACAGTAAAAATCAGCTACAGGTGCACCGAGAGCATGGCACAAATAATAAAAAAGCACAATAGGAAAATTATCAACAAACCACACGATCAAATTAAATCCACGTGCAACTGCAGAATAAAGAACGAATGTCCCTTAAACGGAAATTGTTTACAAAACAACGTAATATACCAAGCCACGATAAAATCACCAGATAATGAAGAAAAAGTATACATAGGAGTAACTGAAGGACCATGGAAACAAAGAAATTATACACACAAAACATCTTTCACAAATAGTAAATATGCGAACAGTACAATGCTTTCTAAGTATATCTGGGAAATTAAAAACAAAACGCACATCACACCAAAAACATCTTGGAAGATAAGGAAAAAATCATCAGCCTACAAATCAACCAATCAAAAACTTGAAAACTTTGCTTGGAGGAAAAAATAGCTTTCATTACTTTACCTGACCAAAATAAATTATTAAACAAAAGATCTGAGCACATCTCAAAATGCAGACATGAAAATAAATTTTTACTACGTAACCTAAAAAATGAAAAACGGAAAAAATAAAATAAAAACAAATAAATATACTAATAAACAAAATAACAATAAAAAAAATAGAAATAAAACATAAATAAATACTATGTTACTTAAAAATCGAAAACCGAAAAGAGAAAATATACAAGTAAAATAAATTGACCTAAATTCATCCAAGTAAATAAATAAACAAACCAATCCCAAATAAAGATAATCAATTAAAAACTGTTCCCGCCAAAATAATACTTAGAATGAACTGCAACAATCAACCCCAAAATTGAACAAATAGCTTTAATTAAATTCTCAAACCAAAACAAAACTGTTAAATAAGTGATATAAACAAATTTTTACTACGTTAATAAATAAATAAAATAAGAAACAAAAAAATAAAAAATAAAAACAAGCAATATAATTTAACCCGTATATATCTAAATAGCCGAGAAAAATAACAGCATATGTGGCCTGACGATTGCATATAGCATGAAACAGACTGTCGCCTCTAAGTGTTGACTTCTATATATATATATATATATATATATATATATATATATATATATATATATATATGTGTGTGTGTGTGGGTGTGTGTGTATGTGTGTGTGTGTGAATGTAAATGTTGATCTGGTTGCTTTCTAGTTAATCTTGATTTTGCTATTTCTAAATTTGCAAATTTTCTCATTTTGTATGTGATATTACATTACAAATAACCATATATATATATATATATATATATATATATATATATATATATATATATATATATATATATATCATCCAGGCCGTTTTTAACTTATGGTTAATCGGTTAATTGATTCAGAATAAGGAGCGGATACTCTGAATAGCAGATGCACATTTGTCAACAAGGAAGTTTTATCTGGCTATCTAAGGTACTTATGTGCTGTCCGAATCCCTGGAAATCATTCTTTTTATTGATCTGTTTCTTTTTATTTATATGTATATATTTGAAACATATGGACATTTTAGAAGCGCTATATAATAAATGTAATTACTGTCCTTGCTGGTGCCTGACAATGCACCAGATTGCGTTGCTGCTATGATGAATTTGTAGCGGATTAGTTTACCAAGTATGAATAGATTTTAGGGGAACGTTTCATGTGGGTCTTCTGAGAAATTTCCTCCTTGAAAAACTGAATTGATTATTAAATAATTGGGCAATGGTCTAGAAATAAAAAAAATCTAATTATGATAATCAGACGTGAAAAGCGGATCAAGAAATGAAAATTTAATAATCTTTTCTTTATAAATTTACACGATAATTTTAGAAGTACGACAGATTCTCTTTGACCCGCCAATGAACTACTTACACGGACGATAGAATATGAAAGCCTTTCTCAATTTTCAATAAGCCAGAACTGTTAAAATATGTTAAAGGACCACCCGCTAGATAAGTTACAACATTCATAACTATTTTATTAGGGGTATCTGTATCTTTGTAAAAGAATATACGAGTTGTGTTTTTTGTGTCGGGTGTGGAGCTCCCATTACAAAACAAAGGATACAGATGCACCAAATTTAAGCTAAAGAAACCAACGTCATACTTTCAAGCTAATAGTAAGTTTATATCTCTCAGGAAACACTGCCAATAATTTCTTTCATTTAAGCTGGCGAACACCAAGTACAAAAAGCTGAGTTTTCTTTTATTAAAAGAAAAGTCTTTTATGTTCTTTACCTTTGTTATCGTTTCACAGAATTTGGTTGGAATTCAGTGTAAGAAAAAGAGAAAACCATACGATGAAGATGTCTGTTTTGACTCACTCTCACTATCTCGTTTTCTCTTCTTGAAACGTAAAATTCATCACATGAAAAGCAATTGATGTTCATTTTTGAACACCAATGACACAAAAATGAACGAATATTAGGGTGAAATATCACACAATAAACAAAAGCAATGAATTTTAAGTACTAAACATATTTTTGGTATAGAAAGAGAATTACAACATGTACATTGGCGTGAAAAACTTTTCGGTTACCTTGATTAGTTAATTACTTTTGTTAATTTTACCCACAAATATGCTTTTCATAGTACATTTTTTATCTTTTTTATGATTTTGTGGGATTAGAAAGCAAGTTACTGCATTTTCGTTAATGCTCTATGGTGGATGATAGAACATCTTTTATGCATAGTGACGCGGAAAAAAGCCATGCAAAAATACTGGGCCATCACCGAAAAGTTTCCTATTTCACCATTTTTTAAAGTTAAAAGGAAATCTTTCTTTTTTTATTACAAAAAGTGCAAAATAACAAAGCATATAGCTAGTAATTAGTGTTGCTGTCTGTGGTTCAAATAATTGCCTCCATTTGATGTAACATTGAATAGAGCAAGTTCAGTTTTTCTCATTGGAAATTTTTTCTCATTCTCCATTGATAATATAGTCCGATCATAATACAGGTAAAATTTCAAATCAGCTAAGCTACAGATTTATGGATCCGAAAACATATTTGTATTGTTGTTTTAAGGATAATTCCTTGTTATTTTAGTTTTTAAAATGCGTTTTACGGGATAAGATGATCGTGTCAAAATAAGGCTGAAATTAAATTTTATTTAAATTACTACTTTTAAAATTTAAATTTTTTTTAAATATTCAATACGTAAAGAAATGGTAATCACAAATAATTATTATTAATTTTCTGATAAAACCTTTTATTATTATTATTTTTTGAGTGGTCATTTATAAGTTTTAGTAACACGAAATATTCAGCTATTTACATTTATGACTAGCCGTCCTTTTTCACGCTTGTATCTCATTTGATGCTTCTGCTATATATGACGAGATTCTTTAGACAATTCTAAGAAGGGTCAGTCATGTTATCCGACCTGATTCATCTGTCGTTTCTATAAATGTCTTCATGGCAAATTTCCTGATGAGCTTTCCAACTTGGTGGCTCGATTGCACGAATATAAGCGTATTACTAAATTGACAACTAGGTTTCATAGTTGTGGCTCTTGGAGATTGTTTGGTTTTTCTTCAGTTCCCAACACAATGGTTTAATTATATTGAGATCAGGATTTTCACTGTCCCATCTTTCAAGAGTTAAACATCTTAATCCATAAAACAGACTTTTTCATTGTACATGTTGTGTAAGCAAAGAGAACCATCACGCGGAAAAAAACTTTCTCAATACTTAATATAATTTTCGCTGTTTAAGTACCCTTCAACTTTTATTCATTTTCTTCTACTATTTCTTTTGATGCGATCCCACTCCATTATGTATTTACTTTCAAATTTTACCGCGACTTTGTATCTTGGATTTTGCTTCTTTCTTCAACTGATCCTACATATCCTCTTACGTTAAAATGTAACTCTATTTTGTATTCATCAATAAAAATATTTTTTTTTGCCACTTTCCATTATCCCATGTTCTTTTTAATCGTTTCAATCTTCTATTCTTATTTGTTTTGGCTAGTTATGTTTTTGTTTTGTATAATTTTACTATAAGCCCGTTCAAATTTTTTCCTAATACTCTGCGTACGGTACGAAATGAAACTTTACTGTTAAGATTGCATTCACTCCTCTCTTGTTTGGCTGTTAATTTTGAATTCTCTATTGAAAATCTTAAAGTCTTTCTTTCATTACACTTGTTTAACTTTTGTTGTTTTCCAGTTTTCTTTGCCTTTAAAACACTTCGAGTTGAAGCAAACGTTCCATGGTTTCTGAAAATTCCTAACCGTCTGGCTATATCACTTTAAGTCATCTTCCTCTGCGAAATTACAACCTTCATCTTTGTTACAACAGAAGTTTTAGCCACGATTTAAGTGTAAATTTGCACATTAATGTTCAACTACAATGACTTTCCAAAGCAACTTACACTCATGTTAATAAGATAGGACAATTAGTACTTTGAAATTTGCATATTTATCGTAACTTTATCATACCAGATCTTTCACTGGTCCAATATTTTTGCATGGCCATTTTTCAGTTTCAAGCTACTTAATTCGGCTTATCCTCTGTTAGACGGCTGACGAAAAACATATTTTCCAATCCTCAGTGTCCACAAGCACTTCTGATAAATGTATACTGCTAAACAATCTTAAGCTCGTAATAGAATAAAATTGATATTGATTAATTCTTAACTGTTTTTAAAGTTTTCTCTGTTAAAGTAACAATGAAAAGGTTCAGACGATTAACGTGAATTATGTTTTGATAATAATTTTATTAGACAAAAACAAAATCGAAATTAAACATATATATATATATATATATATATATATATATATATATATATATCCTGACTCTGGTTTCGTCTCCGTCTCTTCTTCCTCTCTTCTGCCTACTCACTCGCACATTCGTATTTATGGACATTCGCTGGCATGGGGGTATGGCGAGGTAGGAGCATTTCGGCAAATCCCCCACCCCGGCTTACGTCATAAATTTGGGGAATTCCTTCTCTCCTCTCTCATATTATTACCTCTTACTAAATCTCCTCAGTGAGCAAGGGTGGCTCATCCACCCGCTCCTGGTATTTCAACTCAACTTTCAACCAATTCGTTGTTTACAAAAAATGAAATTTTCGCTTTACAGCTTGCATTTGCAGCTGTGTGTCAATCAATATTGTCTACTAAGTCTGGGTCACTTTTCCATTATTCAAACTGCTCGGAATACAGTTCAAGTCGTTTATGTGTGAATTAAATCCTCAATTCTTCTCACAGGGTTTTGGTATTAACCCTTCTCGTTTCAATGTCTCTAAACACATAACACTTTGTTATGTTTTCACAAAACTTTCTTCCATTTTACCTCAGCAATGACAAATAGTATCACAATTTAACATTTATGTGTATTCACCATTTATATGTCATTATATATAATTTCATCAATATATATGTATATATTATTAATTCAAGTTTCATTAAATATGATAGACAAAGAACCTGTTTTTAGTTTATTTTTCTCCATTTAGTGGATAAGGGCGTATATCTGGATAGCATGAATGTAAACAATTTGAAAAAGTTTTTCATTGAACGCATTCAATAATAATTCTATTCATTATATTTCAATAGGTGACATTGGAACATTTCGGTTCATACCATATTCATATTCATATTCATTGAAATTTATAGCATATATCCATATTTTGAATGGTGAGATTTAAACACGCTTTTGAATGGTGAGATTTAAACACGTTTTTGAAAGGTGAGATTTAAACACGTTTTTGAATGGTGAGATATAAACACGTTTTTGAAAGGTGAGATTTAAACAAGTTTTTGAATGGTGAGATTTAAACACGTTTTTGAAAGGTGAGATTTAAACACGTTTTTGAAAGGTGAGATTTAAACACGTTTTTGAATGGTGAGATATAAACACGTTTTTGAAAGGTGAGATTTAAACACGTTTTTCGATACGATTCGTGTGTGGACTGTGAATTTTAATTGTTTTTACTTTAAAAGTAAAAAAGGGTTAAAATGGGATACATTTTCGTCATGTGACTCTTATTTTCAAAAAGGGGAAAAAAGCCGCAAGACAATAAAATAGATTATATGCCGTTTATAGAAGTTGTGTTGAGAGTACTATTAATAAGTGGTTCGAGAGGACATGAAAATGAAATGGACATTTTGATATGAAAGTCCGAAAACATTCTGGTAGAGCGACATTTATTGATTATGACCAAATCGAAATGCTGATTAAAAATAACCCTGGTCACGCATAACAGAACACTGTATATATATATATTCCACGTAGTTGTAACGAATTTGAAAAAAACAAAAAACAAACAAAAAACAAAAATTACTTGAACATACATGAATCGATAGGATATTTGAGTGCCTCATGATTTAACGGAAAACATTTAATGGATCGTATTTCCATCTGCGATTTTCTGCTCAGACGTAAAATTGTTGAACTGATACAGCCTTTCTTATCAAATTGTGAAATGAAGTTATGAAGAAACGGAGGCGATAGGAAAAATGAAATGTATCCGCAGAAGACGTTGCTATGTATTTGTTGGGATTGAATGAGCCTTGTGTATTACGAGCTCCTTCCAGGAAAACAGACATTGAATTCAAACAGATATTGTTTGCAACTGGACCGATTAAAGACAGCAATCAATGAAAAGAGCCCAGGATTGGCCAATCGAAAAGGTGACATTATTGATCATGACAATACCAGATCTTGTGTCTTTTTATAGACCCAACAGAAATTCTATTCTCAAACGCAATAAAAACGACCCATTTTTGAAAAGAAAAATGTGTGATGAAAAATGGATCATTTATAACAATGTAAACCTAAAATAGTGTTGGAGTAAACGGAATGAACCCCTCCTTTCACCACCGGAATAGCCAGTCTGTATCCAGTATTAATATATGCACGTGGTATTAATATATGCATGCGGTATTAATATAGTCATACTTAGGCTTTGTATGGCATTGGATGAGCCAAGTGTATTACGAGCTCATTTCACAAAAAAAGAACAACAAAAAACAAAAACAGACACTGAAATCAGACAAGTATTGTTTGTAACTAGACCGGTTAAAATCAGCAATCCCTGAAAAATATTAGGAATTGGTAAATCGAAAAAGTGTTGTCTTCCATCAGGACAGCGCTAGACTTCATGTCTCTTTTCAGATTAGGCAGAAATGTCCTACTACATCCACCATACTAAGCTTACCTTGCACCTTATTTTGATCCATAAAAACTCTTTTAGTGGAAAGAACTTTAATTCTTACATCAGTTCAAGACAGAAAGATTTATCTCAAAGATAGTGATGTATATTGAAACAAAATGGTACATACGTGGTTGAATAAATCCATGTACAAATATATAAATATTGTCTTTGGAATTTATTTAAAATCGCTAAAAGCAATCCAGTATATATTGTTCTAGTCCAGAACTCAGTCACACATACACACACATCCATCTCTCTCTCTCTCTCTTCTCTCTCTCTCTCTCTCTCTCTCTCTCTCTCTATATATATATATATATATATATATATATATATATATATATATATATGATATATTAAAGATTATTGCGACAAAACAACTAAAATAAAGAGAAGTAAATGGAACAACAGAAGACCAAGTTTTATAGTAAAGAAAATGTTTTATTATAATTTTAGTGATTATGGTCACTGTAAAAAAAGGAGAAAACATAAAGGTTTACTGGCAAGAAGTGAAAAATACTTCAAAATAACTTCAGTTGGGAGTTTTTTTGTTTTTTTTTACAGGCCAATTCGCTTAATTTTGGCGCCAACCAACGAATACGAATACCCGGATGAAAGAATTCCATTTTGTAAGGTTATCCGACCACATCAAATGGCCCAGAACTCGAAGAAGTTTCATTCATAAAAATAGATTCACTTAACACTGAAAGATAAGAATGGTGAACCTCAGTCTGTTGCTTTGAATATCTCGAAGGCATTTGACAGGAGTTCACATACTAGTTTTCACCAGTTGAAAGGTTATGGTATTTCTGGACGAATTTTTGAATTGATTCGTAAAATGAATGTTATCTTGAATGGCCACTTTTTCTAGATCTGTTTGCATAAATGCAGGTGTTCCCAGGACATCCTATGTTGTTCATAATTTTCATTAAAGTTCTTCTTAATGTCGTCCGTTCTTAAGTCGATATCAAGGCTGATGTCAAAACTATTTACTCTTGTTTTAATATTAAGTCTTGTCGGTTCGATGTAGGTCAAAAAAGGACCTACAATCTGATGTTAATTGGGGCAAAGTATAAATTACTGATTTTAACGCCTCCAAAACGAAACTGCTCTCTTTTAAGTGTCTGAGATAACACTTTTTGCCTACCATCAGCATAGCCTATGCTAACCTACAGGAGACTCGTTGTGATTTTCGGGCTAACATTTTCCGCTGACATGATGTGGAAAGTTCATATTGAATCAATTGCTAGTATCTTGCTAGACGAATCTTTTCGACAGAATCTATCATTCGTCCTTGCTTTGAATATTGCTGCTACATCTGCTATGGCGCTCCGGTTATATCTTTAGAGATTCTTGATAAGATACTAAGAAGAATCTTATTGGTTCTAACCTCTATTCTAATCTCAGCTTCAATCACCTTCCCACTGCCGTAACGTAGTTTCACTTTGTCTTTTCTATAAAAAATTTCATGGTAAATATTCTGATGACCTTTCCGCTATGGTACATAGACATTATGAATTTAAGCAAAGTACTAGATTAGCAGAAAAGTCTTAGCATTTTACAGTTGTGTTGGCTAGATGTAACCGTAAGAGATGCTAACGGAATTCTCTAATTCACTTCTAGTTTGTGGAACTCTCTTCTAGCCTCTTGCTTCCCAGTCAACTTTGATCCTCAAAATTTTTAATGCAACATCAATCATTATCGCCTGTCTACTTACTGTTCTTTATTGTTTTCTCTTGTGTTTTTTTATTCATGTTAGCCGAGGTATCCGGCGTTGCCCTGGTGTTCATGAATGCAGTTGTATAACCGTACCCTCTGTCTAGAAATGTCTGCTTGCATGCCCACTTGCATACATTATCAGTTTGCATACTAAGTTACTCCCCACCCTAATCTTTTTTACGGTATGTCCTTCGCAAGTGTTTGATTGTTCTTAAAGGAATTCCATCGATAAAACCTTCTTGCGTGATCTTTGTGCGGGGTTAAATTATTTCAATGTTTTAGATATTCAGTAAATTTCCTATGGCCAAAATAACTTTCAAATAGTATAGCTTTGTTCACAAATCTAATAATCAAACAAAAACAGGGATAAAGCGTCAGAGAGGGTCATTCATGAACAACCCTCTCCTTCTTCACACGTTTACTGTAAAGCTGGGTTAATAAGAGGTTCTTCGGGAATTTTCCCCTTTTATCGCTTCAGTAATCCATCTTAAATAATCTTCGCATCAAAGGTTGTTTGAATGCCAATTTGGGATGGAATCATGTGAAGAAAGTATTGGCTAAATGGCAAAAGCCGACTTTCGACGTAGTTTGTCGCAGATTTCGTCCACTTAACTGAAATAATCTAAACCGAACATTCACACAAGACAATTTGTGTGTCATATGTAATTTACATGGTAAATTTGGAAAGCATCGGATGAAAAACCAGGGTGTTATGCCCGAAAAAAGGGGCTTTTTTTCGTTATGCTCGGAGGAAGCGAGCAGGACTAAAACAACATTATCTTATTCCTTGCATGATGGCAAATTTTTTTGCGGCATGTTTGGAGAAAACCAGGAAGTTATTCAAGTTTTTAATCCAAGTAGTACGAAAAATCAGATGTTTTTCACAGGTTTTTTGAGTGAAGCCAATGTTTCAGGAAAACTATCAAGTACTCTACATAAACCTCGTAACATGAGTTGATGTTTTGCATTAAGTGCAAAGAACATCAGCTCATCCAGTAAAAATTTTGTTCACGTGTAACTTTGCCTTGATTTTTGCAAAAAATCGTCGTACACATCATCAGTTTTATCGATTTTTCTGCCAAATCGGGGAGGGGGGTGGAGACTGAAGAGTTGGTCTTGACCTAATTTGGTAAATTTGCAAAATGTGTCTACCATTTCAACGAAATCGGTCGAGAAATGTGGACGTGCATAAATAGCACACACGCACACACGCATGCACACACAGACACCGACAGAAAAACATAGAAGCAAAGCTAAGTGTTAAATAGCATGTCAAACTGGGCTATTTATATTTGGTTGGTAACCAGTCTAAGAGAAAAAAATTTGAATTGGAAACCCAAGGAGGGTTGTTTCAAGATCTTATGGCACATTATGTCCACCGGTTCTCTGTATCCGATTATCCCGAAAAATGTGGTTGGTTCTTCACAAGACTTCACCACTATAATCAAATCTATGGGTATATATATATATATATATATATATATATATATATGTGCGCGCGTGTGTGTGTGTGTGTGCCTGTATACAATGTTGTATAATTACCATACAGAAGGTACTGAAATATTTAATAGTGTTGCAATTAAGGATATAACAATTATGAGAAGAAAAATATCCATATTAAATAAAAACTCAAATGAAGAAAGTAAGTTGTCGATTTGATAGAAAACTGTATCGTTGTGTTATCATGTTTCTTATGCATTTTGACAGAGAAACAGCAAGAATCAATTAATTACTGTTTCCTGAGGAGATAAAATCTCTTAGGTGAAGGCATCATAAATGGGATCTCCGTGGAATAGTAACAGCAACAAAAATAACTCTAGATCGCAAAAAGAACATTTTGCGAAATATATTACGAATGCCAAGGAAAATAACGAAGATAAACGTGCGCTGATATCTCGACAGCTGAGGAATAATGTCCGTTGATATCACTTCTAGTAAACATCTGGAAATATCAGCTACGAAACAGCAGAATAAACGAGACATACAAATTATAATCAAGAAGCACACGGTCGTAATATACATTTATTTAACTCTTGTCACTATGCAATGCATAATGAAATTAAACTGCTGTCCCCAGGTGCACCCTCCACCCCACGCACCCCAACACCCAACCAACTTCCAACCTCACCTGACACATGCACGAAGAATTAGCAAATTGGTGTAAAGTGACCAGTTTTTTTTTTTATTTTATTTTTACTACTTTTTATCTGACGCGTAGGCCGTTTTTTACATTTTACAATTAAGTAATCGAAATTGATCGAAAATACAAAATAGTCCTTTTACGAGGTTTTGATTCACATAACTTGATATATCTATTTGAGAGACAATCTGATCGTGACAACATCTTGCCGATTATGCCACGAAAGTTAACGGGACGACGTTATTCAAATTTAGACATTCTGATGAAAGAGAAAAATAATTCTTAATTATTAATAATAATGACGATTACAAATAAGAATTAGGGAAAGCATTAAATACTGTTACGCTTACTTGTAGAAGTTACTTGATTTAAAATTTGACTCGATCGGCATAACTCGAACATATCATTGATAGTGTGTTTGATAGAACAAACTCGAAAACATGACCGTGTGTCAGAATTGTAAGTTTCATCGGGAATTTTCAAATCATGAAATAATTTTAACTTTCTAAATTCTATTAGCAAAGATTTCTTGCACTTTGTTTTTCCTTGCGTACATTTTAAATAGTTATCTATTTATAAGCGAAAACAGAATTCACGATTTTATATTTTATATTTTTTTTTCCACAAAGGAATTTAAAAAAAGAAGTAGAAAACTTTTTTGGATAATGGCTCAGATATTGATAGTGTTCCATTAGTTACGACTGAACAGTTGTCGGCAGATAACTTGTTTTAAAAATAACTTCTATAAAATGCCAGCTATCGTGTTTTCTCTTTTTCATTTTTTTCTTCCCTTTCTTTGCATATGTGGACAGTTAATGCAGTTCAGTGGGAAATTTTTAAACTTTATTTTTAAGAAATACCAGAAACTATTTGTCTTGTTTTGTATTTGAAAACTTGGCTGTTATCAATATATATATATATATATATATATATATATATATATATATATATATGTTTTACCAGTTTGTGACTGGAAGGGATAATTCCAAGGAGGATATAAATCCAGGGAGAGCTCAAATGCAGACTATAATTATAATAAGAAGACGGAAACTTTAATTATCCTTTTCGTTTAGAATTTTTATTTCGTGAACACCAAGAAGTTCAGCTCATCAGAACGAAATCTCCTCCGCAAACGGAGGAAGTACACCGGACGGACACATTAGATTAGTAGTGGGGAGGGAAAGTGAGAGAGAAGGGATAAGGATTTAGTGGTTAGTAGCAGTCGATTTACCTAGCCAAGAATTTACTCTTTGAGATTTAAATATTGAGTTGTAATTTTCATTGACTGATATCGTTTGCTGTTTTTAGGCAGGTCAAGTCAGGTCGATTCAGATTAATTTAATGAAAGAGATCTGAATTCAAATCAATGTCGGTATTAATAGTGTCATACTTAGGCATTTGTTTTTTTAGGCCGAAGTCTAATAGTGGAGACATGGAGTTGAAGGGAACGCAAGAGGGAGATATAGAAGGAGTGGAAGGCTCTTTCACGGGTAGGATGGACGGGGTGATTTGGGGAAGAAGAGAATGAGAAGGAAAAGGCGGGGTAGTGGTTGCTTTAGCAGCCTCGATATTAATTTTTTGAACTATGTAAACTGGTTTATGCAATGGATTGACTGGTGGTAAGTATTATGAAGTAGTACCCAGTACAAATAATAATTAGAAGCCGTAATAATATTGTCAGGTACAATAGGTGAATAAAGCAAATAAATTTAGAGAATTAAGAGTCAAATAGAAATTCAAAACAAATACAAAAAAAAGGAAAAAGAGTAAAAGTTATGGAGTATGGAAATGATATAAGATGTGTTAGTTTGAAAACATGGGTAAGGTGTGTATCGGTAAGGCAGTCTTAGGTCCAACCATGGGTGTTGAAGCTCGCAAAAAGTAACCAAGTCGTGTAATATTCAATACCACGTACGTACCTACGCACATGTCCAAATCTACATACCCACACAGTTGTTGGGGGTATCGGTCCAGAACCCCCGACAACTTCCGGGACAGATGTGATATGTGTATACAATTTGATTATTATTTATTTGTTTGCCTGTGTATGCGCGCCAACACGGTTTCTTATATGTGGTTGTTTGATTTATCTAACACACTCTCTCTCTCTCTCTATATATATATATATTTATTGAAGCATTTATTTAATGCTTTCAAATTCATGGATCATTTTTTTAAATATATCTGTTGGTTTCACGACGACGACACAATCAAAAATATTTGCTTTACACGTGTCGAATTCAAGTTCTATTGCACAACATTTAAAAGAACATTCCTATCCCCATTCACGTTTTACAGAAATATTAATCGACAATACAAGAATACTCCACCATCCAAATAAAAGAAAACAAACATTTTAAATTCTCTAAGCGATCTATATAAAAAATGCAACCAACACTAAATCAAATTAATTATGAAAAGAGTAACAATGTTTTAAATTGACTGTAAAAGCAAATGTTTTGGGATGCTCAAATTGTAAAAAAGAGAAGTTTTTTCTTTAATTTTTCGAAAAAATTACAGGTTGAATATTTTAAAAACATTAATAATAAAAAATTTAAACTAAGTTACCTACTTTACATATCCTAAACGTAAAAGGACTTTAATGAAGTGCGTGCATGCGCATGTGCCACCCCCTCCAAAAAAAAAAAAATTCACAACTATGAATTACATTAATTTTTGTCTAAGCAATTCACTCTTGAATATGTTCTTGCATGAGATTGAAATTACCTGGGAAAATAAAAGAAATAACTAACACTACAGCGTCTTTCTTACTTAGTTTTGTAACAGCACCCAGAAATTGATCCTTTAATTTTAGAGAATTAAAATAAAAATAAATATATAATATGTCAAGATTATTCAACCAAACATGCTGGAATGAAGATATGCTGCCTATATATATATATATATATATATATATATTTATTAAAGACATTTTTATGTTTAACGTTATAGATACAAGTATTTAAGTAAATGCTCTGTTTATAATAAACAGTATTAAATAACATTTACCGGCCTGAATGTCCGAGAAATTTTCATAGAAAATATTCGTTCTTTGACAGGATTCGAACCTGCATCCTATACGGAACCGTCATTTACGCTGACGTGCCTTGACCGGTAAATGTTATTTAATACTGTTTATTATAAACAGAGCATTTACTTAAATACTTGTATCTATAACGTTAAACATAAAAATGTCTTTAATAAATAAATTGTCGGACTTTGTCCATTTCGTAATATATATATATATATAAATATGTAATGAAAAACAAACCACTTTAAGGTACCATTACGATAATTTATTTCACCTAAATCCTTTTTTAAGGATTCAGGATCATCAGGTAAAACTTCCAACAACGAATTGAGAGGAAAAATGGGATTAGAAATTGGTGGGTAGTGTAATTTTTGTAATTTAATAGAGGGGGTTGAGAGTGGTAGTTAAACAGACAATATAAAGTATAGGGAGGGGTTAATTTTATATCTCTCTTAAGTATGTTTTATATTGGAGTAGGAGGAGTAACAGAACCTTGACCTCTTTAGATGGTTAATAAAACGGAAATGAATTGTAGAAAATGTATACAAGTGAGTCTTATGGTAAAGAGAGAGATAGGGGGGAGGGGGAAAGAGAGATGGAGTTGTTATAATTTTGTTTTAACAAAATTATGTAAAAAGATAGTTTACAATGTTTGATAGAAAATTCGATGTTTGAAAAAAATTTTGTTATTAACTTAAATTTTTAATTTTTTAAGTAAATATTTTCAGGACTAAATATAACTATTATTGTAATAAACATATTTATCTAGGACATAAAGAAATATTTAAAATTTTAATAGTTTATTCACCCGACTAATTGTATTTCCACAATATAAAAAAAAATAAAAATAACAATAACATCTATTTTAATATTTAAAATTAATTTATGAATGTAATTTATTTATTATATTGTTAAACTAAATTAAAGATTAGGTTTCATTATTCAATAGTATTTGAGGGTAATATTAATTTTCATTTATTCATATATGTCTCACAAATGTATTCATGTGAATCCCTACATACATACGATCATTAACAAGTCCACAAAAAAAAAAAAAAAAAAAAACCATAGAAACACTTGAGATAATTTACACAAAAATTTATATATATATAAATACATATATATACACTCCTTATCTATCTATCTATATATCTATTTATATATATCTATTAGGTTGGTGCAAAAATAATGACGTAATAATGTCGTTTTTTGGCGTTAAAAAATACGACAAAAAACGACATCATTACGTCATTATTTTTGCACCAACCTAATATCTATCTATCTATCTATCTATCTATATATATATATATTCGAAACTCTTGAATAAATAATGCATTTTGTTCCCAAAATACCAATGGTGTTATTTCAGTTTATCGAGGGAAACACGTACATAAGGTATTTTTTTACAGAACTGGAAAGACAGACTGAAGTAGACAAGAAGAAAGGTATTAAAATTAAACCAAACTGAAAAAAATATTTTAAATATCATAAACAACTAATATACAGCTATTATTTCTCTTTTTCTCTTTCTCTCTCTCTCTCCCTATATATATATATATATAGTGTAACCCGGATATAAGAGAGTTGTCGGGACCGGAGAAGTCGTCTCTTATATCCGGGTTTGGTCTATTTTGTTTGCGTAAGTATGGCTCTAATTTGGGACCAGAGAAAATATATCTTATATCCGGGTTTCTCTTATATCCGGGTTACACTATCTATCTATCTATCTATATATATATATATATATATATATATATAAATATGTAATGAAAAACAAATCACTTTAATGTACCATTACGATAATTTAGTTCACCTAAATCCTTTTTTAAGGATTCAGGATCATCAGGTAAATCTTCCAACAACGAAATGAGAAAAAAAAAATATATATATATATATATATATATATATATATATAAAAAATATAAAATATATATAAAATATATATATATATATATATATAAAAGCGATCTTTGGATCTACACCAGAAGAAGATCGTCTGCCATCTTTAGGCTGGCACCTGAATCAACACAATCATTGTGGCTTTATAACATTAATTTTTTGACTCCCTTTTTTTTCTTCCAAGCAGCCATCTCTCATTACCTTAGTGATAATTTCCTATCGCTGTTTGAAATAGAAGAAAGAAAAACTTGGTGGATATATCAACACGTGCCTGATAAACACGTCCTTAACAGTTTTATAACATCAAAAACCTTCAGCAATGACATTAGGACAAGCTGTAAGCAATTTCCGTCTAATTGTTGCAATCGAGTCAGGGTTTGGAGCAAGTATAACCACAAGTACTCTCTCTGCAGCTTAGTATATCTTTTTTACAAGAACCGTATTGATAAATAGATGGTAGCTGAGATTTTAAAGACTATTTAAAATAACAAAAAAAAAAAAAAAATAATACTGACGGAAGAAATGAAAATTTGAAAGACATTTTAATTTTTGGAATCTTCTAAAAGAATATATCGAAATGTTGTTATAAAAATACACATCGAACAAGGAAAGGTGAAAGTATGGAAAAGATTTTTATACTGAAAGTAAAAAATGTTCGGTGAAAGTATGTAATTTCATGGAACAATAGTAAAAAGGTACCACCCGGCATGTTGTAAGGTAATGTGGGCGACATCAGCAATTGATTTGTAAATATGTACGTATGTGTGTGTGTATTGTGGGATACATTTTGTGGTAAACTTCCTCATTTTCTACAAACTGTCCGTTTGTAGAAAATGAGACAGTGAAAGCCGAAAACGAAAAGAGTTTATTTAACATTGAAAGTTGGAAAATGTTGGGTGGGACACATCCGCTAGTAAAACACGTACTTCGGTATTTAGTAACATAATCAGTTCATGAAAAAGTAATCAGGACAGTAGACAGCGATTCACATTGCAATGAAAATTTTGTAGATTAAAGTTGGCTGGAAATCATGGAGACGGAAGGTCTTGTAAAAATGTTTTGTTTGTTAAAATTTTCAACTTTTAAAGCCGTTAAAATGAAATTCATGAAATCCATGCAGACAGCGAAAGGAAATTGCTTCTTTTATGTGCGTCTCATTTTTATCTGTATCTTGCTTAAAATTTCCTCGTTGTTTACCCGACCCACTCTTGGTATTCTAAGCATGTTTCTGTAGAACCACATCTCTGTTGCCTCATGTCTTCTCTCCATCCGTGAAGAAATTGTCCAGTTTTCACTGCTATATAAGAGGACAAATATTAAATAGCGGTTTATCACTCTCTTACTTTCTAGAAAATCTTTCCTATAACTGGGGGAAAAAAAAAAAACAAAAAAAAAACAGAAATTATATCCCGAAATAAATTTACTTTACACTTTGTTTCAATTACCCTCTCCCCATCCGCACCCCCAAAATGCACTTCAGATATTAAAGAGTAGATATTTAACTGAACGAGAACAAATATGTTTTACGATATTAAAGCGCTGATTATGATTTAGTGGGCACGTAGCTAAGCCCTGACCCAGGATCGCATCTCATTATGGTCAATTTGTCAAGAAGGTGATAATAACGCCCCGAGAAGACGATCTCAATATGCGGCGCAGTTGGGAAAAGACTGAAAATTACATCACAGGTTGATGAAAACTTTGTGAGTGAAACTGGGCAAATTATACTGCTCGGAAGCCGTCGATGGTTTTGCAAGCATAAATTCAAAAGTCATCGTGACCGAGGGTTCAAACCTACTGAACATGTTCAACTACTGATTAAGCTAGATTATGTGCTCTCCCCTAGAAACTGTAACTAAGGTCTGCTCAGCATAGTTGCAGAAAAAAAAAACAATTTGGCACTATTTGTGTTGAAGAACATGTGTTTAAATGGGTGTTCGCAATAGTGATTAGCTCGCTACCTGTTGTGATGTGGGGTCTGGCATTGACACAGCACTTAACTCGACAGAGTCAGTCGTGATATATTCAATACTCAGCTAGACAAGTCACAGCATTCATATTATTTTCTTTCTAGACAATTACCCAGGACTACTTATCATGAATGAATCAGTCCATTCATGATAGTAAGGAAGGTAACCACAACACTACCTTAGCAGGCGTCATACTCAGAAACGAGCAGCTATTATTTTTGTTAGGATTTATATATAACTCATTTTATGTTTGAAACAAGTTTTGTTTCAATGTTATTATATACACAGAGACATATATGCCTAGGGAAATAAAGAAATACGAGCATTATTCGTTTTTAAAACGATGAGATTATTTCTGCGTGGATGAATTACACACCTATAGCCTTTAGTATAAATTATACGCCTATAGGCATTAGTATAAAACCTATTTATAGCAAAAAGAAGAAAACCCATACAACGAACGATTATTTTCTTACAATTTTGTTTAATTTCTTTTTCTTTTTCCAGTAATTAAAATTAAGACAGTAGTAGTAATGTTAATAGCAATAGAAGTTGAATAGTTTCAGCGAACACAGAAACCCAGTAGATCCCATTTTGTGTTATATGTTCACGTTACTCACTTTTGCTTTAGCTTGACAACTAGCGAAAGACAAACAAACAAACAAACAAACAAACAAAAAACAAAACAAAACAAACCAAGACACAAACGGAAAAATAAACGGAGTTTGTACGCGCATATGTGTTATAATCTCTGTAAGTTATTTGTACTGAATTCTAAATTCATGCATGAAGAACAGAAAAATCCACGCACCTGGAAAGACCAAATGTTATAATTACCAGCCGTAGTTGCCAGGGAGAAAAAAAAAACTTATTTTAGGTTAAGATCCTCCGTCCATAAATTCGAAGTGTTTATATTTAGATTCAAAATTACACTGAAGCTTGTTGATGTAATTACAAATTGAGGAGGGTGTAAAAACAAAGATTTCGAATCGTGATTTTTAAGGTGCGTATCTGATTCAGACATTGAATATTTGCGCAACACACTCTTATTTCATCGTATTTGGCCTTGTGTCAGACTAACATAAACGTGCGAGTGGTTGCTGTAAAGTTCTTGGTCAAACCGAGAACCGATTAAAAAAAAAGTATGATGGTTGGAGAACATTTCAGGCTCCCTTGTCAATATTTATATCACCATGATTCGAAAAAATAATTTCATGAACTTCTAAATTCACTTTTTAATAATATTGCCATTAGACACAAATCGACCCAGTTTTATCATATCTAATATATAAACTTAAAGTTTGTGTGTGTCCGTTCGAATTTGTAAAAATGAATCTAACATATTTAAAAATTATTTCTGTCTGAATTTCTATGCATAGACAGCAGAACGAGAAAACTCTACCACCATTGATCAATATATAAAGTTGTTTCTTTGTCTTGTGTATCTACAAATATTACATAAAATTATATTAAATAAAGTTTTATCTAGTAGTATGTGTCATATATTGTCCACCTTATCTGTTCTTGCCTAACAGAAATAACTAATTTGTATATTAAGCTTTTAAAATAAAACTATTAAAAATAACTGTTTTGTTATTCATTTCCAATCTAATCTTTTGTGATATTTTTAAAATAAGGAATTGTTTTTTGTGGCTATTATAAGTATTTCTTATTGAACTAAAATCATTTTTTGCATTGAAAGTGATAACTAAATCATAGCTTGGGAGGTATGAGAAATAAGTTGATATTTTTATAATTTCTAAAAATATAAGTCATAATATAAATTGCAGTATATAAAATAAACGCCTACGAAAAATTTTAAGACTATCGACAAATTACGACAATTTCGATGGGACCATTTTACGGCATACGCAAGAAAGAAATGACTGCTTCTAGTATTATTGCTAGTTTATTTATAAAAGAAATACTAAGATTTATTTTATTCGAATAAGAAAAGAAGTGGCTAAAGTAAAATGTCTTCTTTTAGTATCAATTATTTTTGCCAGTTCTTGTCTTTAATATGATTTTGCCTGTTAAATTGTAAATAAAATCAACTTAAATCAACTTTTTTATTTTATATCTTTATTTTATAAGAAATTTATTATATTAGGAGCTTAATTTAGAAGACCATATATAGTAACCAATCAAGTACAAAATATTCTCAGCCTAAGCGTTCCGGTGTAGGTAAGAAAGGCAAATTGAGCGGATTTTCCTTTTTAAGATGGATGTCTGTCAACGATTTTTAAGCGAATGATGATTCACTTGCGATAGAATCCAGGCTCTTACGATCTGTAATTTATGCAGGTTGAGTCGAAAGAAATCTTTTTAACATCCAGTCGCCCCACAGCGTGTGAACGTGCTAAAGAAATATGAGTAGTTTGATAAAAATCGCATGCTGCAAAGCGTTGTTTCTGCTTGAAACAGCTCTGTCGTCTCAATTACTAACTTTACTTTTTTTCTTCAATGATTTCTTTCATTTGATCATTCTTATCCAGACTATCACAAATATCCAATTACTTCTTTGAATTACACAAACTTTCGCCCAGTTAGCAGAGTAAAATTTCAGTTTAATTTTATTGGAGTTGAGCTGCGTTTTGGACGGAATATATCAGTGAGTTAAGAGGTCATCTTTCTTTTGCACTAAGAAGCAGTCTGATGACCACCTTACATCTTCAACTGCCCTAGTAGCACATGGTATAGTCAGCTCATGGACAGGTGCTAGGAAAATGATTAGCTCAAAAGAAAATCTATGAATTCCGTCATCTGGTGATATTGATTAAAACCTACACATACACACACAGATACACACAAACACAGATACACACAAACACACACACACATATATTGGGCAATTGGTAAAAAAAATATCCATAATAATTTACATAATGCGTTTCTTCTTTTAAAAGAACTTCATCAGACTAAAGTAATGTCCATGTTGCTGGAATTATACATAGGCGGGAGGGGGAAGTATAAGTTTAAGCGTCCGTTATGATGATTAATTATATACTCACTCCACCCACGACAATCTGAACGCACTGGTGGTTCACGGTAATAGATTTGAAAACAGTTTGGACTTAAAAACTGCCAGTTTTATTAGAAGAGAACAGGATTCACTGAGAAGGAAATGCATTGAGAGTGCGCTAATCTCGCAATTCTCAAGAGTAAATTTAAGACCAGGACCATACGTTGTTTTAATGATCATCGCAAATACAATAATAACTCAATACGGTATACAAGATGGCAGAGAAAAAAAAGCAAAGTTTAACTTGGAGTCGGCTTTACAACAGACACCAAAGACTATAATAGTGATTGAAATTTCAAACCAGACCTTTTATTTCGTCCACTGGAGTATATTTTTCTAGTTCCACGTGTCATGTCTCTTCTGGATGTCTCAGTTATTTTATTTATATATATGTATTTGTATAAGGGAAATTGTATGACAAAGTGGAAAAAAGTTTTACATGTAATACGTTTCGCTTTCCTTTAGGACTTCATCGGGCTAAATTTGTTACAAAGGCGCACGAACGAGGGATCCTAGGAATTTTTGTATATAATCTAGCGGATTTCATATGCTATTTCACATTTAAAAATGGGCTTTGCAAACAAAAAATGTGGATTAACAATGAGATTGTCTCTTAGTGGAGTGAAAACATCTGTTTTCTTAGAGTTTCTCAAATCTGGTCCCTTCCAAAATATTTTACTCAAACAATCAACGCACTTCCAATTATATTGATGATGCTCTGTTAATATATACTTGTGATATTGAATTAATTGATCTTGTAGTGATGTGGGTGCCAAAGTTGGGCCCACAGAAGTAAAACACGGAACACGGATTAGATGTAAGAAAGATATATTAAGAACAGGTTACAGAGATAGTGTAAGCAGAGCTTACTATAAGTTAGTGTCCAACACTGGTAGTCGTAGGAGACTCTCACTGTCTCTCTGTGTCACTCTCTATCACTCTCTGTAGAGTGCTATGTCGCCTACTTAATATAGGCCTGGAAGAGTCTATTGTGTAGGTAGTTTCCGGTCTCACAATACCCCCCTTCCAAAGAGTTTTCTTTTTGAAAAGGAGAGGAAAAAAAATAAAACTGTTAATACTTATTCCTCTTGGGATTTATTGTTTCTCAGCTGGAAGTAGAGATCTTGATGCGTGAGCCACAGTTTTTCGCGAACAATCTGGCAGTTTATGTAATATACAAGCGCCTATGCCGTACGAGCTTGCATCACTTGCGACTATAATGTCGAGTCTAGGGTCAAAATGCTGTGAGGGAGAGGTCTGAAGTAAGAGTTTTCTTGATCTTCTCGAATGCGTCTTGGCATTCCGGGGTCCATGACCATGGTTTGTCCTTTTTTAAAAGTTGGTTTAGAGGCCCTCTCAAATTTTGCATGTTCTTAATGAACCCTTGGTAAAAATTAGCTAGGCCGAGGAATCTTTGTAACGCTTGAACGTTATCTGGGGCTGGCATGTTTCTGATCGGGTTGGCTCTTTCTGGATGAGGCCGACGACCATCTTTATTTATAATGTGACCTAAGTATTTAATCTCTGGTAAGAAAAAGTCACACTTTTCCTCCTTAACCTTAAATCCGTATTCTTGTATCTTTTCGAATACGTTTATTATACGGTTCCGGTGCTCTGCCGTAGTTTTACTAGTAACTAGTATATCATCCAAATAGGCTGTTGCGTAGTCAAGATCGCCCAGCATGGCGTCCATGACCTGCTGGAAAATTGCAGGCGCAACCATTACTCCAAAAGCCAACCTGTTGTATTTGTACAACCCTCTATGGGTGTTTATGCAGAGCAATTTGGAACTTTCTTCTTCCACCTCTATCTGAAGGTATGCGTCCGAGAGGTCGACTTTAGAAAATTTTTTTCCACCATTGAGTTTACTGAAAATTTCTTCAGGGCTTGAGAGAGGATAGTGGTGATCTTGCAAGGCATCCTTTAACCCCGTGGAAAAATCTGCGCATACTCGTATTTGATTGGACTTCTTTTTTACGTAGACCGTAGGTGCTGCCCACTCGCTGAAATCTGTTTTTGACAGAATACCTGCTTGTTCGAGTCTATCTAACTCTTTATTGATTTTCTCTAGAGCAGCGAAAGGGACATTCCGTTTCTTTTTGAATACCGGTTGTGCACCGTCCTTCACCTTGAACTTAGTTTTCATTTTAGTACATTTCCCAAGGCCGCCAGAAAAAACCTGGGGAAATTGTTGCTTGAGTTCCTTTTTTAGATTTACCAAATTGGACGTAGTACTTTGTATCTTGCGACAAAATGTACTCATTGGGCAATCCCAAAGATTGAATTGTTCTATCCAATCAGTTCCAAATAAGTTGTCTGTAGTTTTTAATACGTAGGCTTTGAGCTTTTTGGTAACTCCATTTAGTGTTACTGTAAGTATTACCTCGCCTAAAATGTTAATATTTTCGCCAGTTACGGATTTTGCTGTTTTATCCGTTTTTAATAAGGTCGGCTTGTTCAATTTTCGCCAAGTACGCCAGTTAATGGTTGAAATATCAGAAGCCAAGTCAAGCTGGAATTTAATGGACTTGTTGAAAATATCCACAGTTACATATTTTCTTAAATTCCTATCGACAATATTGTCAGATTGAGCCTGCCTAATTTTATTTTGGGGTTTTCGCGTTCTGTTGGCGTACCAGCACGAAGTTAAAGTATGACCACTTTTATTCCAATTTTTGCAATATTTTTTGTTCTTAACTGGACAGAATTTCATCCAATGCCATTTACCACAATGGTAACATGGTCCGGGCGGTTTCTTTAACTTATTTGGTTTTTGGTTACTGCGGAATTTAGGACATGAGATTTGCCTTTTGTCTTTTTGAGGAGAATAGGAGGTAGACTTACTTCTGATTTTATTAATCTGAGTCACACCTGATTCCTCGATAGTGTTTGAGTCACGCTTTATAGATATTACTCTTTGGCAGTCCTCTGACAGTTTTTGGAGAGTCAATCCTTGTTCGTTCTCAAGCTTAGTCAGTACCCGTCGTCTGACTTCGGCGTCTTCTGCAGATACTAGACCTTGTGCGAAAATTAAGCACTTAAAATCATCGGCAGGCAGTTCGGCTAGTTTAAAATCATTACATAGCTTGTTCACCGATGCTGCAAACGTTAGAAAATCTTGCTGGTTGTCTTTGACTGTGTTCAGGCATTTCCAACGTTTGTGGAACAAGGTTGTGTTACGCCCGAATAATTCCGATAGGAGCTTAATCGTCTCTGAAAAACCCAAGTCAGTCGTTTTCTTGGGTAGTATGAAGTCTACGAACCTACTATGTTCTGTAGTTCCCAGTTTTCTCAATAGAAGACGTACCCTTTTTTTTACTGGGCCATTGTTCACAGTCTACGTTGAAAATATCTTCGTAGCGCCTGTAAAAAGCCTGGAACGTTTTGTCTTTTTCTGGTACGTATTCAAAGGTTTCGATTGAATTGTAGATTATACTCTGGGAGAATATTGTATCTTTTTCAGAGTTTGAGCCTTTTAATGCATTTACGAGTAATTCTTTAAGTTGTTTCTGTTGTAGTTCAGCGTTCTGAAGCGCAATTTTTTGGAATTCCCGTTGTTGTTTATGTAATTCCAAAAATAGTTGTTGTTGTCTTTCTTCTGATTTTTGTTGCTGATCCAAATTTAGTTTTAACATTTGGGCAACTACTTTTTGCAAATCTTCCATATTTAAAAATGACAGCGCTTTTTTGTTGCTTTGAAACACGTGTACTAAGAGGAGGTACACAAAAAAAAATCTTGATAGATTTTTGTTCCTTTTTTTTTCTTTTACAGAAAAAAATATGGACAGACAATAATTAAACTAAACTAATTATGTGTGTTTAGCTTTTTTTTCCACGTGGTTCCGTTAATTTTAACGTAATTGAATAATTTTTCACCACACTTAAGTATTTTTTTTTATAGAGGTACAAAAAGAAGAAAACTCACCTCAGTGAATTTGAGGGGAGAATAATTTTATGCCCGAGTTACATAAAAAATTTTTCGATAGTTTTTTTTTTTCCGAAAACCTGAGTGGAATGGTAGTACTTGATCTTGTGTTGTAAGTTTTTTTACGAACAACTGTTTTTTTTTTTTCTGTGTGTGTGGGTGTGTAGAAATCGTTCTCGTATTGGACAGACTTTGATATTCCGTAGATGTCGAATCACTGCTCGTCACTGCTGTTTGATATTGGAATATATATAGACGCTGGGTGTTTAGCTTTTAAATCGCTAATGTATTAATACCAGCTTAATTTCACGTTCAACACTGCTGTAGTAACACGCGGAGTTTGTGTATTTTTCGAGTACTGTCGCTATTGATACGGTGAGAACGAAATTCTCGAATCTTCTCTGTCGCCAGTGTTGTGGGACTGGCAAGGTATTGCGGTTTTTCGACGTGAATGCGTTTCTAGAATTCTTCGTCGACCCAGATGTGGGATTGGTAAGGTATTTAGGTTTCGCCGTGAGTGCGTTTCTAGAATCCTCGTCGCCACTGATGTGGGTGCCAAAGTTGGGCCCACAGAAGTAAAACACGGAACACGGATTAGATGTAAGAAAGATATATTAAGAACAGGTTACAGAGATAGTGTAAGCAGAGCTTACTATAAGTTAGTGTCCAACACTGGTAGTCGTAGGAGACTCTCACTGTCTCTCTGTGTCACTCTCTATCACTCTCTGTAGAGTGCTATGTCGCCTACTTAATATAGGCCTGGAAGAGTCTATTGTGTAGGTAGTTTCCGGTCTCACAATATGTAGATAAACTAAACAAAGTCGAACATACAATAGAATTTACATACGAAATGGAAGAATACAATTCTTTACTTTTTCCTAAATATCCTACTACACCGCATTAAGCATAGATTAAAACTTGCTGTGCACCGGAAATCAACAAACAAAAAAAGATCGAATAAATTTCTATTCTCATCATAACAAAAAAATAAAATCCGGTGAAGTCATCAGTATAGTCATCGGCACTCAGAATTTGCAGCCCTAAATATTTACATGGAGAGGAGAAATACATTATTATAATCTTGAAAAATCCAATGAATCAAACAAATATATTGTCCTACCAACTAATTCTATCACATCTACAACTGGAAAAAATCTATTTAAACTCAACATAAAATTTGGTACTACTACATCTAAAACAATAAAAGACTTTAGCCAATACTAAACAAAACAATAATCTAAAACTTGAAGGAGGAATTTACTCGATCGCCTGTAATAATAGCCACAGAAAAATACATAGAAGAAACCACAAAGAATCTGAATAAAAGATTATATGGACACAATGAGGGTATTTTAGACAGCAATACATTAAATGCATTAGTTGCACATCGTAACGAGACTGGCCACAATTTTGAAATAAAATATCCTACTCTGATCAATGAAGAAACAATTTACTAAAACGAAAATCTTTAAAGAGTGCCCTGATAGCAACCTCATAAATTTGCGCCTTGGTTATTACAACATTTCATCATTCATGATAGATCTTTTATTATCATAATGTGGGATATTTACTAACAAAAGTGATAGAAAGAAAAAGAAAAAAATCTAAATTAAATCGGAGATATATATATATATATATATATATATATATATATATATATATATATATATAGTGAGAGAGAGAGAGAGAGAGAGAGAGAGAGAGAGAGAGAGAGAGAGAGGGGGGAGATGGTGCGATGGGTAAATTGTCGCCATGTTATATTTTTAATTTCGTGCATGTGCGTTGTTTGCTTTTTTATTTTATTTTGTCGACTGCACAATATAGTAGGGTCAGTTGGGTACCGTCTGTAAGAAAAAGAGCACCATGATGCAATTCACACTATCGGAAATTGTGAAAAAGGCATGTTGTACTCCTTGGCATTTGCGCCGGAAGGTCCAATAGGAATATTTCAGAGTGTTTGGGTGTCAATCTGAAGAACGTGCAAGAAAGCGTTGGATGAGTCTAATGGTGATTACGAAGGCTCGGAAGCTCGAAAAAGTCACTCCGATCGTTCTGATAAGAAAAGAACTCCGAAATTTGTTGATGAGGGCCTCAGAATCAACACGAAGGCCTACATCAAGTGAGCTGAGGAGGCAGTGCAACTCTTGGTAAGAGGATGGCTGCTGGAAGACCTTGTGTCTATCAAAAGAACTCTGCACCATGCCACACAAGCAGGAGAACCCAGTGATGGCCGTCAGACAATTTTTGCGACCACACCATTCCATACATCTGGCCACCTAACTCTCGAGACTGCAACACCGTGATTATTATGTGTGGGGCGCAGTTCAGCGAGAGACCGACAAAACTCCTTTTAACATAAAAAAAATGAACTGAAGATAAGGATTATGACGGCATTGACCAACTTAAAGAAGGAGACCATCCAGAAGAGTTGTGGGAGATTTCGAAATCTTCTGAAGGTCGTGGTTGAAGCCTATTTCAAGATATTTTTCTATCTGTTAAAATGAGATGTCAGTGTTATTTTCATTTTTGTGTGAACTTAGACAACAATTTATCCCTCGCACCCAATATATATATATATATATATATATATATATATATATATATTGTCCATATCTTGACGTGGTTATAATATCTGAATGTTTTTTTCTGTGGCCCAAATGTAAATGTTTTCGTCTGTGTTAATGTTATTATTTACGACAGCTTTGTATATTAAGTTATTGGTTAAATATTTATTGCCAAGTGGGCAATTTTCTTTGTTTCTGCAGTTACTTTTCATGGTGTTCCATGAGTGTGTACTGATGAGTACTTGGTCCTACTAAGAATTCTGGAAAAATTATGATCTTTGGTTATTTGGTCAGGTTTTAGGAAGGAAGTAAGACCGATAAATATTTACGTGCGCGCGCACACACACACACACACACACACACACACACACACACACACACACACACACATATATTGGGCAATTGGTAAAAAATTCATAATAATTTACATAATGCGTTTCTTCTTTTAAAAGAACTTCATCAGACTAAAGTAATGTCCATGTTGCTGGAATTATACATAGGCGGGAATGGGAAGTATAAGTTTAAGCGTCCGTTATGATGATTAATTATATACTCAAACGTCAAACGTTCTTATTTATAGATTTTTATACATTTATATATTTATGCATATCACCCAGCCATGTCTATATTAGTATGCAGAAAATTAATATGATACAACTACTGAGTCGTAAACACGTGTCTCGTAAAATGATGTGTTAAGAATATATGGTTCAGATGATGAAAGGAATGTCGATACAGGCACATTACATGAGCCATTCTAGAGTAAAAAGGGGACAGCAAATGATATAAGATCTACATGTGGCTCTTGTCAGATGGAATACATAAATAAAGTGATAAAACAAAAAGCAAAAAGCAAAAAAAAAAGAATAATCTATTCTCTTTGAGCTCTGAGACCTGACCCCATGGCCGATACAGTATTTTTAGATATTTGTGGTAAATTTCACTTTTACCTAATTGTCTATGCAGCAAAGCACATCAACAGTGTAGAGTGTAACAAATGACTGATACAAAGTTGTGACTATGAGGAGGCTTATTCTACCTCCATATTAGGCTGTGTATTCTCTTTCGAATATCAGTCATTTCAGCAGGTGGATTTTCGATTTTAAACAGAGATAACGATGACAATATCTACATCTGATAGAACTTGATCAGCGTTTCGAGCCATCTTCAGGGAAGACAAAAAACGGTCTGAATCGTTCGCAGAAATATACAAACAAAGAATTTGGCCGTCATTAGATTTTACCTATTAGGTTGGTGCAAAAATAATGTCGTTTTCTCACACATTAATTTGGAAAATCTTGCAAAAATAAAAATAATTGTCAGATGTTAATGAAACTTTCAGAAACTATTCACAGATGATCGAAATTATTATAAATATGTTTTTTTTATTAGAATCATGGCAAAAATATGTTTTTTTTTATATTTATTAACACCCCCATAACTAATTTTATGAAAAACTCGAGAAATTCGGGCGCATCAATTTTAGTGATTACAATAGTTAAAAGCACAAGGCTTTGAAGAATGCAAATCATGTTTTTTTGTTTTTTTTAATTGGATCCGCAGTACCTGAAAATCAGCTCTGAATTGTAACATACAAAACTCAATAAAACAAAGATACTATTTAATTTCAAATGCTTTTATTTGTTTTAAGCTGTTTTTATGAATATGGACAATATTTTCTGAAAGCAAAAATTTTTTTCAATGAAAATTGAATTTTTAATACAATTATTTGTTATTTCTTTAATTATGATAGATTTTTACATTAAGTTTTTAAAAAATATCATAAAATTAGTTAAAAGCCACATCAATTTTTCTAAGTGTCCTTATGAGATAGATCATTGTCTAGCACTTTGAAAATTGTATCATTTGGACCAATCAGAAGATCCGCAGTAATTAAGAAATGTAATTTTGTGTTTATAATCGGGCTGTAATTATAAAGTACGGAAGACCAACCAGAATACAATTAAGTTGCGTTATTTGAGTTCAGCATTGTTCACCGCTGTTAACGCCTTTACTTTTGCGAAACACGTATGGAGAAGTTAATTTGATTTTTCAATTTCAACTGAGAATGCTACCTATAAGTATCAGTATCATCTTATGAAATTTAACTAGTGCTAAACTTTAATTTATATGATCTTATTTTTATATTAATCTCAGTTATGACATTTTTCCATAAATGAAATATCAAAATTAATAATAAAATGAACGGAAATACAAATAACACATTAAAATGTAATAAATGTACATAAAATTATAGTATTTTATCTACACTTCTGATAAAATTTCATAAGAAAGCTACCTATAAATTAATTAGATACCTTTCTTATGAAATTTAATCTCACTCTTAAGTCTTATTTTTTAATTTCTTTATAATGTATTTTCCATAAAGCATCGTAAACGTAAAGATGAAAGCTAAGTACAAAAAAAAAAAAAATTAAAAAATTAGAGCGCTGAAAGTTTTCCTTAAAAGTAACGAGGTAAATAATTTGTTCACTTAAATCTAAATAATTTCACTTCCTTCCATCCGTAGAAAGAATTATCCTCCCGTAAGTTATCTAAACGTCATGAAAATGTTTTTCGTCACCTGTCAAGTGACGTGAAAGGTTATGACCTGCTTTGTTTTATTTTCAAATTACATTTTTCGGCGCAGAAGCTAAGTTAAGCTTGGTTTAAAATATTTTAAATAAACATTATAATTTCTGATTCTATTAAAATAAGTTTTGAAAATATGATAATTGATTTTTAAAAGAATGTCAAAGTGAGATTTTCATCTTTTTTATAAAATGGAAAAAATGATTGAAAATGATGGATTATCTGTCCTTTTTTTAGACAAAAAAAAAAAAACAAGATTTTTAACGAAAATTTCGGACGTGCTAGGAACGATTAAAAAATGTAAAAAAAAACAAAACCCAAATACTTTGATCTTTCCTCTTTAATAATAATATGAACATTAGACGATAAAATTTTGTTTTCGTCAAGTTCGGCGTCTTTTTCATCATGCTATGCTCTTTTTGTTTACATTTCGTAGAGGTACCTAACGTAAACACAATCTTTTTCAGTAGCAAATATATTCGTGAATATCTGAGATACATGCACAATTTATTTATTGATATTTACTAACTTAGCTTAACTTAGTACTACTTAGTATGTTTAACTTAAACCTAAACAATGGGAAATGAGGACAGGAAGATTGTGTTGTGTCAATCTTCTGCCTGCCTTGAAAAATCTTGTTTTTTTATACATAAACTCAATGACTGATCTTTGCCATCGATGGGAGATACGAGGCAGTATATACACCGACAGACAGACAGACATAACATTTTATTTTTTTGCCAAAGACAGTAATTAAAATCTGCCATTATTTCTCTTTAGTCTCTTTCTCTCGTCAATGACAATACGAGACGAGGAAAAAAGCTCTCGAGTGGCAGACATGAGAGATGGCGTGTTTATTGTTTCTCTTCAACGACAAACACCGCTGCCAACAGGCATGACAATGAAAAAGTGCACTGAGCATTTCAGGTCGTACTTGGAGGCCACCCATCCCTTCGGAGTCGATCTTATACCTGATGGTTAGTTATTAGACAGACTCTCCGCAACCTGGAACAGTTGTATACTATGCATCTTACTGGAGTTCTCACTTGTTTTTAAAGTCAGTTTTTGAATTGCAAGAAACGATGGGATTGTATATTATCTAATGTATGTATGTATAAGTATCCACACAAGCAATATTTCTTATTACTATAAACGTTATATTTAGTGAGTACACGTGTTTGAATTGACATTGCTGTTTTTTGTCAGCTGTGAAATTATTGTCCACAAGATAGAGACTCCTACTAAAAAAAAATATTTGGCTGTCATTGAACCTGTATTCTTTCTTTCCATTAAAGAAATACGTAAACGCTAACTGGGAGGGTTCAAATTACGCTCACAGAACCAATCAATGGATATTTTTAATGTGACAATTCTTATTACTGTATTTAAAATTGTGTGTGTGCAAGTATATATATATATATATATATATATATATATATATATATATATATAAAATATCTCATAAAATATATTAAAAATTGTAAATTTAGTAAAAGGAATTGTATTATATGAACTATGAGACATAAGTATAAAAAGGATCATTTAAACCTAAAGATGCTTATATAAAATGTCGGCACATGCTGAAGGATGCTATCTACTGATCTGACGGTTTTAAATGCTGTGGTGACATACGCGAAAACGACACGGTTTCTTTTATAGTATTAAAAATGAGAGAGAGAGAAAGAGAGAGAGAGAGAGAGAGGGAGATCAACAAATGAATGGAGAGTGAATAAGGTTCAGGGTAAACGAGATTAGGGAGTTAGGGAATAAGAAAGGAAAAGTGTGCGTGTGCGAATAAGTGTGTGTATGTGTGTGTAAGAGAGAGAGAGAGAGAGAGAGAGAGTGAGTGAGTTTGTGTCTGTATATGTATGTGTTTATGTGTGTGCGAGAGAGAGAAAGAGAGTGAAAAAGAATAAATATAATGTAATTAGATATTCATGAAGCAGAAATATAACAAAAAGATGTTTTAAATTTGGCAAGTAATCAAATGACATTTTATAATAAAATATTTTCAAAGTTTTCTGAAATAATTACTTTTACCACCTCTAAATTTATTTTTCAGTCCGGATGGATGTTTATCAGGATAAAATTTCGGACTTTTTGGCCTTCATCTCTGCGACGTAATAAACGCTGCAACAGTAGAAGAAGCAGACGACTTAATGAAAAGAAGGAATTATAAAGCAGTCGATTGAAAATGGGTCGCCAACAGACGGATCGAAAAAAGATATGAAATATGAAACCAAATGAAGTTAGCAAATATAATCATCAATTTCTTTGTTCTCATGACTGTTGTCCTTTTTTTTTAAAAAAATTCTGATGATGTCATTCCCGATATTGGTGTTTAGTGATAATTTTAATTACAGAAATAAAATCATTATCAACCCGGTTTCTTGTCAAAAAAATTAATCGAATTTGTCTGAGTATGGCTTTTAATTTTCACGTTGTGAGAATGAATCAAATAAACCCAAATAAGTTTTACGGTGAGATTCAGTTTCGTTAAGATAAACAAAAAGAAGCGATCGCTTTATGGAAAAATCGTCCCAGAATAAAGTAAAAAAAAAATAATACAAGCAGCAACAAGATTTCTCTGTTGCTGTTATTAGTGCCATTCTATTTTGATGTTTGATACTTTTAACATTTTTTTTATTTTTCTTATTGGTCGTGATGGTGGATGAGGTAGTTGAGAACCCAAAACGGACGAGCTGTGGGACTTCATATTCATCCTCCTCATCATAATAAACGCCCGTCCAAACTGTGTTACCACCCTTGCCACTTTCAACTAAAGCCGCCCTCCCATGTCATCATTACGAGCTTTGAATCTTATCCCACCAACGACTCCACTATAAACCTCACTCCATTTCCACTTTTAAGCCCATCTTTAATGAAGTCACATCCAACCTACATTTTGCCATACCCTCCTTTCTGTTCAATCTCCAGGTCAATATTCTTTATTTTCAAAGATGTTTGCCCTTATTTTATTCCCATCTTCTTTCTTTCTTTCTTTTTTGTTTCATTTTTTATTTCTTCATTGTTAATCTTTCGTTAACAAGATATCATCATCATCATCATCATCATCATCATCATCATCAAGATTACTACCATTTGTCTACTTGCAATGTTTCATTCACTTTATGTGTAAAGATTGTATCTTTACACCATATTTCATTAATACATAAAAAGTAAGAAACTTCTGTTTTGAAGATAATAATAATTGTTGATATTTTTATTGCTGTCTTTTTGTTAATTGCGATAAAAGCTACCACACTTATTTTCAATCATCGTCTAGCATTTTGGAGGCGAGCTTGTCACGCTTAAAAACAAGAACCTTTATCATTTTCATGTCAATAATGATACTTTCTCTGATATTTTCACCGATAAAGAAGATATAAAAGACGAATAATTTAGAAGGAGAGTAAGAAAAAAAAATGACTGAGACAAAGATGGAAAGATAATCAAGAAATGTTGAGAAAGAAAAAGAAGGCAAATAAATTTAATGACAGCTCACTGGAAATATCAAATGGGCTGTGCAGCCATATTTAATATTCAGTCAAAACATTCCTCCTTTCTTTCAATATTAAAACCAACAAAATATGAGTAAGCATGAATTTTAAATATTTTACAACAACTTTAAGATAAAATATTTTAAAATTTATGACTATTAATATCGTACACATGCGCACATATACACGCACACGTACACGTTACATCTCACATTACTATCTACTTTTAGTTTTTACTAATTTTAAAAAATTAATTAAGGTGTTCATGGAAAATTTTTCACTATTAATGTGTATAATATTTCACATAATATATATAAATTATAATAGACTACATGTCGTTCTTAAAATATGGCATGAGTTTTAGGATTTTTATTGAATGTTACAAGTTTCTTATGATTCGCCAAGTGTCAAAGATTCCGAGAAACATCAAGTCTTAATTAAAAATGATAATTACAGAATTTGCGCAAAGCTTACGAAGACAAATGGTTTGAACATAAAATGAAAACCATTATTGCATTATTTAGCAAACCATTGTATTTGTTCGTGTGGACCAGGCTTTACGGCATTTAGAATAACGCCCCAAAGCATATCTTTGTCGATAATTTATCGCCCGCCAATATAAACCTTCAGAATGCTCCCAAATTTCAATCGGGTTAAGATCGGGTGAACAAGCCGGCCCTTTTTTTAAACGAATTTCTTTGAAATCCATTTTACTGAATTATTCATTAGTTTTTTTTTTTCCTAATATGATGGATAGAAATGCATAGAAATCACCTTTCGGAAGTAGCTCCACGTGTACCTTAAAAACTCATTGTCAGTGTCCATCTTACACATTTCCAAATCTACCATCCGTACATTGAATATCTCGTCTGCCATATCTGGCCATGTGCTCCTGTTACTCATCTGGAGGTTCTTAACAAAATCCAAAGAAGGATCTGGAATGTAATCGATCCTGACTCGGCATCATGATTTCAGTTTCTTTCTGACCGACGTGACATGGCTTCCCTCTGTCTTTTCTACAAATATTTCCATGGCAACTGCTCTAACGAGATTTTTCCCCGGTGCCCGGACTACGTGCTTTTAAGTGTGCTATTAACTTGGTATCTACATCCCACTTTTTTACTGCTGAATTAGTTAAATATAACCGCCACTTCTACTCGAACAGTTTAATTTCTCGCACTTCCCGCCTGTGGAACTCATTTCCGTTTCCTTGCTTCCCTGATAACTACAAAAATTTAAATGAACATCAGTCGCAAAAATCATACATAGGTTGATACAAACAATCATATATACACGGTATCCATAAATTATCAGTACGATTTTTTTTTTAAATTCATAGAAATTGAAAAAATTAAGACAACTCTTTTGAGGGTTTCATGGGCAGAACATGTGAACAACAACGAGGTCTTGGAGAGAATGGAAACAAAAAGGAAATTTAGATTTAACATCAGAATGAGGCAGTTGAAATTTCTGGAACACGTAATGAGGAAGGAGGGCTTGGCAAATGGATGGTAGAAGATGGTTTAAGAAAAATGACAAAAAAATAAAACTTACTAAGAGCTATAAGGGACAGGAAGATGTTGAGGGCCATGATCGTTTACGCCCTGAAGGGACACAGCACATAAAAGAAGAAGTAAACAAATAAAGTTTTCTTGAAACACATCAGCACAATTCCTCATGGGCTCCATTGTTTGCACGCAGCACATCTCGATGATGCTCAGTTGCTGTTCTTTTGCAAGACACTTTCGGTTTCCATAAACTTCTTGTGCTGGACACGACTTGGTGTTGTTTTAATACTTTTTACAGTAATGGCGCTGGGCATGGTGTGTCCCATTTGGTCACGATGAACCAAAATAGACATTGCGCTTTCACTTGCGGTGTTGGCATGTGAAATCAGCGTTTTAACATCAACCTAAAAAGAGAGACGAAAATGAATCAAAAAAGAACAAACTATATATAAATTAAAACTTTTAACATGCAAAGAAGTGAACTGATGGATCATAACTCTAACGGATGCGATAAATTTTGAAAGTTATTCAGTTAATTTATGGACACCATCCATCTATCTATCTATCTATCTATCTATCTATCTATCTATCTATAACAAAATAAATAAACGCTAAAATAGATGTTTAAAATCGTGTTAAAAAGTGCTTAATATCAAGTTATAAAAACCAAAGCTGTAGATCGATTTAATATCCTTAAATGATAAAACCCTGAATGGAACACTACTGCGGTTTCGACCGCCAAGGTCCCATCAGGTGGTTAAATCAGCGAAATAATCACAGATAACACAGTAAAAATTTTTAATTTCTTAATGTGGCACCGGAAGTAATGAGGGGGAGGAGAAATGGAAAAAAAGGAAAAGGAAAAGAAAAAATGTTTTTTTCAACTTCAACCGCGTTCGTATGATCCTAAAATCAACTTCTTCATGTGCTTCATTTTGCCATTATTTCGGACCTTTCATTCAACAACCCAGCCACAGCCTTGCAATGGCCAACTTCTCCTGATACAGCTTACAGGAGTTGCTATTCACTGTACTATCTTTTACTTTTAATGGCCGGACTTTATTTTTTTTCTCTAAAACTCCAATAATATTTTGCTAGCCTTGTATTGAATCTGCGTTCGGGTGTTCTAAATGGCGAGAAGAAGAATGCTCAATATCAGAGATAAAGCGTTTATAGATGAAGTCAACGTGGATGTTGTTTAAAGTTAGCCATATTTATACGGGTCATATCCAGTGTCTATATCTATAAACACACTGTCTCTGATATTTAGCAAGCGTCTCTTAAATAATATCTATCTATCTATCTATCTATCTATCTATCTATCTATCTATCTATCTATCTATCTATCTATCTATCTGTAAGCAATTAACATTAAGGTGCTATTTCTTCTTATTATAAACGTTAGGATGTGCAGGTGGTGTAATAAATAGCGGCTCTGAATAAGAAATTTGATAGTCGTGTTCCGTTAACTTACGCGCGAATACTTTGGGAAAAGTATGGATTCATCTCCGCTCAGCTAGGGGTTAAATAGTGGGACTTGTATTTGGAAAACATTGTTATTTGAAAAAAATTGTTAATGTTATATGCATACACAAAAAAACACTTCTTATAATCCAAAATATATTTCGGCTTTAAATAAACCCATAAAATGTTGATAAAACAAATCAATCAATCAACTATAAACGCTATATTTGGAGGATACAAATGAGTTCTTTTTCTTTTAAATAAAGGTCAAACCAAAAACAAGTAGTAGCAAAATAGTAAAAATATTGAATTATTAAAAAAAAAAAGAAGCAAAATTCTTAACAGTTGTGTTCGGTGGAAAATCCATGTTCTTTTATCTGATCAGAAAATAAAAATGAAGCGAAAAGAAGAAAACCCAAGAGAAAAAGGGAAACAATTTAGTGTGAAAATGAAAATTGGAAAAACAAGGGATTAAAACGGAAATAGTGTGAAAGAAAAAACAAAACAAAGAAATGATCACATTTCCGGCAAAAAGGAATCAAAGGTAAAAAAAAAAAAATTGAAATAAATAGAAGGTAAAAAGCAAAAAGAAAAACACGAAAAATAATTGGTGGGAATAAACAATGACGAAGCTAAAAAGAAAAGGACAAATTGCAAAACGAGAAATTGAGCGTTAAATTGAAGAAAAAGGAAAAGTGAAAGCTGGAATGACGAAACGAAACGAAACTGGAAAGACAAAATGAGAGAAGGAATGAAGAATGAAGAACTTGAAAGGAAGTTGAAAAAGGAAAAAAAAAAAAAAGAAAAGAAGTAAGAATGTGGAAACATATTTGTCTGGACAAATTTTTAAATGCGATTTTTACATCCAATAGTCTGGGGAAATAAATGATCAAGATGTCTTAACCACACACTAAAACTTAAAATCTGACATTCTCTTGACGCATGCGTAAATGAATTGGATACAAACAAGTTCGTACGCAATACATTTTACTCTCTTTACTCAAATATATGATATCTACTAGCACTCACATTGGTGAAAATACTGAACACAATATATCTCAATTCTTATTTGCTCAGACATCTGCTGACGGAGTAATAAAATGGTACTCAAATTAATACATAAACACTTATAGTTATATAAACAATTATCCACTTATAAAAATATACATAATGTCATTCACCCTGAGAATTATGCACTAACACAATTAGATGAACTTCTTTCTTTCTTTCTCTCTCTCTTTCTTTCTTTCTTTCTTTCTTTCTTTCTATCTATCTATCTATCTATCTATCTATCTATCTATCTATCTATCTATGGGATAACAATATATAATATTTTATATAAAAAGAACAGTTTTGAAAGAAAAGATGTATGACAAATTGGGAAAAGGTTTTGGTGACCGCGTTTCATCTGTCAGGCGTCAGAAAAACTTTTTCCAATTTGTCGTGCATCTTTTCTTTCAAATCTCTGTATGTATTTATGTATGCATGTATGTATTTGTCACAGTCAGTTTAAAGCTATATATCGTAATCTGATAGATCCATTAGGGTACAGAAAACCAAACTCAAGTAGTTCTTACTCAAGACGCAGAAAGCGTAGTTCTTCATCCCAGAGATTGACGCAAAGTAATCTTTCTTCTCTTCACTTCGGATCCGATGGTACATTCATATATTTATAAAATCTGTATTGCCTCAAAAGGATTACCATTTTTTAAACATTTGCTTTCTAATCTTATCCGTTGTATTTTTTTTTAATAAAACAGTTATAAAGTTCAACTTTTTGAAGTAGATTGAATGGATCAATGGATTTTGTACATCCAGAAATGCAAAATACGACACAAAATATTGCTTGAATGAAGATATGATGCCTAAATATGCATATATATATATATATATATATATATATATATATATATATATATATATATATATACTACAGCTCAAAAGCAACCCAGAATTAGCATGTAATGAACTTGACAGAAGAGTGAAAAAAAAAAAATTAATTGAAAAGAGATCTTAGAGTCATTAAAAAAAAAAGAAAAGAAAGGAATCAGTTATCAAACATATACTTTCAGAAATCTTTACAACGAATGCCACAAATTTGTACTGCGATAATCAAGACTAAAGGAGGATATTTTGACGAGAGCAAAATTTAATCATAAAATGCTTTTTTTCTTTTTGTCATAATAAAATTTCTAATAAAAAATCACGCCTCTATTTTTAACCATATATAATAATTTTCTTATATTTAAAGTACAAAACAATTACGTTTGGGATCAATTTAAAAAATTACCAGTAGGTATCCTCAGACTTTTGAACTGTAGTGTATATATATATATATATATATATATATATATATATATATATATATATATATATATATATATATATATATACATAATGCATTAAGGGAAGACATAACAAAATCCTTAAACTATTGCATCATTAAAACAAATTCACAGCGTCACTGTCGTTCGGATCAAAATATAGTAGATTTAAAAGAAAGATGCGGGTCGTCAGCGGGTGGAGATCATCTTTTTGGAAGTGTCCTTACGATAATAGTTAACAATTTTGTTGGACATTGAAAGTAAATAAAAACTTGTTTGACTGAAAAGAAGAAGAGAGCAAGAGAACAAGTCTTGAAGCGAGATATTTCCTTGTAAAGTCTGTCTGACTCGGCTTGTTAAGCCTAGGATGAAAAAGAAATAATCTTCCTTTAAAATCATATACACGACCGAATTCACATTTGAAAATTACCTCCCCCCACCACCCAACACACACACACACACACACAATCATACGCGTACGCACACACGCAAAATATATGGGCACACATACAAATATACGCAAAGTCGTCTGGATACTTGCCATCGGTTCCAGTAATTAAGGGGAAAATAATAAAGGAATAATATTTTTTTTATCTCATTCATTTTAATTTGACTTTTTGATAATTGCTATTTACCTTCATCAGTAAAACAAATAAAAAATAAAGTTAAATTTAATTTTAATATCGATTCCCCAACATGGCGGTCTGTCTAAATTTGACAGAAGGCAAATGCTTAAGTGGACAAAAAACATAAAATAAAAATAAAAATAAGAGATAGAAGGGATATATATATATATATATATATAGAGAGAGAGAGTGTGTGTGAGAGAGAGAGAGAGAGAGATGAAGAGAGATAAAGAGGGAGAACAAAAAGAGAAGTTAAAATAAAAATGTCGACATTGTTTCTCTTACTATTTATATCGGGATGTCTGCTGATGGAGTCAATAAGATTAATAACATTAAAAAATGAACAAATAATTACAAATAATGGCGTTAATATATAATGCTTGCAATTTTTATTTTCCTCAATTCTTTACTTCTTTACTGCTTCCATTTCTTACAAAACTTGATAGTCGTTTTCCATTTTTTTCTTATTCGTCTCTCCTTTTTTCTCTCTTGCCAATTCAACTGGAAACATTTTTGTTTTGGTTTTCATATTTATCTCTCTTGTTCTATTTTTTTTCTTTCATTCTTCTTTCTTGTTATTTCCTTCACTCCTTCACCTCAAATCCTTTAGGGAAGATGCTACATCTATTAATATCACTCGATCTATAATTTTTAACAATATTAATCAGTCAAGAAATAATTTATAACAATATTAATCAGTCAAGAAATAATTTATTCAATTAAGACCTCCCCTCCCCCCAAAAAAACCCGTCGCAATTTCTAGAAACGTCATTTTTCTAAAAACTGAACTGTTTGAAAACTTCTTTAAAATGATTATCGTCTTATTGGACAAAATATGGCGACCGTGATGACAACGTACGAGAGATTTGACGGTTTCTGTTTTTTGACATGATTCTATAGAAGAACAATAACAACAAAACAAAGACCTAATGATATTTGATTTCGGAAACATTTCTTTTTTACTTCATATTTTCAAATATTCATAATTTTCTTCGGGGATTTCTGAATCACTAATTCTATTAATTTCGATTAGCTTTTCTTTTCTATAATTATTGCACTCCTATTAAACCTTAGATTAGATTAATAATATGGTACTGGTAAGGTGAGGTTTGTTTACATTATTTGACAAAAAGCGAAAAATTATATTAAATTTGATACTTTTTTTACGGAGAAGGCTGTTATTTTTATTATCCGTGATAAAAGAATTAAAAAAATATCAGAACTACAAAATCTTGTTACTGCCCGAACAGGATAGCCACTCATTTGATAGGGAATAAAAAATAATACAACACGTCACGTGAAACAATTAGATGAATGAGGTGGTTGATATATATATATATATATATATATATATATATATATATATATATATATATATATATATGTATATATATATATATATGTATATATATATATATGTATATATATATATATATACATGTATATATATATATATATATATATATATATACATATATATATATATATATATATATATATATATATATATATATATATATATACATATACATATTTATTTGTAAGGAAGGTGATGGCTTCACTTTTCGTAAAAAAGGCTATTGTGTTTATTGACCAAGATGCAAAAAGGTATTGTGTTAATTGGCTATCTTCAAAAGGGCCACACCATACATAGAGAATACTATTCCAACTTTCTGAGGCAGTTACAAAAATATCTCAAGATCAAGATCGCAGGAAAGTTTGTTTTTTTTTCATCAGGACATTGCTTTAGCACACATTTCTTTTTTTCAGTGTCTGCTGTGCCTGACTATGACTTTGAACTGGTTGATAATATTCCCTATTCACTTGATTCGGTCCTATCTAACTATTATCTTTTCCTCAACATGCAAAAACACTTAACTGGGGACCAGTATCGCAGTAGTGATGACGTCATATCTACTAATTGATGACATTTTGACCAACAGATTAAAAACTTCTTCATGAATGGGATCTAGGCATCGTAACACCAATGGGAGAAGTGTGTGGAGTGCAAAGAGTTCTGTGTTGAAGAATAAACCTCATTTGACCACATTCCATAAAATATCTTGGTCAGGCTATGAACTTTTCAGCCGAGCATCGTGCACCAGATATACGGAATGTGCCAATCTTTGATAGAATTCTTCTGTTGCATCATTCTGTTGTTAATTCACCTTCGTCTACACGTGGCATGGAACACATTTTATTATCAACAGGGGTTTTCTTATCTCACATAGTAAATCGCTGACGTTAGAAGATGATTTATTAAATGTTTGAGATACGAACGACCGAAAAAGTAATTGACAGAAGAACTTAAAGATGAGCCATTGGTTCATTTTAGAAATTAAAAATATTAAGAAACTATTTATATCGTAAAAGATCTTTTTGAAGTAGGTGAAGAAAAAATAATGTACGAAAATTAATTTACGATATGAATACCACCACAAAATTTGTAATTGATGTAAGTATGTGAGGTGTTCCGAAAGAAATGCCTGCTATTTTAACAGAAATTACAATAGAATGCAAAATATCACCGTTGCATGAAACAGGTATTTAACAAAAAAAAAAAAAACTAAAAAAACAAAACCTCCCAAAAAAACAAAACAGTCACTACTATTAAACAAGGGCATACATGCTGCAATGTAATTTTTTACCATACATCACCTTCTGAAACGCACCCACTTACTGTGTTCACATACACTGTTTGGTCTCTGTAAACGTTTGATAAGCGTTGATGAATGTCAGTGGGTGCAATTTTGTTTAATCATGGAGAAATTCAGTAACACAATTCGTACTCTTTCAAAGTAAGACGCCATATTTTCAGATTGTCGTTCAGCTTCTATCCGTAATAAGGTAAAAAACATACAGGGTATTGGAGAAAGTTGAATCTGTATTTTCATATTACTAACATCCGCCTCTGACGTTGTATTCCAACATAATAGAAAAGGGGCCATTACTTTCGTATATTGAACTATCATTGTTATCGTCTATTTTGTTGATTAAAATCTATAGAGATGGTTTTGCTGCAAAAATGCTACTTATAAAATAAATTAATAGAAAAATAATAAACCTTATATAACAGTTGTGAATTTTTCGAATTATCGCCTGAATAAGCGAGATGTAATGTTCAGATTTCGAGTGGACGAATCTGAGCTTCTTTTTTATTCCATATGGCCATTAGCCATAATTAGCAATCTGTCGGCTCATTCAATCATTATTTGTTGTAAATGTGTCAGTCACATAAGCAATGGACCTAAAGCGTTAAGTACTTCCATGAAAGTCGGTAGATTTCCGATTGACAGTTTCCGGGCGGTGATCCAGCTCAGGAAATTGATGAGTTGGCTGTGCAGCTGGCGGACATATCCGATGTTTAACGATGCCGAATATCAAATGGAGTGACCAAATCGGAAATTGCCTTCCATCGTGTATGCAGAAAGGAGCGCACTAATATGCAAACTCACACACATACATGTTTGCCTCAGCAGATAAACGCTTATAAAGAAAAGTCTTACATATGAACATGCATACACACTAAGAGGAAGCAGTGGTGATTTGTTTGGTAAAGCCTGATTCTTTAACAACTAGTGTTTTATTGAGGTTCCAAGCACAACATGTAAGCCTTTGGCGGATATTTCAAATCATCGTTAAACTTAAAAATGACTTGATGTCTATGCAGAATAAATAAATACTAATTTTGGAAATTAGACTGACCAATATAAGCATAAACAAGGCAATAATAATAATAATAATAATAATAATAATAATAATAATAATAATAATAATAAAACCATATAATAATTATCAATATATTATGTATGTTTATATATTTCCTGTGTATTTATTTATATATTTCCTCTTCCGTAGAGAGAGGGCAGAGAGGTAAATCAACTTAAGTTAGTAAATTTATGGGTGATTACTTCCATTATTCGTTTTATACAAATAAAATATTTATCTTCATTTAGACAAAATTATTTCCCAATCAAAATGAACCGCGTTTAATTAATCAGTTGCTTTACTCTTACATTTTTTTCTTAGATTCCAAACTTGAAGATGATGAGAGAAAGTAGACAAATTTGATCAAAGACGTGTTTCGCCACCGGATATAATGTGTTCTCATTGGCTTCTTCAGTTTGATAATGAAAAGAAAGACATTTTGAAGAAAACTTGAAGAGAATTTGTTTGATGGGCTTGTTTATTTGATCTGTATCTGAGGTGTTCGGTTCGTTGGATTTTAGATCAGAGACATTATTATTATTTTTTTCTACATACATACAGACATACACCCACGCACACACACACACACACACATATATATATATTATATACACTTCCACATATATGCACATTGCACATACATAGCGTATACATGTATTAGGGCCATTTTGGGCATATCTGTACAGACATATACACACATACATGTCCATCAATATATATCCGTGCACACATACATACATATACATCCGCCCATACCTATTATAGAGACTTTTTGTATATGTATACCCGTACACACATATTCATACATATCAAAGAAAAATGAACAAGGTTTTGCTAACCAGTTAGCAGCTCCATTTCTGGATCCAATCCAAAGTCAATCACTATTAGGAACCATAACAGCCAGTTTTGGTCCCTTTTCCTCTACTGCATTCTGCTATGGCGAGCCCCCCACCCATTGTGGAGGCTTCTTCTGGATCGCTGCTAACTGGTTTTTCCGCAATCATTTGTTCTCCAACCAACTGTCATCATCACACTTTGACCTTATGAAGTGCAATGCTTTTTTCCGCTGTCTCCTGATGATTTGCTACCACGCTTTTTATAATCCTTGTTGCTGTAGCCAAATTGTCTTCTGAGCACATTGGCAACATCTTTTCCAACAAAACCACGGAATCCTACAGCTAGATGGTAGAATTAAATCTTCCATTCACATTCTTCACATTATCAGGTCTTCATATCTCTCATATTTTCTCTGCTCTGCCTGTTCCAAATTGTCTTCCCAAGGGACTGTCAGTTCCAACAGCAGTTCTTTCTTTTTGTCATTTTCATTCCAAAACACGAAGTTTATCCGTTGGCTTGTTGCTACAATATGAAAGACAAGTACAGAATCGAGGTCTGCTGCTATTTTTCATTCTCCTGACCATCTTTCATCCTCCATTGTCATTTTCATTTGAGATCCTTTAGTAGTGGCCTTTCTGCCTTCTTTGTGAAACTGTACTTTAGTTATCATTTGCTTGGTAGATCCCTTTCCTTCATTGATAACATTAAAACACCTTCAAGACTTGATTATGTCGCCATGTGTATCTTCCTTTCAGACCCAATGGACATGCAGAAAGGATATGTCTTAGAGTACCAAATTCACCGCACTTACACTTAGGGTTATCTGAAACTTTCCAACGAACAAAATTTGCTGGCGATGGTAACGTCATAATCAGAAAACTCAGACGAGCGGGGTTCCCATGACCAGTGTTCCTTTCAACTTAATTTTCGTTCTATCACCTTCTCCCCCTCCCCCCACATCTTAAACACTGTCTTTGATGACTACATTGTACCAAGTGAAGATATCTCTTTTCCTGCTCCACCCACCTGGCTTCTGTTATCACTGCAAATCTTTTCTGCAAAATGATGTGAACTTTCAAGTGCCTAGCCCATTTTTACCTTCTTGAACTGTGTCCTTGTGCTTCAGGTTGCAAACAACATTATTAACTGATTCTTCCGCTTTTTGTGATATTTTACTTTTGGATGGTTGTTACGGATCTCTACATCATTTGAAAATATATTCATATATACTTGTACACATCCGTATATGAATTTGTGCGCCCCCATATACACACATTCAGGAAAGCATGTAATATATATATATATATATATATATATATATATATATATATATATATATATATATATGAGAGCTATTTTTTCACTTTATCTCATCACTTTTGTTTCGGATATTATACATCCTACAAACAAACAGTCTTATTTGTTCAAGCCTTTCATGTGAGACACTCAGATACCTTTGTCTATTAAGTGATCGTCTTGCTTCAAGTTGGTCTTGAAATAGCCGTCTTTGTCGTCCTGTTTCTAATCTATTTTTTGTCCGAGATATTCATTGTTATATTAAATTTTAACACAAAAAATATTGAGCAAAACGCAATTTACTTTTGAGTGGTTTTGCTTCGCTTGACTTGTTTTAATTTATCGAGAAAACAAGCTTTTCCTTTTTTACATATGGTTAGAAATTTAAGACTTGGCTGACTTGTTTTACTAAAATCAACGTAGAACAAGTTTGAGAACTTTTATTTGTTTGTGGTCTTAATACCTTTTCCGTTTAGGATTGACAACTATTAAATCGGCTGTTTTCCTTTTTCTCTTAGAACTGCGCATTTTTATTAGGTCTAATTCTGTATACTTGAAATTGTTGAAGGGCTTTTTCAGTTTTCAAAGCTCTCTTCAAAGTATCCATAAACCTCTCAACCTGTTCGTTAGACTTCGGATGGTATGTTTCATAGAAGTCTCTAAATTCTCCCGACGTAAATTGACTTCCATTATCAGACACCAAGGTTTCCACTACTCCGAATCTAGCGAACGGTTCATATAGAAATTTTATAATAATTTCTGAATACTTCGGGCCAATTGGAGAAACTGTAGACTACAATGAGGTAGTAATATCCTTCTATAGTGCCCGCGAAGTCAATGTGTATTCTAGACCAACGTAGATCCATAGATCCGTTTTTGGCCAGGGATTGAATTTAATAAGTGGTGCCTTCGCTGCCAAGGCACAGTCTTTACCTGATTTGATAACGTTTTCTATGTCTTTGTCCATGTTTTACCAATAGGCATAGCTACGCATCAAACTTTTCATTCTAGTACTCCCTGGATGGCCTGTGAGAAAATCCCTCAGAATACCCTTCTGGAGTTGTTGACGGAATCACGTGTTCCCGGTATAGTAACACCTCGTCGCATATCGAGAAAACGTCCGTAGTTCGCTGATCCTTTTCAAAAATTTTCGCTTTTGTTTGCTTGATATACTCGTCGTGTAGAGCTTCTTGTCTTATTTTTTTTTCAAGCGTCACTGGAAGTTCTCTTACTGTATTACAAAGGGTAGTTTTTAATTCTCCTTCAGATAGAAGGGAAGAGGGCACTGTATCTTCCAGTAGTTCTTTGTACTTGGTAATTAGTCTTGTCAATCCATCCGCATCGCCGAATACTTTTGATGATTTTAAAATTGTAATTTAGCAAGGTAATACTCCATCTCTGTAGTCTGTTGACTGTGTGAGAAGGTAGTCCTTTCTTTGAGCCCAAAATAGTAAATAATGGTTTGTGTTCTGTCTAGAGTAAAATGCTGACCGTAAATATAGCGGTGGAACTTCATGACTGCGAATATAATCCCAATCGCCTCTTTTTCAATCTGCGAATATTTTTTTTTTCCGCAGGAAGCTAAAGCTCTCGACGCGTGAGCTATCGGTTTCATTGTTCCATCAGTCATTTTATGAAGAATGCATGACCCTACACCATACGAACTAGCGTCGCTGGCAACAATGATTTTCAAGTCCGGGTCGTAGTGTGTAAGAAATAAGTCTGACGTCAGTGTTTTCTTTGTTTTTTCCAATGCCTTCTGGCATTCTACTCTCCAAACCCAGGGCTTGTCTTTATTTAATAGTTCATTAAGGTGTTGGGGGGGGGAGGACACGCAAATCATTGCCTATTTGGTATGAAAGCCTGGTAATAATTTGCTAGTCCAAGGAAGCTCTGCAACGAAACAATGTTATTGGGCGCCGGCATGTCTTTAATCGCGACAGCCCGTTTAGGATTTGGTCTCCTGCCATCCTTGTCAATTATGTGTTCTAGGTATTTGCTTTTTTCCATGAAAAAAAAATCACATTTGGTCTCTAAGTTTGAAACCGTAATGTTAAATCTTAGTAAAAACTTTGTGGACGTGATCCTCATGTTCGACTACGCTTTGGCTTTTTATCAGAATGTCATCTAAATAAGCTACTGAAAAGTCAAGGCCGCTCAGCATAGTATCCATGACTTGCTGAAAAATTGCTGGCGCGACTTTGACCCCGAACGGTAAACTTTCGAACTTATATAATCCGCAATGCGTATTTATACACAATAGCTTCGAACTCACCTCTTCAACCGGAATTTGCAAATAAGCGTCGCTAAGGTCAATTTTCGAAAAATCCCCCCACCCATTTAGCTTCGCAAAAATGTCTTCTGGGCCAGGAAGAGGATAATGATAGTAACTTCAGAACAGCATTTAATCCTGTCAAAAATCAGCGCAAATGCGTATGTCTTTCGACGTCTTTTTTATATAGACCGCTGGTGTGGCCCATTCGCGTTACTCTAACCTTGATAGGACACCAGTTTTTACTAGTCCGTCAAGTTCCTCGTTAATTTGTTCCAACGAAGCAAAATACTGGCTGGACGTTGTCTTGTAGTTCAATTTTTGCCAATATCTTGCCTAACCCACTAGAATATCTTGCCTAACCCACCAGAAAAATTTCTGGATAGGCTTCCTTCAGTTCTTTTTTCAGCTTCGGCATTCCAATTTTCAGTTTTTTGGCAGTATGAATTTATAGTAGGTACCTCCACGAGATTGCTAAAAAAAGAGCATAGCATGATGAAAAAGACGCCAAACTTGACGTAAACAAAATTTTATCGTCTATATGTTTACGTTATTATACAAGTCCTCATACCTCTTAAAGTATGACGCGAAGGTTAGGTCTTCCTAGGGATTGTATGAAAAATTCACTATCGCGCTCCAAATGGTGTTTTGCGAAAAATAAAATTCATTTTCGATGGGATTTCTACGGCTTGTCAGTTCTAACACTTATTTTGAAATTGAAGCTGTCTCTCTTGATTTTCCTTTTGAAATTCGAGCTGTCTCTTTTGATTTTCTTTCTGGGTTTGTACAAATAAATTTTCCATTTTTTCCTGTTGAGAGAGCACTTCTCTTCCATTCTTTCTTGTAGCTGTAATTGCTGTGCATTCTGATATTTTACAAGTTCTAATAAAATACTTTGGAAATCCATGATAAGTGTGTCTTTTACAAAAAAATCGTTTTTCCGTAATTTTGGGAGAGTTCCTTTTTAAACATGGTGGTAGGTTGAACAAGTGTATTAAAATAACAGATATATACAAAGTAAGAGCGTTAGTAATAAGCAGATAGAAGTGTACGTTCGAAAGAGTCAGGTTACACTGTGATTCGACTGTTCTTTCTCAGTTGCTAAAGGATTGTATCAAACAGGGACGCGGGGAAACTATAAATAATAATAGTAGCAGGAGGATAATGATGGAGCAAGTGTATCAGAATTTAACTTCAAGTTGAAAAATATCTGGCTAGATGATTGTATTGGTTTAAGTTGAAGTATTTTAATTTGAAAAACGTAGAGAATGTTTGAATGTTTGATCCTGAAAATAAAAATAAAACCTCGTATAATCGATTATTTTCTTACATGTACATATAGGGGTGTATGTGTATCCTCCCTCAAGCACGCACATACACGCAGAGGGGTAGGGAAGGGAAATCATATTTAATTTCATGTTAGGGAATAATAATTATAATACCTCCCGACTTTACGAAGTGCTTTAACTATGTAAGATATGTGTGTGTGTGTGTGTGTGTGTGTGTGTGTGTTTTTTCTTGATGCTATTTCTGTCTTTAACTTTCTGGTTGGTACTCGGAAAGAAATCAGTATACACCAGAAACCAAAGGTGGCGGTGGTGGTGGTGGTGGTGGTGGTGGTATCATTATTATTATTATTATTATTATTATTATTATAAGAAGAAGTCTCTGCTTGCGACCCGGATGCAAATGTGTATACAACAGAAACCCAAAGAAATAATAATTGAAAAATATCGCCCTTCTCGTCACTGCTCACATATTAAGTAGGACTCTATCCATCAAATAAATCAATCACACTCTCATGGAAACCCCAAGTCCAAGGGATGTGCTCGGTTTCATGAGTGAACAAAGCAGGGGGCATAAAAAGCCTTTAAATAAAAATAATAATAACCCATTCATGATAATCGTTTACAAAATAGGAAATCACTCGGGTATGATATTGAAACTTCTAGGATGTTGCAGTGTCAATAAATGAGAATTGCTTGTTGATAAGGATATTTTCAAATCCCATTCATGTAATCACAGGGAGACATTTGCCTCCGCTGGAGTTCATACACAAGCATATATTTACGTTTCCGCTCATCCCCAGGGGTCATTTAACCATACTGTATGCACCTGACCGACAGACTTGCAAAGTATGTCTCCCAAAGGAAATTACAATGACGTTTTCCTCATAAAGATGAACACCGTTTCTTTTCTAGCAAATTGTTTTTACTGAGTATCATGCCTTAAAACTTTGAAAGATGTTACGAAATTACCTTCTATGGAGTTTACAGCTCCTATGGTGACATTCTTATTGCATTCTTTTCTTCTGGCAAATTTAATGCACATTTCCTTCTGCACTGCAGTCGGTGTTCGATCTCAGGTTGGAATTTTGAATACTGATTTATCAAACTAGTTAGTTCTTAACCCAAACAGAACAAACTTCTTTTCCTCCCACTGTACTCTTCAAACTCGTCTACTTACTAAATATCACTATATACACTTGTATAAATGTTTATGACATGTATGGGAAATTAATTGAATGATCCCTTTTAAAAAAGAAAGTCAAAGAGTACAACAATAAAAAAAAAACCTGTGATAAAAAAAAATAAAGTCGAGTAAATCCTTTTGAAGCCAAATAGGTACACGCGCTATGTACTCACATTTTTAATCTTTTTTTATTATTTCAACGCTGCAAAATGGTGCTTGAAAACTTTGTTCAATAAAATCACTGGATAGATGAACATACACTGGCGGGAATAAGATTGTAAAGGCTTGAATAGCATTTTATTCAGGATTAAACGTACAGGTAATAAAACTAGATTACAGAAAATCATCAAATATACATGTACCGGTATATACCCGTTTCAAAATAAGGAGTATATGAACAGCGCACTCAAAACTTGAACACATTCTATATATATTCTATATTATCGCATTTATACGGTGATACCTTATCCCACTCCTCTTGCATGTGTTAATACAATACAGCAAGATCTATAGGTGGGCGTAACTGAATGAGTTAGGCGTCGTTCCATCATGTTTCATACATGTTCAATAGAAATAGGCCTGGTGATCTTACCGGCCAGGAAAGCTATCGAACCTCTTGAAAAGTATTTTGAGTATCAGTAACAACATCTGGTCAGTTCCAGTAGCCGAAATGGCAACGGGGCTGACTAAACAATTTCTAGACGCACATGACGCTATTTTATGTTCTTTTCACAAGCATCAAAGACGAACGAGAGTTGTAACTTCCGGCATCCATGCTATGATACCAGAGGTTGGACCCAGGTGTCGTAGTCGAATAACCTCTGGAAGATGTCATTTTTCAGATCTACATCGAACAAACAAACGATGAAGGTAGAATCTGAACACTCCAGGACGCCATTTGATCCACCATGTAACACTCTTGTGATACCAATGAAAATCTACATGACGGTTTTGTGTCGTGAGTAACCATAGTTTTGCTGCAATTCGACGATTTTCAAAAGGTCTATGTTGGCATTATTGGTGACGCATTTGCTCCGATTTGTCCTGTGCAACTTGCCATTGTTGTTCATACAATGAATCGATTTTAGTTATCCAGGACCTGGTCGACGGATGTAGGTGTTTTCATTTGACTACTTTTGCCAACACTGAAACACCACCAACGCGTCACGTCCAACATGCGCAGCAGTTCTGGGAAATGACCTTTTGAAAGGACACAATCCGATTCATCTCAAACGACCGTCTTTCGAACCAAACCCTTTATTTAGTCCACGAGGGTAGATTGTTCTCATTCTAGTTATTTCCCTTTAGTAACTCAACTCTACAAGTTTTTTCTCACCTCTGCTGTGGCCATGTATTGAACTCAAAATTCTTTGGGTCAAGTCACTGGATTACTTCAGCCACTGGGCCATGCGTTCTTGACAAAAAGATAAGGACAACAGTCCCAAAAATATAAATAGTGTAAATAATTACAATATCTCATCTCAGAATATATATATATATATATATATATATATATATATATATATATATATATATATTTACCTTTATATATATATATATATATATATATGTACATTTATGTATATATATATTTATATATATATATATACATTTATGTATATATATATTAATATAAATACCTTTATATATATATACATTTATGTATATATATATATTTATATATATACATTTATGTATATATATTATATATATATTTATATATACATTTATGTCTGTATATATATATATATATATATACACACACACATTTATGTATATATATTATATATATATTTATATTATACATTTATGTGTATATATATATATACACACACGCACACACATTTATGTATATAGGTTATTTACATAAAACAACTACAAATAAAAAGAAGGAAACCATCTAAAGGAATAAACATAAACAGTACTAGCTTTCAGGATTGATAAACGTAAGGAACACATTATTCTGTCTTGGAACGTCTAAAAGACATGCTGCGTTGTTGCTGACTCTTTGGCACGAACTTGGCTCATGCAGAATGTTGATGGCGGATGTTAGGAAAGGTTATTTCCCTAGAATTCACTTTGAAATCAACGGACCATAAGGAAGAGATCCAACCGCTCCAGGTGCCCACGTTTTCGGCATGTAAATCGCTAATTCTACGTCATAAATCCATCTGCTGTCGAAAAAACGTAATCCACATGACGATATTTTATATATGAACACACATATGGAATATTGCACTTTGCTTGTAAATCAATTTTATACAACTTCAAGCCCTTTAATAGTTTGTGGACTTCAACTAATATTTCTATTTAATCCAGTTTTGAGCAGAGCAGTTTATAAATGCAAAATTAAATATGTAGACACACGCGTGCGCGCGCGCGCACACACACACACAATTGAACATTTTTACCATAAATAAATCTTACGGTATTAAAAGAATTATTTTACAAAATTCTTATATTCTTATAAAAATAAAATTCTTTTTAAGGAGAAAGAAAGAAAGAAAGAAAGAGAGAAAGAAAGAAAGAAATGTAAAAAATAGGATTTGTAATAATTCACGAAGAAATCTACCGATGGTATAAAAATGTAGCCATGAAAGTTCAGATAAATTAAGGAAATTACTTTCTACAATACGCATTCGAAAGGAATTCATCAGACGAAATGGTTTTATTGATTGTGTCTAAGTCTCTATCGATAAAACCATTAGTAGTTTGAATATATTATTTTATATAAGGGTGGGGTACTGGAGAAATATAATAGACGTTAATTACCATTCTAAAGAGTGTACCTAAAATCTGGAGACTTAGAAAAAAAATTCCTATTTTCAAGAGGTCAAATTTTCAACAGCATTTTATTGAATTGGAATATTAAGAAATAACAGTTTCAATATGATTTTCATATTTTATGATGCAAAGGTTGAAGTGTTTTGCAAGATTCACGTGAACAATGCAATAACTCCATATTGTCTTCAATTTTAGAACATTCACTCTTTAAGCGTTCAATCAAGTGTGTTGCATGTGTTATTTTCATTGAGTACACCTTCTCCTTTAGCGTATCCCAGAAAAAGAAATCAATTCTTTCTTTTTTCGACAAAGCCATGTGGAGGTAAAAAAAATAGTTAATAAGATTTCCTACGCGCCCAGACATTAGGGACACCCTGTGCATTGAGAAACGCTCAAGTTGTATTTCTTCTCCCGCGCTTATATATATATATATATATATATATATATATATATATATATATCGCTAAAAACAATATTACTTTAAGAAAGTTCATTCAATGGATGAAACCTTTAACTTAGAAGAGTTTTCTATTTTGTCATCCAAATTAGCTACTATTAGTCTCAGATATCAATTTGTATATCATATTTTTTATATATTTTACTTCCTGGATTAGAAGTTGTAAGGTAACTTTTCAAATTTACTACAATAAATAAACCGTTCATGACAAGAAAATAGGAAAATGCCGTGCAACATAAATGCATTCAATTACACTTTGTTGAACCAATTTCGTTTTAACGAGAACTGTTTCTTATTTAATTACGTCTGAATGCAACATTTGCATGTGTAATAAAAAGTAGCCTTTCTTTTAACTAAGATATATTAATACGGATCACAACGAAAGAAACAGAGAGCGAGAGAGAGAGAGAGAGAGACAGAGACAGAGAGAGAATGCAAGTTGTGTTTCTGAGATAAGCGACTTCTTTTCTTTTTCTTCAGACAACTTTCACTTTGTATAGATTTTTTTTTATCGTAATCAACAATTCAATCTATTAAAATATTTAATTAAAAATGAAAAATATCAGAAACTGCCATAGATTTTGTAGAAAATACGTCTAAATAGGCATCTTCAGTGGTTTTTAAAACTGTATGAAAATCTTTGTTGATTCTATGAGAATCATGGTGGTTACTTTTATCCACATGTTGGCAAATCGTTAATTTATCAACTTAAATGTTTTGTAAATATTTTTTGTTACATTCTTAAAGATATTTTTCGTGTTCTTGTCAATGTTTTTAATTTCCGTTTTGATTTTTCACGATATTGAATGTAGTATTCCCATCATTCAACAGTTTGGTTTCCTTTTCACAATCCTTACAATAATATCTTTATAAATATAAAAATAAATATCATTAAATGATGACCAATTCTTGAGTTGCATAATAAAATGACCACCAAATAAATTATAAATTTTTCTAATAAAAACCATTATTATAAGCGGAAATTCACATGCCATATTTATCATATAGATATAAATAAATACTGAAGATTTTACCAACAGCAATTGATTAATACCGATTGTCTTGTCAAAACATTGACATTTTAAATAATAAAATCTGACACAGTTCATATCGGAAAACTTATTTTGTGAGGTGTTTCTCATTAATATTTCAGTCTTTAAGTTTTAAATGTAGAATTTATTTAAATTTTTCTATGAAAATTAATTTAATTTCCTTTCATATTTTGACCTGAGTTTTCTGTGAGAGATTTAGGCATTTCCATTTGATTCACCATTTTATGTAACTGTTCTGTTTTGGTCAGACAATGAAGACGACGTTTCGTTTATCACTGATACCCACTGGCAAATATCTATTTGCAACAAGCAAACTTCTGTTCGTTCTCATGTGTGACGGCCTGTAATTGCCAGATTGTTTTTTATAAAAAGAGACACTCCTTATGTTTGATTTTCTCTTGACACCTAACGATTTACCTTCTTCGTGTTGTCACTTTTTTATTATAATGTATATTTAGCCACTTACATCTGCTTCGTAGAGAGATATCGATTACAAAATAAATAAGTAAATTCATCAAGTAAAATTAGCACTGAAAACGGCAGTTTTTCAATAAATGTTACAAAATAACTTTAATGAATTCCTTTAAAATCCCTTTTATCACTGTGCTTCTTTTTAGTGACTGAATTCCGTACTAACTCATTTTTATACTGACTTTGTAGAACTGTGGTTAGTACGTAGATTGTAGAAATCAAACTCAATTATTAATATATACCAAGGACGTGTAACTTTGTTGCGAAATTTGTTCTGATAACGCAAATAATATTTGTTCGTGAGTCAGTATGTTTGTAAGTGTTCTGTGAATTTTACAAAGAATGCTTCCTGAAATTCACAATGAATACCCAGTGAACATCAAAATAAATTCTGGGTTAATGTCCCCAGAAATGTTCCATGTCACTGATTTTGGCTCAAGTTGACGAATATTTAAGCTGGAGATAAAATTCAAGTGTATTTTTTCTTCGTAATCTTATGAAAAGGAAATCAAATTTTATTTTAACTGGAATATGATATTCATAACTTCAAATGTTTTTTTTTTCAAATATGCCTTGAATGTTTTCTTTTTTATTAAAAATGCCGAATTGAATAAAGTAGTAAATTCAAAATTGCTTGTAGGATCGAATTATAATAATGACACATGGTATGGCTCAGTAATTTTTTTTTTTTTTGGCCTGGGAAACATTAGCAGGAAAATATCAGTTTGCAGCATTCACGGCAGTGAGTTTTTCTTTAACAATCAAGAAAAAGCACTTGATTCGATTTCGATGTTTAATCATCTCACCCTCAGATTCGTAATTTATTTTAGCTTGATTAACCGTTTCTTATTTCTGTTGCATGAATCATTTAGAAGTGTTTGTTCGATACACATAAACAAAACCTTCAAATTTGGTTTAGACCAGGGGAATGTAAAAAAAAAAAGAAATGTGTTCTTATTGGAGAAAGGTGAATATATTTTTTCACATATGAGTTTATTTTTAACTGTAACTATAAACGTCTGTTACCGTTGTCTGTAAAACTATAATTCATCTTTAAATATTAATATTCCAGAAAGAAGAATAATTCACTATTTATATTATTCAGGCTATCGTCCTCATCTTTGTCGCCATTTTTATTACATCGTTTCGGCCATTGTACGCTCCTGTCTTATTCAGGTGGTTGGAATGTCGAGCTGAAACCTTTATTTCGCTCACTGGAGTAGACTGTTCTAGTTCCACGTGCCATGATTTTTTAATGGATGTCACTTATCAGTTATCTCAATTAATACCTGGTTAAGGCGGTGGAGAACTTGGAGAGGGGAATTATCAATACTTATATATAGAGAGATATTTATAGATGATTCAGAAGATTCAGAAGGGTTAATCATAAAATCTGTGAAGAAGTCATGCAAAAGTTAAAGATCAGAACAAAAACATTCGTTGAAATGTGGATCCAAATTCTTTTTTTTTTTTTTTTTATTTCAGTTGTCATAATAAATACACTCTGTTATACAAAGAATCTCATTTATTCATTAATGAATTTATAAGCAACAACAATAAAAGTTGCATAACAACTTTTAGACTTTTAAAAAACCTTCATTTTGTTTTTGTCACAAGGTTACATTCATTTTTAAACTGTCACACTAACACATGGCATCTGCAGTAAAGCAAGTAAGTGAATTTGTCTTGCAAGCCATTAGCAGTGAATTCGCGCCACCGTAGGCGACCCACTGCCGCGGCTTCAGGCCTGACTAAACTCACTAATAGTTTCCCCCCTCACACAAAGAGAGAAAAAAATAATGTACAAACACAAACATGCACATGATTCAAATGTACAGATTTAATCGCAAATTCGTTCATACAAAAATGGAATGACTTACATAAATAAATCTTGACATTTTACTGAATCATTTTTTCATTAATTGTTTGTTACTTAAATTGAATTCATTTAATATTCATTTATGTATAGCTGATATTATTCGATGTAAAACAACGAGAAGGTGTTTTATTTGGTTCGTTTCTGATGCTGAACATCATTGACACAATTTGTAAAAATCATTGAGAAAAGAAAATAGAGTTAGTGGTAATATAAAAGTTCGATAAACATTCTTGTAACTCAAATATGTATGCGGATTACTAAAGTTTTCGAAGGGAGAATTTTCATTTACAAAAGTCTTTATCTGTAAGAGTAGCATTTTGATAAAGATTAATAATGTGGATATTACTTGATAGGATGTCTTTTTCTTGTTTGATAATACATTATCATCATAAATAACATAATGTTTACTTTTAAATAGAAGATAGAAATGTTAGTGATCATTTTTCAAGGGAGATAATCCAGAAAATGTATGCTCATGAATCATCTCGAGAAGTTAAAAATAGTCTAATAAATTAACATGAAACATATATGGGTTAGAATTTTCCTTTAGTAAAAAGCAGTATTTTGAGAATTAAAAATCATCAAAAATAATTAGTCGTTTTTGTACATCCAATTTGTTGGACAATATAAGCCTGTACACATTTTAAATTAAATTCATTTGAATAAAGGTATTTTTAATTAAAGATGTTTATGTTTTACATAGAATCACAGTTTTTGTTTTTTTTAACTTAGACTTTATAAATGTTGTACATTTGTGGACTTTATAATTGTTGTGGATTTGTGGATGTAAATAATGCCAAATATTATTTGTTATTTTATCGTATGTAAACCGGTTTTAAATAAAGTGTCTGAATCGAAACTTCATTATCAGTATTAAAATGATTAACTTGAAAAAGAATTGATTCTACTTTTCCCGTTGATAAATTTCTTTGATTTGTTTTATGAAAATTTTCTTTTTATTTCTTTACTATATATTCATTCATAACTGAAATGTCTCCTGTTTTTCTTGGTAAAAACTGATCGTAATATTAAAGAAAGACTCATTCAACTGGAAGATATAGGAAAGCTTCATTTTCCCCGCCTGACATATTTGCGTACGATAATGTGAAAGGCACAGAGACCAGTTGAGCCTCGGAAGTAGGTCTATGATTTATGTCTGCGCATGCTCACACGTAAAAGCGATAAAAGTTATACGTGTAAACTTCTGCAAAAAACGTAAAATACATAAATATTATCATGTACTCAAGTACACACACAAACACGCTCATACACACACACACAGACACGTACATATACATCTGAATATATATATATATATATATATATATATATATATTGTGTATTTAGGCAGCAATCCCTCTTTTATACATGTTTCATTAAAGACGACTGACAATGTACTGGGATTGAGCTTTTTATTTAATTTTTCTTGTGTTCGAACAAGTGTTTTCTTTTCCAGACACAAAGTGGGTAAAAACTGTCCAAAAGTTTTGCATATACGAGATCTTTCGGTTATACTTTTAGCCATTATCAAAGATGATTTTATTTTACTTTTAACTGAATGTATGGGTTGTGTTATCTATATATCTAGTTATAGGGATGTTTTCTTTTCCAAACACGGTCAGCACATTGTGGCCGTGTTCATAGTTAATGCCATTGAGTATTGACTTTTTCTTCCATTATTTTTATTTTTTACATGTGGATTAGGTTATTATGATTGTATTTTCAACTAGTATGTTTCGGATGGAGTCTAGTAGGTTTTTCTGTGTATTTAACTGAATTCCAATGGAGCTATAGTCGGGTAGGTGTAACATAAGTAATCTGGATAAGCATATTGTAGTGTGACCGATGTAATTATTCATTAGTTTGGTTTGAACACAGTTCCTTAAGGAGCATTTGACTTTGTAAATAATGTAGGTCTTTGTTGTTTTTATTTTGAAGGTGTGTTGTTATTTTTGATGATAAGGTTAACTGTTTTAATTTTTTATGATAGATTATTAATTTTCTTGTTAGGGTCAACTAGGGTAGGGTATTTCTTTAATATTTATAAGTGGAGATTCTTTTTCCATATAGTTGACGTATATCTGGCTTTTGTAGAAGATGTTAATGTTCTTATTTTGGTTTGTGCCTTCAGTATCGTTATTAGTTACTTTAGAAAGAAATAATCTAATCTGGTCGTCGATGAGGTAGTTAGGAAAACCATTGTTAATTAGTGTATGTTTTACATTGTTGAGTTCTTTAAGGAAAAGTACACGAGAGGATGAATTCTCGTGTTCTCTCGTTAGGAAATTTTGTATCTAAGTGGACATTCACTCTTAAAATTAAGGTGAGTTTCTGCTAGTGGGTTTTTTATATAATGAGGTGATAAAAGTGTTGTTACTATATTCTACGGGAACGTCTAAGAATGGGAGTATATTCTTTTGACTCAGTTCGTAGGACAGATTTCTTTTTCAAATATGGTTTTGAGATTATCTATTTCTACGTAGCGGAAACATATTTTGGGTTTAGTGACCTGTTTAAATATCATTTTTTCTTACATAGGACATTTAGTAATTAGAGAAGCATAGGCCGAGTGGATTTCCTATACTAATACCATTAGTTTGGGTGTAGATGTTACCATTATTATCAATGAAGGGGACTTTGGTTCTGCAAGCAGCATGCATGTAATAATTCTTTGAGGATATTTGTTTTGATGGATGGAGGTGGAATGGAAATATTTGTGTACACGGATGTAAGGATTATGTGAATAGTTTGTGAATGAATTTTTAAAGTCGAGTTAAGCGAAAATACATTTGGTTGGTTTTATGTTTCTTATAGTTTGAAGGAATTTATGGGTTGATATGGTACCGTAATTGGTGGGTAGATATGGGGTAATAATGTCATTAAAGAATTTTGATAGCTCATAAACAGGGGTTAGGGTCTTGAAAATGATTGGTCGTACCGGGTATCCGGTTTAGTGTATTTTTATATTTCCGTATAAGTATCCAGGTTGGTAGTCTCCGATGTTTTTTTTTTTTGATTTTCAAGGAAACAACGTCGGCGTTATTCGGTGTTATCAGTTTTGTTGACGGATCTTATTAGGGTCTCCGTGGGGTCTCTGTTTAATTTAGTGAATTTAGATCGATCACCAGTGATGTTTTGTAATTATTTATGGTATTCTTATGGTCTTTTGGGAAGTTTTTACACAATTTGTGTTCAAAAAAGAAAACACTTGTAAGAAAGAAAAATTAAATAAAAAAGCTTAATAGCAGTACCCTGTCAATCATCTTTAATGAACACACACACACACACACACACACACACACACACACACACACACACACACACACATATATATATATATATATATATATATTGTGTGTGTGTGTGTGAAATTTTATGAATATTAATGAAGCTATTTTGCTAGATTTTTCATGACATGATAAAGATAACATACCTTTTGACTTAATATCTGTTTTTATTATAAATTTTTCCAATAACACATTTGGTGTTATGAGATTTTATTATGCAATTTAAGAATGGTCATATTGTAAATAAATAGATATATTAATATAGGTAATGATATTAATCTTTAATTTCAGGTATATAAAGATTCTTATATTCCATGTCAATGATAAAATTTTAAAAGAGAAAATACACATTTTAAAGTTATTGAGTAATTGGAACACGGTGTTGGAAATTGCGAACAAGTTGAACAGAAATCAGAAAATGTTCAAAATAGAAATTGAAAATAATGTCATGTAAAAGATGTAAATTAATTTTTCGCAATGAATTTACATCTACATTGGATGGATCTAATGGCTAGAGTTCGAGTTCTTCCGAGAGATAATAAACAGGTGGAGTAATATTATAGATCACTTTAAAATTAAAGTTGGTTTCAACATAATTATGGGGAACTATTGTTAGTTCTTGGAGAAAATGTTTTTCATGGATACAATGCTGAAACACAACGCTCCTTCATATTCTACCCACCATAGCAAAACGTTTTCAAAGATACCAAAAATGGAATGACTCACAACTACTCTACATATTAATTCAATCGAAAACTTGTGATCAGTCATAAAAAGAGATGTGTATGAGAATGGAAAATAATTTTCGCGCAAAGGATACCTCTCGGAAGATATTAAAAAAAAAACTTCTACAAGTAATGTTGAAGTTAAATGATTAGAAAAATAAGAAAAGCCATTGGCAAAGGACTGATGAAGGTTAAGGATGTCAAGGAGACTCATATTAACATTTCAAATAATAAAATAATATATTTTTTCAAGTAAACGTATTGTTCTTTCAACCAGACATAATTTTGTTCGATATCTTTTGGATTTATTTAAAAATAAAAAAATATATTTCACTTATTTGTTTGTATAATGAAACCTATTATCATCAAGACAAGTTATTATTAATGCTTTCAATAAGGACAGATGTAATGAGCTGAAATTCACATGATATACTTCTATAAATATATCCTAAATATTTATCTATATTGGTTGGTTAATATCAATGTTATTGGAAAACAATTGACTTGCATAATACAACCTCATATTGTGTATAGTTAATTTATGGATCATAGAAACTTTAAACTTTAAAACATCTATCTATCTATTTATCTATTTATCTCAGTCTTTTCATATCTATCTATCTATCTATCTATCTATCTATCTATCTATCTATCTATCTAGATATCTATCTCAGTCTTTTCATATCTATCTATCTCAGTCTTTTCATATCTATCTATCTATCTATCTATCTATCTATCTATCTATCTATCTATCTATCTATCTTAACTGTGTTTGTGTATTTTTCCTGTAATGTATGTAACCTTTGTTGTATTAGTTATCTCCCTTGAACTTCTGACGCCAGCTGGCAGTATTTTTGTAATGGCAACTATAGACGGCTTCAAAATGTTTACAAACGCAGTCGGTGTAATGAAAGACTGCAGACTGCAGGAAAAATAATTAGAAAAATATATCTAAAAACTGATATGAGAAAACATCCTTGTAATAGAAGAGACTTAACAAAATAGGTTGTCATATTTTATACTATTAACATTGTATTTTACCATTACTTGTATTGGTCAACTGGTATGTAAGTAATATTTACTCAAATTGCTTAAATGGTATCTTCGTGTTTTTATCCTTGGATCTCATAAGCAGAAAAGAAAAGCATTTAAACAACTTTAATGTTTTTAATGCAAAAAGAAATGAGCAGAATGTTCATCTCTTGTCGAAAATATTGCTTAAGCCAGACTGGTGTCAGTAGTGAAGTTGCTTAAGATTTAGGCAAATTTGATTAGAGTGCTTTGGAACGTGTTGCTTATTAAAAATCGTATAAGGTTTCTATCAGACATGAAGTAATGGATAAATTTTATATTGTTATTAAATCTGATTGCCTATGAATTCGTACATATTAATATAATTGTTGGAAAAAGTATATTTAAATAATCACATGGGAATAGTAAGAACCTAACATAATGGACCATCATTGTTGATGTAAGAAGTAACAAGTAAGTTTCTACTGGACATAAAGTGCAGGATTATATTTCGATTGTTATTAAGTATTAAACTAAACTAAACTTAACAAAATATGTTGTCATTGTTTACGGTCTGAGTAAACTAGTATTAATTTAAAATTCTACTTTTCATAAAGCGAGGGTTAGTTTTCAATTGTTACTAAGTAATATATTGGTCCGCCATCTGAACTACGACATATTAATATAATCATTGTAAATGATATATTTAACGACTCACACGGGTAAAACTTCTAATAATAGAAAGGACTTAAATTATTTATTACCCTTATTTATATTGTTGTTAACAGCTTGGATAAATTTGTAGACTAACAGTTAGGAAAATAATGATCTTGTAAATTTCCTTGTGTTTCTGTTGTATATTTTTATATAATAATTACTAAGTTTTAAAAGTACCTAAATAAATAAACACAAGATGTAACGAGAAACTTGTTAAGTAGGAACGTAAACCAACTGAACAGTAAATTTGGAATTTAAGTAAAGACTGAAAACGCCACACAGTTTCAGTCAACTGATTTCCCATCTGAAGCAAAGCCAATTTTCTTGGCCAGGTGTAGTCACTTGCCATCCAATCAATTGCCTAGTATTATATATGTTCTACCCATACAACCAGATGTTAAACTCTTTAGTAATTACGCGACTTTGTTTTTTTTCTGTGTGACTTGAAATGCAATTAGGACGCAAAAGCCTTTTGCAAGTGCCAATCCTAAGTGGATACCGCGATATGAAATATCACAAGTGTTTGTGTGATTGTTTTGTCAATGTTACACATGGCGATTTAACAGAAAGGGGATTGCAATGTTGCGCTTTCATTTCTGTGAAGGTGCACTTAATTGTCTTTTCCCAGCTGCTCAAAGCTTGGTAAAACTTGAACTAGTAATCAAAGATGTAATTCAGAGAGCTTAAGTGGGGCTCACTTGACACTAAGGGCATTTTCGAGTTGGTAAAACAAGCACTTTAGAATTTATGATTTTCTGCTCTTTCTTTTACGTCATAACAATCCTTCATTCTATTATATATGTGTCACTAGGACTTATTAACAATAATTGACAAGAAAAAAAATAACACTAAATAAATTGACCTTAAAATACTGTACATATTTTACTGCTTAACTCTAGATCAAGATAATTCTATGTATTGCTGTTTTATCTATCTATCTATCTATCTATCTATCTATCTATCTATCTATCTATCTATATATATATATATATATATATATATATATATATATATATATATATATATATTCAAATATATATTGTTAAATATAACAAACAACAATCATGATCCGTTCTAAACTTTTTTTGCTTTAATTTCGAATGAAAATAAAGACAAAAATTGTTCAACATTTGGATATTTTTTTTTATTTAGCTGATCTTTGATCTAAGCTTTCGGCTCACATGAGCCATCTTCAGAGTGGTTATGCGGACATTTGAACAAAGATATTCACCATCAAAGATGATATTCTGTTATGTTGACATAGAAGATTGCTATGCAAGGATAAAGGTCACAGAATAGCAGACGCAAGTCGTAAATTTATGACGTCGTACCAAGTGAGAGAACGAAATATTAACAACAGAAACATATGTCTAGATGCATTGTTCATGTACATTACATTTCAGAATAATGATCTGCTGCCCCAATACATTATCTATCTATCTATCTATCTATCTATCTATCTATCTATCTATCTATCTATCTATCTATCTATCTATCTATGAGCCTTCCTCCTTCTATAGTTGATAATTATATGATCTTATGTGTCTCAGGTTTGATACTCACTTCAAATTAAACACAATTCTAATAACTACTTCAGTTACACAAAAGTATGTTTTCATTATAAACCTTTCCTCACACAAAATCTCAATACATTCATATATATATATAATTCGCACTACTTATATCTATTTGAAAACCCAAGTAGAACTTTTCAAAACCCGAATCGTTAAGTTTTAAATCAGAAAAAAATGAATATTCATAGAAAGAGAGTCAATTCGAAATATGTATTTGCAGGAAATAGGATTTCCGAGAATTGAGGTTATTGATTTTTTTTAGTGATTTTTGTTTGAATTTACTATTATTTTGTAATTGTATAAAAGTCACTAATTACTAAAATGAATAAAACAAGAATACAGGGGAAAAAAAAAAAGATATTTTATAAAACGCAGAAATTACATTTCCGGGGAAAAGCTTTCTGTGAATGACTGAACTTATTCAACTGAATATTTGCAATCCTATGTTTTACGTCATTTTAGGAAATGTACCTAACGGTTTCATAAAAGAATTCTTGAAATAAGTGAAAATATTTTTTACTTACATATTCTTGTCACTAGCTTACTATAATTTTAATAATTCATTTATGTTCTTATAAAATTTATAATACTAATCTAAAATCACTTCTAGCGTTAAAACGTAGTTAGAAAGCATAACATTAAATGTGAAGATATGTATTAGTAGAATTTAGAAGGATATTATAAATGGTTTCAGTCCTAATCAATCACCTTTTATCTTACTAAATCACTAAAGATGTTTAATAATGCATAATATCAAAATAACATGATAACCTGAATGGAGTGTAGTTTGCTGATCGGTCATTCTTGACCGGCATCAATAACCGTATTATTTGGAAACTTATTCTCTTGACAACAAGCAAATGGTCGAATTAATTAGAATCGATAATTTGTATTTATAAAGCGACCGACGGGGCAACTTACAAGAACAGTTCCAGATTAACTCCGCCCCGGTATAACTAAAATAAAACATTTGTAGGTAACAATATAAATAATAAAACTGACAGCAATCGATGCATTTACAAAATAATTATTATTATCCATGATTAAAGATTTCACTTAATTTTCTATGAAGAAATAAACTAACAACATAATAAATAAACTAACAACATAATAAATCGAAACATGTTGAAAGTTGGTATCTGTTTTGTGAATAAGTTGCAATTAGTAAAAGTGATTTTCCCTCCCGAAATATTCATAAAACAAATGCAATAAAAACACTTTTTATATTTAAATAGTATTAACATTTTTTATAAAGTGTCCAGCAAACAACCTACAATGTGCTTCTATTAACAGATGCAGTCATTTCAATAAAACTTGTTAAAATATTTTCTTTTTCCGTGTTTTTATTATTGACTTTACGGCTTTTATTTCTTTTCAGAACCTTTGGAGCATCAACATATGAAAATAAAAATCCAATGAAGATTTTCTAGTTTGTTATTTTTTACATTATTGATCTGTGAATTAAAATTCAGTATCAGATTTTTCAAATTAAAATTCTATTCACTCGTATCTTTGTTTATTTCCCTTCTTTTTATAATACGAGATTTTTTTGTCGATTTTATTAATGCAATTAGTGTGAGACAAACAATATCAAAGTATCTTTTTACATTATTTCGTATTTCAATATCAATTTTTTAATAAATGAAACTTGATCTGTCCAAACGTAATTTTACTAAAACAACTATGGCAGAAAGTCGACAATAACTGTCGCCATTTTAATCAATGTCATTGTGTAACACTTGAGAAAACAATTTGAAAAGCAACTGAGCAAATCTTCAACATTTTTCTTTTAATGGCTAAAATATACTCGTTCTTGTTCTCACTCCCAATTTGCATATTTTAAAAAAAAAATTCCCTTTGAATTTAATTTAGTAAAAACTTTAATTCTTTATTGAAAAGGTAATGTATTTGATTAATATATTTTTATCTTTATACAAAATTATTTTTGTATGAATCATATTAGGAATTTTTTTTATCGTTAATCCTCTATTTCATTTAAAAGGTTTAAATCTTTCGTGTCGTTGTTTGACGATAAATTTCGAGCAACTTTTCAACAAGAAAACAGGCTGGAAATTTTATTTTTAGGCAACAAATAGCATTAACGTAAGCGACCCTTATTTTAGCATACAATATCTTACACCGTAATGAGATGTAATGGGGTTGGAGAAATATCCATATATAATTTATCACAAGCGCTTATTTTAAACCTATCCAATTATAAAAAAAAAAAAAGAAATCCTTGAGATTTCTCCTTATCATGAATGATAAGTCACTGAAACACTGAGGCTTATAAAGAATCGCAATATGTGTATACGCTTTCTTTTTTCTTTTTTTTCTTTCTTCCTTTTTTCTTTCTTCCTTTTTTCTTTCTTCTTTTTTCTTTCTTCCTTCCTGACACCCAGATTTATATGAACAGTGGAATACAAGCTCGATAAAATACTCGAATATTTTGAGATTCAACATATTTTAAATCGAGTTCAAGTTGAAATAAAGTAGTTAAATATATATTTTTTAACCTTCATTTCTACCATTAATTAGAAGAAAAATATATTTTATTTCTTTATTTCTTGGTGGGGGTAGGTGTTAACGCAGGATATATACACGTAGATGTATCCTTCAAGTAAATCTGGTTCGGCCTGACTGGAAATTTGAAGATAGATTGCATAAATAAATTACTTTTTTTTTTTGTTAGGATTGCAAATGGCTTTTTCGAATTTTGTCTCACATTAACTGTTTATACTGACTGGCACCTTGATGATATAAAAGGTTTAAATCTTTCGTGTCGTTGTTTGACGATAAATTTCGAGCAACTTTTCAACAAGAAAACAGACTGGAAATTTTATTTTTAGGCAACAAATAGCATTAACGTAAGCGACCCTTATTTTAGCATACAATATCTCACACCGTAATGAGATGTAATGGAGATTTTTCCTTCAGTTCTAGGGATGAAACGCTGTCATTTCCAAAGCTTTAAACCCACAAAGAGGCTTACTACGTACTATCGAGAAGGTTTTGCATATTTAACAGATTAATATTATGCCCGTCAGTTCAATAAAAATCGACGAATCCCAACTAGATAAAATTCAAGTTTTATTTTCTAAACTCAATTTATTTCCCATAAACTGGTTTTATGATGAGAAAGACAAGACAGGATCGTTCATTTTATCAATAAGCAAAATACTATTAACAGCAATATTTAAAAAATTGACAACTAAAAATAAAAACATAATGATTGATTAAGATTGCTATAGATAAATCATCTATTATAATTGATTATCATTTACTTTAATAAATTTTTAACCTATTTTCAGATTATTTAAGTATGAAAATGTATTAAATGTCGTTTCCTTCTGGTTCGAGAGATACGTTTGATGTGTATATTGATTAGATTACAGTCAAGAAAGAATCGTTCAAAAAGAAAAAAAAATGGGAGCCCATAAAATTGTGTAGAGAGTGAATGCCAAAGTTTTGAGGAGTAGTAGCAGTGAGCATAAGCGATGTGCCATTATGAAACGCTTCTTAAAATGTACATATTCGGCATGTAAAGAGGTTTTGCGTTGGACAAGAGGGGAAAAAAAAAAAGAAAAGATCAACTTAGCTGCTGGGCGAAATCGCTAAAGAAAAAAGGAAGCTTGTAAGAGGCAGTTTAATTAAAGGGCAAATAAATGGTAAACAATTAAAAGATTAAATGGGGGACTTTCTTTTTTCTTCGTGTATGCAACAAGTGTTTCTTTTTTTCAGCATAATCTCCTCCTTCGTAAATGCATTTAAATTAGTGGAGAATATTAAAGTGAACATATATATTTAATTTAAAAATGATGTGTTCACCCTCATATAAGTTTTTAAGAGACTAGATATTCTTTCTTTCTTTCTTTCTTTCTTTCTATTTATTGCAGTCTTCTTCATATCTATCTATCTATCTATCTATCTATCTATCTATCTATCTATCTATCTATCTATCTATCTTCAATCATCACTCTATGCAAATATTTATACACATATAGGCATATACTTCAATATATACGTATGTATATCTACACACACATATATGTATAATTTTTATAAATTTAATGTAATCCTCTCTCTCACTGTCTCTATATATATATATATATATATATATATATATATATATATATATATATATATATATATATATATATATATATATGTTAAAATAGAGTTTTACGGTGTGTTATATTCATGACTAAAAGAACTTCATCAGACAAATAACTTTTAGGGACAAAACATATTCAATGTAACGCGTTTCGTTCATTGTTCATTTTTACCTGCTATTAATCTGATATATATAGATCTGTATATCTTCCATTTTACAGTATATAATAACCTTTATCTTATTACGTACGCATTCTCACTTTGAAGGAATAGAGAAAAAAAGATTAATAAAGATTTCGAATTATCCATAAATTTAGTGAAATTTGATATTATTCAATCTTGAATTCTACTGGTTGGTCAAAATAAGCAGCAACTTATATTATATATAATTTCTCATCAGATAACGTCTGTGTTAATTATCCTAATTCTTCTCTCATTTTAGAATACCATTCTTAATATATTTCATATCTTATACTCTATACTTACTTAAATAGACAATAAATATATTTATGCATTTCATTTTTATGTAGATAAGATGTAAAAGGTTTGCTTAAAGCTTAGCTACCTACCGACAGACTTCAGTTAATACTTACGCTTTCTTTAATTACCAAAATGACTACCTAAATAACCAATGTCTTTCGCAAGTGAACCATATCCACTATTATTTCAATATATGCGCAGATACACAAGCGTAGACATTATAGTCATGGAGGTAGTTGGTAAGTTTTAGTGGATTTTGGAGACGATTATTATTATTAAATAGAGAATAAAGTGCAAAGAGAAAAATAATGAAAGCATTAAAACAAAAATAAAAAATAAAATATATAAGTGTACAAAAATGCATTTCCAATTAAGACACTTTTTGTAGGTCAAAATCTTTTATAGACGTCATTTTTAATCAACAAACACTTCATTTGATTTTAAATACATATTTATAACGTGAATACAAAGAATGTATTAAAAAAAAAACAAAATAAAAAAAATTCAGAATTCTCTCTTTATATACAAAAAGTAAGTAGAAAAAATGTAAAAAGCAAATCAGTATATACAAAATCCTTATTTAATAAGGACCATATTAGATTTACTCCTGAAATGCTAATATACAAATTATTTGGGAATTAAACAAAAATCCCTTTTTTGTTTTTAATTTTTATTTAGTACAAACATTGGCAGTGTCAAATTGATTTATTTAAGCAGGATTTCTTTTTGTAATTTAAATTTTATCTTAACGTAAATTTAAGAAATGATTGATTCTCCCCATTGTTTTACACTAACATAAGCACAACGATGATAGAACATTTAGATTGCAATATAGCACAAAGAACTTAATGTATGCTCAACAGGTTTTTCTGGTAGATACAATAGTTACTTTATAATATAGAAAGTGCATTGTTAGTCCTTAAGACTATGATGGAGAATCAAACGATAGCAAACACATTATGTTACATCATATTTTATGGATGTGATGGATAATAATTACACTGTTATGTTGGTCATGTACGTCTTTTCCGGGCAGACGCAACGATCGATAAAGTGTAAAACATAATATTTATCGTTGATCTATACATCGAACACAAATGTGCTATCAATCCTGAGTTTAGCTGAGAAATGCAAAATTAAACGGATAAAGTGACATAGCACCAGTGGTTTAAATGGAACATTAATTTAATGCTGTTACATAGAATAAAATAGTAGAATTTCTATATCTTTCTTAGACATTATGGGAATTTTTGTATGTAAACATACATTGCAGATTGATATAGAAATTTATAATGTACAGGTCGTTCTGTTTTGAGCAAGTATGAAGTGTAAGATAAAAAAAATGTTACCAACTTGTTTACTTAAATTTTCGAGAGGCAATAGGAGTACTATAGCAAGAACTAGAAGTTCTCAACGAATATTTACATTTACATCTGGTAAAGACAGACAGACATACGAGTACAAAGAGAAATGAATATTGCGTTTTGATTTCCTTGTAATGTTAAGGCAATGGTGTGTTCTCTCTTTCTTGGTTTGAAGCATCAAACACAAGACATAAGAAAATCCTCAAATAAGGCATATACTTGGGCCTTTAAAGCATAAATTATTTATGTTTAAAATGAATAAATTAAAAAAGATAATTGTTCAAATTTGTTAATTTTTTAAAAAATTTGGCGAAGTAGCAACATCGTCTCAAGATTTGATTATACATTTGGCAATAAAGAAAGTATTACAGTTTCTTCACACACACACACGCACGCACACATACACACACAGACACACACACGCATATATATATATATATATATATATATATATATATATATATATATATATATATATATATATATATATCTGTAATATTCCATTACCAACGATATGTTTTAAGCTGAAAGTTGGCTTTTGGGGCCCAAACAGCAGCATAAAATTATCTGCACGTTTATCAAATGCTACTTTATTCAAGGGCAGATAACTGTTTATAGATTTGATATTTCTCTCGAATGGGTCTCTTTTCATTTATTTCAAATATGCATAAAGACAGGACCTTCAACGTTTGAGTGCATTTCTTGATGATTTATCTGAAGTTGTTCAAATTAAATTTAATATATAAATTTTATTTGATGCCTTATCAAGGACGATGCAAAGAATGATAAAATATGTCATAAAATATTCCCTGATAATAAATAAAAATGTTTATCGTCAGCTTAAAATGAACGTTCAAACTTCTTTCTTAAGTATAATTTGACCGACCGGCGGTCTGAAGAATTTAAAAATGGGAGGGGAAGAGAAAAAAAGAGAGAGTCAAGAGAGATGATGAAAATATAATAATAACCATATTTTATAAAAGTTCAAAAAGATAAAAATGACTGAATTAATGAAATGTCTGATGTTTGCGGACATATGAATATTTTTACATCATTTTAACTTTTGATTTCTTTTCTTAAATTAAAAAAGGAACAAAGTCCAATTTTTCCTTGAGAAAATTCTCTCATTTTTTTTTTTTAAATTGTAAAATCTTTTTTCTTCAAGGATATCCACTTCGCCGCCTCCTTCGGAAAAGTTTGCAGATTTCTTCCCGTACGCGATCATTGACAATTCCATAAACAATAGGGTTACTAGCATTTCCGAGAAAAAACAGATATCTCAAAATAAGACTGTCAGTAATTCCAAAAATATCAAGCCAAAATGGCACCCAAGAAACAATGTAAATAATGGTGCACAAAAACAACATCTTGGCTGTCCGGTTGTGATGCATACTTCGGCGTTTGTCTGTGAATTTCCCTTGAGTTTTGCACGATTCCTGGTTTTGAAGGTTCTTTTTTCTCGTCGTTGACATATCGTTGCTGCCATTTGAACCAGGAACACCTGAGTCGATATCTGAATCGACTGGAGTATTGATCTTACGAGCATTATTTAGTGTACATCCAGTAACATCGGATATATCGTCAAAATATTTCTTTTTTTCACTGCTCATGCTTTGGTTGGATCGATCAGACCCAGAACCGCCATTGCTGCTTGTCGAACTTGATGGTAGACCGAGCGGATTGGACAGCTTCTTTCGTAGTTGTGCCTTTTTCCACAGAGTGCTGTAGATAAGTGTGTAAAGGACGATAATTGCGATACAAGCAGTGCAGTAGGAAAGGCTGAGTAGGGCTTGATATGAACGTGTCCCTATTTCCCCCAAGAATGACATAGTAAAATGGCAAAACGGTTGATTTAGCGCCTGGATTTCCTCAATGGTGCAGTTGCCATCAGTGACCACGTAACCTCCGGGCACAACAGCAAATATAAAAACAGACGGAATGGCGAGAACAATGCTAATAAGAACGATGACAATCATCCCCTTATTTACTTGGGTTAATGTGAGGCGTCGGGTTGGTCGGCGGACAGCAATACATCGTTCGAAAGCGATAGCCACGAGAGATGCATTAGAAGCCATGATGCAGAAATGGCGAATGACTTCGAAACTACGACAGATGGCATCGGATGTAACTCCATGCAGTTCGTAAATAATCGTGTATGGCATTACAAACATGCAGACACACAAGTCGAGTAGGGCGAGCACCCGGATGAACGTGCTGCTCGTCTTGTGATCCTGCTTTTTCAGATACACGATCAAGATGAGAACATTACCAATACTACCGACAACTGCATATAATGAGATCAATACCGAAAGAATGTAGTGTTGAGCGTCCCAATCAAAATAAACTAAAGATACGTTACAGTCTTTCTCGGGGTTCATTGTGCCTCTTTTTTAATCACTGAATGAAATGATTTGCTTTTCGATTCAGTATTCTTTGATATCAAGAAATAAATTTGGTATAAATTTACAGCGAGATCGAAAATATATCAATGTTTGAAAAATTATTTTACAGAAACATGCATGGATATATATGTATGTTTATGTCTTTTTGCACATATATAATATATATATATATGTGTGTGTGAGTGTGTGCACGTAATTGTTTTTCTAATTGTGTGTGTTTATAAACGTGGGGGCGTTTTATAAAATTGGTTACAGAATTATCCTCCAACGGTCATGATTATCCTGAAGCAAAGAATATAATTTTCAAAATCATCAGTAAAAGATCTGATATAAATTCTCGTCTCTGGTAACTAAGTTGTCGGCTTCTGTTTAATATTTCCAGGTAATTTAATCTTCGTTAGAAATGAAATTCACGAACCTCATTTTGATTTTGTAGGTTATCATCCTCGTCCGATCAATTGGTATGGAGATGCAAATAACCACATCAGTTAATTTGCACAAGAAATAATCTATTTTTTAGTTGTCACACTTTTGTAATTCTTAATGTCGACTAATGTCCAATGAATTTTTCTAGTAATTCAGTTTAGTCCAAGATAATATCAGTCATATTGCATAGATGTATTCATTTTTCAAGTTGTAATAATTCTTCGTTTACGATGCTTTCAGTACATTTGTGAAAATGAAATTGTAAATTTGTCAGGCAAACTGAATGCGTTAATTGCTGTACTGCTTCCAAAGCTGGACATTAACTAAATGACTAACAACTCGAGTCAAGCCTCAAATGGTAAACTAGATATCGCTCTCTTTCCCTCAACTCCCATTTACTAATTTTACGTTTCTTTAGTTAATTTTCTCTTTCTTATTCTATATCAATCTTTCTCTCTTTCTTTTCTTTAGTTCTTCAACTTTATTAAGAGCTTTTGCCAATTTCCTCAATTGTTACTTCCGCCTTACTCCTCCATTCTCTCTCTCTCTCTCTCTCCTTAACTCACGTGTTCTCCCTTTCTTTATCTCCTTATACGTGTTATCTCTCCCTCTCATTTACTTCTTTCTCCTTTATAGTCTTGATTGTTTTTTTCCTTTATATCCCTACTTGGATTGCCTCTTGAATAGTTGCGTCCACTTGTTTTCGCTGCCAAATCGCAAAGAAGCTGGGAAATAATAAGTCACCCTTATTCTGCAATTGCTTCGATAATAACAACCAGAAATACAGCTGGTTGGTTACCAGCAGAGAGACGAGGTCAGATAATTAACCGATGAATTTATAGTTCAATGGGGTCCTAATTGAAGAGGACGTTATTGGGGTTGCTCACTGTTTACACTTCGTTATCTTTCTTTAGATTATTATTTACTGGTTAGAGTCAATTTACAGGCAAATATTTGTTGATTTCTTATAAACATGATGATGTTCTGAAAGAGGGAAGTCGAGAGAAGAAGAGAAATGGAGAAGTTTGATTAAGAGTAAGGAGGTGCTGATGAAGGACCCAACCCAGGTGCTGTGTTGGCGTAAAATGACGTAGTTGTGTGGTTAGATGATCTTCAAGGGGTGCGTCCGATTCAAACGTCTACTGGAAATGTACTGAAGGGGATAACGTCAACAACCTGCAATAAAACAAAAAGAAAATTCTTTTAATACGCAAAATAGATTTAAGAATATTTCAGTTTTATTAATGAACAAACATGGGGCAAGAAGGTGTAAACTCCAATTTAAATAGCGGGTGTCATTTTAGTGCGATTTGTTAAAACCTATTTCATTAAGGCAAAAGAAAAGTAAATATTTAATCACAGAAGAATATGTGTATGCGAAAGCATGCACATTTCGCGCGCACACACACACATGAATATGCATAAACAAATATATATATTTGTAAACTTATAAATTATATATATTATAAATTTATAGTTGGGCAGTAACCTTTCTTTTAAACATCTTTCATTAAATAACAACAGACAAGGAAGATTTAATTAAGATTCTATCTAGTTTTTTCTTCTTCTGCGTTTCGTTTGGCGGGGGTAAGGGAGTACAATGATTTTCCATAATGTCGATTGTCCCAAGCGCTTTAAGTCGCTTCTTTAAGCATTTTCAAGTAATTTTTTTGTTTGTTTTTGGTGTTAGTTTTTTCTAATGTTTTAACTATTTAATTTGTCTTTTATTATTGTCTTGATTAAATAGGAACGTTTATTCCAAGCTTCCGCGTGTTGAGTGCTGCTGGAATTCGAGTGAGCGTTTTTCTATTTTTAAAATTTTTTAACACTCCATTGTTAAATAAGGTGAGGTTGATAGTAGGAGAGAGATGTTTAATATACAGATCCTTTCTTATAGCGAGATGTTTCCGGTAATGTGATATACTATATATATATATATATATAGGACTGCTAGGCCGGTTGTTATTAATTTCACTGCTTAATTGAATAAAAAAATACTGGGATAGCAACTCAAACACATGTACCCAATATAAATAAAGTTTATATATATATATATATATATATATATATATATATATACTAGTGTACCCGTGCCGTCGAAATTGACGACAAGAAGAAATGTATTATAAGTAATATGTATTATATTGTAAGTAATTTTCATTATATCCAAGTAAAATTGTTCCTGCGTAACAATTGCGGAGAATTGTGCAAAAATAATGATGTGAATAGAACTTTAGTTAAATAAAAATTATGAGAGACAGACATGAGTTACGGACAACATTAGTTGTGTTGAATATTTATTTTACGAATTTAAGTCTATTTTATTTCTTTTTTAGGGCCAATTCGGAAGAACATGAATAAATATAATTTATGTACGTATGTGTGAAATATTGTTATATGTTTCTTTTTTTCTTTTCAAAAACAAATATAACTTGAATTTGGTCAATGTTTGTGCGAAAGAGTCAGCACGTGTTAGAATTTAGTTCTTACTGTGAACTGTGTCGTCGTTGCTTGGGGCCGTCTCTTTGTAGTTTTCAGCGTGTGGACGTGAATAGAGTCTTGACTTCTGTGCGTCTCATGTCAACATTTTGCACACTGCTCCTCAACTGTTACACACACACACATACACACACACATATATATAAATATATATATATATATATATAATTTCGCATTTATTCATATAGATTCCATAATCTAGCTTTTACTTAATTAGCTATTATGTTTCTCTAACTCTTCAAATGTTGATTGTATAACTAATTCTAATTTGTTTTCCCATCTTTACACTATATTAACTTTATCTTATAAATTTTGTTCTGTCACCCATGAAATAAAAATAGTTGTTTGTACGGAAAATAAGGATCTACGTACATCAAATCGTCTTTAAATTAAGCAGCAGCAGAGGAATTGTCGTTGGACTTTTAAAAGGTAAGCTTAAACATTAATTCAATACTTAAATCCAGCAATCAATTTTGAGTTCTTCTGTAGTTTATTGTTGCCTATCATATTTTCTCCTACCTAGTTATTGTGATGATGGCCAAACCAAGATTCCTCCACAGTAGCAAGCTTAAATGCTGTCCGATAAGGCAGCTTTTAAGCTAGCTGCAATTTTGGATACAAAAGGAAAATAAGAGTTACTCCATTTGAACCACGAAAGCAACGATAATGGCTAGTATAATATATTAATATATACTTTTAAACTAGCAACTCTGAATCTTAGCTCAACGAAAATCGTTTCCTGCGCTTAACTTTGAATGAAGAGTTGCTTAGACACACACACGCGCACATACACTGTACTTTATATGGCATGTTATATTTAAGGATATTTCTGAAGAAATATTGAGTTACGGCGTTTTCGATAGTTGCCCATTGCGTACTTGCAGGTGCGGGATATTGGATACACGCAAACCTCTTAATGACATCTCATAAATGTTCCATTGAACTAATGTAGGAAGTCATTAAAATGCTCCTCAAATCAATTCTGGGCAACTTGGGCAACCGATGTCAATGTAAATTGTCATATTAGGTTAGCACATTGTTGTTGGGGTTCATCTAGCCCAAGAATGAGTACAACTGGTCATGAGACAGTGTAACGTAATATTCACCGGTTATTGATGTATTCAGGTGGACTTAACCCATGACATGTGTATTTGCAGAACACTACTACATGTTCTGTGTCTGAACACTACAATCAGCCCAAATAAAACTGAAAAGGCAAATCATCGGACCACGCCACACGTTGACAGTCCAGAGACATCGTGAAGCGCTGTTGCGCTGACGTGGTGTTAAAAATGCGCATAGTAGTTCTTTTTATACGTTGTGTATTGAATGTGGTTACGATTTGAACCAGGGTCACTTGTGTAAATTCTAACTAGACGCATTTATTTATGATTATTGGCTGAGGATTGTTGACCACGGACTTGTACACGGTAAACGATAATTCCAAATGTCCACACAATATCAGAAGTCGATAATTCACATCATCTTACCATGTGCTGCCTTGTTCACACGGACTAACCAGATGTGAGATCGCAATTGACATAGGAGGTCTGGGACATGCTAAATCAAAGTATGGTCACGCCACCTACTAATACCTTTATATGCTTCATTACCAAGACTTTTGCCACTCCAGTGCATATATATATATATATATATACACAATCACTTTCATAATCTGCCTTGAAACTCTAGAGAACATAAATAAAATATATTTACTTAACAAAAGCCACCTAACTTCCCAGAAGACTTTGCATCTTGTGTAAATTTATATTATTTAAAATTTCTTGAAACTCATGAAGATGCTGACATAAATATTTTTGTGTTTACATTTGATAAGGACTGATTGAATGTTTAATTAAATCGTTCCGGATAGCAGATTTCAGAAGAAATTGCAAAAAAAGTAAAACACCTGCAATAAATTACCCATTTCATAGTGTTGCTCTCAAAATTTAAAGACTAATTTTATTTTCAAAAGGCCGAAACTTTATACCTCATCATAAACATTATCGTCGTGGTTGTTGTTGCTACCATTTACTATATAACCATTTTAATTTATTATTCGTATAAAACTAAGATTTATAAAGTGTGAAGGATTAAACAGAAGCCAATTCACAGCTTTGACACAAACATGTAACATGTTTTTACCTAAAAAGCTAACGACTAAATTTCCGACTAAATTTTTCATTTTCCTTGTATAATGAAGAATTGTTGGTCATATATGAAAATAATTATCTGAATTATGGTGAATAAAAGTGTGCAGCTGAAACCGATTTTAGGAACCAAGAAATTCTAAGAAATTATTTTGTACATTCTACAGATTACTTCTTTTTTCTTTTTCGATTTAATCGGGATGTAATCCCATTCAGATAATCCAGTTCCTTGATACAAATCCCAGTCAATATAATCACTTTGAAAGGGGCATGATGGTAAATCCTAATTTCTGTACTTACATTTTTAATCTATTTGATGATATGAAAAAAGCCTATTCAACTGTCCATCTTGGGCGAAATTACCTAATTGTCACGTGATATTATTCCATTAAACATTCACGTAAAAAACAAAACAAAAAAACAGGAAATATTCAGCTTAATTTTTTTTTTTTAGTAAAAAATAAAAAAAATAATGCCAGTTGATACTTTAGTCGAGTATATAATAACGCTGGTGAAGAACATTATTATTATTTTTGTATTCTTTGATGTTTTAATCTTTAAATAGTTTCGTTGTTTAATTAACCAAATCTAATTAAAGAAAGAAGTTTGATTCCGGGAAAACAAAGGTAGAGATGTGGTCGGCTGAATTTGTTGGAATGACAATAACTTTAAAAACTAATGGGATTTTTTCAACAATTATTCCTTTTGTTATTTGATGAAAAACATATTTTTTTTAAAATCTCAGAAACGATTAAAATTGTCTAAAACAATTCATCAGAGAAAAATGCCAGAAAGGAAAATGAGTCGATTCTTCGCAAGTTTTATCAAGAAAGAAGAAAACGGATGGCAATTAGTGTGCGCCTTGAGCTTCCGTTGTATTCGTTCTAGTTATCCATGATTTGTCTCATTTCTACAATCCACCATTCATTAAATCTAACCAACAAAAATTTCCCTCGATGCCCTTTCTTTCTGTTCTTATTGTGTGTGTGAGAGAAAGAGAGAGCGAGAGAGAGAGAGAGAGAGAGAGAGAGAGAGAGTGTGTGTGTGTGTGTGTGTGTGTGTGTGCATAGGGGTGGGTGTGTGAATGTGTGTCTGATAACCTTCCTGTACCCATCCTAACACCTTTCATTCCCGAAATTCCATTGTTTGTCTTTTGTGTTTCCAATTTAATGCGAAACAATGCAACACAAAAAGAATATGTTCTAGTTGCGCTTTTATCAGTGAATGTGTATACGGGTTAGGACAGGGGTTAAACAGGGTTGGGGTTTTATGCACGAGAAATCGATGGAGAGAATACGAGAAAAATACTTGGGGCGAAGAAGAGAAAGTGAGAGAAAAAAGCGCAAGTTTTGTATATTTTATATATAAATATATATTCGTATGTGTAGCATTGTCAGAGTAATTTGTTAATGATTTAATAGATTATTATTACTGTCTAGTCAGTTCGAAAGTACAGTTTTTGTGCCAGACTAACTTTAGAAAATACTTATAAAATATATTTGTCCCATATTGCTACCTGTGTATATATATACTCCAAGATTTATAATATATTTTAATTCCCATCAAGATTTTCTTGTGGACACTGAATTCACCCGGATCCCAAAATCACCCATTTTATTTAAATTTATCCTCGGCCAAATTCGTATTGTCTTCTTGTCGCGTTCCTTTGTTTCGTTTAGACAATTTCTTTCTTTCGAAGATACGAGCATTGTTCTCAATTGTTAGCATCTTTTTCATATCCTATAATTTCCAGAGGTGGGAACACCTGGTTATTTGTTACTTGTGTTCTTGCTACTAATAAGTATTATTATTGTTATTAAATTAGGATGACCTGAATGTAATACCGCATTTATTTCTACCCAATCTACAATGGATACCGAGCAATGATATAGCAATATTTTTCCATTTTTTTCCACAACAGCTAGGACGATACCAAGAAAAAATATTTTTGATTAGTCCATATGGGATATGGCTTTCCGCATATATCAATGACGCTACTGCCGAAACGATTTTAACAGCAACACCCATCCATTGTTTGGTTACCATAAACGCTTTGCAAACATCAATGAATAGGTTCAATTTTGAAAGCATTTTCTGAACAGATTTTTACAGCAGACGCCATTTTGCAGATTTAACTCACATGCTATCTGTAACGAGGCCGATATAAGACATTGACAAGAATGTTCAACCTCTATTGCCAGACAACCAACACCTGATTCTGATGTTGTGAGCCAATTTAATAAAATAGGAGCCATTACGTTCGGAGTAATATATATATATATATATATATGTGTGTGTGTGTGTGTGCGTGTGTGTGTGAGTGTTTGCACCAACATAGATAAACGTGCATAATTGTTGATACTACTTATCTAACTAGCACAAATCCTTTTAACTTGGTTTGAATTTGGTTTTCTTCTTGTTTGTAGAGTCTGTGGAATTCACAAACATCTGTGTCTATTTGGGCTGCAACCCGCATCATTGTAAAATTCTTGATAATTACCAAAAGGACAAATATATCTTCTCAGTCATTTAATACTTTCTACAGATTACAATTGCATGAAGAATGATCAGAACTGAATAAAACCGGAAATTCTGAATTAAATGAAAGCGTGGGAGAAATAAGAAATTAAAATGTCTTAGTTTAAATGAATAAGCAAATAACAAAGCGTGAAAAAAATGAATGAATGGAGAATTTATATAGAGAAAAAGAAAAAAAGAAAGAAGAAAAGAAATAAATCATAACTGAATGAAAGAATGAGAGAAATATATTTGTGAAGACGAGGCATTGCATGAATTGTCGTTGCCTGATAACAAAGAAGCGACTAAACCCATTCTTTGAGAGTCTTCATTTTAGTAACTTAAGCATGACGAATGATTTTGATTTTGGAAGAATTTGGGCAAGATAAAAAAAGAATAGCTAGGGTGTAATGCACCCACCCGTTATTTTCTTTTGCGCATTTCTTTATTGTTTCGTCGTTTCCTTAACCATGTCCTAATAGACCCCATTTTTCTTAGAATTTCTAATGTAAGTCATGTCAATGCGGTACACTAGAGATTATGGGTGTATTTGGATCATTGGATTGAACCAATCCAAATCCATTAAACGAAATCACTGAGTGGAATATTAAACAAATATGGCTATACACAATCAAACAGGAACACGTAATACAGCCACATGCTAAATGTTTGCAAAGCCGAAAAGAGATGGTGGTTAAAGTCCTATCGAGTGATAGACGTCAATATAATAACAGAATATATCAGACAGTATTTATCACCTGCCACTGTATGATATTAACAATTTTTATTCTTCGAGAAGCACTCGAAACGCGTAACATGTATAAGCTTGATTTATTGTGTCAAACCAGAGATTCCAATCTAATTAAAATACTGATCAATTCAAAATGAAACTTTGCGCATTTTTTAAAATAAATATTCAACCAATACAAAGTCTAAGAGCCACTCAAGATAGAGAGTTACTGTCTGAGGTTGTTGTATTGGCCTCGGAGAGGTCAACCATCTTCGAAGAGGGCAACCCCGTGGTCTTTTCCATGAAGTGAGCACGCTGAATAAGACTTGGAAACCTTGACTCTTCCATCCTTGCTAAATGTCTTGACCATCGAAGAATTCTAGACAATGAAAAATAGCACACTGACAAGTCCTACGCTCAAGTGAGAAGGGGGAATTCAATTATTCTGCTGTTATTTTTATATTGCCGTAAAACAAACAAGAATATTTGTGTTTGTCATTTTCTTATAATCTACTATTTAATTTCAAATCTATTAAAATAAAATGCCCATTTATGAGGCTTAGTATTTAAAGCAATTATCTCCCATTCTCATTAACCTAAACTCAGCCAATTTACAATCAAATTAATCAGGAAGTCAGCATAATTGTAAGGTGTGCTGAATTTATATTTCTGATTTTTAGTCTTGATTATTCAATGTTTTACGTTGTAAGAAAACAATAAGGGAGTTTTCTTAAGAATAAATAGATTCGTTTATTATTGTTGTCATTTTCTTAACCGTTAAAGAATAATAATTTTCGATTTAGATTAAAAATGAAACATTTTCCTCTTTATTCTATGTTTCTTTGCGATACGTTTTAATTCTTTGTTAATCATGATTTCATTTTTTCCCTTTACAATAGATTTTTTTTTGCCTTTGTTCTTTCAGCTCAAACCATTATTTTTTATATTTTGTCTGATCAATGGAATTCGCTCACAAAGAATAACGTCTAAGGGAATAAAAAATCAGATTAAAAACAATATCTTTCTAATTGGATTTCTTTTGAATGTAATAAAGATATTCCTAAGGTACACATTTAGAATGAAGGGATTTTAGCTTAATTAATCAATTTTGTCCTGTTGTAAGAAATTCCAGAAAATCAGTTACCCCAGACAGTGTTTATTGAGGCAGAAAACAATTTTTCAGATGAACTAGGTTACGTTTTATGACGGAAAATTGAACACGTATAACGAGAAAATTGAAAAGGAAATAGGTAGAAAAAAAATCAACGACTTGTGTCAATTTTGAAATTTTCTTAATTTAAAGGCATAAAAACGATATTACAATAGAAAATTCTCCTAAAATTCCCTCACCTCATTACATGAATGCTCTTTACATTGTTTTTAATTTATTTGTCACTTCTATATATGAAAAAGAAGCATCTTACGAATAAGATAACAATGATATTTTGAAAAGATTATTTTCTTCTGATTGCCCTTTCTATGACTTTTTTTTATTTTTTCGTTGATTCTCTGATTCTCATGAAAGAAAATAAGAAATGAAAGAATTTGATTATCATTTTATTGGTATTGCGCCCTTGTGTCATCTTCATCTTTTACAAGTCGTAGAAAATTTATTTTGTGATTATTTTATGTACAGTATTAATCGCCTGTCTACCTTTACATTGACCGGGTATAAAAAAAACAGTTTTGAATACACCAGAGCTGTTATGAGAATATTTGTTAGCTCTAAGCTGAATATCTCGTAATATGACAGACTGTAATGATTAGTCTCTCCTATAGCGCCATTGATTTGTATATCAGCGGCTTTGTTCCCAATAAAAAGTCTGGATTATAATAAATAATTATAACCATTTCATTCAACAAATTATAAATTCTTGACATAAATTTCTTGATTACTTTTTATATACACAAAAGATACATAGACAAATATAACTTAGAATGCGCCTCGTTTGTGAATTCGTCTAATGATAACTTATTTCTTAATGTACTGCATTGTTAACATCGACAAACAAGGATATGAATAAATGTCCCCGCAATAAGACGTAGTGACAAAATGGTTTCTCCCATGACACCGCTTTTTCTAACTACCTTCATTCTTCGGCAATGTTTATTGTTATATAAAAAAAAAAGATGATTAGAATTGTAATAAAACCTAAATATATGAAAGTGAATGTTCTTTGTTCTTCAGAAATGACAACAAAATCTTAAACACTATTTATTAGATTGTTTATTTACACTATTTATTAATTATATTATTTATTGGAATGGCTGGCTAAATATTGGCCAATTGCCAATTGATTCAAACTTTATAAAATGGTAAATAATAAGGATTTCCTTAATATTTATTGGTTCACATATTTTAATAATTTAGTAAATATTTATAAGTTTATGAACCAAAAATTGATTTCACATTTCTTTATAAAATAAGTAAATGATAAATATTGCATTGCATTAGTATATATATATATATATATATATATATATACATATATATATATACATATATATATATATATATATATGTGTGTGTGTGTGTGTGTGTGTAATTATTCTTGTAGATAAACAATCTAATAAACAAACAGTGTTTAATATTTTTGTCGTAAATTCTCAAGAACAAAAATATGTATAAATTCACTTTCATCATATGTTTAGGTTTTATTACAATTGTAATCATCACTTTTTAAAACAATAAACCTTACCGAAAAGGGTAGTTAAGATAGTTAAAAAAAAAACTGTCATGGGAAAATCCGTTTCATTGCGGACACGTTTGTCCATGTTTGTCGACAAGTCTTTTCATTTATGGATGTACTAGAATAAACTTGCAAGCTTTTGTGTTTATAGCAATTCTCTATATTATCTGTTCCTGAAGGATTTACATTATAAAAGCATTTGATGTAGTATGGCGCAAAGATCTATTTTAATTACTAGGAAAACTTTATATATTTCAGAAAAATATTCGTATAATCCAGAATATTTATTAGGAACAAAAAGGATCAATGGCCCTATCTAGGGTATGATAAATAGTGCATGCACCGTGTGTACAATTTGAAGCGGGGGCGGGGGTGCAACACGGTGCCACTGGAAACTATAAAAATAATCTGTAGTGTAATATTCATTAATCAGTCATTAAGCACTAAATCATCTGACAACATTCGACACCGGCATTTTGTCGGTGTCGAACGTTGCCAACGGAAGTTTTTGTTAACCTCGATGTTGAGTGTTTAGCATTGATAAATTTGCATCAGTGAAGAAGAATTCACTTTTCAGCTTAACCGGAACCTTCTTTTCTTCTTTGGTTTCAACTTGTCTTCTTTCAGAAAGGATGCAATAATTTGTTAAAATACATCTTCTGGCGCCATTAATTCTTTCATAATTTTACAACGAAATAATGTAAAAAATTATTAAAAGTATTCATCTTGTAATGGAGTATTTTATTGATATTGAAACGCTATAAAGGATTTTGTATTATTGTTATGTATTAAAATATTATCTCTTTGCTGTATCATTAAATCGTATTATTCTTTCTTAAAATAAAAAGGATAATTAAAGCATTTTTTTTTTACAGTCTGAAGCCATGTCCTGTAAAAATCTTATTTTGTGATAATTGTGTTGCCATAATTTTGTAAAAGAATATGTTCATTTGATGACCTTATATAGTCAAAATTTAATTTCTATTCGAATAAAATATAAAAATAGACTTCTTGTTGAAGTATCATAATCTCTATCTATAAAAGGCAGGATGTTTGTGTGTGTGTAACGAATGCACGCCTGCAACTTTCGACAGATTTGCACCAAAATTTACATGCACATGCTCCAAGTTAGCGGGAAGGCCAAGACCGACTTTGCATTTCCCAACTCCCATCGATAGTGGAAATAATCGATTTTTTCATGCTTCTACGGCAGTTTTCATGTAGTTTGCGGCCATTTTCTACTGGCCAGCGTGAGAGCCAACAGCTGACTGACACGAATGTTAACTAGCATGCTAGTATGCAAAAAAAAAAAAAAAAAAAAAATCGATAGCTGCATTCGTCATAAGTGGGAAAAATTTAAATCTGCATGGCACTTTACTCCAATTGGCTCATTCGCTTGCTTAAACTCAACGTTGATTCTGATTCCGCAGAACTGGGTTGGGTGTGAAAAAGTATTTGTTGTTAATATTCTTTTTTCATTCGGTTTTTTCAGTTACGAGTCCTTTTTTAAAGCTGATCGTTTTGTGTTCATTTTGTTTAGTTCTTTTTTCGTAACAAATTTAATGTTTAGTATAGAGCTTAGAAAAAATTCGCAGTGTGAGATAGGCAAGAAGTAAGGCATGTAGCAACATCAGCACGGCAAAGGGCACTCCTTTAAAGACAAGGAAGCGCAAAATGTCAAGTGATAGCGATTGCTGTATTTTGAATTGATTTTTGAATCAAGCACGGGCAACGCCGGGCCATGCTGCTAGTTATATATATATTAATAGGCTTGATTTGTATTTTTGAACTAGTAGGTCTACATTGTAGGATATCAGATATTTAGACAGAGGCGTTGTTTTTTTATGTTGCCATATGCGCCACTTTCCATGGATAAGGATGAATTGATTATGTAGACAAAACAGAAAAATACATCCTCCCACCGGATTTATTTAACTTTTACAGCGAGCCCATCCAAGAGAACTAGAAGTCCTGGAATATTTATTATTGGTGGACATGATTGGTTGGTTGGTTGATTTAGTTTATAGTGGGTCAGCCAATTTGTATTGGTTATAAATAGAAATAAAAACTGACCCTTTTACAATATCAAATGTAAAAAAGTCAACAACAAGAGAAATAATCAAGTAGTAGAAATTATGAATTTGTTCAACAATAAATTTTTTTTATAAACACAACAAATACATAATATATAGTGCAAAAGTTGATAAACACAATAGAGTTCTTTGGTGTGTGTTACTGAAAGAATTTGAGTTACTGTACTGCATGTGTGAAAATGAGAAGGTGTAGTTAGCTATATTTGTTTTTATAGGAAAATTAAACAGTTGTTTTTGTTTTTGTATTAAATAGAAAAAAGTATTGTTCTTGACTCACTGATTGTTATAAAGTTATCGCTCATTAACCAGAGATTCTTCTTGTGGAATAAAATATTTTGTGGGAGTGAGTGTTAAGCCTGGAAATGGTTGACAAGGTTTGTTGTTGTATTGAAGATAAAGTTCGTCTCCTTTGCTGTGTTGATTTCCAATGAAGTCAAGTGAATTGGTTCAATATTTTAAGTGCCCACTGACCAAGTCGCGTCGAAGTTTCGTTTTTATTAGTTCTCTTGGTCACATGGGGAGGCTCGTGAACATGTTTACATTTTATGGCGTCAACTAGAGGTCAAAATTTGGGTCGGTACCTTCGGGCGTAGTTGACGACACCTAATTAATATTTTACAACCAATCAAAATACATAAGCTGTTATATTTGGTTGGGAGCCTCTATGTGTTTAAACTTGCACAAAATTTAAGATTTTAAAAAAAATGTAGGAATCTGATTCTACAAGTTTAACGGCCAATATTTTGAACCCAATTTTATGGCTAAAAACTACAGATAAATTTATTGCTGTTCATTTTGATATAGTATGCATTGCTGGTAATTCTACTATAAAATATATTGCTGGTAATTTCGCTTTAAAATAGTATTGCTGGTAACTTCACTGTAAATATGTATTGTTGGTAATTTTTTATATATAAAAATGTATTGTATGTATGTATATATGTAAATGTATACACTCATGGTGTTTTGCTTTTGTTTTGGGGACTCACTATTTGTCCATAGCTTGGATCCTAACAGGTGCTACCACCCCGGGTCAGGTTGAACCTGGGAACAACAGCAGTTAAAAGGTTGTTCCACGCTCCTCAAAACTTCCAATCTCCCGATCAGAAACCTTACTACTGGATGTTGTTTAAAGTCATACCCAATACTTTGGTGGACATAATCTTAACGACATACGATATGCAAATCACACTGAATAAAAACTGTATAAACTTATAGACAAGGTAGTGTAGAAAAGCGAGAAGAAATGACTAAACATCAATTGTAAGGAAACATAATGTATGGCCGCTAGCAAAAGGGACAACCAACAATGCGTTCGATGAATTTGTGGTTTCAAAATCATGCAAATATAGAAACTTATCTATTTAGGAAGTGTTTTAGCAGACGATGTGATACAGAAATCCGAAGCCTCATTGGAATAGCGAAAGATGCCTTCCAAAATATTAAAAAAGGTATTAAGAAACAGGAAAACTGTTAGAAATGAAGATATGCCAATCGTTCTATTAGGCAGTGAATGTTTAACAGTTTTATCACAGATGAAGAAAAGATGACGCATCAGCGATGTGATTCTACAGAAGAATACTGACAATGCCATGGACGGAACATCTAAGCAAAGAGGAAGATTTAAGAAAAAAATGCAGCATAAAAGACACTCGTAATTAGAATCAGAAAAGGAGCAGTTGAAATTTCTGGGCTACATAATGACGAAAGAGATATATTGAAGACAAAAGGTGACATTATAAGTATAGGGATCGTACTTGGGGGTCTGGAGTGAACTTGAACCCGAATAGACGTTCAGAGCATGGAGCCATGTTGAAAGTGCAATCATTCATCGTAAATGGAGAAAAATCAGGGTCTGATCTGTGATGATCTTGAAATAATACTATATTGAGGTATTGAATGTTATAAGCCAGATTTTCTCTCGTTGAGCTGTTAGAACAAAGTCGTAGGAGAAATCAACTTCAGAAGTCCGAATACCATTATTTGTTAGATTTTTTACATTTGTGTTTGTATTAATTCGCAAAAATAAATAATAATACGCGTGGTATGAAGATAAATTATCATCACGTGTATTAAAAGAAAACAAAATAATTCAGAAGGAAATGTCATTAAGCAAACTTTGGTGTTATATTGAGAACATTAACTCCACAATTCCCTGGTGAATTCGGAAAATATTATTTCTACACAAACCCACGCATATACGCTTTTTGAACCCTTTTTAAATAAGTGACGAGGACACATTTTATCTATTTTTTGATTTCGCCAAAACTAAATAAGATGGAATTACTGCATTTGAATATTTTTCGAGATCCCTTGATGCAAACAGTCTAGACATATGAATGGTGCCATTACAAGAATGATGTGATGAAAATTGTAATTTTTACTTCGTAGTATTTGAGTTGCTTGCGGGAATTATTATCCAATTGTTATGGTTGAAGTGAGAATAAATGTTGACGTTAACTCAATATTAAGAAGATTTATTTTTTAAAACAAATATAAAATTTTCTATTTCCTTCATTATCAAGATTTATTTAATTCTGTTGCCAGCTTATCAGTGATTTCTATCTGATTCTGATTTAAGGAGAAAAACAGAGGAAACGTCCCAACATATTAGATCGAAATTGTCATCAATGAAGAAGAAAAAACAAATCAAAGTGATAATATAGCAGTAGATATTTATTGGACGAAACCCTCTTTGACAGAGTCGTTATTTTCATACACTATCCAGTCAAGAAAGAAACCACGAAGAAGAATGATTTGATTTGTTAAAGATGCACAACGATGAGTTTGTTCAGAGATTCAAGGACCAAATAAGTACCAATCAACGTGCAAAATTAAAAAAATCAGATATATAAACCTCACTGCTGCAGCTCACTTGGACCGAGTCTCATTTTTAGCATTTTCAGGAAGACGGTCGAGTTCACATGAAGCTATACATTCAGCCTGTCAAGAAGAGTGTTGTGTGAGTTGGTCGTTGCACTGTTATGGTGGGGCGTGTTCTGTTGAGGTCCGCAATAACCAATAATGAAACTGGGGCCCTGTTTTGACGGGTGTAACCTACACAGATTTTGTTTGCCCATTATTCACACTTCTTTATGGTTGCCTTGTTTCCTGATGGTGACTGTTTCTTTCAGCAAGATAACGCATACATCATAATGGTCCCAGAAACTATCTACTTCTTTCCTGGAACTCCATTGGTTCTGTTTCTCTCCAGGGTTTATCCCCATTGATCATATTTGGGACATGCTGCAGAACTCACGAAATTATATTCAGCCACACCCGATAAGAAACAATGAGGGCATCACGCTACATTGCATAGCTGCCGTTATTCAAGTGAAAGAAATAGATACACGATATGTGGTAGCTATCTCTAAATTTTGTCACTTCAGTTAGATATGTGTATATGTGTGTGCATGTGTGCATATGCATGTACATGTATGTATGTTTGTATGCACGCACGTATAGGCGAGCATTATATATTATTATATAATCATAGAAAAAGCTAAAAATGAATGAGCAACTGTCGAGAGAGTAAATATTTTTAAAAATCAAATAAAATGGATTGCAATATTGCGTGTTATCTTTTTTTTCAGCAATTAAACACTTGGATTACGCACGTATCCAACTGAACCTACTCAAAAACAATATTGGATTCTATTTTATGATAAATCGTTACCAGAAAAAAGAGGGCATATATATATATATATATATATATATATATATATATATATATATATATATACCTTATTGAAACGTAGGTAATTCCTGTAAACGGTCAGTGCCTTTGATTGTAGAAAACATTTAAAAATAATATAAGCTTCAATCATAAAAACAAAAAAATCTACCCTTAATAACATCAAATACGAACATGACCAAATGTATTGGTCATGTTCGGGAATTTTCATCTGTTCATGGACTCCTACATTTATTTTTCTCTCTTCATAAACACTTACATAAAAAAAGGTGGCCACAAACACAGATGCAAAATATACTTATTTGAAGAAATTTTAATAAATTATTAATTGAATTATTATTGAATTAATTTATTTCCGTTCAGTTCCCTTAATAGGGTATGATAATGCAGATTTTGAAAGTACAAGAAGGCAGTTATGCATGTCATACCTGTATAGGCATTCATGAGTCACACACACAGCGCCATAAACAGATATACACAAATATCAATCTACGTATAGATTAGAAAAAGATGCACTGTCATACAAGTATAAAAACAGCACACTTAAGTTTTTCGAGCCTGGAATGTCTACATAAAAAAATTCCGGTCAGTCTGTCTGCCCGTTTGTGTGTCCAGTTTATCTTCTTGTTAGAAAAGGAAGACAGTGGAATCTAGGGTCAAGTGTTCTTGACATTGTCATCCTGTTATAAAACGTCAACTCATTTACACATCTGCCGAGAGACTTCCCGTTCTAATTTGAACAACGTGACATGCGAACGACATTTTTTGCATTTGATATTGTCAAGATATAAAAGGCCTGGTTATTTGATATTCATTTAGTGGATCGGTGAAATATAAATTTAGTTTATATTTTGAGCGTTTTTGACGGACTT
>OZ010610.1:62148254-62195754 GCA_963932145.1 Acanthosepion lycidas | reverse complement strand
GTCATAGCTCACTTTTCGTCTGATGCTGTTATGCAAATACGTATAGTAAGCAAGAGGCGTACATTTTAAAATACTGATTGACTTCTCTCTTTCCTATCCACGTGCGCACACACATTCGCACACACACACACACATATATATATATATATAAATATAAATATATATATATATATATATATATATATATATATATATATATATATATATATATATATATATATAGATAGATAGATAGATACATACATACAGAGACCGCCAAAAAACAAGTATATACACTTCAGGAAAGAAACAAAAACTTGCATAGATATTGTAATACTATATTTATTCAGGCATCACGAAATTAATACAAGTTACCTTTGGATTCAACACTCACAACAGATTCTCAAAATGGTGATCATTAGCTTCCATGTATTTATTAGTACGGCGAACTACTGCTTGGGCAACGTTGGCCAAAGTGTCCAATAGGATTGCACATATATTTTAAATTTCTTGCTAAAGGGCCGTCAATGTAGTCAGTTTTCTGCGATACACAACATCCTTTAGGGTCCACCATAGGTACAATCTAAAAACCACGAAGTGTGTATACATTTGGGGGTGGGGGCGGAGTCTGTATATACATGAATGCATAATACTGGCTACACACCTGAGTTCATCCGTATAATTTCTGTTGCAGACGTCCGCTCAATCACGTTTGTATTTCGTCAATGCCCACAGAGCCAACCTGTGGTTTATACTGCAGCTATTCCTAGCAGAGCTTAGTTTCTGGGAAAATGTGCGCAAAATCTAGCGTGATTCGTAGTTGAATCAGGCTAGTTTGCTCAAAGCCTCAGTGATAATAGCTGGTGAATTCCTGTCCAGATAACCAGTGATAGTCCCCTTTGCCCAATTTCACATCCAACTTGACTGCAAATTGTGATCATCTCCTCAGGCCGATATATCTTAAGAATTTACCTCTTTGAGAAATCGATCAGGCTGAGAGAAGAACCGAAATCTCGCCCACGCGTCCACATGCATCGGCTTTTTTTTTTCTTGTTGACATTTTCTTCTGGCGTACACAAATAGTATAGATTACCATAGTGAAATTCAATCCGACAGAAATTTGGAAACGGCATACTGTAGTGCCGGAAGCTACAATACGAAGATTTTAGAGTGTTTGGGTGTCAATCTGATGACAGAGCAGAGGATTCGATGAGCCTAATGCTGATTACGAAGGTGTTTGGAGTGATGACTAGTGATGGCGACTTTATGCTTCTACTCGTCTTCCCACAACACAGAGGTTACTTCAAGTTCCTTGATGAGGTGGTGCTGCTCTGGGTCAAGAGTGTGGCGGCTGAAAGACCCTATGTCTGGCAAGAGGACTCTGCAGCATGCTACACTAGCAGGATAACCTAGTCATGGCTGTCAGATAATTTCTCCAATTACATCACTCCTGACATCCAGATGTCAGGAGTGATGTAATTGTACCTAACCCCTCTGACTTGCAAACACCCTTGATTATTATGTGTTGAGCGAGAGACCAACTAAACTCCTTGTAACACTAAAGATGAACTGAAGGCACGGAATATGGCAGCATCCACTGACTTGAACAAGGAGACCATTCAGAAGTGTTTCATAAAATTCCAATGTCGTCTGGAGGCCGTGGTAGAAGCTGTGTCGATTTTATGGATTAAGTTTACTCTTTATTATTTCAAGATAATTTAGTAATAGCAATTTTGGTAAATATATCTGTTAAAATGAACTGTCTGTGTTATTTTCATTTTTGCGTAATTTAAACGACAATTTATCCATCGCAAACACACACACACACACACATTTAAATGACATATTCCATCATCTTAGGTGATTATGACTCTCTAAAGATTCCTTTGCTTTATATGTTGAACAGGATGCCTTCTTGGTAAAGACAGGAGAATAGTTTCCCGTTGCCTTTTTCACAGTTGCTACCCAATACTAGAGAGTTTAGTCTACCCTACTATTTAACCCATAACTTTCATGCCTTTTCTAAAGACATTAGTGCGAAAGTGAACGCAACAATCCAGGCCAGAATTTGAATTCGGTTCGATGATTTCACTTTCTGCGCCGATAACCGTTATATTACCAACATATATTTAACGATAGCCGATATGTCTGTCTGTGTGTATCTACCTATGGTGAATGAATCATACACAAATATATAAGCGCTCACTCATATCCACGATAAAGAGAGAGAGAGAGAGAGAGAGAGAGAGAGGGAGAGAGAAACAAACAAAGAAGTAGAGATTTTTCACACCTCAGCACATACCTTAATTTATGTAGACTCATATACACGTGTGCATATAGGAAGAGATGCAGATCTACTAGTTGACTCAGAATACAAAATGAAAGCTTTTATATCTGCCTTGTTCGTGCGCCATCAATATTACATCAATTAAAAGGACATGCGAATATATTCTCATTTGATACTTTCCAGTTTTGTTATATGACTCATTTCTAATGGGCAGCTGTTAATCTTATAATTCTTAATAGAAACCAAGATACATAGATTGACAAAATAAAAACGTCAGAATAGATACCTTCCCAACCACGACACACAGACAAGGAGAGAGAAGAGAGAGAGAGAGAGAGATTGAGAGTGAGAGAGAGGCATTAAGATAACTGCATAATTTCGACTCTGTATATGCAAATAAGCGTAAATCAACATAAACGTTATATTTAGTGGGTATATGTGTTTGTGTAGACATGTCGCTAGGTTGATAAATCGAAAGAAAGAAATTGTGCCTCCCGATAGCAACCAATTTTCGTGGGTTTAATTTTTGGCTTGAAAACAGTTTCTCTACTTAAGAAAGGAATGTAGGTTTGATTCCTGTTGGAAGACATTTTATTTTTTAAGTTTTCTCGATCTCTAAGCCGCTACGTATTAATTTCAATGTTTAGGAAGCAAAGATACCTAATGAAACACGTGTAGACGCTAATTATAAGGTTTGTGGTAATGAGAAATAATATTGAATTAAAAAATACACTTAAAATAAGTATATCTAAGATTTAATTCTTATTTAATGAGTACAATTTGTTAAGACCCAAGAACACAAATATGAGGTACCCAATGAGGATCGAAATTCTCAGTAAGAATTGATTGGCTAAACTAACATTTTAAGCCAAAGAGTGCTTTATCATGGTACGGTTGGAATTACTTATTTAAGGAAGACCATGGGTACGGTTGGAATTACTTATTTAAGAAAGGCACTTTTTTCCTGTCGGGTCTTCTACGAAGATCTGCTAGCTTCACTTTCCTACCCGAAACGTAAGCAATAATCATTTTTTAAAGAATTTTTTTTATTCGACATTATTTCTTAGTACTATAATCATTATTCTTTTAGTGGGTACACGTGTTTAAGTTGGCATGAATTTTTATCCCATTTTTTTTTTCTAAATAAAAACAGAGATAGCAACTCGTCAAACTGAAAAAAAACCCACCTATGATACATGTTTCATCCTTCGAAAAGAATTCTTCAGAATAAAATGGTTTTATCGATAAAATCTAAAGTCATTATTAGTTTGAATATAATTTATTATACATGAATGGAACGATAAAAAATAAGGAACATTGATTACAATTCTAAATCGAGAAAATATTGAAATGTTGAAGATTGTAAAATTGTAATCGATGTTTGATGTAATTCTTCTCTCGCCTAAACTGTTTGTCATGAAATATTTAGGTTGATCCTAAAAATTGTATGAATCTTAGATTTTGAGGTCTGAGTGATTTGAACTTAGGAATTCATGAATCGGAATCAAGAATTTAAAGGTTTAGAGTTTGGAGTTGTCCTATAGTTAATGGGAGACGAGAAATAATACTTTATTATTCAAATTATTTTTCTTTCTTATTTCTTTAGATTAAGTGCTCAAGAGAAAGAATAATTGTTTTTTTTTTAATATTATTAAATTTTTATGAAAGGTCCAGTCTGCTATGTATTTCGACTTCAATCATTTTCCCACCGCCGTGGCTTGGCTTCTCTGTGTCTTTTCTATAAATATTTTCATGGCATTTGTTCTAATGAGCTTGCTTCCTTGGTACCTTGACCACATGAATTTAAGCGCAGTACTAGATTGACAACTAGGTCTAATCGTTTTACTGTTGAAATAACTAGATGTAACCGTAAGATATATTCTAATAGTTTCTTTTCTCGCATTTCTCGCCTGTGGAACTCTCTTCCTGTTTATGCTTCTCTGTCACATATAATGTTTAAAAATCTAAATGTAACTTTAATCACAATCTTCTGTCTTGCCGAAACATGCTCTTGTCCTTTCTCTTCATTAAAATATTCTCATTCGCTTTCACTCCCTTACATCTTAGAGGCATTATGACCTTTCTTGGGAGAAATGATTATATATATATATATATATATATATATATATATATATATAAATATATATATATAATCATTTCTCCCAAGAAAGGTCATTAATCATTTTTTTTTCATGAGAAATGATTATATATATATATATATATATATATATATATATATATATATATATATATAATCATTTCTCCGAAGGAAAGTGATGTGTGTGTGTATGTACGTGTATATATATATATATATATATATATATATATATATATATATATATATATGTATCTGTCATAACTACACTACCTCTTTACCTGTTACGTCAGACATTCAGCTGAGTCTGTTTCTAGAAGTAGTAGAGATCATTGCATTGCTGTCTCTAAGTTTTGGCATTTCAGTTTAAATATAATTGCAGATTTATTCAACGAGAAAATGTTCTACTCACGTTGTGAAGACGGAAAGAGAATAGTGAGAAGACCGTGGAGATTTAGAGAATTCTTTTTTCACCAATATTTCTTAAAATATGAGAAAAAGAATATTGTTATCAAAAAGAATTTCCAGTCTGTCAGATTTTTTTTAATCTCCCACCTTCGACACATGTGTCTGTTTTGCAAAATCGAAATTCTAACTTGGATATGAAGCCGATGTAATTAGTGAAAAGATGATCCAGCGAGACTCATGACCCGCGTTTTCTATATTCACTTGATGCTGTCCAGACGACGAGGCAAATTAGCAGGCACATACGCACATGTGAATGGAATTAGGACGTTTTGAACACATCACCTTTGAAATGAACCCATTAATATGGCTCTGTATACATCAACATTATTTGTAGCTGGGCTGACATTTAAATAGAAAAAGTACGGAGACGATTGTATCTTGATAAACTTAGATCTATGTGGCAGTATATGCAGTACATAGTTATACACACTTGCAGATTATATATATATATATATATATATAATTTCCAAGAGGATAGAGTTCTGTGTACAAGACAGAGCAAGAATATAATATAAAAGGCTTAAACACTAATATTCCATGGTTATAATTTATTACATTGGAATCGTAATCACGATCCAATTCATCAAACCTACAAATTCAAAAAGAAAACAGATATTTTTGTTTTCTTTCACACACACACACATATATATATATATATCACATTCACACGATTATACACGTTCATATATATTCTCAATAACACACGGCGAAAAGATGCGTATACAAACTCACTTTTTATTACAATCCTTGCATTCAACACGCGCATGCGCACACAACGCCGTGTACACAGCACGTGCATTTGTCGTCCTCTTTGTCATCAAGTAATGAATGACAATGTAGCTATTACAAATCATAGCTAATCCTTCGCACGTGACTCAATCAGCCAATTTCCCTTCAACAACACCCACCCACCCACGCATACATGTATACGCGTGCCTAAATGGCACCTGAGTTCCAGACAGCCAGGTGGTGTCCGACACACATCATTAAACGTTCAGGTACGTTGACTTAAAAAGTATGAAAAATGTCTACAGAAATGACGCATTAAATGCTTAAATAAAAAATAAAATTTGAAAGCAATAACCGAATGAAAGCAGAAAGGAATAGAAAAGAAAGGAAATGGAGAAAAAAGGGGGGAAATAAAGCTGAAAAGTGGGAGAAATAATTGAATGAATGAAATAATGAATGAAAATGAACTAAAGAAAGAAATTCAGAATAAAAGTTTTAAAAAATGTCCCACCACCCCACAAAAAAAAAAAAAAAAAAAAATCACTCGCCTCAAAAATCAGAAAGACAGAAAGATGTTAAAGGTTCAATAAACAAAAATTTCCTCACCAACTTTTGTATATTCATTTTATTTTCTTAATTCAACAAAAAACAAAAAAGAACAAAGCCTCTCACAAATGGACATACGTTTTATTTCCCTCCACATAGACTGATCAGCATGACGTCATTCTCCCACTGCTTAATACATGAATTCATTTACTGCGCCACCTGGTGTAAGGTTTCCTTACTTTCATTATTTGTACAAACGCCTTTCACTCGATAGCCGAGTGTAGAGCTGATTTCGGCTGTAGGACTGATACCATCTTGGATTCATATTGTTTATATTTTGTTCGTTATGAACGTAAATCTGAGTTTTCATCAAATTCATTAAAATCTATGCCGCAGTTATTATTTATGTCTTTTGAAAGCATTACATATTGAGATAAAGAAACAAAACCCAAATAGGAATGAGATATTCTGTTGAAAGAAATCACATCAACCTTGTATGATTTTTACCTAAAAATTGTAGAGAAAATTAATCAATTTCTAATTTTTCTAATTTCTCGGAGCACGAGAAAAGAAAATTCTTTCTGATAATCAAACAAATTTCATCGTGGTTGAGTCGTTTTTGTACTTATAAATAATGAACAATAATAAGAAATTTACATAATTTCAAATAGATCCAGAGACGGATATGTAATGTGATTGGCCCTGATCTGGCGTCTCGCCTACAGCCACTATCTCACAGACGCGCCGTTGCCTCTCTCTGTCTCTTCTACAAATACTTTCATGGCAATTGCTCCGATGAGCTGCTTTCCCTGGTCCCCAGTCTCCATGAATACAAGCGCCTTACGAGGCTGGCATCTCGCTCTCACCCTTACACTGTAGAAACTTTAAAATGTAGCCGTCTCTTCTACTCCAATAGCTTCATACCTCGCACCTCTCGCCTGTGGAACACCCTTCCCAATTACTGTTTCCCTGATAGCTATAATCTCCAACTATTCAAATGTAATGTCAATCGACATCTCCAGTTACCTTGATCTACACACTACCCTTCCCTTCATCCTTTCTTCTATCATTCCTATCTGCTCTTGCTACAAATCTTCTGCAACCCCCTGCATCTTAGTGGCTTCATGCTTGGGTTGACTCTACTTTTATATGCCGTGTCCCTTCAGATCATGAACTATCATTGCTCCCCTCATCTGTATATCTTTATGTTGTTCTAAGTAACATTTACTCCTTCATCATTCCTGTTTATTCACACAAACACGTTTAAAGTAGGTTATACACTGTTTCTCTTTGCATTCAATAGGTCTTATGAGCCTTACATTCTCTAGGTCCTCTTTCTTCTTTATATGTTCCAGGTATTTCAACTGCCTCTTTCTAATTATAAATACATTTCCTTTTAGTGCCTAATTTTCTTAAGATTTCAGCTGGTCTCATTTGCTGACGGCCAAGCATTTTGTTAGTTCTTTTTTCTTGCTATCCTTTACTACTTTATCTCAGATTGCTTTCAGTTTTCATTCTGAATATGCTATCAGCACAGTGCCATCCGCGTATTAATTTGGCAAGCTAATAACGAAAGTAAATTTATTGATAAATTGTAGATACACACATGCACACATATGTGTATGTGTATAGAATATTAATACATATAATTCTCTCGTTCATCATTGTTGAACGTTGACACTATTAGAATAATAGAGATCTTTCTTGAACTGACAACCCTCAATTATTTGAACGTGCATTCAAAACAAATATCGTCTGCTCCTCTCCATTTCTGCTTTAGGGGATTTCGACAGCCGTGGTGTATTCACGCATCACTTGGCAGTCATAATGGGCATGCGTCTCTGCTGCTGTGTTGAAACAACGGAACGGCCGTAAAACATGCTGGGCCTGATGGTGCATTCTGGGTAAAACTAACATCAGTAAATTGTGTGTACAGCAGAATGATAAAGTTCAGGAGAGGCTAGTAGGCAAAATATGAGGCTGGTAATGAAAGACAAAGGTTTTGAACAAAGATGAAACAGGGTCAGTTGCAGAAAAACTACCAGCATTTCACGTTATTTTCCACTTCATATGTGTATATATATATATATATATATATATATATATATATATATATATATATATATATATATATATATATGTGTGTGTGTGTGTGTGTGTGTGTGTGTAGAGAGAGAGAAAGAGAAATAGAGAGAAATGAGAAATGTCCTGAAGATTGCGTTCAAGCATGGAACAAACTGCCGTCACTCAGTGTGGACCTAAGGGCCCGCTTTTATATTTCATGTTTACATACGTCTATCTCTGATACTTATAAACTTAAATAGACCATACCTTAAAACTATATTTTTATCATCTATCTATCTATCTATCTATCTATCTATCTATCTATCTATCTATCTATCTATCTATCTATGCTTATATATATATATATATATATATATATATATATATATAATTATTTATTTAAAAATATGATTCCAACTCGCTACATAAGAGGTCTCATGTTTCAAAACAAGAGCCGAAAACTTCAAAATAATATTTGAATTAACTTGAGTTAAAGTAGGCTCTGTTCCATCTTCAAGCGAAATTTTTTGGGAATGACTTATTTCTGAAATTTACGAGTTTTAATAGTATGGTCAGAATTGAAATCAAAAATTTCCATGGTAACATCAAGGGCGGATTGTTTAGAATCGGCAGGGGTGGGGTGTTAATAATTTGTATAGGTATAGAGTTACTTTCATAGATGCCGGGTCACGGTAAGGTGGGGGGGATAAATTTACGACGGAGGAAGTTTTCGCATAGTCTGGCTTGAGCGTCTACGGAGATTTATTTATTTTAGCTAAAAACACGCATACAAAAAAATAATTTTAAAATCCATAGCCCATATACATAGTTTTAATAACCTACAAAAATTGATAACCCTTTATGATGTCGTCAAACAACAAACGTTACTGCCTTTTCATATACACAAATCCCGTTCATAAAGAGATATAATAAAAGAATATAATAAAAAATAAATAAATAAATCTCCGTAGACGCTCAAGCCATTATTAACAACCCACCCCTGCCGATTCTAAACAATCCTCCCTTGATGTTACCATGGAAATTTTTGATTTCAATTCTGACCATACTATTAAAACTTCGCTTGAAGATGGAACAGAGCCTACTTTAACTCAAGTTAATTCAAATATTATTTTGAAGTTTTCGGCTCTTGTTTTGAAACATGAGACCTCTTATGTAGCGAGTTGGAATCATATTTTTAAATAAATAATTATATTTATGCTCTACTTTCGTATCGAGCACTATTTTTTAAAAATAATTACAAAAATACTAAGGAACTTTGGATTATTTACCAAACCAGTTTCTTTCCTATTTTCTACAATATTTTCACACACACACACACACACACACACACACACACACACACACATATATATATATATATATATATATATATATATATATTAGTGGTAAATATACACATACATATGCAATCATATATTTAAAATATATAAATATATATACATACATACATACATACACATACATATATATTTGTATAAAAATATATCCAAGAGGATAGAATCCAGGTAGAACTCAATGTCCGGGACAGAGTAAGGATATAATAAAAAGGCTTAATCACTAATGGTCATAATTTATTCCATAAAAAATAAAAAAGCTTAAACACGAATATTCCATGGTCATAATTTATTCCATTAGAATCGTAAATACAATCCAATTCATCAGACCTACAAATTCAAAAAGAAAACAGAAAAAACAACTCCGGAAATAAAAAATAGAATTGACAGTGTAAGTATGAGAGTGTGGGACGAATGTTAGAGCTAATATTACAACTAATATTATATATATATATATATATATATATATATATATATATATATATATATATATGTATGTGTGTGTGTGTGTGTATGCATATATGTATGCATGTTTTAAAACTTAAAACATATTAAATCACTTAAATAACCCTAGCTTGCAGAACACGAGTTCCGAATTGATATCTACATGTATCCATAAATTGCAAGCACCTACCCAAACACACTGACCCCGATTAAAAGAGATTGCAAAATAGATTTTACGAATATTAAAATAATATAATATGCAACATCTTTTAATATTCTTCACACCTTTAATAACTTTTCTTATATATCTATACGCACATAAAATCCAATATTACTGTACTCGATTAATTTATAACGTGTCTATATATATTACTTTACAGGTGCATTAGATATATAGTCCCGAATTATTTTTTATTTTTTAAAAATTTAAACTCTTATGTGTTCTAGTTTAAGGTAATTGTGTGTCTCATCAGTGTGTCTAAACGTCCGATTGCGTCAAGTCAGGATCGAAACCCAACAGATATTTCATGCTTAAATGCAATCGCCAGGCCATGACGATTGCGTTTAGGCATGAAACAAAGTGTTGACGTTAGATGTTGACCTCAATGTCCACTTTTATATTTAGATACGCTCTAAAGCTGATATCGAACACTTAACTTTTAAATATAGCATACCTTAAAACTGAATGTCCTGCACAGATATAAATAAATCGATCTTTTTGTATGAAATATCTTGAATTTCGAACTTTCAAATGAATAGTCACGCTGAATTTTGAAAGGATAAAATGTCTCTTAAAATTGATCAAATAATAAAGAGAAATGTTTAATTTCAGAACTTGCAAAAATGAAAGAACGCTAGAAATTGCAAAAATGATTTTTTCGTAAATGCGAAGAAATCTTTTGATGATCCTAGACGACACTGCTATAGGTTGGATAAATTTAAGAATTTGGCTTTGTCTTGATTCTGTCGTGTATCAAAAGAGAAGTAATAAACATTTGTATCTATGTAGATTTCTATTTATATTTTGGATATGTAGATATGTCATGATATTTGTGTGTACATTTGTATTTTATCTAAAATTATTTATTAGATGAGTATGCTTGTATTTAAATCATTATTATATTTTTGTGGTTAGAAGAGTGTGTATGTGTTTTTGTATATGCTCGTATATGTGTCTATATTATTTTATTATTTTATTTTTTATTATTTTTTATTTTATTTTTAAATAAAATGGTTTGCTGCACTATCATTATAGTATGGTATAAATATCAATATTTAAATCATGAAACGCTTAGTTTTAAATAAGCACCTGACTATTGCGTCGTGCATGAAACCCAGAGTTGTGTTACTTGTGAGGAAGCGATTTTTGGCCGTTGTGGCAGCACAAAAGTGTTAAAAATCACCACATATCAATCCCTAAATCAAGTGGCAAAACAGATCAGCAGGCCTCTTTTACAAAATGCATCCATAAGAAAAACCGAAGGAAATGAGCGAAAAAAAATACATAAAAGCGATTTTTCAACTATTCTTTTAATCGTCGAAAACCAATCATTGGTGGGCCAAACAAAGGCTGTAGGATTATTAACAGAAACCACTCTCACATGTGACAGTGTTGTGATATTTTAAGTTGGAACTATAGATGCTATAGTGGTGGATACGTATCGAATTCCAGATACTATTAACGTGTCAGCTGAGACATACTGTGGATTTTTGAAGGTACACGAAGAGCCATAGTTCAAGAAGAATTCAAATAATTCCAGAAAGAAGATCATTTTTAGGCAAGACAATGCTCCAGCACAGTCGATGAAGAAAAGTAATAAATATATCTATAAACCTGATTTAAATGACACTCGTTTAATAAAGTGGCTTAATATTTCTCTTAACGTTAACCCGATTGAAAACTTGTGTAAGATTCTGAAGAAGAAGGTTTAATATTTACAGATGGCAATTTATCAACAAAGATGTATATGGGAATGCAGTTCTGGATGTTGTGCCATCTAGTTCATATAAAAATATACATTTAACAAAATTAATAGACGAACAACCCTTAAATCTAGTTTCAAAACAATACAGGCTATACATCCCACTTTAACTTTATAACTTTGTCGTTATTACAAGAACACATTATGCAAACAACTAGAGTTTATTGATACCTTTGCGACACTTGAAAAATATTTGTCTTCGTAAATATTGCGTGGGTTCTATAATTGTGAGTTTAAAATACAACGTAATATTTCTTAGAATTTCTTTAAACTTGCTAATGACGTGACATTTGGAGAATTGGCAAAAATTATAAAATTATCGCCCTGTTGTAAGAATGACATGTATAATAATATGCATAGCTTATGCATATTTCATGTTTATTAATAGTTCAATATTTGCATAAGTTCCTTCATTAGTTTTGTAAAAATTAAAAAAAAAAAAATAAAAGTGGCTAATAATTTGATATGCAATTTATTTTAACGAGATCTCTAATCTACATTAAAGCTTTAAGGGCTAATTACTCATTTTTCCGTCTGCTATTGTGACTAGCTAATCCCTACTGCAGATGTCTGCTCAGGAACATTTGCATTTCTTCAACACCCACAGAGCCAACTTGTTGGTTATATTACGACTGTAGTGAGAGGGTCTTAGCTAAAGGGAGAGAGCCTTTTTGACAAATCGACCATAGTGTGAGTCAAACACGCATTTCATACTTCTAGGAATGCTTACATTCTAACCACTCGACCAAGCGCCCACAGAGAGAATATAACTTATTTTAAATCACTCCAGGGACCAGTAGATGTACAACTGGGGAAATAAGTGTATTGTCATTTGCTTCGAATTTATATATAAGTTTAAAATATGCAAGAAATAATCCTTTTGTTTTTTTAGACTTTCTATAGTAAAGGTTAAAAATTTGTTGTTTGACACAAGTATGTAAATTTATTTTCCATTCTTATAAAAATGCTATATTGATGTTTTGATATGAAAATTCATATCTAATCAATTGATCGATGTTTAATGAGTGCTAGTTTAATATTATGATAGCATCCAGTATTCATTTTTATTATGATCGTATTCAGTCTTCATTCTTATTATGATAACATTCATTCTTCATTTTTATTATGATAGAATTCAGCCTTCATTTTTATTATGATAGTATTCAGTTTTCATTACTATTATGATAACATCCCGTCTTCATTACTATTATGATAGTATTCAGTCTTCATTTTTATTATGATAGTATTCAGTCTCCATTACTATTATGATAGCATTCAGTCTTTATTTTTATTATGGCAGTATTCAGGAGCAAGGAGGTAATATTTTCAGCTTTAGTGGTTGATGCGTCACTTTATAATAAGCAAAAGAGATTTTCTAAAAGTCGTGTTTAAATTAAAGTCTATATACACAGCCTTGGAAACTCATTTATAGAAAGTATTATTATTCCAATATTATCTTTGTTTTATTTTTATATTAGAAGATTTGGCTAGATGCGATAATAATCCGGGTAACTTTATTTTCTATTTCTTTTTAGAATAGACAATGGGACTTATACTAAGTTAAAATTTAATGTGATAGGGTATAGCCAAGTGTGATCCAGGTCTCCTTACCTGTTATCTCCCCACCCAATCCTTCCCTCTGTTTGTGTCGTCTTTTTTTTGTGTTATCTGTAATAGGAGTAGGTAGTCTCTTCTACCGCCCGGTCAACACTCCTCCCCCTTCTATTGGACATGAGTAGAGGCTTACACCTTGTTTCTTGTCTAGGAAGGGGTTCCCGGTACTCTTTCTCTCTCCGGCCTCTGTATTAGTGCAGCTCTGTTTCTCCCGTGATGTGAGCAGTCTGTGGCATCACCTCTTCATTCTGAGGGTACACGGTTGACAGTTCTCTGGTTGCTGTTTCCGACTGGTAGTTAGGAGCCCTAACTCTTGCGTAGCGTCTTGAGCGGTCGCTCTGATCAACAGTTGTATAATACCGGGGTATTTGTAGTGCCATGTCGCGCATGGAAAGGTGTCCCTGCAGTCACCTCCGGTGGGCAGCCCTGAGGCCATATAATGATGCAGATTTTGCCAACTCCTCTCTGCCTGCGTCACGGTCGAAACTGTCTGTTTCTTTTACTTCAGGCCTTCTCATCTTACAAACAAAATTCAACATGAGTTACAAAAAACGAAATATTAACCCTAAACCGGCCTCTTAAAAACCACCTAAATCCCTCAACATTTCGTTCTCCAACATCCAGGGCATTAGGACAAATTCTGACGTCTGGAATCTTTCCTCACTGCAAACGGCCCGGATATACTGGCTCTCTGTGAGACAAACCTTGTCTCGTCTATCCCCTCTTCTGATCTCTCGATCCCCGGCTATCTTCCTCTCCTCGGAAAAGACTCTCTAACCCACATGCACGGTCTTGGTGTCTACGTCAAGGAACATCTCCCTCTGGCCAGAGAGTCCTCTCTCGAATCGCCAGACCAGTCATACATGTGTCTCCGACTCTCTCTCCTCAATGCGGTAAGCTATCTCTTCTTCCTTTACCGCTCTCCATCCTCTCAAGACTGTAAGATACTCGATAGCATTTCTGACAGCATAGACAAGGCTCTCTCCCTCCATCTGTTTGCTCACATTTTTGTGTTTGGTGACTTTAACGCCCATCACACTTTGTGGCTTAAGAATGCTACTACTGACCACGCAGGCATTCAAACGCTCAATTTTTCAATCTCCCATTCCCTCACACTCGTTTTGCCTTCAACCGGGAAGGTAAAGCCTCTCTTCTCGACCTGTGCTTTACCTACATCCCCGAATCCTGCAGCGCCTCGCAACTCTGCCCTCTTGGTAACTCTGATCATGCAGTAGTATCAGTTAACATCTCCTTCAACTCCACCCCCTATAAAGAACATCCTACCACTAGAACTTCGTTCTACTATCAACGAGCTGACTGGGACGCGTTCCGTGATTTCCTCCGCGATGTCCCCTGGGATGGAATCTTTAAGCTCCCCGTCCAAGAATGTGCTTCTGAAGTCTCTTCCTGGGTTAAAGCTGGAATCGACGCTTTCATCCCATCAAGGAAATATAGGGTCAAGTCGCGCTCCTCCCCCTGGTCCTCGGCTGCTTGCTCAGCCGCCATCGCCCATAGGAACCACTACTTCTACCTATTCCGTAGCGACATGTCTGACTGCAATAGACGTCTCTTTGCCTCCGCCCGTAACGAGTGTAAGCGTGTCCTCAACGATGCTAAGTCACTATTTGCGGCTCGGATGAAGGAACGTATTGCATCTCGCAAATTTAGCTCCAAAGATTATTGGCGTCTCTGCAAGAGCGTATTGAACAATTGCAAACCCTCTATACCTCCTTTATTCAACCAGTTCGAAGTCCTGACCTCCTCTACCGAGAAGGCTGAATGCTTTGCTCGGAAATTTTCATTCAACTCGACGCTCGACTCTTCCGGTGTACCCATACCCGACTTCCCTCTTAGAACTGAGGTCATATTGAGTGGGTTAAACATAACCCCATCTTTGGTACTGGGCGTTATCTCCAATTTAGACCCCAACAAGGCTAGTGGTGGAGACGGGATACCAGCCATTGTCTTGAAGAAATGCGCGCCTGAACTGGCGCCCGCCCTTTCTAAACTATACAACTATTGCCTCAAGGAATCTTGTTTTCCTGACTGCTAGAAGTCCTCTTCGATCGTTCCTGTCTTCAAGAACTCCGGCGACCCCTCTGACCCTTCCAACTACCGTCCTACCAGTCTCCTTCCCCTCTTCGGCAAAGTCTTCGAAGCCCTAATCAATACCGGGGTGGTTAACCACCTCACATCCCATAATCTGCTCTCAGACAAGCAATTTGGTTTCCGCTTTGCCCGATCTACAGCCGATGTGCTTACGGCCATCACTGAAACCGAGCCGTGGCACTAGACATTTCCAAAGCATTTGATAGGGTTTGGCATGCCGGCCTTCTTCGCAAGCTCCAGGGTTATGGCATTACGGGTCGATTATATAACCTAATACGATCATTCCTGTCAAACCGTAAATTGAAGGTCGTTCTCAATGGATTCTCCTCCAGTTCCTATCCCACGAATGCAGGAGTTCCTCAAGGCTCCATTCTAGGCCCCACTCTATTCCTTATCTACATAAATGACCTTCCTGACGCAATAATTTCCCAAGTTGGCATCTACGCAGATGACACCACAATTTATTCCTGCTTCAAAAACAAATCTAGTCTGACAAAACTCGCCTGGCCGTACGTCTCGAAAAGGACCTCCAGTCGATTGTAAACTGGGGCAGGAATTGGCTGGTCAACTTCAACGCTTCCAAGACAAAACTGCTCTCTATTAATCACCAGAGATCCTTCCCTTCCCTCCATTAGAATGTTTGACGCTTAACTTCTCGAGAGCAACTCTCTACGGCTTCTCGGTCTCACGTTGACTGCTGACCTGAGATGGAATAAATACATTGAATCAATTGCCTCGTCCACTGCAAGGAAAGTTGGCTCCCTGAGCTGCGCCAGGAAGTTTTTCTCCCCGGAGTCGATCCTCCAGATCTACAAATCAACAATTCGCCCTTGCATAGAGTATTGCTGCCATATATGGTCTGGTGCCCCTTTTGTTTGCCTCGGGGTTCTTGATAGGCCCCAGAGGCGGATATGCAATGTAGTTGGCCCTGCCCTGGCGTCTCGTCTACAGTCACTTTCTCACAGACGCACCGTCGCCTCCCTCTGTCTGTTCTACAAATACTTTCATGGAAATTGCTCCGAGGAGCTGCATTTGCTGGTTCCCATACGTCATGAGTTCCAGCGCCTTACGAGGCCGGCATCCCGCTCTCACCCCTTCACTGTCGAAACTCCTAAATGTAGCCGTCTCTTCTACTCTAATAGCTTCATGTCTCGCACCTCTCGCCTGTGGAACTCCCTTCCCTTTTCCTGTTTCCCTGTGAGCTATAATCTCCAGCTATTCATGTGTAATGTCAATCGACATCTCCAGTTGCCTTGATCTATCCACTACCCTCATCCTTTCTTCTATCACTCCTATCTGATCTTGCTCTAAATTTTCTGTAACCCCTTGCGTCCTAGTGGCTTCCCGCCTTGCTTGGGGTGAAATGCTTAAAAAAAAAAAAGCACTGGCAATACCGAGAGAGTATCCTTTTATTTCCGATTCAATCTCTCTACTTACTGACTTAGATTGACGGTATGAATAAAATTTGTGATAAAAATCAACTAAAAATTAAGTAAATAACAATGAGAAATTAATAAAAGAACTATTTTATAGATTTTAGATGAATATTCTGCCAATTTCTGGCTAAATAACGAGAAGTAAATGAGCAAAAGATACAATGCGATATTATTTTAATCTGTGTAAATAATAAAAGAAACGATAATAAAAAAAGATTCACAAATAAATGTTTGAAATGAAAAAGATTAATGTAAACAGAAAAAATTTACTAAGACAGACTGCCGAAAAAAAACATCTGCCGAATCTTTTTACATCGATTTCATTATCTAAATGTTGTGATGTAATCGAATAATATGAAAAAGCTACTTCCACTTTATAAAAAACACCAGAAAAATTGTTTAAAATATACTGACTAAATAAAGCAAGAGAAATTGAGGAAACAAAAACTAATTAACAATGATAACTGAATTATGAATTATGTAAATTAAAAAATGTCATTTAAAATCGAGTTTAGGATTGTTTAAAAAATCAATGATTCAAGAAATTAATAAGAACTTTTTTCATGTTCATTTACGTGAATTGTTGATATGTAATTGAAAGTTCAATGGGACGAAAAACGAAATAAGAAATTGAAATTGGTCTATGACTTTAAGGAGAGTTATTAACATATGCAATATTGTTTGGAAGTTCAAATCTCTTCATTTTTATAGTTGATGATTTCAACGTTTCGGCTGATTCATTCTTTAGTCCTCGTCAGGTGTGTCCCTTTATGAAAAGGAAAACCTCTTTGTTAGACAGTAAACTAATGCTTTTATTAACAGCTGCTTTGTCGCGTTCAAACAGTCTGAAGGATCAGTGTATAATTGGCGGTGATGGTAGGCGATATTTTTGAATATGTTAATTCTATTGATATCTCCCCTTACACATATATTCTTATATACCAGGCTCTTCATTTTCACATTTGGCTCTACATTGTGTCTTTCTCATAAAAGATTTGTTTAGTCTATTGCCTTCATTTTATTCAACACTTTCTATCGTATTGAATTTTAATACTTCTGCTTTGTTTTATCTTACTTCTCTTTCTGCCTGCCTGTCAATCTCTCTATCCCTCTCTCTCACTCTCTCTCTCTGTATATATATATATATATATATATATATATATATATATATATGTATGTGTGTGTGTGTGCGTGTGTATCCAGGTACGATGAGAACGAGTAGAGTGCACTTCTAACACTTGTATTTTGCTTTTGAAACCAAATTAATTATTCACTCGCCAGTAATTTACAATCGCCTGAGGAGACACATTGTTATGCATTGAAACACGACTGCAATTGTGTAGCGATTCTTACATGCTTTTGTTGTAATATCCTAAAATAAATAAATATATATGTATACAGTATATATTCCGCGGTATTCAGTGGAAAGTGTTCAATATCGGTGACAGAGCTAGCATATATATAACCACAGGAATATTATTTTAATCAACATAAACAGTTTATATAGTTTTTTTTTTTTATTATTTGTAGAAATCCTTGTTGATTCAATAAAATGTACCTCAAGAAAATTCCAGTTCCGTCATAAAGACCTTAAATTGAAATTTGCTAAAATAGTTTTGTTATAATAGAAAATGAGATGAATATAATTATAATTAAAAAATGTTTTACAAATAAATACATATGCAAATAAAACAATTTATTTTTTATGAATTAGAAGACAGGTGGAAATGAATGATTGTGTGTCTGGAAAAACGCCGATGTGAGAGTCGTGTCTACAGAGCCTAGGGTGTCGGGACTGCTTATTAGCATATATTAATCCCGCTGCTAACATTTTGTAAATTAAATAGATAGATAGATAGATAGAGAGAGAGAGAGAGAGAAGGAGAGAGAGAGAGAGAGAGAGAAGCGCGATAGATAGTGATGAGAGAGAGTAGGGATAGATAAAGAGATTAGATAAAGAGAGCGAGGGCTAAAGAACGTGGGAATAGATTAAAGAGACAGATGTATATAGTGAGGTAAGACATAGAGGGAGAAAGAGGGAGAAATAAAGAGAAAGGGAGAAAGAGAATAAAGAAGAGATAGAGATAGCGAGTTAATTGAAGAGAAACGTAAGCACTATTAACCGGTTCAGTGCAGACAAACGTTAACTTTCAAGAGTGGCGAAAACTGACACAAACAATGGCAGAAAATCTGGAGACATATTGAATGGCTACTGACGAGGAGAATTATCCCTTCGAGCCATCCTTGAGGGAACATATAATTCTACCTTTAAAAAAGAAGCAAAAATCCTTCTCTGACAATGGCAGCTGTAAACTCAATTGGATTTATGAACGACTATTGTGACCAACCTCGTCATTATCATTTTTTCTGATATTTATTCTAATTCTTGATATATTGACCTACATTTAAAAATTGCACTGTGTTTTAGCGCAAAATAGCAGTGGCCATAACGACAAGATCATAGTCGATAATAAGACATTTTTCTCCAGTTGTTCAGGGTTTTTTTTTCGTTTTTCGTCAGCGTTCTGTACGTGATTTTCTTCAAAGTCATGAAGCACCAAATTGTCTTAGAATTTCAAACACTTCCCCAGTATCCAAGATACCTTTAATAAGTAAAAATGTTGTCCTAAGCCATGTCAGTGAGTCCAACTTTAAAAAGAGAGACTAAAAATAAAATAAGTGCAGAAATTTAAATAACTGGAAAATGTTTTAACAGGAGACGGAATAATGTGACACCGAAATCCGAAGGCGAATTGGAATAGCGACAGAAACGAAGAAAAATATTCTCAACTGCTATGTAATACCAATACACTTTTATGGCGGTGAATACTGGACAATCTCCTCACAGAGGAAGAGGAGAATTGAGTCGTTAGAGACATGGTTCTACAGAAGGATGCTGAGAATACCATGGACGAAGCCTGTAGGTAACAAGGAAGTTTTAAGGGAAATGAAAAGTACACTTGTTATTAAAATTGGAAAGAGACATCTGATATTACGGAGACACATAATAAGAAAAGAAGGCTTGGATAATTTGACACGCATAGGATATATTGAAGAGAAGAGGGCTACAGGGAAACGACGGATAACCAACCTAACAAGCTTGTGAAAATGGATGGCATTTTGTACTATTGGAGGAATAGTACAAAGACAAAAATTGCTAAGAGTTACAAAGCATAGAAAGTTGTGGAGGGCTATGATTGTTCACGCCATGAAAGGACACAGCACATGTAGGAAGAAATTGAATGAAGAAGAAAGAGTGGCTGACGAGTATATTTCCATGTTTATGCCTATTATCCTCAATATGTTTTGGTTGGAAGTATATATATACATACAAAATAGAATAGAAGGTAGCATATCAAATGAAATTTGGGTAGAAAGGTTCAAAGGTTGATGACATGTTCTTTTATTATTAGTAGATCTTTTTCTTTTCTGTATATGACGGCCACGTTGAACGAGATTGTATTAAGTTTTCTTTCGATGCCGGCTGTGGTCAATCGATCCTCATCAAATGTGTCCTTCTCTCTTTCTCCCGCTCACCAGAGAGAGAGAGAGACAGAGAGAGAAAGAGAGACAGAGAGAGAGAGAAAGAGAGACAGAGAGAGAGGCAGGCATAGACGTATTACCAATCAATGTATACTGATAATTGTAACTGTCACCAGACAAGACTAAGCAATTAAATTATGAAGAGGTTTTGTCATTCAGATGGACGAGTGTCACTTCCAAAGTTATTACCACTATTTTTAAAAAAATCATCCTGGAACCTTGCCAATTCAAAAGTTAATTTTAACCCCTTCCCTATCTAGTGACAGAATAAGCTGAGGAAGGGAGAATTAATGCATTTATAGAAAATAGGAAGCGTCTACCCCTGACTGTTAGGGATAACGCTTTGTGTTAATTGAAGACAATTATATCGAATTTTGCATATGACGGCAAGTTTGAAAGCTGTCCAAGCTGGATTTTCTGTAAATGGATTCCTTCCATCCAGTAGGCATGTGTGTGTGTGTGTGTGTGTTCGGTGGGGGGCAGTCTCATCAGAATATTTTAATTTCATTTTCTTATCATAGCGACTTTGTTAATCATTAACCAATCATTTCTGTTCATAAAACAAAACATTAAATCTAATGATAAAATATTTACAATATATAAAAGAAAATGTGCTTATAAGCAATAGTTGATGGAATCACAAATTTGAATTCGTCCATGAGAATAAAAATAGTAAAATATTTTCGGACGCTAAACTACAGACAAATTACACTATCCAGGTTAAAAGTTCAAACCTTGCACTTGAAAACAAATTTTAAAAATCAAATAATGGATGCAATCATGTCAGAAGAACATGGTGTGAAAATGAAAGAGAAACAGTAGGAAAATATCATGGTTTTGCTTGAGAACTTTTGAAATTAGGAAATATTAAAGTAGCAGTCGTGTCCATTATCATTAGAACACATCAAAGATCCCGATATAGAGACGTAAAAAAGGGATTTGAGAAAGAATGAAATCATACAGACTATTACACTGATGTAAGCAAGTAGACTGGATACTTTAGAAATCTTGTTTACACTAGACTCCCAAGCAGCAACAACAGCGGTAATAATAATAATAATAATAATAATAATAATAATAATAATAATAATAATAATAATAATAATATTTATTAAAGACCACAAACAAAAACGGTGCCTCCTTATTGATATGGCAGTCCCTGCTGACTGCAATGTATCTTTGAAGATATTCAAAAAGCTGTCAAAATACAAGGACCTTGAAATAGAGGTCTCGAAAATGTGGCATATGGGAACATCAACAATCTCTGTTGTAGTTGGAGCCCTAGGACTGGTTGGAAAAGATTGCAGTAGACTAATTGCAGGGATTCCTGGAAGCCCATGCCTCAAGGAGATACAAAAAATTGTTCTGACAAGTACAGCCCACACTTTACGAAGGGCTCTATCTATGTAATTATTTTATTTTATTTATTTTTTTTTTTTTGTCAGTGAAAAGTGTCATGATGCCATTTCTAACCTTAGGTCCCTGGGTGGGACCCGGAAAGAAATGTGTAAACGCCAGAAAGCAAAGAAAATAAAAATGATAATAATAATAATAATAATAATAACCAAACAAGCTGACGTAGACAAAACCCGTACCCATCAGTGGCTACGTAGTGCAGGGTTGAAAGCTGAAACTAAAGGTTTTATCCTTGCTGCACAGGATCAATGCTTGTTAACTAGGAATTATCAAGCACATATACTAAAATATTGTGTTATCCCAAAATGCAGATTCTGTAATAAATATCCAGAAACAATTGATCATATTGTAACAGGTTGTACGATATTGGCACCCACTGAGTATAAAACTCGGCATGACAGAGTTGGCCAATATCTGCACTGGAAAATTTGCAACTTCTACGGGAAGGAAACTGAAAAAAATTGGTATGAACACCACCCAGACCTGGTTACGGAGATAGGACCTGTTACAATTCTATGGGACTCCACAATACACACTGACAAAACAATCAAAGCCAACCACCCAGACATTGTTATTAAAGACTACAAACAAAAAAAGTGCCTCCTTATTGATATGGCAGTCCCTGCAAACTGCAATGTATCTTTGGAGATATTCAAAAAGCTGTCAAAATGCAAGGACCTTGAAATAGAAATCTCAAAAATGTGTCACATGGGAACATCAACAATCCCTGTTGTAGTTGGAGCCCTAGGATTGGTTGGAAAAGATTCCAGTGGACTAATTGAAAGGATTTCTGGAAGTCCATGTCTCAAAGAGATACAAAAAATTGTTCTGACAAGTACAGCCCACACTTTACGAAGGGCTTTGTCCATGTAATTTTTTGGAAAGTGTCATGATGCCATTTCTAACCTTAGGTCCCTAGGCGGGGCCCGGAAAGAAATGTGTAAACGCCAGAAATCAAAGGAAATAATAATAATAATAATAATAATAATAATAATAATAATAATAATAATAATAATAATAATAATGTTTTATCTTGGTGAATTAAGATGGACTACAGCAAATATCTCGTTCTGCACCATTGATTTGCTTGTCCGTTGTTTTACTGTAACCAAATGGTTATCTCTCTTCATGAGTGACAATAGCCTCATTACCGATTGTCGAGAGGTCGTTTTATTATTAGTTTGAAGGATGGAAAACCAAGGCGATTTAGAAGGTAGATTCTTGGGAACAATCTCAATCGGAAACCCTGAACGGATTGGCTTACCTGCCTTGAAGGTATTTCTAACTGGAACACCACCTGTATGATTATGTGTTGCTTTTATCAAAACCTCTCGTCATGCCATGCATATTTGGCTGCGATACATGTGCCTAGTATACCATTATATTATGTCATTATGGATACATTGGGCTTCTTATTTTTGTATCGCGACGGAATTTTCTTAGTCTCCTGCTCTCTTACTCATCCAATAATAATAATAATAATAATAACAACAACAAAAACGAGGAGAATGAAAAGCAAAATAGGGATAAAATAATTTAATAAGGAATGTACATATTTTATTTTCATATAGTAATAAATTTTCATACAAAGTAGATGAAGTTAGTCTTTTTCTATTACATCACCAGGATTACAGCAACATTTCCAGTTCGGCTAACTAAATGTCTTAGGCATCATCCCATCATGTTTCATACATATTCAATAAGCGTCAATGAAACCTGTCAAACATCTTGCAAAGTATGTTGAGTAGTATGGTTTTCATCTGGGCAGGTCTTATTCTGCTGAAACAAAACATTGCTTATTGTTGCAGGAATAGCAGCAGAACAGGTTGAAAATTGTTCCAGGCGTATATAGAGTCGTTAGGCGTTTTCATCAAAGTTTTGTAACTAATTGGAAACCCAAATTATAATGCTAGGTATTCGACCAGTTTTTTCGTGGGTGAATCTACGCAGCAAGATTTGAATCACACACGAAAACGATTCTCACTTGCATGACGAGAAAAGAAAAAACTACCTGATCCTCTTTCAGTGCCATTGTAAACGTGCACGACAGTGTTGTTGTGTAGGTGAAACTCCCGCTAGAAATATCTCCTCGCAGCCAAGTAAATCATTCCCAACAGTCCATGTTGATACTCCTGAGGCACATTCGATCTGACGTATTACGATCGATCCGCAGTTTGAGTCGGTCTTGGTCAGTTTTTGCACTACATACAACAATATGATCTATAGGAGCAGGAATGTTACTGACATTGAAGCACCACAGTGTGAGGGAATTTTCCGAAATGACTCTTCAACTTCTCAAAGCCTACAATCCAACCCCTCTCAAACGACCCTAATTGAACGCACATGCGTCCCCCTTTTTATAACCCCTACTTAAAATGAACTCTTTCAACATACTGAACCTTAAGGTTCAAACGCTGCACAAATCAATTTTAATCACAAAGTGATAGAAAACTTAGAAAATTTGAACAAAATATCGACTACTTTCTTTCATTCAAAAGCTCTAGCCATACACAGCATTGTATCCGTCAGTGTTTTGTAGTTTAATTTTTATAATATTTTATGCAATCCAATTCTTTTACAATAAAATTGGCATTTACCAATTGATGTTGGTAAAATGTTGATGATATATTTATATGAAACATATGCCATATGAATTTCTGCTCATAATAGAATATCTGCTCTTAATAGAAATATTTACAATAATTTGATGAGGTGAGATTTTATTATGCAAGTATAGAGCTGTCGATGTTATCGTAAATATATATATATATATATATATATATATATATATACTAGTTGAGTTATTGATATTTTTATTTAAGATATATAGGATGAAAGAAAGTCAAAATCTCAAAAATGAAACATTATTGAGTGATGGAAACAATGTTGGAAATTGTGAAACAGTTGATACGCGATCATAGAAAAAATATACATTGAAAATATTGACAAAAACAGTTAAAATCAACAGCTTTAGGAATATCAGAAAAAGAAATTTGAGAAAAATATGTCTAATAGGCAAAACATGGATTGGTCAGTAAGACACTATTTGATGTTGCAAATATAAACAGAGAAAAAAGATGCAAAATATTTTGAACGCTGGCAAAAGACAATCAAACTACCTCCTTTAAGTAAACATCAGAAAGAGGAACTTTTAAGTTGGTTAAAGAAGTAATTTTAATATTAAATATAAAGCTACATTTGATAGATCTGATGCATGTACTAATGGATGGAATAGCATTGTTAATAATAAAATTATAGATACTTTCGAAATTGATGATGGCGTCAAGCTAAATTCGGAAAAAATATTTAAATACAAAGAAAGTTACGAAATGAATCCCAATCAGTAAGTTGGTAATAGAAAGAATTATTATAAATAAGAGATACCTGTCTAATAGACGACTCAAAAGAGACTACAGCGTGCTCCGGATTGCAAATCAAGTAAAGAAGATTGTTGATCATATTTTTTAGGAAAATGAGTAGGGAAATTCATTATTTGACTGAACAACGGAAACTTGTTTGAACACTTGTTTGAGTTTGAACACTGAAAAAATGATAATGCTTAAGCCACTTGACCTGATGGCTGTTAAAATCACTAAACAACAAACTTTTTCGCAGATGAACCTAGAGTGAAGGTCATTTGTATACCGTCAGATATTTTGTCTAATATATCCTATAAAACGAAAGCGTGACGCAAAAACTTTTTTCACTTTGTTATACATCTTTCCACTAACATTTATTTCTTTCTATTATATAGATATGTGTGTGTGTGTGCTTAGCCTTGACCGTTACCTAATCAATCAAACTCTGTATATATATATATATATATATATATATATATATATATATATATATATATATATATATATATATATATATATATATGTGTGTGTGTGCGTATGTGTGTGAGGGCGCATGTGTGTATGCGTGAGTATATATGCTTGTGCGCGTGCGTGCATTGGTTAATAGTTGAATAGGCAATATAAAGCTGGGAGCGAGAGAAAAAATGAGAACTAAAAGTAAAGAACGTGAGCGAGAATAAAAGCTTGTTTAAAATACACAATTCATATCTATCTATCTATCTATCTATCTATCTATCTATCTATCTATCTATCTATATGGCAGTGACTGCAGCGATAGGCCCTTCAGTACACTTGAGCATGGGATAAACGAAGGGAGAAAATGGCAAAACAGTTGTAGTAATAAACATTGCGTTTTTTTAGTCTAAAATGGAAAGGATTCCTAATTCTGTGATGTTAACCACAGCATGAAATTTGTTTACAGGTCAGTTTGGGGAGAAATTAGTTTGTTTTTATAAAGAGAAGTTAATCGATGTAATTTAATGTTAATTTAAAAATAATGAACTTTCCGTTTTGAAAGTTCGAAGTTAAAGGAAAAAATTTAAAAAATCTGAAAAAATAAAAATAACTTTCTATTAAAAAATAAATATTTCTGAGATAAGGTAGTGTAACTATTTACACTATTTACATCGTTCGGACTGTTATCCTCATCGTTATTGCCATATTTACGGTGTTTCGGCCGTTGTACGCTCCGGCTTCCGTCAGGTGATACACGTTGGAATTTCGAACCGAGCACTTTATTTAGCCCACACAGTAGAGGTTGGGGGGGGGGTAGATTGTTCTAATTCCACGTGCCATGCTTTTGGGGGATATCTCATTTTCAGTTAATTCCTTTTAGGGACTTAGCGGATAAAAACGTTGATTGAAGTAATCCAAAAAGTGACTTGACAGAAAGAGTTGGGAGTTCAATACCTGACCACAGCAGTGTGAAAAAAATAGAGTTACTAAAAGGAATTAACTGAAACTGATATATTCAAAAAGGTATGGCACGTGGAATTAGAACACTCTACGCCGGTGGAATAAATAAAAAGTTAAGGTTCAACATTCCAACGTATATCAATCACCTGAAGAAGGCCGGAGCGTACAACGACTGAAACGCTGCGAATATGTCAATGTAAATAGAGTAAATAAAAAAGTAAATTTAGCAAAACGAAAACAAATATGTTACTTGGAACAATAAATATTTGGTTAAATATACGAACAGTTAGTGCGAAACGGATTAAAAATGATTTGTGCAGCTTAGCCATTAAACGAGAATGAATGCTTTTTGTATATCGATATATTGCCGTTTCTGAGGAAGATAAAGTATAAAAAATGAATAGAAACTTCGTAAATTGACTGGAAATTCCTGTTGAATTATTTGTATTAGATAAAGTCATAATAGAAACAAAGATAAAAATAATTCTAAAATACAAAACATTACAAATAAACAAAATGACTGAATAAAAACCCCGTTTAGTGTTCGAAACTAACTTGGCAAAAAAAGGGAACTGAGGCATGATTGAAAGGACGAAATATGCTAACCAACTTGTCATATTTAAAATTATTACATTAAACTCAATTCAAGAATTCACAACCAATAGGATATATACGTGACTGTCATCAACATGACTTGATAGATTATATGATTGTTCAACTGGAGTATCTACATTAGGTAGTTCGTGTAAAAACTTTTGTTGTTCACGCGAGAACTCTTAATTTTAAATATCAGAATAGTAACGTTTCCATTCGAAAAAGCTTAACATTTTATTAAAAATGAAAAGAAATGGCATAAGTATAACAATGTATAGATGAGAAAATTCTGTAATTTAACTTGGTTTAATTAAATTCAGTTAGAAAAATATAAAATTAATTTTCTGGCAAGATTGTAGAGCATCAGATTTCTAGAGAGTCTATTATATATTCTCGTAACAAAATTCTACACTTATAATCTACGCTGTATTTAAAATTGAGCATCTCCAGTTTGAACTGGTCCATTAATGTCAAAATAACGTCCCAGTGATAGTAAAGTTAACGGTTGATTAATTATTTACTAATTACTACGATCTAAATCTGTCAGGCAGTTTGTTTTCGTGTGTCTTCAGCGGTGTAAGATTATGGATCAGTATAATAAGGCTGTTGTCCATGAAACACAGACCGGCTCTGAAAAGAGGCCGGTTTTCTGTGATTAATCGTTCTAGATCCGTTCCTATTTTCCAATTTTGTCGTTTCCCACCCATCTCCTTGAACCATGGCAGGGGGACAGTCACTGTATTGAAAGAATCAGAAATGTGTCCTGAAAGATGGGTCAGACATAATCAATCGAGTCTTTTTAGAGAGGGAATTGGAAAAAATATTTTAGCTACTTCGGTCTCTCCCTTTCTAACCCTCTACTGCTTTTGGCAAGAATATGTGTAACTATATATATATACATACATACATACATATATATATATATATATATATATATATATATATATATATATATATATATATATATATATATATATATATAGAGAGAGAGAGAGAGAGAGAAAGAGAAAGAGAAGAAAGGTGTGTAATGACCCCCAATGACTGGAGAAAGAATTGGTTTGATTTTGTGTATGAAAGAATGCGGAGTTTCACGCTTCTTTTGTTGATTGGTATGTCTGGGTAAAATAGATTATAAATGAAAACGTACTCAGCAAAAGTGAGGAAAATGTTAGAACAGAGATAAAGAGATAGAGGGCGAAAGAGCAAGAAAGAGAGAGAGAGAGAGAGAGAAGAAAGACAAAAAAGAGAGTATTATATATAGATAAATCAAGTTACAGCAATATCTACATATGAATGTGGAGAAGTCAGAAATGTATAATTCGTCAATAAATGGAATGTAAATAATAATAGTAATAATAAAACCTTTTTTGTTCATGAGCAGAGGATCAGTGAGGGAGTATCATGCCTGGATGTTGGGAAGGTTGATTTCTATTTTTAAATTTGAAGTATGACGCAGTCAAGGTGAACTGGGGACCACAGTTCAATACTTGGGAACACTCAATCGGAGACCGTTTGAGTGGACAGAATTACGCGACTAGAAGGCACATTTAACAGGGTCCCACTTGCAAGATTATGCTCTGCTTTTATCAATATCTAAAAATAATTCCCGGGACATGGAACATTAGGAAACTAAATCAGTGTGGTCAGTTAGTAAATATAAAGTAGGAGGCGAACAGGGTGAATATTAATAATTTATGTGTATGAGAAATGAGGTGCTCAAACAATACAGATTTCGTCCGAGACAAACACAGGATCATATATGCAGGTGGGGATAAAAATGAAAGAGGAGCAGAACTGATATTAGACCAAGACATGAAGAAATGCATTTTGGTATACTGTCAACTATCTGAAAGAATTATTGTTGTTAAATAGTAAAGAAAGGCTTTCAATATATCTCTTCATATAGTTTCACCGACAGCACAAAGTACAGAAGAACTTGAAACATTTTATTGTACGCTAGATTAATCCAAGGCTCATTGCAAATCGCAAGAATTACGATCGTCATGGGAGACCTGGATGCCAAAGTAAGCAAAGATAGAGTTAGTGAAAATAGTTGTAAAATTCGGACAAGGAACTCGTAATAAACACGGAGAAAATGGGTCCAATGGTGTAACGCGGGTGATCAGCTAGTAGTCAACACCTGATTTCAAGAACACCCAAGAAGTATATGGAAATGGAGAAGCCCAAGAGGAGAAACGAAACACCAAATCAAGTATATAACTATTAATAAGATTTTCATGAATGCAGTTTTGCAGTGCAAAACATACCCAAGTGCAGCACCTTCCAGTGATATCTAAACTTAGAGTGAACTTATGGAAATTAAAGAGTGCCAAAGAAGCACCTAAATTGCAATACGACAGACTTTTGAATGACCAGAATCGGAATGAGAAATATATCGACAATGAGAAAAGCAAATACAACGGGCAAAATGAAAATGGAAACTCGTTAAAAGAAACTTTAGTAATGTCAGCAATCGAGGTCATACCAAAGAAAAATAAACAAAGAAAAATAATGAATGAGAGATGGAATTCTCGAGATGAAGAAAAAGAGACAAAAAACGATGACAAGATATGGCACAGAATATAGGATTCTGCAGAAAGAAATTAGAAACAAATGCAGACAGGGTAAAGAGGAATGGCTCAACGAAAAATGGACAGAAATAGAAAGAATGTGCATCACAGATAAAGCATATATGCATACAAAATAAGAGAACTAACGGGACAAAAAGCTTTCTCATCAGCAAGATTCATAAAATCCAAGGACGGGACACTGATATTATAGTTAAAATGCATGACAAAAGAATGCATCCGGCAATACACAAAAATATCGAAGGACCAAAAATATTAAGATTTGAAGTGGAATCAACACTGATCAAATTGAACAGAAACAAAGCAGCAGGACCAGATAGAATTGTAATATAGATGTTAACAGCCTTAAATGATTTTGGCATAAACAAGATTAGAGATATATTAAATACAACAGTAATGATATACCAAAAAACAAGTAGATCCTTTTTCATTGCACTGTCTAAAAAGCCAGATGCAAACGAATTTGAGCTCCACCAGTCTGTATGGAGCTGTATAACAAAATTTATCATCCGAATTCTGATGAATAGATTGCGCAGCAGAATTAGACTGGAAATAAAACAAAAACAGTGCGGCTTCCTTAAAGACACTGGAACAAGAAATGCAATATCTGTACTGAGAATGGTATCAGAAAGAGCAATACAAATGCAAAGAGATGTGTACCTGTGTTTTATAGATTATGCAAAAGCCTTGGAATTTCTAGGTAACCTTGACATATTTGGGAAGGATATTAGAATAATCCAGAACCTATAGTGGCAGCAAACTGCCTGCATACGGATAAGATATGCATAAGATGTGCAGATGACACAGACATAGAAAGGAAACAACAAGAATCCCTACAGAAGGTAGCGAAGGAAAGTGAGACACCGGGAAAAAACATTAATTTCAAGAAGACAGAACGCATGGTTGTTAGCAAAAGGAACATCCCAACACGCACCTTGCAAATTGAAGATACCCCAGAATCAAACGAGTAAAATAATTTAAATATCTGGGAAGTGTTTTAACAGAGGACGGAAAGTGCAATACGAAGGGTACAATTGGGTTAGCGAAAGATCCTTTCCAAAAGTTAAGCAAAATATTAAGAGGAAAAATTTCGCTAGAAAAAAAGAAAAGTGTACTGAACTGTTATGTAATATTAGCCCTCCTACGTGATCGTGAATGCTAGACAATGTCATAGATGAAGAAGAGACTTGAAACAACATACATCTGGTTCTAAGGAAGGACGCTAAGAATACTAATGGACGAAACAAGAAAGTTTTAGAGAAAATAGAAACAAAAAGGACATTTATACTTAACATCAGGAAGAGAAACAGTTGAAATTTCTAGGGTGCATTATAAGGAAAGAGAGCTTGGAAAATTTGATACTCACAGGACATATTTAAAGCAAAAAGATCAGAAGAAAACAACGCATAAGCCACCTAGCAAGCGGATGGTGGAACAAGGCTTAGGAGAGTTGAGAAAAAGACAAAATGTATTAAGAGCTACAAAGGACAAAAAATTGTAGAGAGCCATGATCGCCAACGTCCAGAAGGGATACGGCACATAGAAAAAGATCGCGCTATATCATGCATATTTGGATACGATTCATACCATTTTCAGACTAGATAATAGCCGTATTTGGCTTCATATATTTGTATTGAAGCTTCACTTTGTTAGCCTGATGCACTCTCACTTAATAATAATAATAATAATAATAATAATAATAATAATAATAATAATAATAGTTCTTGCTGCATAAGACCAATGCTTGCTAACAAGAAATTACCAAGCACGCATAGCTGAAAAATTGTGTTGACTCCAAATGCAGATTCGGTGATAAATATCTCGAAATAATTAACCATCTTGTATCAGGTTGCACAGTGTTAGCACCAACTGAATATAAAACTCGGCATGATAGAATAAGCCAATATATGCACTGGAAAATTATGTAAATTATATGGGAAGGAAACTGTAAGAAAATGGTAAGAACATCACTCAGATCCGGCTACAGACATAGGAGCTGTAATAATTTTATGGGACTTTACAATACACACAAACAGAACAATGAAACTAATCGTCCAGACACCGTGATCAAAGACAAAGACAAAAAAAAAAACAGAATGTATTTTCTTATTGATATGACAGTCCCTGCAGATTGTAATGTATCTTTGAAGATCTTCAAAAAACTATGAAAATTCAAGAATCTTAAAATAAAAATCTGAAAAATGAGGCACATGAGGATATCAATAATTCTCGTTGTAGTTGGAGCCCTCGGATGGATTGGGAACGGGTGTGATAGACTCATTGAAAGAATTCCTGCTAGTCCATGCCTTAACGAAATAGGAAAAATTGTACTCAAAAGTACAGCTCACACATCATGAAGAACGTTATCTATGTAAAATGTGTGATCTTAATTTGTTTTATTTTATGAAAATGATCAGTGGAAAACGTTATGAAGATATTTCTGACCTTAGGTCTCTGGTTGGGACCCAGAAAGAAATGAATGTACAACAGAAATCAAAGATAATAATAATAATAATAATAATAATAATAATAATAATAATAATAATAATAATGGGATAATTTCCAGACAAGAGGTTATATTCATTAACACATAAACATAGGGGAGAAAAAAAGAAAGCCCCTTTATTAAGTATATTGATACTATCGAAATATTCATTTTAATTTTTATTTGTTTAATTACAACAAACTGCAATCTTCTTCCTCGGGGTATTTTTTAATATCTTTCAGGATTTAACATCATATTCTTATAGAAATATTATCTAATATTCTTCTACAGAATTTAATTATAGTGCAGGAAACTTGAGTAACCTCACACTTTTCTTCAGTTTGAATGTCTTCTGGTATTGTAAGGAAACTGTATAACCAATAACAGCAACGAATTGTAATGCTTTTATACCCTGTCCTAGGGTTGTGTGTGTTTGTGTATGCGTGAAATGAAACTATAGTCAACACTTTTAAAAAGATTCATTCATTCAACTTCTGTGTGGTTTACCCGTAAGGGGTCAGTTTGCATTTTGTATTTTGTCTTTTCAGCCAGTCCTTTACTACTGTAAAGAAATATGAAAAACAAAGGATAAAATAAACCGTCAATATGGAATAAATCTAGATGCGAATCGAGAGCTCAGTACAAATGCTTTTTTGCATTACATGCACAATGTAAATATGCAGTACATCCATACACTCATATATGCATCAATGGTAATGCCTGTTTTTACACGTATTCTGTTGTTCTGTGTTAAATAAGTTCTTTCAAATCGGAAAGGTTTTAAAGTTCTTTACAAACAGCAAGATAAACTAACATTTTGGGGGGTAGAAATCAGAAGAATAAAGGCTTTCATTGGCGAACGAGCATAATCCTTTAGGCGCGAAATATTCGAATTGGGTTTTGAAAATAAATTAACATATATTTGCTGCTTCAGCGAACTTAAATTTGAACAAAGATTTCAAAATGAAAGGAAAGGGGAACAGGAACGTAAAAGAGGAGGAAGAAAAAGTTAATAATTTAGAAAGAAGGGAAAGTGAAAAAGAAATGGTAAACAAAAATGGTTTTAAGAAAATAAAGAGATGGAAATGAGAAAAGTAAGTAAATAACGATGAAAAAAGAAATAAAAATGCAAGAAATAGAATATGGAGAAAAATAAGAAGGTTTAATGAAAAATAAAATAAAATAAACAGAACTGGAAATGAATGCGGATAGCCGGTGGTTAAAGATACAGAAATATTGACAGAAAAATAAAGGAAGACAAAAGGAATGAAAATGAAACGAGAAAAAAATGAAAATGTTTAAAGAAAAAAGTTTGGTTAAAAAAATGGAATGGAATGAGGAAAAGTAAAAAACAAAAAGAATAATAAAAGAAAGAGAAGAAATACAGAATATAGAATTAAAAGTTAAAACATAAGAGAAAACAAAGGAAAAAGAGAAAGAAAGTAAAAAGAAAATAAGGGAAATATTTACTATAGATATTTATAATAAAACGGGTTTAAAGAAAAAAAAGTAGACAAAAAAGGAAAATTGTTCATGAAGAAGACAACAAAAATGATCAGTACAAAGAGAGAGTGGGAGAGAAAATTATAAAATATTTTTTTCTTCCACACTCTTGACATGACACTCGACCATTTCTTGTTTGTAACGAACGCTGTATTTGATTGGCCCGTTCAAACTGGTCTCTGCAACGGAAGTTCACATTTAGTGCGTTCAGCCTTTCTCTTTCTCTCGCGGTTCGTCTAACTTCATCTTTATTTAGCTTTCACTTATTCCATCAAATGTAGATATGATTCTACAAGCAATAAATAAATGACAATATTGTCCCAATCTGTGTTTTATATTTCATTCATATTCTTTTACATCGTTGTTTATTTGAAACAATTTTGATAATATATTATTTGAAATGCTTTCCTGTACCGCAGCACGATTGCCCACGTTTTAATAACGTTTCATATTGTACTGTTGACCTTTATTAAAGTGCATCGTGTTATGTTGACGCTTATATATTGTTTGATAATATGAAAAAAATAATTTATTTCTCTTCTTCCTCTTCACCCCATTGCCCTCATTGCAACAAGCAGCAGTTAATTGTGAGGTTCATTATCTTTTTATATTGTATGTGCTTTGCTATGGCTACATTCGATTTTGAATTCGCTTAGACTGACGGCTAGAGAGTCCCGTTTACCCCGCTATTTAATTCATAGGTGGAGGGAGAAGAGAATTGCCGATTTCTTTTTCCGAAATGTTAACCTAATATAAATTTATGATTTAATACAATATCATCTGTTGTTAAGTAAATGGGGCCTTGCTGACTCAGTGCATCATTAATAAATAAGTGTAATGATATAAACAAATATTTTATATATATCAGTTATATTTGATTGAACTATTTTGACAGGTTTTGGTCTCCGACTCTCGTCTGAGATTTTTACTTCTTGCCCAGGTGTGTTTGAAAAACTGAATTCCTTTATCCTTTTGCACTATTGAGAAAGATTAAAGAAAGAACCCTATTGGCCAGTGTTAATTCGTTCATTCTCAAACACCGAGGAAAAGCCATTGTGTACATTAACAAGTTCCACCTGTTTAAGCAAAACATCAAACACAGAGAGAGATGGGCACACGGAGCGATATATGAGCAAACATGCGTTTACATAACATTCGCACGCGCACGCTCGAGCATGCGCATGTGTGCACAGAACAAAAAGAAAATGTATGAATCTGAATAGACGCGCGGAAGCCCTAATAAACAGAATACAAAGACCTTTTTTCATTTTCTCTTCCAATCGTTGATATAAAGAGATATTGAATACAAGCGACAAACGCAGATATGTGTATGCGCTTTTAGAAACAAAAGTATGCAGCCATAAGTGTGTTTGAAAAATAAATTATTGACAAGGCAGGAGCAAATGAACGTTCAGCTTGGATTTAAACATTGGTAAATAAAAAGTACACTAAAAGACTCATAAATGCAAATATTCGTTGTTAGTTATAAAAATACATGAACACATTTTTATTTTTTTGTATCTAAGTTTTCATATCTATCTTTTTATGTCAGTTTTTATCTATCTGTCGATTATCCTTGCATCCACCTCTACCAGATTTAAAAGAAAAGGTATGATAAGACGGAAAAAAACAGGCAGGTAGCAAAGCATAAAATTAGAAAATATTAAATATTAACTTTAATGCTATAAATGTGATAAAATTTATGAAGAATATCCGTAAACTGTGTTTCAATCTTAACAGAGGTGAAGAGTCTTTATGACAGTAAAGAAGTAAATTAATCAAAATATAACTATTAGAAAATAAATATACTCTCATAGATAAAAAGATGGTTAAAATATTGGTAGATAGACAGAGTTTTTATTAGTTTATTAAAATAGTAGATATATATAATAATATCAATTTGATAGGTAACAGAATGGCAAAATGAAAAATAAATTAGGTGATGTGTTTCGGCCTTCAAAAGGACTTCTTCAGATTAAATAATGTTTTTTCTTGATGAAATCCTACATATGTTGTGGGAAGAAACAAAATACAAATAAACGTCAGCTTTAAGTATACAGTGAGAAAAATTCTGGAACGGGAGGGACGCCTAAGTTTAAATTTAAAAGTTAAATTTCTGGCATCCAGTGTCTCTAGATGCACAACCTTGCCTAGACTTTATACACGAGTATATACCAATGAATCTGGACAGGAATATATATATATATATATATATATATATATATATATATATATATATATATATATATATATATATATATATATGTATGTGTGTGTGTGTGTGTTTTATAATATTTTTTTAATCTAGCAAAATTCATCTGTATACTTTTTCTTTTTCTCTCCATCACCATTGTCTCTGATTATAAGTACAGTATAAAATCTAACAAGAATATTGATATATTGTAAGAGCCTATATGCAAATTTACCGTGGCTGAACAAGCGATCAAATCACTTTCCAACATTTTCGTCTTAGTGGATCATTTTCTCTTTTAATCAAAGCAGTATTTCCTATGTCAAAATTATGATTAATTTCCTTACAGTGGACAACCAATGCGTTTTGTGTGTTGTTTTTTAAAATGTTCCTTTTGCGATGATATAGTCTTTCTTCTTGAGGTTTCTCCAATGTATTCATTCTGGCAATTCCTGCATTTGATAGAGTAAGTTCTTCCTTCAAGTTTTGGCTTGTTGTTATGTTTTTTATTGATTAAGCCTTTGATTGTTTTAAATGTAGTTGTAGCAAATTTTATGTTGAGTTTAGATAAATTCTTTTCGGTTGTAGTTGTGATAGAATTAGAGGATAGAATAATGTATTTTTTATCCGTTCGATTTGCCAGGAAGGACAGCTCTTCTATTTTAGAATATTTAAGAGCCTTTTGTTTCGCATTGAATATAAAATAGTTAGGGTATTGAAGGGTTTTAAAAGTATTTTCAGTATATTTCTCCTCTTCGTGTAAATATTGAGGGCTGCAAATTCTGAGTGCTCTTAAATAGAATCCGGTGATCATTCTGGATTTTATTTTGTTGTTGTGATGAGAATAGAAGTTTATTAAGTCATTTTTATTAGTTGATTTTCGGTGGACACTAAGTTTTAGGGTGCTGTCATCTCGGTGTAACATGATGTCTAACAAAGGTAAAGTATTTTTTTTTTTTTGTATTTCGTATGTAAATTCTATTCTATGTTCGACTTTGTTTAGTTTATCTACAAGATTCAGTAAGATAGTATCACAGGGGACATAGTAATAGAGCATCATCAATATATCGGAAGTAAGTTGATTGTTTAGATAAAATGTTTTCATATATATATATATATATATATATATATATATATATGTGTGTGTGTGTGTGTGTGCGTGTCCTGTAGGCAGGTATTAATAGATTGAATAAAATAAATGAAAATAAGAAACTACACTATTTTTTTTCTTTATTTCAAGGGATCTATTTTTATTTTTCATTCTTTTTTTTTCTTTTCAATTTTAATTACCGTCAAAAATCCGGCCAAGAGTGCACTATTTATTGTTTGATTCGTTCTCTCATCCCCCACTACCATATTTCTTTTCGGATTCTTTTTTTTCTAACTTTTTATGCTTCCAGCATCAGCTCATGTTTGTCATTACGTCACAATCCAAATCTCCATCAACGTTGCCTTGGTAGTTGGCGTTTGTTGGGGGGAAGCCCAGATCCCAAGATTATTGGGACAACAACAACAAAAGAACGACGCGTTAAGCCAGACACTGAAGAGGTAAGAGGGGGGGGACACACAGAAAAAAAACAACATTTTCATTTTAAAATTAATTCAGTCTGTAAATGTAAGTATTTTAAAACTGATACAAGAATAATTATCGTTAGTTGAAGAATAGATCAGCGATCAGTAACCAGATTGCAGAAGAGACTTTTCGATTTAATTTTTAAAAAAAAGTTTTCTTCGAGGAGTCATCTCTCACAAATAAGCAAGAAATCACAAGGTTTCTGCCGGTAACCAACTATTTCCTCCCGGTCATTGTGTGTAGATTATTGTCTTGTGTAAACGCATACAAATAAAAGCAGAAAGGAAAAAGAGGGTGACTTTATTCAAAATATTCTTTATGTCGCATCCACGGCGCTAGGAGAGTTTGGGTGGCTAGGGATTTCAGCTTCCCCCCTCTCCATCCCTTTGCTGTAACAGACAATTAAACAGAAGACTAAACTCGGTCTCAATCTATAACAATGCAATATCATTTATCTAGAATCATTACCGCCATTCATTTTCAAAATAGATCATAAAACGTCAGTTCCTCGAAACATTATCTTCTTTTATACAACATTTATAAGTGGAAAAATCCATAGGTCCCATTTCAGAAAATAAACACAAAAAATATGTATTTAAAAACAAAGAAAAATGCTTACAGAAGAATAAAACTATTTATTTTATGAGAAAGTCGAATAAGAAAAAGATAGAATCAGGAATCTTTAAAATTTATCTATATTAGCACATCCCGCCTTTTAATATCTGACTTAGCATTACGACTTTTAATGTCTGTCTTACCATCATCGTCTTTTGATATCTGTCTTAGACCACCCGACTTTTAATATCTCTTTTAGCATCACCCGAATTTTAACACCTGCCATAGCACCCCGACGTTTAACATCTGATTTAGGCTACCAACTTTTAATATTTGACTTAGCACCCTGACTTTTACTATCTGACTTAGCACCACACAACTTTTAACATCTGATTTATCGCCACGACTTTTTATTTAGTAACGCCGTGCCTGTGTTAAATGAAATTTATCGAACAGAACAATGAAGAGTGAAATTTTTAACAAAGAGACAGAGAAAAAATATCAAATTAGTACTGTGAATTTTTGTTAATTTTCTTTTTACGTTTGGGTTTTAAACGAATGCAGAATAATATGAAGATTGATTGTTAATATAATTCATAAATATATACAGAAAGAAATCGCGATTGGCGAGAAAAAGACAAATATCAGGGAAAGTCAGGAAGTAATTACAATTTATTAACAAATAAATCATAAAAAAAATTAAAAAAAAAAAAAAAATTCGCTCCAATCCCTAAGTTTGTAGCACGGTTTAAATAATGCAATTAATATGCGTGAGTTAATGTATGTATGTGAGTTGGGAGAGGTTCCGAGAATAACTGATTAAAAAACGATAGAAGCTGAAAGTGAAGTGGAATAGAGTAGGTAAATCGACAGAACTGGCAAATTATGAGAGGGTATATGTGACAATGAGAGAATGAGACATGAATAACGGAAAAAGCTATTTAAATAGATATGAATGACCGAATAGATAGATAAACAAAAACAAACAGAGAATACGTATAGATGCACATCTAGTGAGAGATAGTCAGACACACAAATAGTTTTAATTTTTTTAAAATTCCGACATTCAGGAGAATGACTGAAGGAATACCTTTGTTCAGTGTAAAATAGACGCTATTTTCATCGCAATTATTTTGCTAAAATTAGTCTCATGTTCCTTCCTCTCATTTTTTTTCGGCCACCCCGTTCGCAACGTATCTTTGTAGTTGTTTTATTTTCATCTCACTTCGCCGCCTCCTTTTTCGCCGCCGCTCAACCTCACTTTCCCGTCGTGCATCTCTTGTCGATAACGTCTTTTTTTTTTTCCTTTATTTTTTGTTGTTCGTTCCCACCCCACGAATAACACCAGTTTTCCGTTGGAGAATTGACTCGAACCAACATGGTTACGTTCCTTCCCCAAACCAGCCATTCGCGAAGTTTTCATTTTATCTTGTCTTATGTTGTTAGACGATCAAATCGGAGTCTGCGTTTTATCATGGCTTCTTTTATTTATTGCATGGCAAGTATCAAAAAAGAGCTGAAAAAGTTCGCTTGGCAAATAAATTTTGTTTTAAAATCTCTTGACTATTACTCATGTGCTATTTCGCGTTACATCTCTTATGTTTATAGATAAATTTCGCATTCCCTTAAAGGTCAGCCTATTAAAGATTGTGCGATGGAGATACTTTTCAAACACGTAAACACTAAAGTTCACAAGGAACTTTCCACACTGATGTTATTAGCCAAACTATATTATTTATCATAATGTCATAGTAAGCACATTGAACACGAAAGCCATTAGTGAACAAGTTCTTTATTGTCTGCTCTGTAAATAAATAGTTGAAAACGTTATCAACATTAAGGAAATAGCTATACGCCTCTGATAGTGATTTTTGTCTCCAAAAGTTGCTCCAAGAATATTGGTGATTAATAGCGCCTTATACTGTTCATTTTCAGGTGAGACAGAAGACATATTTGACCAAGACTTTGCGAATACTTCTTAATACTATCTCTCACTTCTTTTCTTTTACTAATTTTCACCCAATACAAAGCCCGGGAGATACTCAAGACCTAGTGTTACTATCGAAATGGTATTGATGAATGAGATGGGTGATATGAATGGAATAGAAATTGATAGCAAATGGAGATTATGATTGCAAAGCGGGTAGATAAAGATTGACTCTTGAAGATGGGGCTAGAGTGTTCAGTGTAGTACTGAAGCGGTAGTCTGCCCTACAAAGTGGCAGTTCTCGAGGAAAATTTATCTGAGTGAAATCGCTTCTTATATTTGCAACACAGCAAAAATAAAGGTTATTGGACTCCGTGGAAATAAAGGGTTATTCAACTCCGTGAAAATAAAATTCCCTGTCCTAGAAATAAAACTAACGAGTGGGACGCTTCTGGAACATCGAGAGAGCAGCGACGGATTTGCAACGTCTTTTCATGGCGTATCAACCGGATTAATCTTTGCCTGGTGTTAAATCTTTTAATCTTCCATAAAATCATTCCACAATGAAGAAGACCAAATATTTTTCGAAAAATAATAAAATTGAGGAGATTAAAAAAATAGAAATAAAAATATACAGACAGAAAGAGAGAAAGAAAGAAAAAAGAAAAAGTGAAAATGAACGTTTTCGCGTAAGTCTCTCGTAGTAATATTTGCATAACGCTCAATTATTAGGTGTCCTCTGGCTATGTGTTGAATAAGAAATTGAGATTGGATTCTCTCGCCATGGTTGGTATCCACTATAGGAGGACGGCGAATTTGAATTCAAAACATGTTGTTGTGTCAGTGGGTAGATAGAAGTACCGGGTATGTAATCCTGGCGCAGCATATGGTAGAACCAGTGTAACTTTCCAGACGCCTAACATTATAGAAGCACACAAAACACCGAGTAAGGAAATGTGTTGACATGAAACCAATGGAGTAGACAGAATAATTCCACCCACAAAATTACTACCCATCTTCTAACATGAAGTAGGACAATATTTGAAGATGAGACAAGACAGATAAGCTTAAAACAATAAACGCGTAATGTAGAAATTTGGCAAAGATTTATGAACGCGTGACACACAACGTTAATCTCTCCGCATTCCTGGGAATGCGAAAACTTTTGCAAGGATGTAATCGGGATAGGGTTTCTCCATTAAATGAAATGCAGGTAGATTATTTCAGGTGCATACCTACTACGTCTTTCGATAAACATGTGCAAACCCTCTTATTAAGTATTTACATATGCCCACGCACATACTATATTCTCATTTAGACTTAAGCAAACACATAGACACACATACGCGCAAACGCACGCATGCACACACACACACACACACATATATATATATATATATATATATATATATATATATATATATATATATATATATATATATATATACAGATATATATATATACAGATTCCACTCCAAAGATGTATACTCACTTCAGGAAAGGAAAAACAAAAAGAAATCTTTCATAGTTTTATCAAATTGTGAAACACTGCTTACTGTAGTACGATATTTTCTCGACAGATGGGCATTATCTTTATGGCTGTAGCATTAACAAGTGACGTCTGCAACTGGAAATTTTACCCAACGCTGCCCAAGCATTAGTTGGCCATACTAACAAATGTTTGGAAGCTGATTTTAAGCATCTCTTGTGATTGTTGACCCCAAAGATAACTTGTATTAATCGCGTGATGGCTGGATAAATTTAGTATTACAATACTTATACAAGTTTTTCCTTTTCTGAAGTGAGTATACATCTTTGGAGCGGAATCTGTATATATATATATATATATATATATATATATATATATATATATATATATATATAATTTCTTGTAACTGTAGGCGAAGAGTGGTCAATATCACTGATAGAGATTGAAGAGACACAGAAGTGTGAAACTCTCATCATGTCTACACTCTCTGTATATTAATCTATCTATCTATATCTATCTATCTATCTATCTATCTATCTATCTATCTATATATATATATATATATATATATATATATATATATATATAATAGGAAAAAGAGTCAATGAGAAAATACTTCATCATATATACAAAGAAAAATCAGCCTTGCACCAATGAAGAGTAAATATATAAAAGAAAAACGAGAAATATAATCAGTCGATTGTTGATACCCCCTGACGAGTGGATGGAGTGATTTCTGGAGGGTCCGTCTACGAAACGCTGGATTTGAGATGCCGAAGGTAACACCAGTCAGCTAACTTTATATCTGTATTAATTATATCTATCTATCTATCTATCTATCTATCTATCTATCTATCTATAAAGCGGCATAGAGAAAATACTTCATAATTTTATACTCACAGTGAAGTTTACTGACATATTTGGGAAGTATTCCAGTTCTATTGTAGGTCGGTTTTCTTTTCTATAACATTTTTGTAACTCATGAAAAGGAATTAAGTTGCTTAATGGCCTTTATTTTCTCTGGTGGTTTAGGTCCATTTTCTTTTGTGTTTTGCTGTTAATGTTTTGAAAATTTTGTTAACGACATACATGAACACACACAAACATACAAAGACACACACACACAAACTCACACACGAACACACACACAGATATATATATATATATATATATATATATATATACGTAGGTTGGAAATATGCGATAGGATGTTCTTAATATTTTATGAGTACATCGTGTGATGTAAACATTTCCAGTTTACTTACGACAAAGATGCAACTTCGTTTCGGTGCATTTAGTTGCACCTCGACTGGTGAGAAACAAAATGATTATGAACAATTTTGTTTGTAAGGCGGCCGCACGTTGAACATCACTTCCTTTTTTTCAATTTGTTTGAAAAAAAATAGTTATATAGAGGGGGCGTATCAGGATAAATAAAAATAGGAGAAGCAAAAGGGTGACAGAGTGAAACAACAATGGTTGTTGATATCAGTTTGTTGAGGTGTTAAAGTGATGGCTCGACCCGAAAATCTTTTTATTAACGACAACAACGGTCAAGGCCCCCTAAAAGTGAGGGGTGGGGGAAGGAAGGCTGAGAATAGGGGAGAGTAAGACGATGAAAGAGGAAGTAGAGATAAGTTCAAAACGATGGTTATAGTAATAATTGTAAATATTTTTGGTAACATTAAAACGAAGCCAGAACTGAATTACGTATATTTAGACTGGGATTATTGTTACTGATCTCAATGAATGTATTTTGTAAATTAATAAATTAAGAGGTTGAGATTTCTTCTTGATATGTGGAATACATAAGTTATTTGTTTTGTTTTTTTTAACAATAAGTTTTAATTCAGAATATAAGTAGAAAGGCGTATAAAAGTATGGCATATTATAACTTTTATAAGCAAATTCTGACCTATTGTCGGACTGTATAATTTGCAGAATAAGTATGGATGTAAATGAATTTATCTGATACTATTACTTGTATTATATATGTACAAAAACATTTTACGAATCATCATCTAAGATAGATTAGTAGGAAGGTATATAAGAGGGTAGAAAGGATATAAAAGGAGGCGAATTATAATTTTAAACGTTTAGTGTTTATTATTAAATCAAAGATTTGAAACCACCGCATTTGTAGGCATATTAAAGATCCAACATTATAATCTTGCTAAACTTGCAAATCCATAACTCTAAACGTTTAAAATTGTAACTCTCCTCCTAATCTATTTTTTTTCAAACAAATTGAAAAAAGGAAGTGATGTTCCACGTGCGGCCGCCTTGCAAACAAAATTGTTCATAACCATTTTGGTTCTCACCAGTCGAGGTGCAACTAAATGCACCGAAACGAAGTTGCATCTTTGTAGTGAGTAAACAGTTTTTGTCTATATGAAAAGATTATAATATATATATATATATATATATATATATATATATAGAGAGAGAGAGAGAGAGAGAGATGAACACACACGCATTTCCTCTTTACTACACGCACATATACACAAACACACACACATATATATTATTAAAAGTTGATCTATTTATCGAATATAGAATAGATTATACGACATAGAGATTGTCATCTCAATGCGATCTTCAGAGGATTAAAGTATAAAACTAACAGTCACCATGCAGTGTTGATCCGTATATCCACACCGTCATGCTCTCTTTCGCTATCTATCTATCTATACACACAAAGATACATATATATATGCACACTTACATATATATATATATATATATATATATATATATATATATGCACACTTACATGCATACACACATATATGCACACTTACATACATACAAATATGCATACACATCATAAGATCTATCGTCGAGCTCTTCGTGCAGTAATAAACTAATAGTTCTTTCAAATTAAAGGCAGACTATTATTTTTTCAAAGGTAACCTGTTTATGTGCATACTAAATTATCTAGTAGTTTACTTTGTATAATTGTCTCATCAAATACCTATACATTTTTTCATACACACATATAAAAAAGGAGTAACGATGAAAACAAGTGTGTATATTGTATTTATTGAATAAACAGAAATGCAAACGACCAAGAACTCTTCGATTGACCATTCTAAAATGATTTGAATGGTGCCTGATTCTCTTCACTAAAGTCAATAGTTTTCCGGAAGTCTTGTACTGTGACCTGCCTGAACTTTTAGGTTTGTACTAAGGCTTAATTGATAAAGTTTTTGTTGGGTTTTGGTTCAACTGCGAGCTATCGTGTGTCTTCCTTCAGATGAGTCTCTAAAACCTGTAGGATTAAAATATATGCCTTAAATTGACTTTCGTCAACCACAAATTCTAACGATTAAATTTTTTAGGCTATTTCACTTTATAATTCTAATGTTTGTTTAAAATGACATTAAATTTGAAGCATCCATTTTTGTAGGCTCATTGAAAATAATCAAGAGCAAAAGATTAAAACTCTTGAAGTTTTACGTGGTTTCACGAGTGCTGTAAATTGTTTGGTATCGGGGAAAATATTTAGGCTAACCCTGGGTAGGAATATATATATATATATATATATATATATATATATATATATATATATATATATTAGCTGGAAGCTGCAAAACTTAGGTGATGACCAAAACATTCAATTGAATATTTAATTAAAAACGAAGTTAATTAAAAGTTTCTTTTCTTGATAAGAAAATATGAGCAATTCTTTTACTAAACATTTGAACTCGAAGTGAATGGATTTACTATTTGGAGGTAACAGACACATAAATACTTATCATAACATATACAATATGATTCAGTTAAACACACAATTAGACGAACCTACAGCTATCTTATTCTGTTCGTATCTATGTATCTTATTCTATTCGTATCTGTCTATCTTATTCTATTCGTATCTATCTATCTATCTATCTATCTATCTATCTATCTATCTCTATATATATATTCTTTTGTGTTTTTCTGTTAATGTTTTGAAAATTTTGTTAATCACATACATGAACACACACAAACATACAAACTAAAACACACACACACACACATATATATATATATATATGTGTGTGTGTGTGCAGACAATGATAGAGAAAGAAATACACCACTATATATATATATATATATATATATATATATATATATATATATATATATATAGTCTTTCATAGTACTTCTTTTGTTAATTTGCTAATGGGAATGTTAGATTTAGGTAGCATTTTCGAGGAATTAAGTTTTACGCGTCGAAGATAGCAGATGTGTTAATTTCGTGTGCGTGGAACTTGCACCCCAGTGGCGGGGGTGATAGTGTGACCCCACTGGCTAGTTAAAGATGTATATGTCGACATGTTAATTAAGTTTAAAAATCCCTTTATTGATGTCTCTCATTTTACCTCAGAATCCCAAATCTAGCGATCACCCGGCCGAAAAAGAAAAAAGAGAGTGAGAGGGAGAGAGAGAAGAAGCAGCAGCAGCAGCTTCGTTATAGGATCAACTCCGTCAAACAAAAGAGATCCCCAGTAGAGAGGAGTGTATGCAGCAGATTTACGTACTTCATGTTCCAAATGTTGATTGAACGTTTCAGCCCAGTAAGATCAGGTTCTTGTCTTCATTTGGACAGAAAGTCCCACAAACAAATCCAGAGAAGCATTTGTTGCAGTTGTAGACTTCTACAGATTCCATCAGACAGAATTTTCAGTTACCTGGTTGAGTCGCTGACTGGTTTATAATAATGAAACTAATAGATACAGGACCAGAATTCAAGTATAAAATGACAGTGCGACGGAGATACAAATGTAGACGCATTTGAAGTTTTCAACAATAATGATTTCAGCAGTTGATATAGACGCGATTATTAGCTAAACTGATTGCATAATGTTTTATGTTCAGTTTCTTCATAAAATATATGTTCTAAAGTATTTATCGATACCATTCACTCTAAGAAAACTATGCTATGCACTTTATCTCACAGTCATTTTGATTTCGTTTTGTCACAAGAGGACAAAATGTACAAACAATTATACATTCAGGAGCATAGTGGGAACATTAGATCTATCAAGAATTCGCACACTCACGCAACCCCATATATATATATATATATATATATATATATATATATATATATATATATATATATATATATGTATGTATGTATGTATGTATGTATGTATGTAATTATGTATGTATGTATAATAAGTTCAAAATTTATTCTTTTTATTATAAAATGTTTATTTCAACGTACAGCTTCAAAACTGACAGAATTTGAACCAATTTTTTTTATTAGTCTATATAATTTTTAAATTTTAAATCGTGCTTCAATAATTTTGTTTTTGTTTATCATCCAATTCCTCTCAATTTTAAACCTCTATGTGTAAATAAACCATTTTGCAACACTTTAGATACATTTGCACCGATGAAGAATTAATTTTTAATGTGCATTCGCACTAATCCCCGTATGGGAAATATTGTTATTGATCCCTTCAACTGATAAATCAAATTCAAATGTACCCATGAGAATTGAAGTTATTTATGGCAATGAGATTAATACAATGCACTATATAGAAATGAATTTGATTTGATTGTTTCTCAGAATCACAGATGAATACAAAAATGAACTTCTGTAGCATCACGTGATCATGTCTGCGTTACTGTGTTTATGCTTGCCACGTGGTCACTTTTCTTTTTCACAGAAGCAAGAGACATTGGACAGGTTTTGACTATCAATATGCATGTGTTTTTATTTATTTACTATGAATAGAAAAATCCTAATCTTGATATTT